>CM054057.1:129270672-129870672 GCA_028641055.1 Alopecurus myosuroides | reverse complement strand
ATTAGATGATGGTTGGGAGCCCATCATTAAGATAAAAGTAAATTATTTTGATTGCAATGCTTTGTGTGATCTTGGTGCTAGTATCTCAGTTATGCCTCAAAAGCTTTATGATATGCTTGATCTACCACCGTTGGAACACTGTAATTTGGATGTTCATCTTGCTGATAATGCTAAGAAGAAACCTCTTGGTAGAATTGATGATGTTCTTATTATAGTTAAAAATAACCTTGTACCTGTTGATTTTGTTTTTATTAGCATTGAATGCAATGCTCCGTGTCCTATTGTTTTGGGAAGACCTTTTCTTAGAACTGTTGGTGCTATTATTGGTATGATAGAGGGGAGTATTAAATATCAATTCCCCCTCAAGAAAGGTATGGAACACTCTCATAGAAAGAGGATGAAGCTACCCTTTGACTCTATTATTAGAGCAAGTTATGATGTTGATGCTTCTTCACTTGAAAATACTTTAGTTACTCTTTCTGCCTAGCTGAAAGGCGTTAAAGAAAAGTGCTACCGGGAGACAACCCGTTTTATTTCTCTATTTTCAATCAGTTTTCCTTTGTTTTATTTTGGTTGCTTTGCACCTGGGTGTTGTGTATTTCCTTAGAAACCCCTCTATATCTTTTCTTTTGTGTTTTTGTTGAGCCAAGTAAATCCTCTAGTGGAAAGTTGAGACTATATTTCGGATTTCTGCGCAAGAAACACAATTTTGTTGTCCACTGTTAATTACATATAAAATCACAGGAAATACAAAATGACCTGAGATTTTTTGTGCTTAATATTGGTCTATATACTCAACTTTTCTTATTTGACCACTTTTTGATTTGAGCAACATAAGAGTTTCTGAAAAAATCGATCTCCGCCTGCTGTTCTGTTTGGATAGATTTCTACCAATTATTGCATTTGCATCTTAATCTCTTTCTTTTGATGTTCTTTTGAGAAAAAGAGTTTTAAAACAAGTTGAGAAAGTAGCTGATGTGTTTTTGAGTGCTAGGCTTGTGTTGAAACTGAACCAGGTGAATTTATTATTTTGATTTCACTAACATTGCTAATGAAGATTGTGAGAATTGTGGTGTGAAGGAAGTTTTCAAGGGTCAAGAGAAGAGGATTATATGATGTGATCAAGAAGAGTGAAGAGCTTAATCTTGGGGATGCCCCATTAGTACATCCCAGAAAATTCCAAGAAGACTCAAGCGTCTAAGCTTGGGGATGCCCAAGGCATCCCCTTCTTCATCAACAAATTATCAGGTCACTTCTAGTGAAACTATATTTTTATTCGGTCACACCTTATGTGCTTTACTTGGAGCGTGATGGTTGTGCCGGGAACTCCAAGAGGAGGGTGTGATGAGAACAACAGTAGGAGTTTTCCCCTTAGTTAAGAACCAGGGTTATCAATCTAGTAGGAGAAAGAGGAACTTCAGAAGGTTGATGACACTGACGGTGGTGCTGGCGCTTCACCGGTGTCAGCAACAACATGGAACCTGCACACAACACAACCAAAATACTTTTCCCCAGCGGTACAGTGAGGTTGTCAATCTCACCGGTCTTGCTGAAAATAAAGATTAGACGGATAGTGTGGAAAACAATGTATGCTTGCAGTAAGTAAAGAGAGCAGGAAATTGTTATGGTTTGTTTAACAATGTGGAAAATGGACTGGGGTTCATAGGTTCACTAGTGGTGTCTCTCCATAAAAATAACATGTTGGGTTAACAAATTACCGCTGGGCATTTGACAAATAGAGGTTGCACCGTAGTGCATATTTTAACACGATGACTACTATGATATTTAGTGCGGGCATTACAACAAAATACATAGATCGAAATCCATCTGCATCTATGACTAATAATCCACCCTCAGGTTATCATCCAAACCCCCTTAGGTATTAAGTTGCAAGCAACAGATAATTACATTAAACAATGTGTGTAATGTAAGAAATGATTGTACACGCGGGCACTCTCACCGCTGTTTTATCCCTAGTTGCAACAACACATCCTCCCCCATCACGTTTTTGTCATTCGAGCACTGGCGAAAAGGAGGCATGAACCCACTATCTAGCATATATACTCCCTCTTGGAGTCACTAGCAACTACTTGGCCAGAGTAACCACTCGCAACGGAAAGCATGCAAGATCAGAAACAACATATGCAATAAAGACTATAATCAACTTGGCATAAGTTCAATATTCATTGGATCCCAGCAAACACAACATATAGAATTACATAAGATCAATCTCGATCATGATAGGTAGCTCATGAGATCTAAACATGGAGGCATATGAGGATGAGACAACCATCTAGCTACTTCTATGGACCCGTAGTCTAGGGATGAACTACTCACGTTGTCGTGGGATAATCACGGCAGACGTTACCGGGGGTAACTTGTCTTGGGGAAAATTGACTCTGGTGTTTGGGAGAGGGTTTAGCTCAAGGGAAAACATGATGATATGCGATCTGGTAGCCGGTAATCAAGTCGCCGAGTCTCCGATCTTAATATATTAACTCAATTCTCGTTTTACACTGGATACTCGATACCTAGTGATATTGCTCGAACTCTTGGATCTCTCTTGGTCTAACCCTAGGGGCCGGCTTATATAATATCCGGACCCCCTGGCCTACTCTCCAAGGCGTACTCTGAATCCTACCCGGACACTGCTTACAAACCCTAAACTTCCTTATCGGAACCCACAATCCGGGTTACGAGGCCTACGTTCCTGGGCCTTCTAGAAACTCCTTTATCCTAAGCCGGGTCTTGCGCAGCGTCCTTTGGGCCGAGTTATTCCTTGGCGTTGGCCTACCGGGTTATCATCCCTCCATCAGTAGTCCCCAGAATAGCTTGGGCTTCATGGGATCCTCCTTGAAGCGCATGCTATTCCCTGCAAAAATAACAAACATTCAAGTCCACAGAGGCCGGGTTAGGTTGCTTTGATAAACAGCTAGGCCTAACTCCATGGTGGCCATATAGTAACCCGGCTTTCTCCAAGTCCAGTGTTTACTTTTCCGGGTCAGTGTCCTGATAAAGACGCCAAAGATCCGGCTTACTTCACCCGTTAATCGATCCAGGTATCACGGAAGGGATTTGTCTCCTATCCATTCCGGATATCCCGCCCAGCACTTAACGCATATCTCAGAAAATCAGGATGGATATCCCCTATCTCGAAATTTCCGACTCCCACCTGTTGGCCTAGGTTTACCCTCCCGTACCTATGAATAGGTACCTAGGGGGTAACCTAACCCCAACGGCTCATTCCTTCTTCTTCTTCCTCTCCATCACTTCCACTCCTGAGCTCACGGAGCGCCACCACGGAGACCTCGTGCGCATCGCCGGAGCAAAACCGCCGCCGTCTGCGTTCGTCTACAGCCCGCCCCGCGCCGCCGCCGAACTCCGCTGCCGCGCCCTCGACCAGCCCGCCGGGAGTCGCAAAGGGGCATCAAGACTGCGCCATCTGCCACCGTCGAGCTCTGCTCCAATCCGCCCTGGTAAGTTTCTTGCTCCCATTGATTCAAACCTTAATCTCTTCGTTTTGACCTAGATTGGATCTAGGTCAACCGCGGCCATTTCTTGCTCCGTGCCGGATTAAGTCGCATAGATACTTGCTAGCTCGTCCAATATCTTAATAGATGGTCACACAACACTCTCCTACCGCTTTTAATCATAAATTTCTCCGTGAAACCGTTCACAAATTTTCCAATCTAGATTCATTTCACTCAAATTTTCCGCGGCTGTCATTGATACCCGGAAAATCCACTTCTTCCGGTTCTTTTACCTGCAGTAGATACATGGGCAATCAACCTTCTTCCACAAACACTCGCCAATACGTAAGTCCCCCATAGTTTCTGTACTGATGCTCGATACTCGGATAATCTGTAACTTTCGCTCCGTCCAATGATACCTGGACAACTCATAGTTCCCATACCTATTTTTGATACTGCTTGCATATATCCGGATAACCCATGATTTCCGAGTCTTATGTCTTGTACCTTTTCGCCTCGTGTTTTGCAGACTGAACCCATGGCTCCCAAGAAGCAAGGGAAGCAGCGGGCCAAAACGAGGATGACCCAATCAATATCCGCCAACTGGGCGCGATCCACCGTCACCAATGCCAAGATAGAGGAGCTGGCCGAGTTAGGGCCGAGATAGAGGAGCGAGCCAACTCATGGGTTATGTTCAACATAGAGTTAGACCCAATCTATTTTGTTGAGCATGTGACCCGGGGGTTTCGTCCTCCGGGTCACCCTTTTTTCCGCGAGGTCTTGAGCCACTACGGCCTCCGGGTGTTCGACATAGGGCCTAACTCTATGTTGAACATAACCCATTTTATCGTCCTTTGCGAGTCTTATTTGTGCATTCCGCCAAATCTGGCTCTCTTCATTGAACTTTTCCAATGCAAACCGTGCCGCGAAAGCGGTGACGGGGCGCTTCTTGCTTGCGGCGGGGTTTCCATCCAACGCCGCAAGAATTCACCAATGCCGACTCTCAATCTGAATTCCCATGTCAAGCATTGGCAACTTTCTTTTTTCTACTGCCGAGATACCTCCCACCCCGGCGAAAGGAAATTGCCGGGTTACTCGGAGGGTCTCCTTGATATCTCCGAATCTTTCAACGCCTTTGCCCCCGAGTCGGACAGGGAGGCAATCCAGCCCCTCCTCTCAAAAATAGCCGTCCTTTCTGCCCAAGGTTTCCTTGGACTCAACTTGGTTAAGACATGGGTGGACTTCCGGATCCAGCCCAACTCTATCCGCACCAAGCTGATGTGCGACTACTCGGGGCACGTCACGGACGCGCTCCGATACTCCTCTAAGAATTATCCAGCTGGCGATACCAACAAAACCATTAAGAGTTTCTTGAAGGAAAAGTTAGAGGTGATCAAGAACATCGCCGGGTTATCGCCATTTACCCGGGATAACCCAGCTCCAGCGGTAAAACCCGATGCTTGTAAATGCTTTCTCATACTTTGACTTGATACAACCACTAACTCTCATTTTCATGCTTTTATCTCAGGCTGATAACGCTTTCTGGAACGTCGAGACCTCCCCTTCTTCCGGAGACCCGGAAGAAGATGAAGAGCCGGCTGACAATGATGAAGGTATTTATCCGGGTCTTCTATCAGCTTCACTTGCGTCATTTTCCTCACACGTCTAGCTTTTTCCGACTATACACACTCGGCTTACAGGTTTGGAGGACGAAGATGACAAGGACGAGGAGGACCCGGAGGCCACCGAGTCCGAACAAGAAGTAACGGTCGGGGCCAAGAGGAAGACCAGAGGGGTGGTATCCAAGGTTCCCTTCTCCTTTATGTCCTCCGAACCCTATTCCTTTGATACCATGCGTAAACTTAACCAACGATTATCCAACTCATCACACTTGAAGGACCCTCTTCTGGCCAAGCGTAGGGTGACCCGGAGTTCCCCGGGTGACGATCCCCTCAATCCGGGCATCTCCACCTCACCAGTCCGCCAAGCCGGTGCTCCCCCCACATCATCCTTCTAACTCTCCTCAGCGTCACCCCTCCCCCAACCATCCACGGGCCGGGCAGTTCCGGGTTCCGCTATCAGTTCCTGTGTCAGCTTCATCCGCTTCCAGCAGCGAGCTCCCACCAGATTATGCTGTGAACACCGGGTGAGTCTTTGCTATATGATATCCTTGCATACTTGATAATTTTCATCCACTGCCGCTAACTATTTCTCCCTCTTTTCCTTAGCGCCCAAGTCACGCTTAGTGACCCGGAGAACATGGATACTGACAACCGGGAGACGGAGGGGCCGACTGATAATATGGACGCCGCTACTGGCGGTGATGTTGAAGGCAACCAGGAACAAGGCCCCTTGGGTGACCCAGCTCACCAGGAAGCCAGGTCTCCGAAGCCATCTGAAGAGGCTGAGGACGAGGAGGTTGAGATCCTGGACACAAAGACGGGTTCTCCAAACCCGGACGCCCAGACAGTCCGGGTCTCAACCCCAAAGTCGGGGAAAGTCCACCTGCCAGGCGATCAATCTGCCGGCTCTTCTGGTGTCAGACCCGAGGACATGACGTTCTCCCAGATGCTTGATGCCCTGCACACCTTAAGGGCCGATGAAGAAAACATCTTAGAAGCTTTGATAGCTAAACATGAGGTAAATCCGAATAATATTGCCTGTATCCTTATCTAGTCCCCAAGTTCCGAGTGAATTTATTGATAATTTGCTTGGAACTTCGTAGTATATCCGACTAATCCTTCCTTGTGTCTCCACTCAGGCTTTCGTGACCCAATCCGAGAAGAAATTGGCGAAGGCCACCAAGCTCGTTGATAAGGAGGTGGCTCTGCGTGAGGCGGCTGAAGCTGAAGCTCGGAGGAGCGGGAAGATCACGAGGAAGTATAGGAGGAGGGCTCATGCAGCAGAAGATGAGCTGACAAAGGTTTCTGTTCAAATTGCCGATACATATCGTGCATTGACTGGTACGATTCCTAACTTTGATAATTATGACCCAGATTCTCATTTTGATAAATAGTCGGATTTCCTTACTCGTTGTTTTTTCCTACTTTTTGCAGGTCCGGATGAAGTAATCCCGGACGAAGATGACATTGCCAAATTGAAAACCATCAAGAACACTATCCGGCAGCTCTGTGCCGGAACCAAATGGATCCTTCAAGAACTACAATGGCCAGGTGTTGGGCACGGCAACCTGAAGAGGTTGCTGGACGCCTGCTCCACTATCCCCGAGTGGATTGGGCACTGGAAGCGCTCGTCCTGCCGGATTGGAGTAACCCGGGGGCTTGCGCTGGCTAAAGCTTATTTTCCTAAGCTCGAGCCGGCCAAGCTTGTGGGCGGGTTTCCAGAATTCAACCATGACGGATCCAAGTTCTCAGTGAAGAATTTCAAGGCCATCCAGAAGGAAGTTCGTCACCCGGCCAGTGTGATTGCTGATGGCTTGGATATCAACTCAATTATCCCTGCGTATGATGCTGATGATAAGGTGATTAAGTCGGATCTTCCCAAGCCGTACGACATGCTGGCCCGATGGAAGGCGGAGGCTGCCCAGTTGAGAGAAGAGGCCGCGAAGAAGAAGGCTGAGGCCGATTCTGCGCCTGCTACCTCCACACCAATCGTCCCTCCTCCTGCACGGGCCGGCACTACTGCTGATCCGAGTGCTGCTGCTACCAAGAGTGCTGAAGAGAAAGTCAAGGGACAAGACCCGGCTGGGAAGGGCAAGGAGAAGATGGATGCCTCAGCCCAGGATGCCGAGTGATACTTGCTATCCGCTGTCGTTTCGTATGCGTCAGTCGGCCAACGGGCCCTTTGAACAATTATTTTTGACGGTGCGCCTGTGCACCTTTGATACTAGTATCGAGACTTGTAATGTACTTTAATGCCTTGATATACCTCGTGCCTCTTCTGGCCTTTGGATGATTTTGATATTTATCTGCCTTTGAGCTCATTTATTCTTGATATTCCGACTTACTTTGTGATTCCTTTTGTGAGACTCAGTTTCCGAGTTTCGTGGGTTTTGACAGGTGGACTTTTCTCTAAGTCCCCAAGTCCCCAAGACTCGGATGTTTGGGTTTTTGACCTTACTAGCTAAGCAATTTTCTCCTTTTCAGAATACCCAGTCCCCAAGGCCCGAAATTCCGAGTCTGAGGTGTGAGGTTTCTCAAAGAAGATAAGTTGTTTCTGCTAAGCCCAAAACCTAGAGCCGTTTCACATAGGTTTTGAATTTATGCTTAATAAACTTTGAGTTTCCGGCTATTAACCCTGTACTTTGCATAACTTGTGGTTTAGATGACCCTTTTGACTCTCTTGTACTGTAAGCCGGCTTTCGCGTGGATAATCATGTTGTTACATCTGTACGAAAACAGGGTCAGGCAAGTCCCATTGGGCATCATGGCTGATTGAGCAAATCATGCCACTTTAGTGCGAGTCACATCGAGCTTAAGTAAGAAAAGTCAAGAAAGTTTGGCTCCTTTGTCCGGTTATAAGATTGCAGCCGTACTCGTTTGCGTAATCGGCCCTTATAACTCATAGGCATCGTGGCCGGGTCTTTGAGTTTGTAACTGTGCTATTCAAGCAATCAGCCCCCAAGACCTAATTATATGCACCATACTAAAGAAACTAATGTACTAAAAACAATAAATAATACTTACCTGGAAGAAAAGTAAAAAACATAACAGAAAAATAAAACTTGATAAAACATGTGAAAAAGATATATTGCTTAACCATCTCTTTATTAATATGAGAAAGTTAGGTCAGCAGGCCGCCTCATTAAAAACCCTCCAGTCCCCTTAGGTACCCTGGATAGGAAAAGAGTGCGTCTGAAACCTGCTGCCTGTTACATCGTGTAATTCCACTTGTGAGTCTGGTCTATACTAGGTATAGTAGGGACGCAGCTGAGCTACGTTCCATGGTCTTTCTCTCTCTTGCATAGATGAAGTGGTATGAGCGGTGTCGTTAACCGTAGCCGACTCTTCCCTTGCATCTATCAAGTAATATGATCCATTGTGCAGATTCCGACTTATGATAAACGGTCCTTCCCATGGCGGTGATAACTTGTGTTTTCCTTCCTTTGACTGTACCAGGCGCAGAACCAGGTCTCCTTCCTGGAAGACCCGGGTTTTTACGCGCCGGCTATGATATCTCCGCAGATCATGCTGATATATGGCTGACCTTTCCAGTGCTTGTTCCCTTTCTTCTTCTAGCATATCCACGGTGTCCTGCCGGGTCTTTTCGTTCTCCACCTCGACGTAAGCCGACACTCGAGGCGAGTCATGGATAATATCACTTGGCAACACCGCCTCTGCACCATAAACCATGAAAAGCGGTGTCATCTGAGTGGATCTGTTAGGTGTTGTATTGATACCCCAAACCACTGCAGGTAATTCTTCGACCCATGCACCAGCAGCTCTGATACACGGAACTCGCAATCGTGGCTTTAATCCACGAAGCAACTCTTGATTTGCCCTCTCCACTTGTCCATTAGCCTGTGGATGGGCCACTGAAGCTATGTCAAGCCGGATTCCATTGTTACCACAGAATTTCTCCATCTCGCCAAGGGACATGTTGGTTCCATTGTCGGTAATTATGCTATGGGGATACCCGAACCGATAGATAATCTTTTTCAGGAACTTGACTGCTGTAATTGCTTCACAGTTGGTAACTAGCATAACCTCAACCCATTTGGTAAACTTATCGATAGCCACCAAGAGATGTGTCTTCTTGCAAGGTGACATGTGAAAGGGGCCAACCATGTCCATACCCCAAACAGCAAACGACCAGGTTAACGGGATAGTCCGTAGTTCCATAGCCGGCACATGGGTTTGGCGAGCGTACCTTTGACATCCGTCACACCTTGCCACCAAGCGCTCCGCGTCTGCTAGGGCCGTGAGCCAGAAAAAACCATGTCGATAAGCTTTGGCCACAAGGGATCTTGTGGATGCATGATGCCCACAATCACCTTCATGGATTTCCTTGAGGATCTGTCGGCCTTCTTCTGGTGCTACACAGCGCAAAAAGACTCCTGCTGCACTTCTCTTGTATAACTCTCCATTGATGATAGAATATCCTTTTGCTCGCCTCAGAATTTGTCTTGCTAATACTTCCTGCTGTGGTAACTCGCCCCGTGATAGGTAGGCCAGAAATGGCTCTGTCCACTCGGGAACATCACGTACTGTGGCCACGAGCTCCAAATCCGGGTCTTGATTTGCCAGTTCTTCCTCAGACTCGGTTTTAACTGATGGTCGCCATAGTTCATCCAGGAAAAAATTAGGTGGAACCGGCTCTCTGCGCGAGCCGAGTCTGGCGAGTGCATCTGCTGCCTTGTTTTTTCTTCTGTCTATGTGCTCCACCTCATACCCGGAAAAACATCCGGCAACTCTATCAACCTCTCTGCGGTATGCTGCCATAGTTCCATCTTTTCTATCCCAAGTTCCTGAGACCTGCCGTACCACAAGGTCCGAATCTCCAAATCATCGTATCCTCTTAATGTTCATCTCCTTGGCTACCTTTAAGCCGTGCAATAAGGCCTCATACTCGGCCACGTTGTTGGAACAATCAAAGTGAATCTGCAGCACGTAGCTCAACTTGTCTCCTTTGGGTGATGTATGCACCCACTCCAGGCTCCTGACCCCACTCGTATTGCTTGGAGCCATCAAATGGTGCATGGATCCAAGACAACGGGAGTTTGGAGCCAATGTGGGGCATGCCTGTGTGTGTCCAATCGTTAATAAAATCGACTAGAGCTTGAGATTTGATTGCTGACCTTGGCTCGTAGTTGATGTGATAATCCCCCATATCGATCGCCCACTTGGCTATTCTACCTGTTGCATCCGAGTTTCTGATGATATCCGACATTGGTATAGAACTAACCACTGTTATGGGGTGTTCCTGAAAATATGGCTTCAATTTCCGGCTGGCCATGAAGACCCCGAAAACCAGCTTTTGCCAATGTGGATAGCGCTGTTTTGCCTCTGATAATACCTCACTGACGTAGTAAACCGGCCTCTGGACCGAGTATTCTTTTCCATCTTCTTTTCGCTCGACAACAACCACTACGCTAACCGCCCGGGGCCCTGCTGCAACGTATAGTAACATAGGCTCTTTAGGACCCGGAGCTGCTAGGACTGGTGCCTCAGATAGCTGCTTTTTTAGTGCCTCGAACGCCTCGTCCGCCTCTTGATCCCATACGAATTTATCAGATTTTTTCAAGAGCCGGTACAAGGGTATTGCCTTTTCTCCGAGTCTGGATATAAACCGGCTGAGCGCTGCTATGCACCCTGTGAGCTTCTGAACATGTTTCAAATTTTCCGCCTTTTTCAGACTCTGGATAGCTTTAATTTTGTCCGGATTTCCCTCAATTCCTCTCTCAGAAACGATAAAGCCGAGTAATTTCCCGGCTGGAACTCCAAAAACACACTTTGTCGGGTTGAGTTTCATCTGATACCTTCTCAAGTTCTTGAACGTTTCCTTTAGATCATCAATAAATGTCTCCGTCTTTCTGGTCTTGATCACCACATCGTCTACATAAGCATGGACGTTGCGTCCAATTTGGTCCTCAAAGCACTTCTGAATACACCGTTGATAGGTTGCGCCAGCGTTCTTCAATCCAAATGTCATGGTCTTGTAACAAAAAGCCCCGAAGGGAGTTATGAATGATGTTTTCTCCCAATCCTCCTTCTTGAGCTTGATTTGATGATACCCGGAATATGCATCCAGGAAACATAATAGGCCGCTTCCAGCTACTGCGTCTATGATCTGATCTATCCTTGGTAGAGCGAACAGATCCTTTGGGCAATGCTTGTTGAGACTCGTGTAATCAATGCACATCCTCCACTCATTGGTCTTTTTCATCACGAGAACCGGATTTGCTAACCAGTCCGGGTGAAACACTTCCATGATAAAGCCGGCTGTCAGCAGCCGAGCAATTTCTTCCCCTATAGCTTTCCTTCTTTCCTCATTCATCTTTCTCAAGCCCTGCTTCACAGGTCTAGACTTGGGATCGACGTGCAAACTGTGCTCTGCCAACTCTGTGGGGATACCCGGCATATCGCTAGGCGTCCAGGCGAACACATCCTGATTTGAACGAATGAAGTCCACAAGTGCTTTCTCCTGCTCGCTGTCCAAGTTGGATCCTATAGCAAATTGCTTAGAGGGATCACCCTCGACAAAAGCTACCATCTTGGTGTCCTGTGCTGCCTTGAACTTACTCTCTCATCTTCAATATTCGGTCTTTTTAACGCTGTTCTGTCATCCGGGTCTACTTGAGACCGGTAATACTTGAGTTCCTCTTTTCTGCAAGCTTGTTCAGCCATGGCTGCATCTCCTTCGTCGCACTCAGCTGCTATATCCCGGCTCCCATGTATGGTGATGGTCTGCTTGGGCCCCGGGATTTTTAGTTGTAGATACACATAACACGGCCTGGCCATGAACTTAGCATAAGCCGGCCTTCCGAATAGCGTGTGATAAGGACTGCGCAACTTAACCACCTCGAAAGTAAGCCACTCGACTCGATAATTATCCTTCGATTCTCCAAAAGCTACCTCCAATGTGATTTTTCCCTCGGGGCACGCTGAGTGACCCGGCACAATCCCATGAAAAATTGTTGAACTCTCCTGTAGCTGAGACTCCTTGAGACCCATGCGTAGAAAGGTTTCCCAATACAAGATATTGATGC
This sequence comes from Alopecurus myosuroides, assembly GCA_028641055.1. Classification (NCBI taxonomy): domain Eukaryota; kingdom Viridiplantae; phylum Streptophyta; class Magnoliopsida; order Poales; family Poaceae; genus Alopecurus; species Alopecurus myosuroides. Next base: position 129,858,534 of record CM054057.1, on the reverse strand, counting down.
TACTTCCACCGTCCATTAGGACCTTTTTCAGCTCATAACCATTAACTTGTGGTGCAACCACCAATGCTAAGACTCCCGAGTGTTCTATCCTTTCCGGGTGATCTCTTCTGCTCCACGTTACATCCTGCTCTGACCATCTCAGGTATCTCGGAACAGCCGAAGAAACCGAGTTTACCGCTTGTTTCAGTATCTTTTTATCCTTGTTAGGAGTTCCTGTGGTGTGCACGTGATATTGTCCCAATTGCTTGGGGTTAGCTTGGAAACCTCTAGCTCCCCCTTGGTTGTTACCCGGATTTCCGCCTGCCGGGTTACCGGCTGGGGGTGGGCCGTTGCCCGGGTTTCCACCCGGACCCGGTCCTCCTCCCCGACCTGCACCTCGCATAGCCTTGTTTATCTCCTCATTCTTCCATCTCTGTAGGTCCGCGCACTGCTCCAATGAGTGGTTAGCCGGCCTACCGTTCCTGCTGTGCTTTGGGCACGCCATTATGAAGATATCCTAATTGTTACCCGGCCTTGGCGTCCCTTGGTAATTTCCTCCGTTGTGATTTCCAGCATTGAAATTTCCTTCTGCCCTCGGTCTCGGAGACCCGGCTTCTGTGCTAGCGACAAACTCGGAGCCTCCCTCAAACGGGCGCTTGTTCTGGTTGTTCCTATTGTTACCTCCATTGTTACCCGGCATTGATCCGTTGCCGGTTCTTCCATTATTATTTGTATTTGCTTTTGCTTTCTTGTCATCGACATCCTCTTCTGTAGTATCCGTTGCAGCGTGTTTGTTGCATGCATCCATTAGCTCTCCCATCGTAACCTCTGAAGCATTTCGACTAGATTTCATGCGAGTTAACTTTTGCACTAAAGGTATGTACTTGCACGTCTTTGCCATAGCTTGTAGCGCATCTTTGGGCTGAATATCCGTAGATGACTGAAGTATCTCCATAACCCGGCGCACCCAGCTGCGCGCCGATTCTCCCTTCTTTTGGACACATCGCTCTAGGTCATCAATAGTAAATAGCTTTCTGCACGTCCCATGAAAGTGCTTGATAAACGCAGTTTTCAACTCCTCCCATGACTTAATAGATCCTTCCGGTAGATTATTGAACCATAACTTTGCTGCTCCTTCTGACATCATCAAGTACATGAACTTGGCTTGAAGATTTTCGGATGCATTGCGAATCGACATAGCCATCTCATAACTGCTCAACCATGTTTCTGGATCCATAGTCGGCTCGTAATTCACAACTTTACCCGGTTCCTTGAATTTATCCGGATAAGGCTCAGCCCTGATGTTATCCGACAGACACTTAGGCCCAGCGAGATTAATCGGAACTGGCCTCACTCGGGAAACATGTGATCCTGCGGGGGGCGCGGCTGGACGCGGTACTGCTGGTGGTCCATGCACCGCAGACTCGGCCGCGGCTCTCCTGGCTCTGGAACTATCCACGATAGCTTGCGCCGCTGATGCTGCTGGTACTGCCTGAACGCGGGGAGGAGGCGGCATTTGCTGCTGCTCTTCCCTCCGCCGTGCTGAACTTGTCTGGATATTGCCGGTATTGCCTCGTTGCTGGCTGATATATGGTGTCCCATGCATTCCACTTCTGTGATCCGGGTAATTAACTTGCTGCGCTACCGCAGTGCGCAATAGATCTATCGCCCGCCGGGTCTCCTCTGCTTGGGGTGACTCTCTCACGGGGATTTGATTCAATGCGAGTGTTGCTGCGTACACATTATCCATGGGGTTGTTGTAGTGACCTGCTGGCGTGCGAAATCGTGATGGTGGTGGTGGTGGTAATGTACTGCCGGTAGTAACTCCAGTCTGTAATATGGGTAACCCGGCTTGCACGTTTGTCGGCTGTGCTCCTCCAGTTGCAGGTTGCTGTACAGTTCCTTGGTTTGCCGCTGGGATCGGTTGATCCTGAGGCGTGATGAATAGCGTGGCCGGGTTTATAACTCCACCCGTTGCCGGTAATCTGGTCTGATGCCTTTGACGCACCCTAGTTGTTTCTTCTCGGAGCCGGGTTTCCAATGCATCCAGCTCGCGTTGGCGCGTGGCCATCCCTTTTCTTTCTGCTTCTACTTGCCTTCTCTGTTGCTCCAATGCGCGACGGGCTACGTCCAGATCTCTAACACGTTCCGCCGCGTTTTCCGGAGTGATGACTGTGGCCAGAACGGTGGGATCTAGAATCAAGTTATTGTTAAATAGGGCCGGGTGTTGCGGGTTTGAAGGACCCGCCCGATTTGCCAGATATCCGAACGTGTTTGCCTGCAACTCACTGTCCGCCGCATGACTGGTAACTGATGCCGATTCTCCGTCAACCCGGGTGAGAACCGGATTTCCGTCAACCGGACCTTGCTGCTGGGCCAATGCTTGTGTTGCTCCGACTGTGGCCGCGGTCACGTTCCCCTGATTGAGATTGATCGCCGGGGCCGTGTAAACCGCAACCTGGCGCGCAATGCTTGGCGCAGATTCGTACTCTTCCTCTTCGCTGCTATTTTCCTCGTACCGGTCCTCCAGCAGATGCAAGATGGACTCGGTATCATCTTCTCTCATGACCCGGCCACGCGGGGTCCATGCCGGCTCCTCCGGCTGTTCCCTCTTCGTGGGGGGCTCTTCTGTCGGATCTACCGTCCCGACCGATTCTTCTCCATCTGATTGAACGTAGGTGGCTTCCCCTGACACAGAATCAAATCCGAAATCGTCAGGGATTGAAACGGACGTACGTACCATGCCGACGAAGACGTTGATCTGGCCGATTGTCACGACAGATCCGGATTCGAGCAGATCCGACTCTGGCCCCCAGCTGGAATCGTCCACCATCTTCTCTCCTTCGAGGTCGGTGTAGATCTCGCCGATGACAAGATTCTCCATGTTCTTCCGAGCTTCTCCCGTGATGTAAACACCCTTGGACGTAGGCCCCACGGTGGGCGCCAACTGTCGTGGGATAATCACGGCAGACGTTACCGGGGTAACTTGTCTTGGGGCAAATCGACTCTGGTGTTTGGGAGAGGGTTTAGCTCAAGGGAAAACATGATGATATGCGATCTGGTAGCCGGCAATCAAGTCGCCGAGTCTCCGATCTTAATATATTAACTCAACTCTCGTTTTACACTGGATACTCGATACCTAGTGATATTGCTCGAACTCTTGGATCTCTCTTGGTCTAACCCTAGGGGTCGGCTTATATAATATCCGGACCCCCTGGCCTACTCTCCAAGGCGTACTCTGAATCCTACCCGGACACTGCTTACAAACCCTACACTTCCTTATCGGAACCCACAATCCGGGTTACGAGGCCTACGTTCCTGGGCCTTCTAGAAACTCCTTTATCCTAAGCCGGGTCTTGCGCAGCGTCCTTTGGGCCGAGTTATTCCTTGGCGTTGGCCTACCGAGTTATCATCCCTCCATCACACGCCTCACTCCGTAGGCAAGCATGGTGATGTAGAAGCCCTCGGTGATGATTTTCTCTATGGCAGGGTGCCGGGAGACAGCTCCAGAACCCCCCTGATCTTGGGTTGACGACGACGGCGGATGCGGAACTTTTCGTTGATTTTTTATCAGAAATTATAAATACGTTCGAGCCGTATCAAGCACCCCCAAGCTTAGTTCCTACTCGTCCTCGAGTAGGTAAACGATAAAACAATAATTTCTAATGTGACATGCTACTATCATAATCTTGATCATTAAAATGTAAAAGCATATATATGCTGAGATCATAAAACTTCAAACACAAACATGATAAATAGAACTTTAATAATAAAGCATAGCAATCACTTTGCATCATGAAGAGTATCTTAAATAAAGGATCATGGATAATAATTCAAAGAAAGATAAACGTTTGTTTTCGGTATAGAGAAAGCATGGCAAAGTGGTATTTCGCAAGTCCTTAAGAGTGGGACAAAACATAAATTCCAGGACACTTTCAAAGTTCAAGAGGAAGAGTAGAACAAATAATTTAAGAACAAATAATATCACATCATGAAGTAATTATTGATGTTTATGGGACAAATGCACATAGAACTCGGAATGGAAAAAATGCTCTCTCCACTATGCATAAAGTTAGAAGATGGAGACTCAACATAAAAGTAAAAGAAAGGCCCTTCGCAGAGAGAAGCAGGGATCACTCATGTGCTAGAGCTTTTTATTTTATTAAATAGAGGTATTAAAAGTTTGACACCGTGGAGGAGTGTCTATTTTTTTAGGAGAGGTGTATGCTAATGTCAATTAATGGTAAACAGACAATACAATATGTCACAAGCCAACTGGATTCACAAGAGCGGCTCCCATGGTGAAGGGCGCAACTGGTGTAGGAGGTCATCCCTCTTTCTCTTCTGTTTACACAATTATGATTTGACTGATATAATCAGGGGCAAAAATAGTGAAGAGAATTTATTTGTATTAATTTGGGGCTGGGCACCCTGCTACCAGCTCTTCTATCATTTGGATAAGCGGATGAAGCCACTAGTCCAGGGTGTGAAATCCAATCAACAAGTGAGGTAAAGATTCTCTATTGACGTCCTCATGAGCAAAAACAACAACGCAAAACATGAGTAATTTTGAAGGTTTTAAAGGTAACACATGAGCAATTTACTTGGATTGGCAGTTAAATATCACATGTAGGTTTAAGGAGTTTGTATGCACGAGTAGAATTCCATACTCAGTACAGGTGGATGCTAGCAAAAGACTGGAGCGACAAATCAAGAGAGCATAAGAGCCATAATCATGCATAGCAACATAAGCATCATTAATTAAAGCATGCGCGGTATCACAAGTTCAAAATCTAAGTGGTCATGGAGGATATTCGTGACTGGTTTGTTGTCATAAAGATGGTGTGAGCATGCGCCAAGTCAACCAAATAAAACATTCGAAAGAGAATAACATATATTGTTGCTTTACTATGACAAGAACAACTCATGAATCTTTCAAGACATATCAAACACTCTCAGCTATTTAAGGCTATTCATCCTAGTCAATAACCACAAGTATTTTAAACTAAAATAACATTTAGCATGACATGAAAAAGTTCTAGCCACAGTCTATACAAGCTTCTACTATTACCGTTATAAATTCTACATCAAGGAGCAGTTTTATTTTCCCAACAAGCACCATACAAGATATGTTTTAACAAAAGTACTCTTTATGATACAGCAAGCAAACATGAGAGTACTCATATAATAATACTAAAACTAATAGCTCTGGTAAGAGATGCATGCAAAACATGAACTAAATAAATGCAGCAGCTAGACAGAGACTAAGAATACAACGTATTCTCATGAAAAAACGGAGCCTGTCACTCTCCAATCAAAGAAGGCTGGGGTCCAACCAAGCTTATTATGAAAATAAAAACAAAATGAAAGCAAACTGAAAACAAAAATAAAAGACGCTCCAAGTAAAGCACATAAGATGTGACTGTCGATACATCGTAGTAGAATTCATAGACGGGGGTGCCATGAGACTACTGATAGAGACGTGGGGGGAACGTGGTAGTATGACTATCAAGGACACCAAAGTTTACCCAGGTTTGGTACGTCGCAACTAGGCGGCGTTCCTACTCCTGCAATCTCACTAAATTAAGGTTGAAGCCTGAAGTATACATAATACAATGTGAGTTGGTTTAGCTACTCGACGAGGATCAACTTCTCGGCGAGTTGGCTTCTAGCTAATTGTCTGTTTCTTCTCTCCCGTATGGCTTTATATAATAGCCGGATTAGGGTTTACAAAAAAGGAAACCTAGAAGATACAATAAGTTCTAACTTCGAAGGCAAGAATCCGCCTTCCACTCCAAGCCGTACCACGTGGGCGGTGGGCCGGGTTCTTCTAGAATCCGTCTTCCGTGCGTCAGCTTACTGGACCGCATAATGGATCGTAATCCTTTACCATTCAGGCCAGCCTAGTAAACCGGCACTTTAGGACACCATCTGATATACCCTTAATCGGTATATATCCGATGGTAGGCCCCAAGAAGGATTGAGACTTCAATTCGCCACCTTTCGTCAATTGTGCAATATTCCCGAGAAATGCTGGCTTTCTGTCTCGATTCTTCTTTTCTTCAAATCATGCTTTAACGCGAAACTCGGATTTCGGGAAATCCAGTTCTTTCTTCCACAAGCCTTCGTGGAGAAGGAACTTCCTACGTCAACAATAAAATCATGCTAACATCATGGAAGTTTGGGTTTCGAGTGTGAAACCCTGAAACGTATCTCTAACAGATTCTCGCGAGAAACGAGGAGATAGCAATAATCACTTGTCGCCTCGTTTCCCGGATTTTCCGGCGAATGACACACGTTGATAATCCAACGGTCTAAAGAGCCGTTAGCGTGCATCGCAAAGGTTTTCCGGCTATAAATAGCCTCCTTCGTGCCATCAGGCGATCCTTCCGCTCTCCTCTCATCTTCTCGCTTCCAAGCACCATAGCTCCAAAGCCAAAGTTCCAGCGAGAGCAGAGCCCGTGCTCACCCTAGCACCGTTCCCGGAACTTCCTCATCGGGAGCTCGAAGTCCTCACCGCGCCGCCCGATTATGGACTCACCGCGCGTCTCCGGGGAGTAGTCCGTCACCGCTGATATCGAAGAGTCACGAGATAATCAGCATTATGGACCCGTAGCTCGACTCGCCGAGCCGGAGAACATTTCCGGCGATCAGGCCCGCGAGGATCTACATCTCGCGGCCAAGAACCTGTCCGCTTCTTCCTCTGCGCCGCCTCCGACACTCGTCCCCGAAACGGAGGAAGAGAAGACCCCCCTCGTCGGGGAGGAGCTCGCCACCGCGGCTGCCGCCGCCGGAGCCGAAGACGAGAGCGAGATTTCCGACAATTGGAGATGGTGCAACATCACCCCTTCCCTTCTTCCGACAATGGAGAAGGAAGGGTTGATTGCAAAGGGGAAATGGCGGCACAAGGAGAAAGACTCCGAGCCCTCGCCCAGAGTCGGGGAGCGGGTTCTCCTAACCTCGCACATCTCACGAGGTATGGGATTTCCACCATCCGCCTTCTTCCTCCAGGTACTCAACCACTATAACATCCAGCCCCACAATCTGCGACCCAACTCTATTCTATACTTAGCCGGGTTCCAGGCCCTCTTTGAAGGGTATCTAGGTTTAGCCCCTAGGTTAGATTTCTGGCAGTATTGTTTCGGGGTTAAGCGAAACCGCTCTGAGGGTGCACTCTCGACTTGCGGGACCAAATCTTTTACCCCAAGATAAAAACTTCGGAATCCGTCAAATTTTTGATGGGTTCCTTCTTTTATCACCAAGACATCCCGTTTCCTGGAAAGGAAATAGGGGTTCCACCTTTTGTTAATGCTGCTGCTACTCCCCAGGACAAATGGGCTGTGGAGGCAGCATAGACCCTGCCTGATGATTTAATGAAAATTAAACGGCGCATTGCCAAACTCACTTCTTCCAAACCTCCTCTCACCGGAACCGACACCTTTCTATGTTGGTTCGGGAGACGTATCCAACCTCTTGCATATCGAACCCGGCTTTTGTGCGAATACAAAGGTCTGAAAGACGAAATGAGGGGAACGTCAAAGCCATTTTCGAAAAGGGATTTCAAGAAACGGGTTAATAATTTGGTCTCCACTCGTGACCAGTATGAAGGAAGCCTAGGGATGTATCATGAAGAAAACCCGGTTCCCAAGGTAATGCTTGTTCCTCCTTTTGGGCAATTTCTCAGATTCTTGTCTTTCCTTGATTTCTTGACTTAGTCGATTATTTTGCTTTTCCCCCACTGGAATGTCCTTACCGAGAAAGACCTTGCAACTGACGCCGAACTTGACAAACTTCATGCCAAAATTTATGGTGGTCGCAAGCGCAAGAGGCCATCAACCACTGAAGAGGTGGTGGAACTTGACGGAGTTCCCGTCGCTACATCCAGGTAATTTCCTGGGTTTACATTTGTCTTTGTGTTTTCTTGCAGGAGCTGTTTTGAATTCTCAGAATACTAATTTCTTGGACTTTCTTTTGGTTTCTTTCCCTTTCTACCTTGATCCAACTTATTCGAAACCAAAGAAGTTGAAGAAACATAAAGCTGTTGCCGGCAAGAGGGTGCATCCATCTCCTGCTGCAGCTCCCTCTACCCCGCTACTCTAGGGGGAGAAGACCATCCTGCAAATGCGGAGGAATACCCATTGCCAACCAGCCATCCTAATGCGTCCAAAAAGGACGCGAGGGAAAGGGCGGTGCCGGACATAGGTGACCCTTCTCGTACGACTGAGGAGGAACCGATTCCGAGTTTTGACAAGGAATTCAAGGTAAAAGAGGAACCATTTGATGAACTCGGATACATTCTTCCGTGGGCTACCAAGTTCTTAATCATCATGCCAAGTGACTGGGTATAACCAATCAGTCGAAACTTGGAAACATGGATCATTCTAAAGGCATTTTTACGTACTAGCTCCAGTGACCCAACATAAAAACAATCAGATAATACTTAGAGAACAACAAGGAATGAAACTTAGGTACACAGTCACAATCTGGGTTTCCTTAAGCCATTTTAGGCTGAAAATCATTCGGTTTTTTTAATTCCGAGCACGCAGGCACAATTCGGGTTAACATTGAGTATTTTGAAAGATCATTGGGAAATAGATAAGGCGGACTTTATGATTTATGCTATAATGAACATGTAAAAACATAGATGTATGAATTCCGACAACTTTATTTCGTGATCTTAAAGATGTTTACATAGAAATTGAACTAAGTATAGAAGGGACGTAACTGCTGGATGCTCCAGGGTCTTTTGGTCTCTCCTAGTTCATCATCTATCTTTCTCTTTTTTTGTGATTTGGTCTTTTGGGATAATCTTCCGTGTCCCGAATATCTACAAGATAGTATGATCCATTTTTCATAGCTTTGCTAATGACAAATGGTCCTTCCCAAACTGGGGCTAATTTGTGTTTTCTTTGCTGCACCAATCTTAGCACTAGGTCACCTTCTTTAAAAGAACGATGTCTGGTTTTTCCGACTATGGTAACGTCGTAATCCTTGCTGATAAATGGAGGATCTTTGAAGTACAAGTTCTCGTTCTTCCTCTAGGAGATCGACGGCATCCTGTCGTGCACTTTCGGCATCCGATTTGTCGAAGGCTTGCACTCTTGGGCTATCATGGAGCATGTCCGTTGGAAGCACTGTTTCTGTACCGTAAACTAGGAAAAACGGGGTTTGCCCTATTGACCTGTTTGGCATCGTTTGAATACTCCAAAGCACAGAGGGTAATTCTTCCACCCATGCTCCAGTTGCTCTATGAAGAGGAGATTCAAGTCTTGGGCGTATCCCATGCATCATTGAACTATTCATTCGTTCAACATGACCATTGGATTGCGGGTGTGCCACAGATGCAAGATCTAGGTGTATTCCCGTTTGTCCGCAATATTTTGCTAGCTCTCCAATAGAGAAATTTGTCCCGTTGTCGGTAATTATGTTGCGTGGAACTCCGTATCTCATGACTACGTCAATGATGAAATTCCTGGCAGTTACACCGTCAAGCTTTTTTATGGGTTTCGCCTCCACCCACGTGGTATACTTATCTACTGCAACGAGTAGATGTGTGAGTCCACCTCTTGGAGTTTTGAATGGTCCCATCATATCTAGACCCCAGACCGCAAATGGCCATGTAATAGGGATAGTTTTGAGTGCTTGGGCCGGATATTCGTCTGCTTGGCGTAATACTGACATCCGGCACATGTATTTACTATGTGTTCGGCGTCTGTCTTGGCTGTTAGCCAGAAAAATCCTGCACGGAATGCTTTCTTAACTATGCTTTTTTGATTGAGCATGATGTCCACAATCTCCTGCATGGATTTCTTGCAACATTTCTCGGCCTTCTTCTGGCGAAATAGATCGCAGAAAAATTCCGATAGTGCTGCGTTTATACAGGTAACCATCAATTACCGTGTATCCTTTGCATCGACGTTTTATTTTCCTTTGCAAGACCTCGTCTGCTCCATCCGGGTACTTCTAATCTACTAAGAAGTTTATATATGGAATCGTCCAATCTGGGTTAACGAGCAGGACTTCAATTGACTCGGAAACGAGAGGATAGTCGACATCTCCATCTTTTATCGATGGTTCATACAAATGTTGGACAAACACACCTGTTGGTAGGGTTTTCACTCTTTCCGAGCGCATGCGGGATAAAGCATCCGCGTTCCAATTTTCTTCCCTTTTGACGTGAAGTACTTCAAATCCTACGAAGCAGATAGCAAACTCGTCCACCGTTCTCCGATATTCGTCCATGATGGGGCTTTTGGCATCCCATTTTTGGTTGAGCTACAGCTGTACCAAATCTGAGTCACCATAGCATAGTATGCGTTTGACACCTATTTCTTTTGCAATATGCAAGCCATGAAGCAAAGCTTCGTATTTTGCCGCGTTATTGGTGGCGTTGAAGTGTATTTGCAATACATACTCCATACTATCTCCCTTTGGGGATTTTAGGACTACATAACCTCCAGGGCCTTCTTTCATCTTGGATCCGTCAAATTGCATAACCCAATATTATGACTCTGGCATTGGTGTGTTTTCCATTGCTTCTGTCCAATCAGCGATGAAATCTGCGAACACCTGGGATTTTATTGTCGTCCGGGTTTGGTACTTAATGTCGAGCGCAGCCAGCTCAATACCCCATTTGGCTACTCGACATGTTGAATCCGCATTGTTAATGATATCCCCTAGTGGTGCTTTACATACCACTGTTATGGAATGTCCTTGGAAATAATGACGGAGTTTTCGAGATGCGAAAAATACGCCATATGCCAGCTTTTGATAGTGTGGGTACCTTTATTTGGACTCGAAAAAAACTTCGATGACGTAATACACCGGATGTTGATCTGGTATGCTTTGCTCGTCTTTCCGCCTTTCCACAACTATCACAGCGCTAATAACCCTGTTTGTTGCTGTAAGATATAGTAGCATGAGTTCGTCGTCTTTTGGCGATGCCAAAATCGGAGCTTTCATCAAGGTTTCTTTTAACTGGGTTAATGCTTTGTCCGCCTCTTCTGTCCATACAAATTTGTCGGATTTCTTCAATAACTTGTATAATGGCAAAGCTTTGTCTCCTAGCCGGCTTATGAACCTGCTGACAGCGGCTGCGGAACCCGTCAATCTTTGTACATCTTTTAAGCATGTAGGCCTTGAGATGTTTATGATTGCCTTGATCTTTTCCGGGTTTACTTCTATTCCTCTAAGAGAAACGATAAAACCCAGAAGTTTTCCTGAGGGAACCCTGAATACGCACTTTAATGGATTCAACTTCATTTTGTAAGTGTGCAAATTTTCTAAGGTTTCTCGCAAGGTTTCAAGGAGTGTATCTTTTTCCTTGGAAACGACGGCAATGTCGTCCATGTAAACGTGAACATTTTTGCCAATCTGACTATGCAAACATCGTTGCATGCAACGCTGGTAGGTTGCACTTGCGTTCTTCAGGAAAAAAAAGGCATGGTTATGTAGTAGTATGTTCCATACGGGGTTATGAAGGAGGTTTTGATTTGGTCTTCTTCCTTCATACGTATTTGATGATACCCGGAATAAGCGTCCAAAAAGCATAAAAGCTCAGAGCCAGCAGTGGCATCTATTATTTGATCGATTCGCGGTAACGCAAACCTATCTTTTGGACATAGTTTGTTCAAGCCGGTGTAATCTATACACATCCTAAGAACAGTACTATCTTTCTTCGGGACTAATACTGGATTTGCGGACCAATTAGTATGTATAACTTCCCAGATAAAATCAACTCCTAATAGCCAGATAATTTCCTTGCCAATAGCCTTCCGACTTCTTCCGTCAAATCGATGGAGACCTTGTTTGACGGGTTTAGATCCTGGAATCACCTTGAGTTGATGCTCAGCAAGTTCCCTGGGTACACCTGGCATGTCCGCGGGACACCAGGCAAAAATATTCCAGTTCTCACGGAGGAACTTGATGAGCTCGCCTTCCTATTTGTCGGTGATCCCGGTCCCTACTACGACAAAAAAAATTCGGGTCTTTGGGATCTAGGATAACCTGTCTTGTATTCTCGGAAGCTTTGAAGCTATCTGCCGGCTTCCGGCTTTCTTTCCCTTCCGGCATTTCTGTCGGTGATACTTCTTTCGCCAGCTCTTTCAATTCCTCCTTTGCTATTATCTTTTCCGCGCAAAGGGCGTTTTCTTTTTCCAGCTTGTTCGCCAATTTGAAGTCTCCCGATATGGTGATTACTCCTCCTTTTTGGTCCGAGCATCTTCAGCTTGTTATAGATATAAAACGATCTTGACATGAATTTGGCGAAAGCTAGACGTCCGAGTATTGCGTGATACACATTTTCGAACGGCACAACCTCGAAAGAAAAAATTTCCTCTCAGAAATGTTCTTTTTCTCCACAGGTTAATTCTAGGGATATTTCTCCTAGGGATCGTGCTTGTCTGCCCGGGACGATGTCGTGAAAATGTATGTTGCTATGATTGAGCTCGGTCTCGGATATTCGCAGATGCTTCAGTGTATCCAGGTACATTATATTGATACTGGATCCTCCATCCATCAACACTCTTTTCAGCCTAGTGTTTTGAACAATAGGGCTTACAACTAGGGCTTGTGTGCTGGGTTCTAGGATATTCCGAGATGATCAGACTGATCCCAGGTAATCGGTGTGTTCGAGTACTTCAAGAATTTGGGGGTTGGTGGGAGAACCGCGTTTATTTCTCGAAGTGTCCTCTTTGCCACCTTTGCCAAGGGAGTTTCAAGGAAAGTTAGATTGCACTCTCCATCAACTCTCGAGAATTTTGGTTCGCCTTTTCGCTGCTGTTCATGGATTTTTTTCGTAAGTGTCCGATTCACTGTCTTCTTTTTCAGCTTCTGTCTTTTGCTTGGAGAATTTCCTCTTGGAGTTTTTCCTTTTGTTCCCGGATCCTGCACTGTCTTTCATATGCTTATTACGCCTACATTGTGCGTCGGTATGGGTGGGTTTCCCAAATTGCGAATGGTGGACACAGTTCTATGACTTAATTCTTTCCCACTCTTCTTTTGTGTAGGAGATAGACTCTGTGATTTTCCCTTTCCATTTGCTTCCATTGTCTTTTTTAAAGGCTATGTTAACTTCTTTGGGATTTTGCTGTGCCTCAGGAGTAGCTTTTTTCTCGGAACGAGACATCCTTTTGGCTTGAATCAAAGGGTCGATGTTTCCACCTCTTGCTCTGATATCGTCTTCGGCCGCTGCGTGCTCATTTGCGGTTGTAAGCATGGATCTGAGATCTCTGTGCTTTTTTGAGCCAATCATGAACGGTACGAGGCCAGGTTTCAAACCATTGACGAAACCATGCATTTCTTGTCCGTCACTTACTCTAGAGCAGCTATTTTTCATTGCAGTCCATCTTGAGATAAAGTCCACGTATGGCTTCTCTTCAAATTGGGTGCAGCGGTTTAATTGGTTGATTCTATTGGGGCGTTTGTATGTTCCCCGAAAAAGCTGAGTGAAGACTCTAGCCATATCATCCCAACTATCCACGGTTCTTGACGGAAGCCCGTTAATCCAATCTCTGGCTCCATACAGTAACATTACGGGGAGGAATTTTACCGCCTCTAAATATGTCCCTTTGTTAATCTGGACGGCTGTGTAATAGTCTAAGAGCCAGGTATTCAGGTTTGTACTGCCGGTATATTTTTGATATGTTGGACCAACTTTGGCGAAGCCAGAATGTAGAGTTATTTTTCGGATCCTGACAGTTAAACACTTAGGTCTGAAATATAGGTCATCTCTTTCTGCTCTATCGGCGTGTGCAGAGTATCTACCGGCTGAATGAATAGAAGGGGATCTGCTCCTTTCTTTTCCATTGTTGCGTGAACGCGCTTTTCCGGGGTTGTCTCTATTTCCTCCGTTATCGTGTCCTTTGGAATAAGGTGGAGTTCTTCTCGTGTGTCTTTCCTTATTCCTAGGAGGTGTACGGGATCTCTCACGTCTGTGAGGAATGTCGTATTTTCCGGCCTTTTCAGCCGGGCGTCTCGGAGGCGGAATTGCTTTTCCATCTTTCCGGTTTTGTTCTTCCCGATCTCGGGGGTTAATTTAGCCTTTCGAAGCGTGGGATACGGTTCTAGACACTGCATACTTGTTTTCGGTATTTTTATTGTCCTTTCTCGGATCTCCTTTCTTCTCTTTTGAATTGTTTGAATCTCCAGGTTCTTCAGGTCCAGGTGCTCCAGCGGCGCATGTGGCTGTTTTGCATACGGCTGAGTCGTCGTGCAACTTCCCTGATCTTGCCTACCCTCGCTGTTGGTGTTGCAATGCTTTTCCTAGGAAAGCATACACCCCTTCAAGCTTTTCTCCATTGGAGTACATATCATTGTTGAGGATGGCGAACGCGGCTTCCACGTTTTCTGCTGCGGTTTTGTATATAGGCTCGCCCCTGACATCAGTGCTGTTTACTTGCTTTTGCCAGGCAGGGTTTTGGAACCTTTCCTTTGGCGGCAGTACTTCCGGTCTTGCGATTCTGGGTAACCGTGTAGGTTTGACGCCAGATCTATTCCTTCTCTCGTACTCCTTGATTTCTTCTTGCTGCAACTTAATGTCAGCCTGGTTTTTTTTGGAGATTTTCCCGAGTTCTGAATAGGTGTTGTTGTTGCCTTTGGAGAGCTTGTCTCCTAGCTTCCAGCACTTCAGGGGGCTTGTGAGGTCCCACTAGTGTTTGAAGTAATTCCCGTTCATCCTGTTCAGACATAGGCGGAACAAAAATTATTTTGTTTTCTTCTCCACAGGCTTGACTCCACTTCCTCCTCCTACTTCCAGGTTTTCGTTGGCAGTATCTGCCAGTTTTTTCTTCCGTAGTTTGTACTTGAGTTTCTTGGAAGTCTTGTGTTTCTTCTTGGAAGAGGGAGGCTTTTTACCAGGTTCATCTTCTATCAATTCCTTGACATAAGGGTACATTGGAGTGGTTTCACCCTCCTCTCTTTCATCATCTGGTGGAGGTGTTTGAGGGCTTTCTTGGCTTTCGGCATCCGTGTTTTCAGCCAGTTTTGCCATAAGTACTTCATGAAATCCCTCTTGAAGAGATTTAACCTTTCTTTAGAAAGCATCCTCATCTTCATCTTCGGAATCGAGTTCCTATGATCCGGGTTCTGATTCTAATCTTGCCTCAATGGCGGCTAATACGGAATCAGCTTCCGAGTTCGGCGACATGTTGACAGATGTCGGATCTTCCATCTCTATTGTGGGATTGTTTTCTTCTGCCTCTTCTACGGGATTGCTCTCATCCGTGTTTTCGGCGATCTCGGATTGCACCATACCGATGAAGTGCGACTCAGTAGAATATCGATGATCTGAGCAAAATCCGGCATCATAGTATTCTTCGACTGGGTACAGGGCGTGTGGGATAAATTTGCTTCCACCACAGAATCCCATTTCTTCTGCAGTTAATCCGATAAAGATGTTTGCAGATCCAATCAGTAAAACGCAGGCACTCACTAGATGATTCTGTGCTGGCATGTACGATCCGCTGTCGAGGAAGCGCCCGACGTCGTTGTCGAATTCCAGGCTTTCGATAGTTATAGTACTGCCAATTCTGCCTAGTATTCCCGATCGAAACATAACGCCTGACGTCGCCAGCCCCATGGTGGGCGCCAACTGTCGAGACATCATAGTAGAATTCATAGACGGGGGTGCCATGAGACTACTAATAGATACGCGGGGGGAACGTGGTAGTATGACGATCAAGGACACCAAAGTTTACCCAGGTTCGGTACGTCGCAACTAGGCGGCGTTCCTACTCCTGCAATCTCACTAAATCAGGGCTGAAGCCTGAAGTATAGAGAATACAATGTGAGTTGGTTTAGCTAATCGACGAGGATCAACTTCTCGGCGAGTTGGCTTCAAGCTAATTGTCTGTTTCTTCTCTCCTGTCCGTCTTTATATAATAGCCGGAGTAGGGTTACAGAAAAGGAAATCTAGAAGACTACGATAAGTTAACTTGGAAGGCAAGAATCCGCCTTCTACTCCGAGCCGTACCACGTGGGCCGTGGTCCGGGTTCTTCTAGAATCCGTCTTCTGTGCATCAGCTTATATACGCCTAATCTCTATATATCCGACAGTGACCGAAAAAAATATAGTTTCACTAGAAGTGACCTGATAATTTGTTGATGAATAAAGGGATGCCTTGGGCATTCCCAAGCTTAGACGCTTGAGTCTTCTGAAATTTGCTGGTATGTACCACCTGGGCATCCCCAAGCTTAGGCTTTTCACTCTTCTTGATCACATCATATCATCCTATTCTCTTGACCCTTGAGAAACTTCCTTCACAACAAAATTCTCACAATCTTCAGTAGCTACGTTAGTGCAATCGAAATAATAAATTCACATGGTTCAGTTTCAACACAAGACTAGCACTCAAAAACACATTAGCTACTTTCAAAACTTCTTTTAAAACTCTTTTTCTCAAAAGAACACCAAAAGAAAGAGATTAAGATGCAAATGCAATAATTGGCAGAAGTCTATCAAACAGAACAACAGACAGAGATCGAATTTTTTGAAAATCGGATGTTGCTCAAATAAAAAAGTGGTCAACGAAGAAAAGTTGCGTATATATCCCAGTATTAAGAAAAAAAACTCAAGTCATTTTGAATTTTTTGTGATTTTATACGTAATTAACAGTGGACAGCATAAATCTGTTTCCTGCGCCAAAATCCGAAATATAGTGTCAACTTTCCACTAGAGGCTTTACTTGGCTCAACAAAAACACAACAGAAAAGATACAGAGGGGTTGCTAAGGAAATAGAAAACACCATGGTGCAAAGCACACAAAAGAAAACAAAGGAAACCTGAATGAAAATAGAGAAATAAAACGGGTTGTCTCCCGATAGCGCTTTTCTTTAACGCCTTTCAGCTAGGCAGAAAGAGTAACTCAAGTATTTTCAAGTGAAGAAGCATCAACATCATAACTTTCTCTAATAATAGAGTCAAAAGGTAGCTTCATCCTCTTTCTAGGTACAAGGTTATTTTTAACTATAATAAGAACATCATCAATTCTACCAAGAGGTTTCTTCTTAGCATTATCAGCAAGATGAACATCCAAATTACAGTGTTCCAATAGTGGTAGATAAAGCATATCATAAAGATTTTGAGGCATAACAGAGATACTAGCACCAAGATCACACAAATCATTGCAATAAAAATCATTTACTTTTATCATAATGATAGGCTCCCAACCATCATCTAATTTCCCAGGGATAGGTGTTTCAACGTTCTAACGTTTCTTCCTTAACTTTCATGAGAGCATTGGTAATATGTTTAGTGAAGGCCATATTCATGGCACTAGCATTGGGACTTATAGAAATCTTTTGTATAATTATAATAAATTTAGAGATATTGCAATCATCAAAATCAAAATTATTATCATCAAAAGTAATGGGACCATTATCTCCTACATCTTAAAAAAAATCAGCAATTTGAGTCAATTTAGCACGTTTTACCGAAGGAGTAGGAACTTTGTTAACACCAACTACTTTACCATTTATAGTAGGAGGCTTACTATCACTTGGAGCTTAAGTTTTACTAGTGGTTGTGATAGTACAAACTCTAGCAATATTATTCTTTCTAGCCAATTCATCTTCTCTTTCCCACCTAGCACGTAATTCAGCCATCAACCTAACATTATTATCTATTTGAACTTGGATGGCATTCAAATTTTTAATTTGTTTAACATATTTTGGAAAAAACTTTAGTTTTAGAAAATCAACATCAATAGCACGGCTATCTAATTTAGAGGCAAGAACATCTATTTTACCAAGCTTTTCCTCAACAGATTTATTAAAATAAGTTTGTGTGCTAATAAATTCTCTAAGCATGTTTTCAAGATCAGAGGTAGATCTTTTATTGATATTGTAGGAGTTGCCATAAGAATTACCATAACCATTATTAGGAGGATAGGGCTTATAATTATTTCCACAAAAATTATTTTTATAAGAATTGTTGTTAAAATTATTATTTCTAATAAAGGTTACATCAACATGCTCTTCTTGAGAAACCAAAGAGGCTAAAGGAACATTATTTGGATCACCTTGAGCTTTACCATTAACAAGCATAAACATAATAACATCAAGCCTTTCACTCAAAGAGGAGTTTTCCCCAACAGAATTTACCTTCTTACCTTGTGGAGCTCTCTCAGTGTGCCACTCTGAATAATTTATCATCATATCATCAAGAAGCTTTGTTGAATTCCCCAAAGTGATGGACATAAAGGTACCTCAAGAAGCTGAATCCAATAGGTCCCTTGAGGAGAAATTCATCCCTGCATAAAAAGTTTGTATAATCATCCATGTCGAGACATCGTAGTAGTTTTCATAGACTGGGGTGCCATGAGACTACGGTAGAGACGTGGGGTAACGGGATAGCGTAGTAAACACAGAACACGGGATTTACCCAGGTTCGGTACGTCGCGACAGTACGGCGTACCTACTCCTGCACTTCTCACTATGAGGGACTAAAGCCCGTATAATAAGGTTACAATGTAAGGGAATAGATCTAGCTACTCGTCGAGGATGAACTTCTCGGCGAGTTGCGCAAAGCTTAAGCTAGAACCTAGAACCTTGGAACTAAAGGAACTTATTGAACTTATGAAATCTATCTCCCGTCCGGCTTTATATAATAGCCGGATTAGGGCTTACAGAACCAGAAACCTAGAAGACTACGTTTAACTTGTAACTTGGAAAGTAAGGAATCCGTCTTCTCCTCCAAGCCAGATCACGCGGGCCGTGATCCGGGTTCTTCTAGAATCCGGCTTCTACGCGTTGGACTACTGGGCCGCCCAATGGACCTAAACCCATTACCTTGCAGGCCACCCTGGTAGTCCATCTCTTTTGTCTACCATCTTCTATACCCCTATTCGGTATATATCCGACAGTAGCCCCCAGGAAGGATCAAAACTCTGAAACTCCGCCTTTCGTCAAATACATTTTGTCCAGGAAACTTGATTCAGCAGTCTTGATTCTTTCTTCTTTCCTTTTGAAGGAGATGGTAACATAAAACTCGGAACTACGAAAATCCGGCTTTTATTCTCGCGATCCTTCGCGGAAAAGGAACACGTGACATCAGCGCTTTAATCATGCTGACGCAAGCGCCGCTTGGTTTCACGCGGGAAACCCTGCAACGTATCTCTGACAGATTCTCACGAGAAACGAGGAGATAGCCATCATTCCTCTGTCGTTCCGTTTCCCGGATTTTCCGGCGAGCGACACGCGTCGAACATCCAACGATCAAAAGAGCCGTTGGCGCGTATCTAGAGGGTTTTTAGGCTATAAATAGCCATCTTCGTCGTCTCCGAAAACCTTTCCTCACTCCCTCTGCCCACGCCATTGACGCAAACGCGAGCACGAGAGCTTAGAACGAATCCTTGCCCCGACGAGCCCTTTGCACGCCGGAGCGCTCCGTCACCGCCGAAATCAATGGCCTCTCCGTCGTCCTCACCGGCCCGTGCCTCCATCGACGAGCTTTTGGGCGACCTGGATCCACAGCTGGGGCCGCCCAAGCATGCCGGCGGCGGACCGGAAAGAACCACGGCATCCGCGGCGGGCGGAGGAAACGCTTTCGCCGCCGCGGACGTAGCGGGCCCAAGCACGACAACATCCCCGCCGTTCGCACCGGAAACGGCGGGGGTCAAGACTCACTCTCGTGGCACTGAGCGCTTCTCCGCCGGAGCTGACGAAGAAGCAGAATTTGTCGGAATTTGGAATCAGAGTGATACTTCACTCGTCCTCCTTCGTCGGATGTCAAGGGACAGATTAATAGTTAAAGGCAAATGGCGGATCTCGAAGAATGAGCCAGAGCCCAAGCCAAAGGAAGGTGAACGCGTCCTCCTCACTTCTCATATCACGAGAGGTATGGGTTTTCCCCCTTCCGCCTTTTTCCTAGACGTCCTCAATTTCTATGGTGTCCAACCACATAATATCTCTCCAAATTCCATCCTCCAATTAGCTAGTTTCCAAGCTCTTTTCGAAGGGTATCTTGGAATAACTCCCAATTTAGACTTCTGGCATTATTGTTTCGAGGTAAAACACAATATCACAAACGGTGTCTCGCCCATCTGCGGTACCATATCTTTTATCCTTAGAAACTTTAGGGAAGAATGGTACCCCAGGATAAGAATGCCGAAACCTGACCAATCTTGGCTAGGTTCTTTCTTTTATCATCAAGACATTCCGTTCCCCAACAAAGAAACCGGACTTCCTCCCTTTGTTAATTCTGCTGCCATTCCTCATGAAAATTGGACACTTGAAATAACAGAGGATTTGCCTGAAAGCCTGATGAAAATAAAGCGTCGCATTGCCAAGCTTTCTTCTTCTCAACCACCTTTGGTTTGGAAGGATATCGTGTTATGCTGGTTTGGACGTCGCGTACAACCTTTATCCCTTCGTTCCCGACTTCTTTGTGAGTACACGGGACCGGAAGATAGCATGAGAGGCACTGATAGATCCTTTAGCAAGAAGGATTTTGTCGAACGCCTTCATCAGATAGTTGCCGCCGATAGCCAGGTTGAAGAGAGTCTAGCCATATATCATGCGGAAAATCTGGTTCCTAAGGTACTTTTCTTCCCTTGTTTCTGAGTTTCCTCAGATTATCTTCTCTCTTCATTTTTAACATACTGCTGATTCTTTCCTAGTTTGACGAACTTGGAGAAGATGATCTTGCTTCTGATGCTGAAATCAGCCAATTGTATGCCGAGTTTTACAACACCCAAAAGCGCAAGAGGCAAACTACCATCAAAGAAGAATTCCCTTCTGCAGCTGCAGGTAAAAGGGGGAAAACGAATATGCCAATGGGCGGAAATCTTCAATCACCCGTCAGAAACGAATCCATTCCTGCTCCAGATGATATCCGGGTGAAAGAAGAACTTTTCGACGAACTCGGATATATTCGTCCGGAAGCTAAGAAGTTTTTTGCTCCTGCGCCTCTGGTTCGCCCTTGGCCGCAAAATGGATTAGTTATCCGCAACAATATCGCATTCTCGCCCCGGCAGGTCATACACGATGGCCTTCACCACGTAGGAATTCTTTTCATGGAATATGCCCGAGAATTCAAGGAGACCTTAACTGATTTGCGAGAAATGAGCCAGGTAATACCTCTAGCCCCCAAGCATTAAGTTGAAAATCTAAATTCCTCTTAATGATTCTTTGTATGCTTGTTCAAACTTAAGCATCTGGCTTTCATTTCCATGTTTCAGCATTCCGCAGATGCCATAAACGTGGAAGTTTTGAAAAAACTTAGCCTCAAAAGCAAAGAAGTAAAAACACTTCAATCTGCTATTGAGTCAAAGAGCAACGAACTGGCGTCGACTCAAAAGCAATTATCCAAAGCCACCGGTATTTTTCTTCGTGTTTGTTGACTTTTGCTGGAAAGTTTTTTCTAAATCTTGCCGTAATGTCGGATTATTTTGTCCCTGCTTTCCAGCTGCTTTAACCAAAGCCAAGAAGCTCACAGGGAACGCTGCTTATTTTTCTCAACTTCGTGAAGAAAACTCCAACCTTCAAAGAGAACTTTCAAAAGTTCGAGAAGAACTGGAAGCCAGTAATCTAGCCCTTGGGATTGCGCAATCCAAGGCTTCTTTGCAGGCAGCAGAGGATAAATCCATTATCAATGATTTAGAAAGTATGCTATTTCCTCGTATGAAAGAAAGCGATGAAATTGACGCGGTTCTTGGTAAGTTGACTTCTTTTACCAATACTTTCATGCCATATTCTTATATTTTCTAATCTTTGCCTTTTGTCAAAAAAGCAGGAAATTTTCCAGGGATTTCTCGGACGGAAAAGATCCGAGCCTTTGGGAAGATATGGAATTCAATCAGAAATGCAGGAATGCATTTACTTAATAAATTCCTGCCTACAAGCAGTATACAATTCTCAGAAGTTTACCGACTTCCGGATGGCATTATGGAAGTAGCAAATTCGAAGGAATCTTTCCTTCGCTCTGCAGCACGGGGTGGTGCGCGAATGGCACTTGGCCTCATGCGCTTACACTACCCTGATGCAAAATCCTGGCGTGTAGCATCCGGTATTCCTCAAGAATGCTCAGAAGCACAAATAAATGCAATCTTTAAAGAAGTTGAAGGCCATGCCACGCAGATTGCTTCCATGGTAAATATCTCCATTACTTATCCGGAAGAAGAAGTGCCCGCAGCCCCCGAGAATGATGGCAGTGATGAAGACTCAGAAATTTAAAGGGGGCGCACTTAACCTGGATGATGGATGCGTATAGTAGCTTCTTTACAATGTAACTCATATTGTAATACTTCTATGTCATTTGTCGAAACAAGAACTCCGCCTTTTGCGATTTCAAACTTCTTGCAAAGTTTTTCCGGGTTTGGCTGCTCCTTTATCTTCTAAGTAATCTGGTATATATGCTTTAACTGTTCGTAGTGTTTGAAATGGCTCAAATAGCACTATGAATCGTTATGCCGAGTAACTGGGGACGAACCAAGCAGTTTTGAAACTCGAAAGCATGAATCATGCTAAAGGCATTTTTACTAACTAGTTCCAGTAACCCAGCATACGCACGATCAGATAAGACTTAGAGAAAATAAGGAACTGTTCTGAAACTTGGGCACGCAGGCACAATCCGAGTTTCCTTTAACCTTTAACAGGCCGAATCATTCAGCTTTTAAACACCGAGCACGCAGGCACAATTCGGGTCAACATTGAGTATTTGTAAGATCATTGGGAAATAGAAAAAGCGGAAATATTTTGTACTTATAATGAATATGAATTCCGATAACTTTATTTCATGATCTCAAAGATGTTTACATAGAAATTGAACTAAGTGTAGAAGGGACGTAATTGCTGGATACTCCAAGGCCTATTTGTCTCTCCTAGTTCAGCATCTATTTTTCTCTTTCTTTTGCGATTCGGCTTTTTGGGATCATCCTCCGTATCTCGAATGTCGACAAGGTAATATGATCCATTCTTCATGGCTTTACTGATGACAAATGGTCCTTCCCATACTGGGGCCAATTTGTGCTTTCTTTGCTGCACCAATCTCAGCACCAAGTCACCTTCTTTAAAAGAGCGATGCCTGATTTTCCGACTATGATAACGTCGTAAACCTTGCTGATAGATGGCGGATCTTTGAAGCACAAGTTCTCTTTCCTCTTCTAGGAGATCGACAGCATCCTGTCGTGCTTCTTCGGCATCTGAGTCATCAAAATTTTGCACTCTTGGGCTATCATGGATCATGTCCGTTGGAAGCATGGCTTCCGCACCATAAACTAGGAAGAACGGGGTTTGCTCAGTTGACCTGTTTGGCGTCGTTCGAATACTCCATAACACGGAAGGTAGTTCTTCTACCCATGCTCCAGCTGCTCTATGAAGAGGAGTTTCGAGTCTTGGGCGTATTCCTTGCAGGATTGAGCTGTTCATTCTTTCAACCTGTCCATTAGATTGCGGGTGTGCCACAGATGCAAGATCCAAGCGAATTCCCGTTTGTTGGCAGTATTTTGCCAACTCCCCAATGGAGAAATTTGTCCCGTTATCAGTTATTATGCTGTGTGGGACGCCATACCTCATTACTAAATCAATAATGAAATTTCTGGCAGTTGCGCCATCCAGCTTTTTGATGGGTTTAGCCTCCACCCATTTTGTGTACTTATCTACTGCTACGAGTAGATGTGTAAGTCCACCTCTTGCAGTTTTGAACGGTCCCATCATGTCTAGCCCCCAGACCGCAAACGGCCAAGTGATAGGGATAGTTTTTAATGCTTGGGCCGGCAAATTGGTCTGCTTGGCATAATATTGACATCCTTCGCATGTATTCACTATGCGTTCGGCGTCTGTCTTGGCTGTTAGCCAGAAAAACCCTGCACGGAATGCTTTTTTGACTATGCTTTTTGATTGAGCATGATGTCCGCAATCGCCGGCATGGATTTCTTGCAATATTTCTCTTCCTTCCTCTGGTGAAATACACCGCAGAAAAACTCCAGAAGTACTGCGTTTGTATAAGTGGTCGTTGATTACTACGTATCCTTTGCATCGACGTTGTATTTGCCTTTGCAGGACTTCGTCTGCTCCTTCCGGGTACTTCTGATTGACTAAGAAGTTTAAGTACGGGATTGTCCAATCCGGTTTAACGAACATGACTTCAATTGTTTCAGATGCTAAAGGGTAATCGACGTCTCCACCTTTTATGGATGGTTCGTGCAAATGCTGAACGAATACCCCTGGTGGTAAAGTTTTTACTCTCTCTGATCCCATGCGGGCTAACGCATCCGCGTTCCAGTTTTCCTCCCTTTTTATGTGAAGGACTTCGAACCCGAAGAAACAGATGGCAAACTCATCCACCGTTCTCCGATATTCGGCCATTATGGGGCTTTTCGCGTCCCAGGTTTGGTTGAGCTGATGCTGTACCAAATCCGAGTCTCCGTAACACAAGATGCGTTTTACCCCTATTTCTTTTGCAATATGCAAGCCATGAAGCAAAGCTTCGTATTCTGCCACATTATTACTGGCGTTGAAGTGTATTTGCAATACGTACTCCATTGTGTCTCCCTTAGGAGATTTTAGAACTACGCCGGCTCCAGCTCCTTCCTTCATCTTAGATCCGTCAAAGTGCATGATCCAGTACTCGGATTCTGGCATCGGTGTATTTTCCATTGCTTCTGTCCAGTCGGCGACAAAATCTGCCAAAACCTGGGATTTTATTGCCGTCCTTGGCTGATACTTAATGTCGAAGGCTGCCAGCTCGATGCCCCATTTAGCTACTCGGCCGGTTGCCTCCGCATTGTTTATAATATCTCCTAGTGGTGCTTTACATACCACTGTTATAGAATGTCCTTGGAAGTAATGGCGCAGCTTTCTGGATGCGAAAAATACGCCATATGCCAGTTTCTGATAGTGCGGGTATCTTTGTTTGGATTCGGAAAAAACTTCGCTTATGTAGTATACCGGATGTTGATCTGGTATGCTTTGCTCTTCTTTTGTCCGTTCCACAACGATTACCGCGCTAATAACCCGACTAGTAGCCGTAAGGTATAATAACATGGGTTCTTCATCTTTGGGAGATGCCAAGATGGGAGCGTTCGTCAAGGTTTCTTTTAACTGGGTTAACGCTGCGTCGGCCTCTTCTGTCCATTCAAACTTGTCGGATTTCTTTAACAGTTTGTATAGTGGCAAGGCTTTATCCCCCAGCCGACTAATAAATCTGCTGACGGCTGCAGCGGAACCCGTCAATCTTTGGACATCTTTTACACATGTAGGCTTTGAGATATTCAAGATTGCCTTGATCTTTTCCGGGTTCACTTCTATTCCTCTGTGAGAAACGATGAAACCTAGAAGTTTTCCTGAGGGAACCCTGAATACGCACTTAGATGGATTCAACTTCATCTTGTAAGTGCGCAAGTTTTCGAAAGTTTCTCGCAAATCCTCAAGGAGTGTATCTTTTTCCTTGGTTACGACAGCAATATCGTCCACGTAAACATGGACGTTTCTGCCAATCTGACTATGCAAACAACGTTGCATACAACGCTGGTAGGTTGCACCTGCGTTCTTCAGGCCAAAAGGCATGGTTACGTAGTAATACGTCCCGTACGGGGTTATAAAAGAAGTCTTGATTTGATCTTCCTTTTCATGCGTATTTGGTGGTACCCGGAGTATGCATCCAAAAAGCATAAAAGCTCAGAGCCTGCAGTGGCATCTATTATTTGATCGATTCGCGGCAGCGCAAACCTATCTTTCGGACATAACTTGTTCAATCCTGTGTAATCTATACACATTCTGAGGGCAGTTGTGTCTTTCTTCGGTACTAATACCGGATTTGCGGACCAGTCAGTATGGATTACCTCCTTGATGAAATCCGCTGCTAAAAGCCGGATAATTTCCTTGCCAATAGCCTTCCGTCTTCTTCCGTCAAATCGACGGAGACCCTGTTTGACGGGTTTTGATCCGGGAATAACCTTGAGTTGGTGCTCAGCAAGTTCCCTGGGTACGCCTGGCATGTCAGCTGGACACCCAGCAAAAATGTCCCAGTTCTCACGGAGGAACTTGATGAGCTCGCCTTCCTATTTGTCGGTCATCCCAGTCCCTACAACGACGAATTTTGTCGGATCTTTGGGATCTAGGATTACCTGTCTTGTATTCTCGGATGCCTTGAAGCTATCTGTTGGCTTCCGAGCTTCTTTTCCTGCCGGCATTTCTTTCGGCGATACCTCCTTGGCTAACTCCTTCAGTTCTTCCTGAGCTATAACTCTCTGAGCGCAAAGGGCGTTTTGCTTCTCCAACTCGTTTGCCAGCTTGAAATCACCGGCAATGGTGATTACTCCTCCTTTGGGTCCTAGCATCTTCAGCTTGTTGTAGATATAGCAAGATCTTGCCATAAACTTGGCGAAAGCCGGACGTCCGAGTATTGCGTGATACACGCTCTCAAACGGCACAACTTCGAAGGATACTTTTTCCTGCCGGAAGTGATCTTTATCTCCGAAGGTGACATCTAGGGAAATTTCTCCTAGGGATCGTGCTTGCCTGCCAGGAACAATGCCATGGAAGCGTATATTGCTGTAATTGAGCTGGGACTCGGATATCTTCAAGTGCTTCAGTGTATCCAGGTACATTATATTGATGCTGGATCCTCCGTCCATCAGCACCCTTCTTAGCCTAGTGTTTTGAACAATAGGGCTTACAACAAGAGCTTGTGTGCCGGGTTCGGGGATATTTCCGGGATGATCAGACTGATCCCAGATTATCGGTGTGTTGGAATACTTCAAGAATTTTGGGGTTGCAGGAACAACCGCGTTTATTTCTCGAAGTGTCCTTTTGGCCACCTTTGCTGACGGGGTTGCTAGGAAAGTTAGCATTGCTTCTCCGTCAACTCTCGGAAATTTAGGTTCGCCTTTTCGCTGTTGTTCCTGGATTTTATCATCAGTGTCCGATTCACTGTCTTCTTTTTCAGCTTCTGGCTTTTGTTTGGCAGGTTTCCTCTTAGAACCCTTCCCTTTATTTCCGGATCCTGCATTGCCTTTCATATGCTTGTTTAGCCGGCATTGCGCGTTTGTGTGGGTTGGTTTCCCAAACTGAGAGTGGTGGACGCAGGGTTCCGACTTAATTCTCTCCCATTCTTCAGGAGTGTAATTGATGGGATCCGGACTGCGGCCCTTCCACTTGTTCCCTTTTTCTCCTCCAAAGGCTAAGTTAACCTCCTTGGGTTTTGTCGTTGACTCCGGAGTTCCTTTTTTATCAGAACGAGGTGTTTTCTTGGCCAGTATCAGTGACTCAATATTGCCCCCTCTTGCTCTGATATCGTCTTCGGCTGCAGCATGCTCATTAGCGGTTGTCAGCATAGATCCGGGATCTTTGTGCTTTTTAGAACCAACCATGAACGGTACAAGTCCGGGTTTTAGGCCATTGACGAAAGCATGCATTGCTTGTACGTCAGTTACTCCAGAGCAACTATTCTTCATTGCAGTCCATCTGGAGATGAAATCCACGTATGGTTCGTCTTCAAATTGGGTGCAACGGTTCAGCTGGTTGATGCTATTTGGGCGTTTGTATGTTCCTCGAAAATGCTGAGTAAATACCCTCGCCATATCATCCCAACTGTCGACAGTTCTTGATGGTAAACCATTAATCCAATCTCTGGCTCCGTCTAGCAACATTAGGGGAAGAAACTTGACAGCTTCCAGGTCTGTCCCGTTGTTGATCTGGACGGCTGTGTAATAATCTGAAAGCCAGGTATCCGGGTTTGTACTGCCGGTATATTTTTGGTAGGTTGGACCAACTTTGGCAAAGCCAGAATGCAGGGTTATCCTTCGGATCCTGTCAGTAAAACACTTAGGACCAAAGTATAGATCATCCTTTTCTGCTCTGTCAATATGTGCAGAATATCTCCCGGCTGAATGGACAGAAGGGGATCTGCTCCGTTCTTTTCCATTGTTACGCGGACGCGTTTTTCCGAGGTTATCTCTATCTCTTCCGTTGTCACGCCCTCTGGGATTAGGTGGAGTCCTGCTCCTGTACCTTTCCTTATCTTTGGGCGGTGTCCGAGATCTTTCACGCCTGTGAGGTGTATCGTATCTTCCAGCTTTTTCAGCTGGGTTTCTCGGAGGTGGCATTATTTTGCCGTCATTCCGGTGTTTGTCTTCCCGATCGTGTGGTTTATATCCATCTTTCGGGAGATGAGGTCCGGTTCTAGACGCTGCGTCCCGGTTGTCGGGGTTTTTCGTGTCTTTTCTCGGGTCCTCTTTTTTATCCGAATCTCCGGGTTCTTCCGGTCCAGGTGCTCCAGCAGCGCAAGTAACAGTTTTGCAGAGGGCGGAATTATCATGCAGCCTCCCTGATCTCTCTTGTCCTCGCTGTTGCTGCTGTAATGCTTTTCCTAGGAAAGCATACACCCCTTGGAGTTTTTCCCCGTTGGAGTACAGATCGTTATTCAGGATGGCGAACGCTGCTTCCGCGTTTTCAGCTGCGGTTTTGTATATTGGTTCGCCCTTGGCATTTTTGCCGTTTAACTGCTTTTGCCAAGATGGGTTATAGAACCTTTCTTTTGGCGGCAGTTCTTCCGGTTTTGTAATTCCGGGTAACCTTGTAGGTTTTAAGACAGATCTGTGCTTTCTCTCGTACTCCTCAATTTCTTCCTTCATAATTTTGATGTCATTATGGGTTTGTTGGAGGTGTTGCCGAGATCTAAGCAGTTGTTGCTGTTGCCGTTGGAAAGCTTGTCTCCTGGCTTCCAGCATCTCAGGGGGTTCATTGGGTCCCACTGGAGTTTGTAATAGTTCTTGCTCTTCCAGTTCTGTCATTGGCGGAGCAGTGATTTCCTTAGATTTCTTTTCCGTAGGCTTTGTGCCACTAATATCTCCGACTTCCAGGTTTTCATCAGCGAGATCAGCTGACTTTTTCTTCCGGAGTTTGTACTGGAGTTTTTTAGAAGCACGGTGCTTTTTCTTGGAAGACGGAGGTTTTTTGACAGGTTCATCTTCTGTCATCTCCTTAACATTAGGAAATATCGGAGAAGTTTCTCCGTCTTCCCTCTCCTCTGCTGGTGGAGGGGTTTTAGGGCTTTCCTGGCTATCGGCACCCGTTGTATCAGCTGGTTTTGCCATTAGCACTTCATGGAATCCCTCTTGAAAGGACTTAACTTTTCTTACGAAGGCATCATCATCTTCGTCTTCGGATTCGAAGTTATCCGATCCGGTTTCCGACTCCAATCTCGCCTCAATGGCGGCAAGCACGGACTCTGTTTCCGAGTTCATCGTCTGGTTGACAAATGTCGGATCTTCCGTCTCTGTGACGGGTATTGGTTCTTCCGTCTCTGAGACGGGTGTATTGTTGTCTGCCTCTTGCACGGGATTTCCGTCATCCGTGTTTTCGGCGATCTCGGATTGCACCATGCCGATAAAATGTGTATCACCGTTTTGTCGGCGATCTGAGCAAAATCCGGCATCATAGTCGTCTTCGACTGGGTATAGGGCGGGTGGGAGATAATTGCTTTCACCGCAAAACCCCATTGCTTCCGCGGTTAATCCGATAAAGATATTAGCAGATCCAATCGGTAAAACGCAGGCACTTACCAGATGGTTTTGCGCCGGGATGTAGGATCCGTTGTTGAGGAAGCGCCCGACGTCGTTGTCGAATTCCAAGCTTCCGACGGTGATCGATCTTCCGATTCCGCCTAATATCCCAGACCGGAACTTCACGCCTGACGTCGTTTGCCCCACGGTGGGCGCCAACTGTCGAGACATCGTAGTAGTTTTCATAGACTGGGGTGCCATGAGACTACGGTAGAGACGTGGGGTAACGGGATAGCGTAGTAAACACAGAACACGGGATTTACCCAGGTTCGGTACGTCGCGACAGTACGGCGTACCTACTCCTGCACTTCTCACTATGAGGGACTAAAGCCCGTATAATAAGGTTACAATGTAAGGGAATAGATCTAGCTACTCGTCGAGGATGAACTTCTCGGCGAGTTGCGCAAAGCTTAAGCTAGAACCTAGAACCTTGGAACTAAAGGAACTTATTGAACTTATGAAATCTATCTCCCGTCCGGCTTTATATAATAGCCGGATTAGGGCTTACAGAACCAGAAACCTAGAAGACTACGTTTAACTTGTAACTTGGAAAGTAAGGAATCCGTCTTCTCCTCCAAGCCAGATCACGCGGGCCGTGATCCGGGTTCTTCTAGAATCCGGCTTCTACGCGTTGGACTACTGGGCCGCCCAATGGACCTAAACCCATTACCTTGCAGGCCACCCTGGTAGTCCAGCTCTTTTGTCTACCATCTTCTATACCCCTATTCGGTATATATCCGACAATCCAAGTAGTCAGTCCATGAGTGGGACAATTCTTCACCATGGATTTCATTCTCTCCCAAGCTTTAGCAACATGTTCATTATGAAGTTGGTTAAAATTCATTATGTCACTTCTCAGGGATATAAGCTTAGCAGGGGGGTAATATTTTCCAACGAAAGCATCTTTACACTTAGTCCATGAATCAATACTATTTCTAGGCAAAGATAGCAACCATTCTTTAGTTCTTCCTCTCAAAGAGAAAGGAAATAAATTCAGCTTAATAATATCTCCATCCACATCTTTATATTTTTGCATCTCACATAGTTCAACAAAATTATTAAGGTGGGCAGCAGAATCATCAGTACTAATACCAGAAAATTGCTCTTTCATAACAAGATTTAATAAAGCAAGTTTATTCTTATAGAAAGCAGCAGTAGGAGCAGGTGGAGAAATAGGTGTGCAAATAAAATCATTGTTGTTTGTGCTAGTGAAGTGACACAACTTAGTATTCTCAAAGGAACTCATTTTAGCAGAATAATAGCAAGCAAATAAATAACAGCTATAAAGTAAACTATTTACCCCAAGAGGAGGGTGTGATGAGCATAGAGGTAGGAGTTTTCCCCTTAGTTAAGAACCAGGGTTATCAATCCAGTAAGAGAAAGAGGACCTTCGGAAGGTTGATGCCACAAACGGTGGTGCTGGCGCTTCACCGGTGTCAGCAACAATGTGGAACCTGCACACAACACAACCAAAATACTTTGCCCCAACTGTACAGTGAGGTTGTCTATCTCACTGGTCTGGCTGGATTTTTTTATACATATAGTGTGGAAAACAGTGTATGCTTGTAGTAAGTAAAGAGAGAAGGAAATTGTTGTGGTTTGTTTAACAGTGTGGAAAATGGACCGGGGTTCATAGGTTCACTAGTGGTGTCTCTCCATAAAAATAACATGCTGGGTGAAGAAATTATAGCTAGGGAAATGACAAATAGAGGTTGTACCGTAGTGCACATTATAACATGATGACTACTATGATATTTAGTGCGGGCATTACAACAAAATACATAGACCGGAATACATCTGCATCTATGACTAATAATCCACCCTCAGGTTATCATCCGAACCCCCTTAGGTATTAAGTTGCAAGCAACAGATAACTGCAAACAATGTTTGTAATGTAAGCAATGATTGTACACACGTGCACTCTCACCGCTGTTTTCTCCCTAGTGGCAACAACACATCCTCCCCCGTCACGTTTCTGTCACTCGAGCACAGGCGAAAAGGAGGCATGAACCCACTATCTAGCATAAATACTCCCTCTTGGAGTCACTAGCAAATACTTGGCCAGAGCAACCACTAGCAACGGAAAGCATGCAAAATCACAAATAACATATGCAATAAAGACTATAATCAACAAATCATATATAATTACATAAGATCAGTCTCGATCATGATACGCAGCTCACGAGATCTAAACATGGAGGCATATGAGGAGGAGAAAACCATCTAGCTATTGCTATGGACCCGTAGTCCAGGGATGAACTACTCACGCATCACTCCGGAGGCAGGTATGGTGATGTAGAAGCCTCCGGTGATGATTTCCTATCCGGCAGGGTGCCGGGAGACAGCTCTAGAACCCCCCTGATCTAAGGTTGTTGACGACAACGGCTGCAGAACTTTTCGGGGATTTTTTTCAGGTGCCTAGGGTTTTCCATACGGGAGGAAGAAATAGGCGAAAGGGAAGAGGCGGTGGAGGCCAGGGGGCGCCACACCTATAGCTGGCGCGTCCAGGGGAGGCCACCTCGGGCTTTGTGGGGTCCAATTCCGAGAATGTTTCTAGAACAGCTTTTATGAAACCATATACAGGAGAAAACAGGGAACTGGCACTTGGCATCCTGTTAATAGGTTAGTCCCGGAAAACGTATAAAAATGCTATAAATAAGGGAGAAAACATGTAGCAATTAGTATAATATGATCATGGAGCATTAGTAATTATAGATACGTTGGAGACGTATCAGAGCATCTTTTATTTTTTGCTTTTAGTTTGTTTTTATTTTTACAACAAATCTTGGTTGAACCCCATCATTATTTTATTGGAGAGTGACACGCTCCGCTTTTTCATGGCAATTCGTTGTATTCTTAATCTTGTCTGGCTGCTGCATTTATTTAGCTCATGTTTTCCATGCATCTCTTATTAGAGCTATTAGTTATAGTAGTATTATATGAGTACTCTCATATCTACATAAATAGTATTTTTGTTAAAACATATCTTGTATGGGGCTTGTTGGGAAAAGAAAACTGCTGCTTGATGTTGAATTTATAACAGTACTAGTAGAAGTTTGTATAGACTGTGGCCAGAACTTTTTCATGACATGCTAAATGTTATTTTAGTTTTAAAGCCTTGTGGTTATTGAGTAGCATTAATAGCCTTAAATAGCTGAGAGCGTTTACTATGTCTTGAAAGATTCATGAGTTGTTCTTGTCATAGTAAAGCATCAATATATGGTATTCCCTTTCGAATGTTTTATTTGGTTGACTTGGCGCATACTCACACCATGTTTATGACTATGAACCAGTCACGACTAGTCTCCATGATCACTTAGTTTTTGAACTTGTGATACCGCCTATGCTTTAAATAATGATGCTTATGTCGATGTGCATGATTATGGCTCTTATGCTCTCTTGATTTGTCGCTCCCAATCTTTTGCTAACCTCCACCTGTACTGAGTATGTAATTCTACTCGTGCATCCAAACTCCTTAAACCAAAGTTTTCCCATTGTGTACAACATACCTACCTACATGTGGTATTTAACTACCACTCCAAGTAAATTGCTCGTGTGTTACCTTTAAAACCTTCAAAATTATTCATGTTTTTGCTCATGAAGAAGTCAATAGAGAATCTTTATCTCACTTGTTGATTTGATTTCACACCCTGGACTAGTGGCTTCATCCTCTTATAGAAATGATAGAAGAGCTGGCAGCGGGGTGCCCAGCCCAAAATTAATACAAACAAATTCTCTTCACTATTTTTGCCCCTGATTTATCAGTGAAAGCATAATTGTGTAAACAAAAGAGAAATAGGGATGACCTTCTACACCAGTTGCGTCCTTCACCATGGGAGTCGCTCTTATGAATCCAGTTGGCTTGTGACATGTTGTATTGTCTGTTTACCATTCATTGACATTAGCATACACCTCTCCTAAAAAAATAGACACTCCTCGACGGTGTCAAACTTTTAACACCTCTGTTTAATTAAATAAAAACTCTAGGACATGAGTGATCCCTGCTTCCCTCTCTGAAGGGCCTTTATTTTAATTTTATGTTGAGTCTCCATCTTCTAACTTTATGCACAGTTGAGAGAGCATTTTTGTCATTCTAAGTTCTATGTGCATTTGTCCCATAAACATCAATAATTACTTCATGATGTGATACTATTTGTTCTTAAATTATTTTTTCTAGTCTTCCTCGTGAACTTTGAAAGTGTCCTGGCATTTCTGTTTTGTCCCACTCTTAAGGACTAGCGAAATACCACTTTGCCATGCTTTCTCTATACCTGAAACAAACGTTTATCTTTCTTTGCATTGTTATCCATGGTCCTTTATTTAAGATACTCTTCATGATGCAAAGTGATTGCTATGCTTTATTATTGAAGTTCTATTTATCATGTATGTGAGTTTTATGATCTCAACACACATACTCTTTTACATTATAATGATCAAGTTTATGATAGTAGCATGTCACCTCAGAAATTAATGTTTTGTCGTTTACCTACTCGAGGACGAGTAGGAACTAAGCTTGGGGTTGCTTGATATGTCTCCAACGTATTTATAATTTCTGATGCTCCATGATCATATTATGCCAATTGCTACATGTTTTCTCCCTTATTTACAACATTTTTATACCTTTTTCGGGACTAACCTATTAACAAGATGTCAAGTGACAGTTCCCTGTTTTCTGCTGTTTTTGGTTTCAGAAAAGTTATTCTGGAAACTTTCTCGGAATCGGACCGCACAAAGCCCGAAGTTCCTATTTTCCTCGGAAGCATCCACAACACCGAAGGAGAGCGAAGACGGGCACCAGTGGGGCCACACCATAGGGTGGCGCGGTACCCCCATGGCCGCGCCAGCTATGGGTGTGGCCCCCCCAGGCCTCCACCACCTTTGCCCTTTTGCCTATTGATTCCCCCCGGATGGAAAACCCTAAACGCCTGATCAAATATCCCCGATAAGTTCCGCAGCCGCCGTCGTCGTCAACCTTAGATCAGGGGGGTTCTAGAGCTGTCTCCCGGCACCCTGCCAGAGAGGAAATCATCACCGGAGGCTTCTACATCACCATGCCTGCCTTCGGAGTGATGCGTGAGTAGTTCATCCCTGGACTACGGGTCCATAGCAGTAGCTAGATGGTTGTCTCCTCCTCATATGCCTCCACGTTTAGATCTCGTGAGCTGCCTATCATGATCGAGATTGATCTTATGTAGTTCTCTATGCTGTCTTTGCTAGGATCCGATGAATATTGAACTTATGCCAAGTTGATTATAGTCTTTATTGCGTATGTTATTTGTGACCTTGCATGCTTTCCGTTGCTAGTGGTTGCTCTGGCCAAGTAGTTACTAGTGACTCCAAGAGGGAGTATTTATGCTAGATAGTGGGCTCATGCCTCTTTTTCGCCTATGATCGAGTGACAGAAACGTGACGGGGGAGGATGTGTTGTTGCCACTAGGGAGAAAACAACGGTGTGAGTGCCCGCATGCACAAGCATTGCTTACATTACACACATTGTTTAATGCAGTTATCTGTTCCTTCCAACTTAATACCTAAGGGGGTTCGGATGATAACCCGAGGTTGGATTATTAGTCATAGATGCAAATGGATTTCGGTATATGTATTTTGTTGTAATGCCCGCACTAAATATCATAGTAGTCGTCATGTTATAATGTGCACTACGATGCACACTTTATTTTTCAATTGCTCGGGTGTAATATGTTCACCCAACATGTTATCTTTTATGGAGAGACACCACTAGTGTAACTATGAACCCCGGTCCATTTCCTACACTGTTAAACAAACCACAACAATTTCCTGCTTTCTTTACTTACTGCAAGCATACACCCTTTTCCACACTATACGTCTAATCTTTGTTTTCAGCAAGACTGATGAAATTGAAAACCTCACTGTACCGTTGGGACAAAGTATTTGGTTGTGTTGTGTGCAGGTTCCATGTTGTTGCTGAAATCGGTGAAGTACCATCACCATCGTCAGTGGCATCAAACTTACGAAGTTCCTCTTTCTCCTACTGGATTGATAACCTTGGTTCTTAACTAAGGGCAAAACTCCTGCCGATGTGCTCATCACACCCTCCTCTTGGGGTCTCCCAACAAGTGCACGATCTGCACCATCACATACTGATGGCTTTCATCCTCCATATAGTTGGTTAGACCAACTCTTTCAATAAGCATACGCAAGTCATCTAATAGACCTGCACATCTTAGAAATGTAACGTAAGGGAATCTAGACGGGTTAGCGATACCATCACTGCTCGTATTGTCAATACTTGGTGCAATAACGTCTTGATTGTACGATGGCCTCACTAGAGTGGAAGAATGTGAGGGCCTTGTTCTCCTAGGAGCATCACTCCTAAATATTTCTCCAAAATTATGGCTATTCGTCTCTGGAATTTTTCAACAATCATCACAAAAATTGATTTCAAGAAACTATAAGGTGGAAACTACTATAGAGACTTATAGGAGAGCTAAACTTGCATCAAAACTAAATTATTTCTACTCAAATCAAGCATGCAAACTCACATAAGCTGTCACCTACAGTACCAAAATACTCAAGAAATACTCCACTAAATAAAATTCTTCTTGGATCATCGGAGGAGCCACATACCAGAGATCAAACACACCAAATCTCAGCGCAAATGATGGGCTGAAGAAAGAGATCGGAAATGCAGAGGAAGAACAGCAAGAACACGGGTTCCAAGAATTGTTTTCAGTTTGGGAGGTGGGAGAGAAGACTTTGGCAGTGGAGAGAGTAAGTGGAGGGCCAGGGGGCCCCACACCATGTGCTGGCGCCACCAGGGGCAGGACGCGCCACCCTATGGTGTGCCTGACTGGTGGGTCCCGCTGGGGTCTCCCAGGTGGCTTTCTGCCTCATTTTGACGTAAAAAATTATTATAATTTTTCTGGAATTTTTCGAGAAGCATTATTTTCGAGGTTTTTTTCATAATTTAATAGTTAATTATTAACCTGGAAAACAATTATGAAAAGGTGGAAAACAAAACCAAAACCAGAACTACAAAGTTTCCAAAACATTTTAAAGTGTAAATACCAAGTGAAAACAAAGGTGGAAGTGGTGAAAATAAAATTATGGTTGGTGAAAATAAAAGAAATCACTATGAAAACAAAAGTATGGATGGTGAAAACAAAGTTGTGGATAATGGAAACATGATTGGCTGAAGAAAGAGATCGGAAATGCAGAGGAAGAACAGCAAGAACACGGGTTCCAAGAATTGTTTTCAGTTTGGGAGGTGAGAGAGAAGACTTTGGCAGTGGAGAGAGTAAGTGGAGAGGCCAGGGGGCCCCACACCATGTGCTGGCGCCACCAGGGGCAGGACGCGCCACCCTATGGTGTGCCTGACTGGTGGGTCCCGCTGGGGTCTCCCAGGTGGCTTTCTGCCTCATTTTGACGTAAAAAATTATTATAATTTTTCTGGAATTTTTCGAGAAGCATTATTTTCGAGGTTTTTTTCATAATTTAATAGTTAATTATTAACCTGGAAAACAATTATGAAAAGGTGGAAAACAAAACCAAAACCAGAACTACAAAGTTTCCAAAACATTTTAAAGTGTAAATACCAAGTGAAAACAAAGGTGGAAGTGGTGAAAACAAAATTATGGTTGGTGAAAATAAAAGAAATCACTATGAAAACAAAAGTATGGATGGTGAAAACAAAGTTGTGGATAATGGAAACATGATTGTACCAAAGTAACAAGGTGATAACATAAGTAAACATGGTGAAAACATAACGGAGAAGGTAAAAACATAGTAAAAACATTGTCTTGTTCATTCAAAATCATTTTGTTAACAAGGGTGATCAAGTCTTGTTACCATAATAATTTTTATATGAAGAAAAACTTTGTTCAACACTAAATAATTATATTACCTCAAACTTGATAGACATAGTCCTGATCATAATAATTTCATATTCTTTTGGTGGTGCTGGAATGGGACAATAAAATTCTCCAATTTTGATGGTCTCAATATTTTCACTCGAATTTAGACCATATCTTCTATCAATCTTCTTGGGAAAATAAACAGTATGCTCTTTATCATTAACATTAGAAGTTACTTTTCCTTGATTGCAATCAATAACAGCTCCTGATGTGTTAAGAAAATGTCTCCCAAGAATAATAGACATATTATCATCTTCAGGCATTTCCAACACAACCAAGTCAGTTAATATCAAACAATCAATAACAATTTGAACATGAACATTCTCACATATACCAATAGGAATAGAAGTATATTTATCATCCATTTGCAAGGATATATCAGTGTGTATCAATTTTTCAAGAGAGAGTCTCTTATAAAGAGAAAAAGGCATAACCCTAACTCCAGCTCCCAGATCACATAAAGCAGTTCTAACATAATTATTTTTAATGGAACAAGAAATATTTGGAATACCAGGGTCTCCAAGATTCTTTTGAACCTTACCATTAAAAGAGTAATTAGCAAGCATAGTAGGAATTTTCCTTTTGTTCGAGACAATATCGGTCATATATTTAGAATAAGGAGGCAACGTAATTGCATCAGTGAAAGGAATTTGCAAGAACAAAGGTTTCATCCACCCATAGAATTTATTATAATGTTCTTCTTCCTTAGATTTGAAGTTCTTAGTAGGAAAAGGCATTGCTTTTTGTACCCAAGGATCTCTTTCTTTACCATGTTTATTAGCAATGAAATCCTCCTTAGTATATTTTGCAGTTTTAGTTTGCTTTTTAGGTTCAGCTACAGTTTCTTCTTTATCAGAAGCATCACTTTTATCATTGACACTTTCAGTTTCATCATCAGAAATAGATATACTATTAGGTTCTTTAGCAGGTTCAGGAGATTCTACAACATTTTAACGCATGTTCTTCTTTTTCTTAGAAGGAGAACTATTGTATTTAGGTTGTTGAGAGTCTTGTTCAATTCTTTTAGGATATCCTTCAATATACAAGGGGTCCTGAGTAGAAACACCACTTCTAGTAATTATTTCACAAACATGTTTATCTCTAGAAGCATTAGCTAGCAAGTATTTTTGCACTTTAGTAAGTTGATCAATTTGAGTTTTAACAATTTGAAAATGCTTAACAAGCATTTTAACATCATTAGAAGTTCTCTCAATAATACCATGCAAATTATCAATATCTCTAGATTTTTCCATAAGGTGATTTTGCACTCTCATATTAAAATTATCTTGCGTAACAACATAATTATCAAATTCATCTAAGCATCGATCAGGTGGTTTAGAGTCGGGAATATCTATATTATCAAAGTATTAGAGAGAGTGTACCTCAACAGTTGATGGATGTGGAATAGGCTTACATAATTCATCTATAGGAGGTAAATTCTTCACATCTTCAGATTTAATACCCCTCTCTTTAAGAGATTTCTTGGCTTCCTTCATTACTTCATCATTTAATTCAATCATCCCTCTATTCTTGGGTGTTGGTATTTGTGTTGGCTCTGGTGTAGGTGTAGGCTCAGGTATATTCCAATCATCATTCTTCTTGGCTATTTTAGCCATTAATTCCCCATCTTTGTTTGGAGTTCTTTTCCTGAAAACATAACCAGCACAACTATCCAAGTATGTCCTAGATTCAACAGTTAGTCCATTATAAAATATATTTAGGAGCCCATTTTTAGGTAGTAGATAACCAGGGCAGGCTCTTATTAAATCACAAAATCTTGTCCAAGATTCAGGTTTTTTCTTCTTTAATTTGCTTAAAGTTAAATATTTCTTGAACATCAGCATGTTGAGCACTAGCAGGGAAATATTTTTGAAAAAAAGCATTAATCAAATCCATAGGAAAAGTAATAGATCTAGGTGGCAGACTGTTAAACCATTTTTAGCTTCATCTTTTAATGAAAAAGGAAAAAATCTTGGTAATAAAATAAGTACGCATCTTGGTATCATCAGAAAATAAACTACTCATAGATGAAAGCTCATTTATGTGTTCCATAGCACTTTTACTTTCAAGACCACAAAAGGGTTCCTTCTCAACAATAGATATATAAGATAAATCTAAAGATAAATCATAATCTTTGTTTATAATGTGTATGGGAGATGTGGCAAACTTAGAATCAAGAGAAGATTTCTATTTTACAACATGTCTTGAAAGAAGACTCTTAAGAGCACTTGCACTAGTAGTAGCAAGAGCTTCTTCAATAAAATCATCATTAAGTTCAATATAGGTTTCAGCAAGATCATCAATATACTCAGTTGAATTAAGAGGTGTACCAGTAATTTCAACAGGAATTTCAGCATTTTTAATTTATTTAGATTTAGCAATAGTAGCATTTAGGAAAGGACCTATAGAACCAGTATCATCAAGCACAGTAAAAGCATCATCAAAAGTATCAGAAGCATTTTCAGACTCAGTAGAAGTAACAGTGTGTGTAGCATGTGGTGGAGTAAGAAGCATACTCATAACAGACGGTGAATCAAGAGCAACAGAGGTGTTCAGAGTTATACCCCTTCTTGTAGTGGATGGTAATATGGGAACTTTTCCATCACGAGTCTTGCCCATGATGAATGGCTTGCATCAAACAATATCACGATCAAGTGAGCAAATAAATAAAGCTATGCTTCCCGGCAACTACGCCATAAATTAGTCTTGATGACCCACAAGTATAGGGGATCACAACAGTCTTCGAGGGAAGTAAAACCCAAATTTATTGATTAGACACAAGGGGAGCCAAAGAATATTTATATGCCTTAACAACTGAGTTGTCAATTTAGCAGCACCTGAAAGTAGGCTTGCTCGCAACAATTTATGAGTGGTAACAGTTTTATAGCAGCAGTAGAAACAAAATAACAGCAGTAGAAAAATAGTAACAAAAGTAGCAATCGCGGAAAACAGCAGGACGGGAGTACCGTAGACATAGAGGGATTGGATGAATAGGCGTTGCATGGATAACTAGGGTCATGTAATAATAATAACGTGGGCATTGCAGATAATAATAACAAAGTATCAAACATGTAGGCAAACCATAGGCATCTGTTCCAATATAGTTGTAGGTCCTCACAATGAGAAACTTTAACAACATCTGTTGTCCTACCAGCCCGTGGCATCGGGGACTCTAGGGAAACTACTGGTAATTAAGGTGCTCCTTTTAATAAAGCACCGGAGCAAAGCATTAACACACCATGAACACATGTGATCCTCACATCACAGCCATCCCCTCCGGTTGTCCCAATTTCTGTCACTTTGGGGCCTCGGGTTCCAGACAACAATATATGTGTGTAAACAACTTGCAGGTATGATCGAGAAACATAATTATATTCATGAAACAATAACATGTTCAGATATGACATCATAACAATCGGGCCCTAGTGACAAGCATTAAGCATAACAAGTTGCAACAACGGTAGAAAACACTAACAATGGATACTATGCACTGTGCCCTAACAATCTGGCATTATTACATGATCAATCTTATCCAATCCCTTCCATCCCTCTTAGCCTATAGCGGGGTTTACTCACTCATGGACGGGGGAAACATGGATGGTTGATGGAGACGGAGTGGTGGTCTCGATGGCGATGATCTCCTTCGAATCCCCGTCCTCGCAGGGTGCAGAACAGGAACTTCTGATCCCCGAATTGAATTTCGGGGTGGCGGCGGCGCTCTATTGTGTTTCTGTGAAATATGACAAACCCCCCTAATGTTTTAGGGATACGAGCAATATGTAGTTGAAAGGGGAGCCCGAGGGGGTGCCCGGGTAGCCAACACCACCTGGCGGCGCGGCCAAGAGGGGGGCGCTAGGGGGTGGTGTGGCCCCCTCCTGGACCCTCTCCTAGCCTCTTTATGGCTTCCGGGGTCTTCTGGTGTTTTAAGACCAATTGGATCTTTTCTGGGCAATTTCGCGGAAGTTGATTTTTCTGCACAAAAACGAGACACCAAGGTAAGTCTGCTAAAAACAGTGTTAGTCTGTGTTAGTGGTATCCAAAACTCACAAGTTTAGAGGAAAACAATAAGAAAAGTGTTCGGAAAAGGAGATACGTTTTCGACGTATCAGATGGCGCCGATGGTCATTGTGGTGAAGTTGGTGGAGGCATGCTTTGCGTCATCCACTAGCATCATTGTCATGGTTGCGTTATTGAGAAGGGTCTTGCTCTTGGCGTTCATTATGGCGGTGACGCGCATTTTGCATTGGAAGCCTTGGATGTGGGCGAGCACCAGCCACGAAGTCATGTAGACCATAGTCATTGGTGGAGCTTGGTGGAGGTGGGTGATGATGTTGGCGAAGATCCGGTCGTAGAGGGTGATCTTGAAGAGGGTCACCACGGCCTTGGTGGTGTCGAGGAAGTGGTTATGGAGAGCTATCCTCAATGTCGTAGAGGAGCTTGTGGAGGAGGAGTTGGTGGTGTGGTATCAGAGCCAGGTTTCCCACCATCTTCCATGTGGAGGTGATGATCATGGCGATGCTATTGGTGATTAGCTTGTGGTTGGTGTCATGAAAATCTCGACTTTGAAGACGATGATGATCTATGGAGTTTGGAAAGGTTGGCCAAGTTGATGTTGATATGATCTAAGTCATCATGGAATCGAGCATGTCGATCTTTTAGTTGAGGTTCCAAGTGCTCCAATCTGTCACGAACAAGTTGGCGAAGATGAAAATGTTCGTTGCGGGTGACGAAGTTGTGTGCGTTGTCGTTGAAGAAGTGGTTTCCTTCATCCTCCGAGCTCGGACTTATAAACACTCCTTCCCTAGCCATCTCGAAAACACACAAGTGTGATATGAATAATATATGTATCACTTACCCAACATTACCTTTCTTGGTCGTATTGAGGCTAGTGGACGATCCTAGGTGTAGGGCGGTATGTCCAAAGTGAGTCCAAAAGGATCGAAAGAAAACCGCAAACGACAACACATACGCTTTATGTGGAAGGAAAATGGGTGAGGAAAGTGGCAAGGAGAAATCAACAAATCCGAAGAAAAGTTTGTTATAAAACATAGAAAAGAAGCGAAATGAAATGTTAGCAAAAGAACAAAACCTAATGGAGGAAAAAAAATGGAACACCCACACACACAAGTGATTAACGGGGTTAGTGCGGCCAATGGACGAGCAGAGACGAAATGTACCTATCAAAGACTAAGCTCAGTTTCGCACCAACACAAGGAGGACGCTAGCTCAAACCAAAAACTATAAGAGGCAACAAGATTTGCACCGTGGAAACCGGTCACTCACTTCTCTTTTGCGACGTGAAGCTACACGTTCCTACAAGTGATAGCAATTGGCATCGATCTTTTTCTTCTTTTCTCTTGTTTTTTTCAATTTTTGATGATTCCGATATGCCAATGCCTACTCAATACTAGGCTGTCACAAGTGCCAAACACGCACCCTCGGTACCACTAGTGCAATGTCAAGCAATGTAAAACAGTTAGTCTGAATGGTCAAGGTAGACAAACAATGGGTTAGTTCAAGCGGAAGCAAGTTATACCTCTTCGATGGATGATCACAGACTTGTTGTCGATGTTGTGTTGATCCTTTAATGTAGTTGTGTAGATTGTGTTGTGGGATTTGCGTGGAAACTCGAATCACTCAAACAAAGCAACAACGACAAAGAAAAACACGTTTGAAAATCTGTCCAGGATTTGAAGAGCTAAAATTTTCTATGATTTTTTCTCAAATTCAAAATTCCTTGAAGTACAAGAATTTTTTTTGGACAAATTCAAGAAAAGTGGTGGACTAGAAAGGCGGGGAATGGTCTTAGGTAACAAATCCACGGATCAAATCCAGGAAAAACTCAACAAATCAACAGATCGGTCAAAATCCCGTTTTCGGGCTATTTTTGGTGCAATTTTTGAATTTAAGGTTTGGGGAAGAAAAAATTTGGTGGAAAGGGAATTGTGGGGGTCAAATTCGTGGCAATCTAGCTGCTGATACGATATGATGGAGGGGTTAACCTCTTGGGTGGCCCGATCTTCACGAATCGACCAAGAGCACTAAGAACGAACGAAGAACACGATGAACACGAGAGGGGAAACAAGGGGGAATCATAGGTAAAACAAAGGGATGATAACCAACAAGAACTTAAGAACCCAAATCTCCTGTCAACTAAGCCGCAACGGCCTCCTACGAGACGATCGATCCAACTGAACTCACCTTTTCGGAAACCACTTCACACCCGTGGCCAATAGAACCTCAAGGGTTAGTTGAGGAAGATTGGAAAGTCCCTAACTGAATCCCAAGGGGAAAGGATAGGAAACTCGATGAATCTTGGTACGGTCCTAGATATACATCATAGGAGTAACCTTGATACGGTCCTAGGTACAAACCATAGGAGAAGCCTTAGAAGCGGGGTACAAGAGGAAAGCTCAAATGTCTAAATTCATCTCTAACCCTAGATCTAGCCCGAGGGAGTCCTTTTATATCCAAGGGGGTAGGTGGAGGTTGAAAAGGGGGTTTCCCCCTCTTTTGCGCAGCAGCAGGGCAGCCGGCCTGGAAGGCGGGCCTCGCTGGCCCTTGAGGCCGGGGTGAGAGTGTCAGCTGGGTAGCCATCCTGGGGGCGCATTGGAACCGGCCCGAGGCCGAGGTAGAGGCCGGTCCCTTCGGTTGGGCTCCTGGCCTGGCGCGCAGGAGGGTTGGTCTGAGGAAGGGGTGGAGGCCAGCGCCTTCGGTTGGGGGTCCGGCCTGGAGGCCCAGGAGAGCCAGCCTAGCCGGGCTTTGAGGCCGGCCTCCCAGTTTTCCTCCTTCCTTCTTCTTCTCTTCATCCTCCTCGATGTCGTCTTCTCGGACTTCTTCCATAGCTTCTTGGCCACTGTCTTGGGAATGATCTTGAGCATACTGGGTATAGTCTTGGGCTCCATGGTGGGATCAAACCTAGGCACGTATAGGGGTAATCCATGAGGTAGTGCACCATTCACCAAGACACCGGAATCATATAGAGAGAGGAGTGAGTTCACCTTGTCTAGTATCGATGTCGGGCTTGGTGGAATGGGGGTGTGCTGCATCATGTTGTCTCGTCAATCTTTTGATTCTTGCTCAGCAGATTGTGGCAAATGAAGAACCCGACGTGGATTTCACTATTGATGTCTTCGATTTCATCTTTAGTGAGATCTATGCTCCTTACATGATGTTGCTTATCAAGAAGACTATGCAAGATGAGGATCTGTCTGATGATAATTGTGATGATCACAAGTTCAGAAGACCTATGTCTACAAGACTGTGATTGCT
Organism: Alopecurus myosuroides; assembly: GCA_028641055.1. Taxonomy (NCBI): domain Eukaryota; kingdom Viridiplantae; phylum Streptophyta; class Magnoliopsida; order Poales; family Poaceae; genus Alopecurus; species Alopecurus myosuroides. The sequence continues at coordinate 129,813,890 of CM054057.1, read as the reverse complement.
CCATCTGTTGCTCAATCCACTTCTAGCTCATTCATGGCTCATGCTCATGCTAGAAGTCTTCATAAGGTGCCCCTTTATTCAGCTTCTATTGGTTCCCAGATCAAGAAGCTCAGCTAGTTTCAACGCAACATTCTGTGCATGAAGGTGGACATTCACCATGAGAAGTATAATAGCTATCTCCAAAATCATGACATGTCACACCCTCAACAGCTTATCCTTCACCTCCTCTATGGTTCTCCAGGGCCCCCTCCTGCTGCTCCTGCTCTCACTCCCTACAACAAGTGGAGCACCCTGTACCCTTGGGTTGAACTTGAGAAGGAGCTCTACAACACTTCTATCCCTCCGATTGCTTCCTCCTCTCGTGTCACTGCTTGCCATGTTGAAGATGACGATGATGAATAGGATCATGACGAGCAAGATGCAGAGATCACATGTTCTTCTAGAGTTTGTGTCCATTTATCTTAAGTTGAACTCATTTGCCTTCCCCCATTTGCTTTTCTATGTGTGAGACCATGTTTTTATGTGTAAGACTACGTTATGTGTGAAATATGGATGTTTGGAATTAGCTATGGTGAGATATTTTATGCATTAGTTTGAATTCCTCGTTATTATGTATAAGGTATGATCTCTATCTGAAAGAAACATCCTTTTTATTCTTGTCATCCATATGCAAATGTGAATAAATATTTTAGGGAGCTCTCTAGAACATGACTTTGAAATTGTTATTTGCATGCACACCTTTAGGGAGAGTGTGAAAATATTGAGGGGGAGCTCCTATACTTTGTCTTGGTGACATTTGATAGAAGTATCTATAATTATATTGCAAATCCTAATGTTGTCATCTCACGCCAAAAAAAAGGAGATTTAAAGAACATTTCTTGTAATCCTCTAGGTTTTGTGTGTTAGAAAACAACACAAGAGATGATCTACTTGGATGCTGAGTAATGCGGGTTTAACAATGTCATTATCTCAGCTACATCGATACACAAAGGAAATAAGGGATAATAATTCTCTCTATCAAACTAACAGAAAGTTCTGTTAACACCGGATAATCTGGGGTAACACGACAGGATTATCCGGCCTCCTCGAAAATGGGCCAAGGAAAAATGACCTGACTTGGAGAACGCCGCTAAGAAATTGAAGCGCGTCTTGCAAACTTCCTCTGGATTATTGGCCGTATATTTCAGTTATTGCCTGAAATTTCGGAGGGCAAGAATCCGGCCCAAGAAAGTCTACAACGGCTCCAAACGGCTAGAATTGTGAGGGGGTATAAATACCCCCACTCCTTATTCAACCTCAGTTAGCTCGAGCAGAAAAGAAGAACACCACTATTGATCCCACTAAAGTCAAGATAACCCCTTTCCCTCCCACTCAAAACTGCTGATTTTTGGAGGATTGAAGGATAAGGCCCAGATCTATATCTTCACCAAGGAAATTTGAATTCCGCCTCATTCACGTGATCCTAGGGTTTTCTTGTGGAAAACCTAGGCATCTTTTTACTTACTTGTGTTTCTTATAACAGATTTGTGGTGATTTTGGGAGCCCCCAATTCAGTTGTGGGTGTTTTCCCCAAGCTCATTGTAAAGGATCTGAATTGCGCCTTGAAGAATTCCAATAGTTGAAGGTGAACTAGGACTTTATGGCTAAGTTCATCGAGAATAGGTCGAGGCCTTAGTGGCGTTGAGCAAGCCTTTGTGGAAAATTTCACGCGCCTCCAACGAGGCGTACTCCCGTAAAAAGGAGGAACTCGGGAATACATCATTGTCTCCACGTTCTTCCACTTTGGTTCCTTCTATCCTTTAGCTTTTACTTTGTGATTGTTTTTTTCTTAGTATTATCCTTGTCATACAGGTAAATTCACGTTAGTTGCATATCTAGATAATTTACCTTTGTGTAAAGCGTAAATCGAAACAGTGTTGAAATTTGGAATAACACCTATTCACCCTCCTCTAGGTGCCCATGTGATCCTTTCAACTACGAGTCCATAATAGTAGCTAGCTGGTGTTCTCTCCACTTTGTACCACCATGTTTAGATCTTGTGAGCTGGTCTACATGATCAAGATCACTGTTATGTAATTGCTACATGTTGTGTTTGCTTAGATCCGATCAACCATGAGATTATGATTATTTTGTTGATGCTTCACTTATATCTTTAGTGATTTTTAATATTGTCTTGTATTGCTGTCCAGTGTGTATTATTTCCTTGGCTAAGTTATTGTATGCACCTCCAAGAGAGGGTTTATATTCCAGATAGTTGGTTCATGCCTTCTTTGACATGCGCCCGAGTGACAGAAACGTGCGGGAGGGGGATGTGATGTTGCCACTAGGGAGAAAAGATAGGTTTTCTTGTCTGCGGATGGGAATTATTTCTTACATACATATTGTTCTTAATGCATTTGTGTGTTACACACAAAGCAATCAATTCGTTGTTGCAATTTAATATCAGCGAGATTTGCTGCATTGTTGTCTCAAGGTGGACTTTTAGTAATAGATGTTGTCAGATGGAGGTCTATTTATCTTGGCGTAATGCCTGTAAGGTTAGAACCTATGAAGTTTATCTCGTCATAATAGTATTGTTATACATTCATCATTTGTCAATTGCCAAACTGTAATTTGTTTACCCAGCATGTTTATTGTTCTTAGGAGAGACACCACTAGTGAAACTATGACCCCGGTCCTATTTTCCTTATTTTTTTACAATATCTTCTACTTGATTTTTATCTTCAGTCAATCTTTGTTTCCTTTTCATTTAATCATCTCCTACCATTCGCTACAATTAATTATCTAATTTCCAGCAAGCCGGGAAGATTGAAAACCTTCTCGGAAAGTTGGGAGCAAGAGAGAGTTTGTATTTGTGTGCAGGTCCACGCTTGTTGAAGCGCCAGCCAACAAGAAACCTACTGATACTTTGAATTCCTACTAGATTGATAACCCTGGTTCCATAACTGGGGGAAAATACTACTACGCTGCATCATACCTTCCTCTTGGTGTCTTCCAACAAACATGAAGTCTCCCGTCATCAAGGGGATCTAATTAGAAACCCTAATTAGACCCTCTAATCAACTAGAGAGAGGCTTGAGAGCCAATTGTGTGCTTTTTCCTCAAGGGACTGGAGTCCTTCTTATAGTTGGAGGAGAGGGGGGTTTCCTGTAACATCCAAGTATGAAAACAATCCTTAGAATGTTTGATTCCTTGTTTTATTTCAAGCAATGCATCATGGCATCATGTTTATTTATTGTTTGCATTTGTTTCTATCTGTTTTATCTTGTTTTCACAACTCAAATTCAAATCTTTTTCAAATATTGCTTTCATACTTGCTATGTTACAACTTTGGAATAAAAATAACAACTAAAAACAACCATGTTATTCCTTTTCTCACTTATTAAATTGTTGCTTTAAATCCAACCAATATTTCAAACAATAATTCTCAAATCACCTTTTAAATTTCAACCAAGTTTCAAATCAGTACTTGTTTTGAATCCATCAATTTCACCACACCTTGAAATTGTAAAATCATGTTTAAACAACCTAGGGGTAACCCTATTCAAATGGTTATTTTTCAATAAATAAATTTAATATGAAAATACCCCAAATTTGATTCCAAACACTAACTATGATTTTAAAATTTCATTTTTGAAATCCAAGTTGATAATGTGGTTTCTAATTGTTTAAAAAGCTTAACCTAATTTTTCTATAATTTTTCTCAAATAAATCCTTAACAACTTTCTTCCAAAACCATTTCAGCAAAAAAATAAATAACAGAAAAGAATAAAGAGAAAAGCGCGCGGCAGCTAAGCGTCTGGCCCAGCCCACCTAGCCCTACGCGCTCGCGCACAGCAGCCCAGCCCGCGCAGCCGTCACTTACCGGTTCAGGCGCGCGGAGATTCGTGCGACGCCTAATCCGTCTTCTCCCTCCCGTACGGCGTGCATCCAGCGGAGCCACGGCGGCCCCCGCGCGACTCCGGCGGCCAGGAGCAGCCCCGCGCCCTATAAAAGCACGCCCTGGCCCCCTAGCTGTGCCCTAAGCTTCTAGGGTTCCGCTTCCACCTCGCGATCGCCGCCATCTCCTCCTTCCTCGAGCTCCATCTCTCTGTTCCTCCCGCCGGCGAGCTTCTGAAGAACGCCATGGCGCCGCCATCTCTCTCTCCCACCTAGCCACCCCTCAGCTGCCATAGCGTCGCCTCTCTCCCCTCTCTCTACTGGACCCCAGGATCCCCTCTGGTAAGCCTCAGGTCGTCGACGCCGTCCTCGTTTTCCCTTCCGGCCACCGTGCCATTTCTTCTGAACCCGAGTGGTTCGTTGCCGTTGCAGAGCCTCTCACCGCCGTTGGACCACTGGGCTAGCACCACCTCTTCCTCCTCTACGTGTTGAACATCTGCGGAGGCACGGGGAAGCGTCACATCCTCGACACCGTCCGTGACCGCGCCGCCGTCGAGTTCAACCACGGCAGCAACCACGGTGAGCTCGCAGCCGTCCCCTCCTCTCTACCCTTTGGCTAACACGCACACGCGCACGTCCGCAACACATCCGTGCACGTCTCCAGCGCGTCCAGCACGAGCACGTCGCCGTCGATCGCCGGCGAGGGCTCTGTCCGTCGAGCAACCGTGCGGTCGTCAGTTTCGTCAGATACACAGCGCGCTTCTGAACCTTATCCTCCCTGCGCTGTGTTTGCTGTCACGAAACGAATAGCAGCGCACTGGTTCAGTCACACGCGCACGAGCGAGAGGTGCAGGGTTCGATCCCTGCCCTCGCGGGATTAATCCCACATCTTTTTCCTCTGCCCCGCTGACAGGGAGGGCCCCCTGTCAGCCACACGTTGGCCACGCAAGCACATGGTCCCCTTGGGGCCCCCTGGCAGTGGCTGGGTGTGTGTCCAGTGCGTATAAAAAGTTTAAAACCTTTTCTGTTTTTAATTTCTAATTCTTTTAAATAGCAGATTTGAATAGAAACTTCAAAATTCCATATCTTTTATTTTATAAGTCCAATAAATTCAAACTTTATATGAAACTTGATCTAAATTTTATAATCTATCCAAATATGCAATTTGTGTTCTGTTTTGAATTTTCAAAATGCAATTTAAATTCAAATCCAAATAATTCAAATGCAATTTGAAATAATTCATAACTAATTCATACTGCTTTCAAATAATTCAACTAAAATATGTTTTTCACACCTTTTTGAATGCTCTATTCAAATATGAATTTTGTTTTCTGGTTTGAACAATTTAAATTGCCTAAACAATTTAAATCATGTTTAATTCAATTAAAAATTGTTTAATTTTGTTTAATTCATAATTAAATAATCCAAAGTCCAATTTCAAAATGTGAAACATGTAATCCAACCAGAATTTGATGTTCTTTTCAAATATCAACTTTGTTATTTGTTTTGAACATTTTAAATGGTTGAAAACAACAACTACTTGTGTGATACCTTAAATGCACCCAAAATTTTCCTAAATTAATAACAAACTTCTAAATTGCTACAACCTTTTCTAAATTGGTTCTAATGTTGTTATTTTGCTGTTTTCCTTTTGCATGCATCATACTAAACCATTATCACCTGTTGCTTAGTTGGAAAACAAATAATCTAACCAAATTCCATGGGCTTTTCATATGCAACTCACAGTTGCATATCAGTCCATTTAAATTGTGTTATCATATCAAATAGTTTACTTTATTGCATCTATTAAACTGTCATGCATCATATTTGATTGTGCATAGTGCCATGTCAGTGTTTGTTTACATACCTGTTTTGTTTGTTTGCTTCTTCTCGGTTAGACGACGACTACGTTGAGACCGACGATCCTTACGACACCACTCCCCAGGACCTAGCCCAGTACGATACTGAGCTGCCAGGCAAGTTATCACTCACATGAATCATCGAGTTTCCTTTCCACACTTGTTGTTGATACTATCCTTTTGTCTATTACTGCTAGCCATATGTATCGTTGCTTGTTCTACGAACCTATCACATGATACCCTGAACCAATGATACTGCCTCACCTCCATACCTACAGCCTTTGCTTGTGCCTGTTCTACCTAGCATGCTTAGGGTTGCTTCTACTCGAGTCTGTTGTCGGTTATTACTTTTGCTATCTTATTATTTGTACCGGGGCTCGATGTTAATCAATCAATCCTGTTAATTGCTAATGGTAATAATAATAATTTGATGATAAGGCACCGGCAGGAGGCCCATGAGAGGTTTTGAAGCCTGCTAGTGTCGACCCTAATAGGAAAAGGGTCTTGTCTACTGATCCATGATGAGCGCACTACCCGCATTTGGGAAGCGAGTATGGGCGCCCCCCTCAACTTGACCTGATTCGCATCTCGTCCAAATCGCCTCATTTAGTTCGTGTTTTCCATTTGCCGCATGCATGTTTTTGCGAGCCCAGCGCAGGGTGGAACTTTTGTAGTCGGCATATAGGGGGACACGTTCTTAGAGTGCTATGAGGGTCCATTTTCTTCTGGGCTCGATTAGCCGTGCGCCCAAGGTGCTTTGGGCTTGATGCGGAGAATGGTTGGTTGTGTAGAGTACCCCGCTTGGTGGGTTAGCTTCCCATCTGGCGGGTTATTCTTGAGTGTACGGCCAAATTGGTGCAACCCTGCAGGGATAATCTTCTCGAGAAGCCGTGTTTTCCGCGGTTATGGATTACTTGGTGAAAGTACTGGCTAACAAGTACTCAGGACAACTTCAACATAATGATCAACCATGTTTCACCCAATGATCAATAATTTGACTAGTAATAGGTTATTCACACAATAACTTGATTCACCTTATCACAACTGTGTGAGTTATCCTCGGATTGCTTCTTTGGATAAGGGGCGAGATCCAGGATGGGTTTGGTTGAAGTTATCTTTCAGTTGGTTACAATCCTCGATCTTATCTTTTCTGTTAGCCGGAACTTGTAGTTTTTCTGTAGTTGGTTAGTGCAGCCAGCAGCAACTTTTATATCACCCCTTTCTTCCGTTGATCCCAAGCATCAAAGCTTGTGTTGACGGGTAACTCCGTGATGAACTGTGAGTCTTGCTTGCCAGTACTTGGATGTACTGACCCCGTTGGGGCTGTGGTTTACGCAGAGTTCTACTACGACTACGATGCTTCCCAGGATGGCTACTTTGTGGAGTTCGATGACGCTGCAGACGAGTAGTTAGCTGGACCAGGGCAGGATCCAGACCTTCGTGGATGGGCTTCGTTTTCCTTTATGTTCTCAGGCTTCTTAAGCCATGGTTTTGTCTGTACTCAGACCCCTTTGATTGCTTCCGCTGTTGTAATGGATGATATGTTGGGACATGTGTCCTCTGGATGACTGTATTCGATATTTTCTGCCTTAGTGAAGGCCAGTTGCCCTTATTTCATTCTTTTGTGTCTTAGAGACATTCTGTGTTATCATTCGTACCAAACTGTTGACGTACCGTGCGTGTTTGATTATGAAGTACGTCGACAGTAGTGCCTTTAGGTTCCTAGCGGATAGTTTACTTCGACGGTGGAAGCAGGGCTTGTGTTGTCGCGCATAAGCGCAGGCCTACCAGGAAGCTGGGACGTGGGAGCATGTTTGCCCCATAATCCAAGCGCCTGACTTCCAGTTCGTGCGGAGAGTATCCTCTAGAAACCCAGGGTGCGACAAATGGTATCAGAGCCTGTCTGCCTGTAGGATCCCTTTTTACTGGTCGCAGTTGAGTCTAGAAACTATTTTGTAGCTATATAGGAAAAATGAAACGTGAGAGTAGGAATTCTGCCATTTTTCTTCTTTCCCCACCCACCCACCCTTTTCTGGTAAGGAAGTGAAACGTTGTTTTCTGTTCTCACCTAAACTTTCAAGTTAGGATTTCACGTGTTTTGGGTTCTCTGTAGTACCTCAGGACTTTTGGTCTCGTTTTCCCGATGTTGCTTCAATATCATGTTCTTTTCAACATCCTTTTCGTCCGTTGAACCTTGTTGTTGTTTTCCACATCCTTTTCCTTCTACCGGAGTCTAACCAAAACCTTCCAAATAATCTGCAGATGGGTCTCAACTACTACCCGCAGGTGGTTCGTATGACTCGCTGTGAGAGCACCGCCGGTTTTCCGGAGTTGCTGAGAGACATGGTTACCTTTCTGGGGTTCCATTGGGCACCAGAGTACCGGGTCTACGAGCACCAGCGAGAGTGTGACCAGACTTGCTACCGGGCTATCGTCTACATTCTGTCGGATGATGGCAGGAGCATTGCACACCAGTACGAGGCAGTAGGGTCCACAGTGGATATGGCAGTGCAGCAGGCAGCGTACGTGAGTGTCACCGTTCTCCGTGCTGACTACTGGGGGTTTGATAAGTCCAGCTTTCGTCACATCCCCCGTGGTTACATCACGGCAGCAGGAGCTCACTTCACTATCCACCGTGACATGGATACCTACGAGACTGATAGCTCCAGGCTCCAGGTCACTGCCCAGTTTGCTAGTCACAGTGATGCCGTTGCTTCCGCACTTTCTCAGGAGTTAGCCTCAGTCAGGGAGCAGCTCCGCCTTGCTCTCACTCGTCTGGCGACGTACACCACAGACTTTGTTGGAGACGAGCGCTTCGCACGTGTCGTTCAGCCAGCTGGTCTTCCGTTGCCAGATGCTGGAGGTTACGAGCCGATCAGAGGTCCACTTCTCGATCTCGGAGCTGGTTACACCGGGATTCCCCGCTATGGAGCACAGGGATACGACGCTTCCTACTTCACGACACCGAGAGTTGCTCTCAGAGCAGTTCCTATCTACATGGATCGTCGTGATACCTACTTCCGTGGGATTCCTCCTCACCGTATCTCTCGTCGTACTACTCACCGCCGTCCTGCGTGATGAGCATGGGAGTACCGTTGTATCCATTACTAGCTGTGTCTAGTTTATCCTTTCGTTTTCGAACCATGTATTGGTCTGTTGGATATTCTGATGTATTTGAACATGTGTTGATGTACCTGTTGGTTATCTATTCATGCGTCGGAATAATCTGTCTTTCGGTTACCAAGTCTATCCTTTTCTGTTGTTGTGCTAAAATGAATTTCTGTTCAGGATGCCTCCAACCAGGAACAACCCGCCACCGCCACCACCAATGGGGGAGCTGTTGGCTCAGATGACCCAAGTGGTGACACAGATGGCCCAGATCCAGGCTAACCAGCAACACAACCAGAATGCTCCAAGGGTCACCATCAAGGACTTCCTCAGCTTGGGCCCAAAAGCTTTCGTGGCAACACGTGAGCCCCTGGATGCTGATGACTGGATCCGTGACGTGGCAAGAGCTCTGGAGATAGCTCATGTTGCTGAAGAGGATAAGGTCAAGTACGCCACCTACCTACTGAAGGGTCAGGCAGCTACTTGGTGGGAGAACTACCAGGCCATGAGGGCTGGCTTTCCTATCAACTGGGGATGTTTCAGAGATGCCTTCCTGAAGCACCACATCCCGGATGGTCTCATGGAAAAGATGCGTGAGGAATTCTGCTCTCTCAGATAGGGCAAGCTGGACGTTCTCGGCTACCAGAACGAGTTCAATCGTCTCGCTCGGTACGCTGGTGACGAAGTGTCCACCGAAGCCAAGAAGATGGCGAGGTTCCGCCGAGGTTTTAACCCGGAACTGAAGTACGCTCTCACAAACATCAAGTGCAAGGACTTCGTCGAGCTTGTGAACACCGCGCTCAATGAGGAGAATGGGCGCAAGGCGTTCGAGGAGTCGCGCAAGCACTCGCGTGAGGGTGGTTCCTCCTCCAACATGACCACCCCTCCGCAGAAGCGCCGCATCTGGGTGCCAAATGGTGCTGTCACTCGGGCTCCAAATGCCCAAGTTTCTCCAGGCTTTGGTCCCCGCCCACCCAACCCATCTCAGATGCAGGGTCAGAGGTTTCCGATGGGGCAGCCAAGGCCGGGTCCTTCTCGTGTCGTCACTTGCTACAAGTGCAAGGAGACTGGACATTATGCTGATAAGTGCACTCAGAAGCAGCTACCCCTACCTCCTCGCCCCAACACCAACCAGGCTATGGTTCGTGCTCCTCCGGCTAAAGCCTTCAACTCCAACAATAGGCCTGTCGGGAGGAACGCGAGGGTGAACCATATCAAGGCCGACAAAGCCGAAGAGGCTGCTGACGTCGTTCTCGGTATATTACCCGTAAACTCTATTCCAGCTAAAGTGTTGTTTGATACTGGAGCATCGCATTCATTTGTGTCAAAGATTTTTGCAAAAGCATACAACCTAGTTCTGGTTCCGCTAAGCAATCAAATGACTGTTCACTCTCCGGGACCGCAAATGTTGACTTCCAAGATAAGCATGGACAATGAGATCCTAATTGGAGGTCGTGTATTCCTTGCTTCACTCATGTTGCTGGGAAATTCTGAAATTGATGTCATTCTGGGTATGGATTGGTTGAAGACCCACAAAGCTAAAATTGACTGTGCTCAAAAGTCAATAACTCTCTCCCACACTTCAGGCCAGATAGTCTATTCTCCATATGGAACAACTTCTGCTCAGCTGTTCAGCCTTGATGCCAAACCCCTTCCGGCAATTGAAAATGTTCCGGTGGTTTGTGAATTCCCTGACGTCTTTCCAGAAGAGTTGCCAGGGATGCCTCCGGACAGAGCAGTTGAGTTCGTGATCGAGCTTGAGCCAGGTACTGCTCCAATCTCTAAGCATCCATACAAGATAGCTCCTCCTGAACTGAAATTGTTGAAGGAGCAAATCGATATGTATATGGACAAAGGTTTCATTCAGCCTAGTTCCTCCGCTTGGGGTTGCCCAACTCTGTTTGTTGCCAAGAAGGATCAAACTAAAAGACTCGTGGTTGACTATCGTCCTCTCAACGAGAAAACCATCAAGAACAAGTATCCACTTCCTCGTATCGATGATCTTTTTGATCAACTTGCTGGAGCCTCAATATTCTCAAAGTTGGATTTGAGGATGGGTTACCATCAGATAAAGATCAGAAAGGAAGATATTCCTAAGACAGCTTTCACCACTAGGTACGGTCTATATGAATACACCGTCATGTCCTTTGGTCTCACCAATGCACCGGCGACCTTCTCAAGACTCATGAATTCTGTCTTCCATGAATACCTCGACAAGTTCGTTGTGGTATATCTTGATGACATTCTAGTCTACTCAAAATCCGAGGAAGAGCATGGAGAACACCTTCGTCTCACTCTCATGAAACTTCGCGAGCATCGTCTGTATGCCAAGTTTTCCAAATGTGAGTTCTGGATTCCAGAAGTTGCATATCTTGGTCATATCATCTCTGCCAAAGGCATAGCCATTGACCCGGAAAAGGTTAAGGCAATTGTTGATTGGAAACCCCCTAAGACGGTGAAACAAGTTAGAAGCTTTCTTGGCTTGGCTAGCTATTGCCGTCGTTTCGTCCAAAACTTTTCCAAGATTGCTAAACCTCTCACTGATCTCACAAAGAAGGACAAAAAGTTCGTTTGGACTCCACAATGTGATGAGAGTTTCAACCTCCTGAAGACTAAACTCACTTCCACACCTGTTCTAGTTGGCCCCGACACTACCAAACCTTTCCAGATATTCTGTGATGCATCTCTCCAAGGACTAGGAGCAGTTCTTATGCAAGACCGTCAAGTTGTGGCTTATGCTTCACGTCAGTTGAACCCACATGAGCAAAACTATCCCACTCATGATCTTGAACTTGCAGCAGTTGTGTTTGCCCTCAAGAAATGGAGACAATACTTGCTGGGTAACAAAACTGAAATCTTTTCCGATCACAAGAGTCTGAAATACATCTTCACTCAGCCAGATCTGAACCTCAGGCAAAGGAGATGGATTGAGAAGATTAAAGACTTTGATCTCACCATTTCTTACACTCCAGGCAAGGCTAATGTTATGGCCGATGCTCTCAGTCGCAAATCCTATTGCAATAATCTCATGATCATGGAAAGCCAACCTCCACTTCATGAAGAATTCCAGAAGCTGAACCTTGGTCTTGTTCCTGAAGGATACCTTGCTAGCTTGACAGCCAGCCCAACTCTCAAGGACAAGATTCGTTCTGAACAACTTCGTGATAATGAAATCAAGAAGATTGTGGATCACATCAAGGAGGGCAATGATAAGTTCAAGTCCTTCTCAATTGATGACAAGGGAACTGTGTTCTTCGAAGGACGCATTGCAGTCCCTCAGATTCAAAGTCTCAAGGATATCATTCTCAAGGAGGCTCATGAAACTCCTCTATCCATTCACCCTGGAAGTACAAAGATGTACCAGGATCTCAAGACTCTGTATTGGTGGCCTGGCATGAAACGTGAAATTGCTCAATACGTTTCTGAATGCGACGTTTGTCAACGTGTTAAGGCAGTCCATCAGAAGACAGCAGGTCTACTCCAACCTCTGAAAATTCCTGAGTGGAAGTGGGACATGATTGAAATGGACTTCGTTACTGGGTTTCCAAAGTCCAAAAAGGGCAACGATGCAATCTTCGTTGTTATTGATCGTCTCACTAAGGTTGCTCACTTCTATGCTGTAAAGGAAACTATCTCAGCTAGCCAGTTAGCAGAGCTCTACACAGCAAAGGTTGTTCCCCTTCATGGTGTTCCATTGGAAATAAGCTCAGACCGTGGAAGTATCTTCACTTCTCATTTCTGGAAGAGCTTTCAAGAAGCTTTGGGCACTAAACTTCTGTTCAGCACAGCTTATCACCCTCAGTCTCAGGGGCAAGTCGAAAGAGTCAATCAGATTCTCGAGGATATGCTCAGAGCATGTGGTCTCTCCTTTGGCATGAAATGGGAGGATTGCCTTCCATATGCTGAATTCTCCTACAACAACAGCTACCAGGCAAGCCTAGGAATGGCACCATTTGAGGCACTGTATGGTCGCAGATGCAGGAGTCCAATCAATTGGTCTGGAGCTGGTGAACGTTCACTTCTAGGCCCTGACATTGTTAAGGAAGCCGAGGAGAAAGTTCGTATCATTCGTGACAATCTCAGGATTGCTCAGTCTCGTCAGAAGAGCTATTATGATAGCAAGCACAGGGATATGGTCTATGCACCTGGTGATAAGGCATATCTCCGTGTAACTCCCCTCAGAGGCACTCATCGTTTTGGTGTGAAAGGAAAGCTTGCACCAAGATACATTGGTCCTTTCAACATCCTCTCAAGACGTGCAGAGAATGCTTATCGTCTTGAACTTCCAGAAAAACTTTCCAAAGTGCACGATGTGTTCCACGTGTCACAACTCAAGAAGTGTTTCAAAGATCCAGATCGTGCAGTTGATCATGATTCCATTGAGCTGCAAGATGATCTATCTTATGAGGAGCACCCTATTCGTATTCTCGATGAGACCGAGCGTAAGACTCGCAACAAGAGCACCAAGTTCTTGAAAGTCCAATGGTCGCATCATTCCGATAAAGAGGCAACGTGGGAGACCGAAGAGGATCTTCGTAAGAAGTATCCGGACCTTTTCACTTCTCAGTAGGGAATCTCGGGGCGCGATTCCTTCAAGGGGGGGCGTTTTGTAACATCCAAGTATGAAAACAATCCTTAGAATGTTTGATTCCTTGTTTTATTTCAAGCAATGCATCATGGCATCATGTTTATTTATTGTTTGCATTTGTTTCTATCTGTTTTATCTTGTTTTCACAACTCAAATTCAAATCTTTTTCAAATATTGCTTTCATACTTGCTATGTTACAACTTTGGAATAAAAATAACAACTAAAAACAACCATGTTATTCCTTTTCTCACTTATTAAATTGTTGCTTTAAATCCAACCAATATTTCAAACAATAATTCTCAAATCACCTTTTAAATTTCAACCAAGTTTCAAATCAGTACTTGTTTTGAATCCATCAATTTCACCACACCTTGAAATTGTAAAATCATGTTTAAACAACCTAGGGGTAACCCTATTCAAATGGTTATTTTTCAATAAATAAATTTAATATGAAAATACCCCAAATTTGATTCCAAACACTAACTATGATTTTAAAATTTCATTTTTGAAATCCAAGTTGATAATGTGGTTTCTAATTGTTTAAAAAGCTTAACCTAATTTTTCTATAATTTTTCTCAAATAAATCCTTAACAACTTTCTTCCAAAACCATTTCAGCAAAAAAATAAATAACAGAAAAGAATAAAGAGAAAAGCGCGCGGCAGCTAAGCGTCTGGCCCAGCCCACCTAGCCCTACGCGCTCGCGCACAGCAGCCCAGCCCGCGCAGCCGTCACTTACCGGTTCAGGCGCGCGGAGATTCGTGCGACGCCTAATCCGTCTTCTCCCTCCCGTACGGCGTGCATCCAGCGGAGCCACGGCGGCCCCCCGCGCGACTCCGGCGGCCAGGAGCAGCCCCGCGCCCTATAAAAGCACGCCCTGGCCCCCTAGCTGTGCCCTAAGCTTCTAGGGTTCCGCTTCCACCTCGCGATCGCCGCCATCTCCTCCTTCCTCGAGCTCCATCTCTCTGTTCCTCCCGCCGGCGAGCTTCTGAAGAACGCCATGGCGCCGCCATCTCTCTCTCCCACCTAGCCACCCCTCAGCTGCCATAGCGTCGCCTCTCTCCCCTCTCTCTACTGGACCCCAGGATCCCCTCTGGTAAGCCTCAGGTCGTCGACGCCGTCCTCGTTTTCCCTTCCGGCCACCGTGCCATTTCTTCTGAACCCGAGTGGTTCGTTGCCGTTGCAGAGCCTCTCACCGCCGTTGGACCACTGGGCTAGCACCACCTCTTCCTCCTCTACGTGTTGAACATCTGCGGAGGCACGGGGAAGCGTCACATCCTCGACACCGTCCGTGACCGCGCCGCCGTCGAGTTCAACCACGGCAGCAACCACGGTGAGCTCGCAGCCGTCCCCTCCTCTCTACCCTTTGGCTAACACGCACACGCGCACGTCCGCAACACATCCGTGCACGTCTCCAGCGCGTCCAGCACGAGCACGTCGCCGTCGATCGCCGGCGAGGGCTCTGTCCGTCGAGCAACCGTGCGGTCGTCAGTTTCGTCAGATACACAGCGCGCTTCTGAACCTTATCCTCCCTGCGCTGTGTTTGCTGTCACGAAACGAATAGCAGCGCACTGGTTCAGTCACACGCGCACGAGCGAGAGGTGCAGGGTTTGATCCCTGCCCTCGCGGGATTAATCCCACATCTTTTTCCTCTGCCCCGCTGACAGGGAGGGCCCCCTGTCAGCCACACGTTGGCCACGCAAGCACATGGTCCCCTTGGGGCCCCCTGGCAGTGGCTGGGTGTGTGTCCAGTGCGTATAAAAAGTTTAAAACCTTTTCTGTTTTTAATTTCTAATTCTTTTAAATAGCAGATTTGAATAGAAACTTCAAAATTCCATATCTTTTATTTTATAAGTCCAATAAATTCAAACTTTATATGAAACTTGATCTAAATTTTATAATCTATCCAAATATGCAATTTGTGTTCTGTTTTGAATTTTCAAAATGCAATTTAAATTCAAATCCAAATAATTCAAATGCAATTTGAAATAATTCATAACTAATTCATACTGCTTTCAAATAATTCAACTAAAATATGTTTTTCACACCTTTTTGAATGCTCTATTCAAATATGAATTTTGTTTTCTGGTTTGAACAATTTAAATTGCCTAAACAATTTAAATCATGTTTAATTCAATTAAAAATTGTTTAATTTTGTTTAATTCATAATTAAATAATCCAAAGTCCAATTTCAAAATGTGAAACATGTAATCCAACCAGAATTTGATGTTCTTTTCAAATATCAACTTTGTTATTTGTTTTGAACATTTTAAATGGTTGAAAACAACAACTACTTGTGTGATACCTTAAATGCACCCAAAATTTTCCTAAATTAATAACAAACTTCTAAATTGCTACAACCTTTTCTAAATTGGTTCTAATGTTGTTATTTTGCTGTTTTCCTTTTGCATGCATCATACTAAACCATTATCACCTGTTGCTTAGTTGGAAAACAAATAATCTAACCAAATTCCATGGGCTTTTCATATGCAACTCACAGTTGCATATCAGTCCATTTAAATTGTGTTATCATATCAAATAGTTTACTTTATTGCATCTATTAAACTGTCATGCATCATATTTGATTGTGCATAGTGCCATGTCAGTGTTTGTTTACATACCTGTTTTGTTTGTTTGCTTCTTCTCGGTTAGACGACGACTACGTTGAGACCGACGATCCTTACGACACCACTCCCCAGGACCTAGCCCAGTACGATACTGAGCTGCCAGGCAAGTTATCACTCACATGAATCATCGAGTTTCCTTTCCACACTTGTTGTTGATACTATCCTTTTGTCTATTACTGCTAGCCATATGTATCGTTGCTTGTTCTACGAACCTATCACATGATACCCTGAACCAATGATACTGCCTCACCTCCATACCTACAGCCTTTGCTTGTGCCTGTTCTACCTAGCATGCTTAGGGTTGCTTCTACTCGAGTCTGTTGTCGGTTATTACTTTTGCTATCTTATTATTTGTACCGGGGCTCGATGTTAATCAATCAATCCTGTTAATTGCTAATGGTAATAATAATAATTTGATGATAAGGCACCGGCAGGAGGCCCATGAGAGGTTTTGAAGCCTGCTAGTGTCGACCCTAATAGGAAAAGGGTCTTGTCTACTGATCCATGATGAGCGCACTACCCGCATTTGGGAAGCGAGTATGGGCGCCCCCCTCAACTTGACCTGATTCGCATCTCGTCCAAATCGCCTCATTTAGTTCGTGTTTTCCATTTGCCGCATGCATGTTTTTGCGAGCCCAGCGCAGGGTGGAACTTTTGTAGTCGGCATATAGGGGGACACGTTCTTAGAGTGCTATGAGGGTCCATTTTCTTCTGGGCTCGATTAGCCGTGCGCCCAAGGTGCTTTGGGCTTGATGCGGAGAATGGTTGGTTGTGTAGAGTACCCCGCTTGGTGGGTTAGCTTCCCATCTGGCGGGTTATTCTTGAGTGTACGGCCAAATTGGTGCAACCCTGCAGGGATAATCTTCTCGAGAAGCCGTGTTTTCCGCGGTTATGGATTACTTGGTGAAAGTACTGGCTAACAAGTACTCAGGACAACTTCAACATAATGATCAACCATGTTTCACCCAATGATCAATAATTTGACTAGTAATAGGTTATTCACACAATAACTTGATTCACCTTATCACAACTGTGTGAGTTATCCTCGGATTGCTTCTTTGGATAAGGGGCGAGATCCAGGATGGGTTTGGTTGAAGTTATCTTTCAGTTGGTTACAATCCTCGATCTTATCTTTTCTGTTAGCCGGAACTTGTAGTTTTTCTGTAGTTGGTTAGTGCAGCCAGCAGCAACTTTTATATCACCCCTTTCTTCCGTTGATCCCAAGCATCAAAGCTTGTGTTGACGGGTAACTCCGTGATGAACTGTGAGTCTTGCTTGCCAGTACTTGGATGTACTGACCCCGTTGGGGCTGTGGTTTACGCAGAGTTCTACTACGACTACGATGCTTCCCAGGATGGCTACTTTGTGGAGTTCGATGACGCTGCAGACGAGTAGTTAGCTGGACCAGGGCAGGATCCAGACCTTCGTGGATGGGCTTCGTTTTCCTTTATGTTCTCAGGCTTCTTAAGCCATGGTTTTGTCTGTACTCAGACCCCTTTGATTGCTTCCGCTGTTGTAATGGATGATATGTTGGGACATGTGTCCTCTGGATGACTGTATTCGATATTTTCTGCCTTAGTGAAGGCCAGTTGCCCTTATTTCATTCTTTTGTGTCTTAGAGACATTCTGTGTTATCATTCGTACCAAACTGTTGACGTACCGTGCGTGTTTGATTATGAAGTACGTCGACAGTAGTGCCTTTAGGTTCCTAGCGGATAGTTTACTTCGACGGTGGAAGCAGGGCTTGTGTTGTCGCGCATAAGCGCAGGCCTACCAGGAAGCTGGGACGTGGGAGCATGTTTGCCCCATAATCCAAGCGCCTGACTTCCAGTTCGTGCGGAGAGTATCCTCTAGAAACCCAGGGTGCGACATTTCCTTGGGGAGAGGGATTCCTACTCCCGATCCAAAGGTGTGGCCGCACCACCCCTCATAAGGCAACTCGGATTGGACTTCCAGATGGAGTCCAATCCCCCTTATTTCCTTTATCCTTTTTCCTCCTTTCCTCCTCTTTTATTTCTCAAATAAATCAGAGAAAAATACCAGTGGATAATGGCGCGCATTGTGAGGCCATGGTCCCCACCTGGCAGCCCCCCAAAACCGGGTTCGGTCATAGTAGGAAATATGTCCCCATCCGACACTCCCCCTTCTCGGTTTTTCGCCTGAAACTCAACCCTGTAAACCCATTAGATAAAATCATCGACCTTATATAACGATGTCGGAAACATATTCACGACATCCCGGGACATATCATGTCCCTCATAATCCCTCTGAATATTAATTCTATCATGTCGGATCATCCGAATGATACCCTCTCTTTCTCCGGACCATCCAATGTGAACAGATGACTTGGCGACTTAAGTGTGTGACCCCTAAGGTTCGATAACAGGTAGACATGATCATGAAACTTATATCCAAATCAATAATCAACATCGGGACATTGGACGTCCATATTGAAGCCTACGCGTTATACGAAAGAAAAGCTATTGGAACTTGTTGGTTATTGAATGAGTTCCTATTACTTCACGATACCAATCAATGCCTCTGGACGAGACGAATGATAAGACGGTGATAAAACTCTTTAATCACCTTATCATATTATTCCCAATAATTGTCATGATTCCTTTTCCTCGTTACCATGATATAGTATCCCCATGACTAGTGTCATGTTTTTGTCTGTGCAGACTTATATTACCGATACTATCACCGAGTGGAACCTAGATGTATCTCTCTATTAACTAGAGGAGTAATTCCCAATCTTGAACTATCACAATGAAATGAACACTTCCGAGACCACCCAGCGATATCCTTTTTGATCACCCATTTTACGGTGTGGTACTTGACTATACCAACATGATCCTTACGGTAGACATCAGTGAATATTATCATGGTCTGAGGAAGCAAACAAAAAAAACCACCTTATGACGATACTATTTATCGAAACAAATCTCGTAGTATCTCAATTAATTGGGTCTACCCATCCCCTTTGTTGAAACAGCAAAGTACTCTCGTTAATATTGATAAAACATTCTGTCCATGACCAGGAAAACATGGTCATCTAATATTAACAACTTTGTTTGTGATACATGACAAAGGGTATAATGGTGTTTTTATGTTTCTAAACGTGTGTATGGGTTTTTCTACAATCTCATATTCAATGACTACAACAGTTATATCATAAAAACATAATACATCAATCATGAAACAAATGTATATAATTTGTCTCTTAGGCATAGATCCAACATCGCCTACCTTGGAGAGAGACAGAGAAGGTGGCCATGTCCACCTTTACAAATACTCCTTCCATCACACAACCCGGTGTACGCTGCCAAGTTATTTCGGTGCCGCTTCTAGATGAGAAGAGATCTATTCAACCGCATTCGAGTTGGAGTGATAGAATATGATGATGATTTTAGGTGCAAACTAGATGCATGTGGTAAGATTTGCTTCTCCTCTTATAAAAAAAATGCACCACATCAATTCAGATGCTTGTGTATGGAGTAGACGGTGATCTGGTTGATGAATACATGCGCATGAGTAAATCCATATGCCTTAAATAAATGTATATGTCTTGTGAAGCTGTAGTTCAGGTCTTTGGTCCAGAGTACTTGACAGAACCAACGGTTGCCGACACTCAATGGTTGTTGTCGATCAACCAGGGCAGGGTTTTCCTGGGACGTTTGGAAGTATAGATTGTATGCAATAGGAGTGGAAGAACTGCCCATTTGGTTGGTAGTGCCAGTACAAGGGGCATGTTGGAGAGTGCATGGTCATTCTTGAAGCAGTCACATCACGTGATCTCTGGATTTGACACTCTTTCTTCGACATGGCTGGTTTCTACAATGATATCAACATGCTTCTGCGCTCTCTGGCGCTCGGTCGACTCGCGGCAGGCAACTCCCCCAAGGTGAGCTATCATATCAATGGACACGAATACACTAAGGGATACTACCCAGCCAATGATACCTATTCCCAGAAGTCTACATTTGTGAAGGCCATCTCCAATCCTCAAGGAGATACGATGGTTATATTTTCCCAAGAGCAGGAGAGTGCTCCAAAATATGTGGAGCGTGCTTTCGATACGCTTCAATCTCGATGGGCATTATTCGACATCCTGCTAGAAGCCCAATGGTTATATGGTTGGTGATGACAGTTTGTGTGATCATGCACAAAATGATCATAGAGGATGCGTGTGATGATAGTCTTTATGATGAAAACTGAGAGTTCTAGGGTCAGAATGTTGAGGCCCAACCATGAGTGGCAACATTTCTAGAGTTCCTACAGTTCCAGCATGAGTTTCGTGATCGCGACACTCACACTCAACTTCAAGATGATTTGGTTCAACACGTTTGGAACTTCGTAGGAAACAAGTAGGATTTTCATCGGTTGTACTATGAACTTTTAATTTATTAAGTTGTATTGTAAACTATGAACTAATCATATTTATTTCAATTGCCGCATTTGTAATAAACTCTTCCTATCTGTTTAAGTTGATTCGGTTATTTTTGAGATAAATGGCAAACTCAGGAAAAAAATGGACCGCCATGTTAAGTAACCAGCCCCGTAGGATGCACTGCCCAAAAACGGCTGGACACCAGCCCGAACCGCTACTCAAACGGATATTTCCAAGACAAATCGGGAGCCTAAGTAAGCAGCCCACAAAGTCTAACATTGATCTACTACTACCTACAATGCCTGATGTGGCCCGAAGAGATGAGCCATGAGGGAGGGAGAATTTGAAAATTTAGCAAATCTGTCCGTGCTCATAGGAGCCTCTCATATTTATATTATGTGAAACACTCCGTTCCCTCCGGAGGATCGCGTCGCGTGCATCCTCCGGCCCAAGCGAGCAACATGCGTCTGCTACGTGGAGAGAAAGGAACATATGGCGGGGTCCACCACGATACTTTATCAATTCGGGTCGTCCACCCGTTTCCTTTCTCTTTTCCTCTACCCGTTTTCTTCCCCTTTTCCTCTTCTCTCACTCCATACGGCCATGGCCATGGCCAACACTAGGAGCAGAGGGGTGGTGATGTGCTTGTACAAGGAGCTGCAGCCTGAAGTTGTTGTAGTTGTCCTCCTCTCGTGCGGGCACCCGGCGACGACAACTGTGAGGGGGCGGCTACCCACGACGTTATTGTGAGGGCTCTAAATAGAGCTTAGGGCCGACACACGGTATACTGGCGTTGCTTTTGGCGTGGAGGGACAATGCTACCATGGCGCCACCGTGATGCCGCTGCCAGAGCGGAGGCGCACCGCTACGATGGAGGAGAGAAATTTTTCTTTCATGATTATTTCTGTGCTTTTTTATGCTAAGCAATTTTTGAATGTTTTGTAACATAATATTTTTTTTCTTTTAAAGCAAATCGACATACGAATTGTAGAAAGTCTGTTTTCTTGATAAATATTTTCCTGACGGGGTGCCAATTTGTCTTAGCTTTGTAGCAAAATAAATTCCTATTAAATGCAAATCTGTAGATCTATTGTAGCAAATCGCTAAGGAGAGAAAAAAATGTCTTGCATGGTTTTTTGCGCTTTTTTTCTTTTGATGTGGTGCAATTTGTTGAATGTTTTATACCATAACGTGTTTTCTTTTGAAGAAAATCGACAAAAGAGTTGTAGCAAGTCTATTCTTGATACCTTTTGATTTCTGATGTGCACAATTTTGTAAGCTGTGTAGCATATTTTTTTTAATTTGATGCAAATCCGTAACTATGTTGTAGCAAGATTTTCTGGCGTTTTAAAGTTTTCCATGACGGAGCTGTAACAGGCGGACCACGGAGGCGTGTGGCGGTGCTGTAACCGGCGTATAGAGGAGCTACAGAGGGCCACGAAGGTGCTGTGACAGGTGGGATACGGTGCTGCAACGCTACGACCGACGAGCACGTGGCTACATAGAGCTGCAACCGGCGGAGCATGCCGGACCATGAGTCTTGCTGGCCGGCTACAGGCGCTGACGCGACGCCGCGGGAATCATGGGCGTCGAGTAGGATGAGCGTTGCATGCGGGAGCCGTTTGGGGGAAGAATAGGACATTTTTTTCCTCTCGTGGAGATTAGGTGTGAGGGAACCGGTCGGGAGGGACACGTGTTGAGCCCTTGAGGCGCATGATCGGAAGCCCCGATCCTCCCGGAGGACGTTGGCCTTATATTATAGATTAATATTGTCTAGCCTTTTTTTGCGGAATAGCAAGTACGACAATATGTCACGAGTGATCACAGCCGTTGGTTCACTCAACTATTGCCCGACTTAACATGAAAAAACCTGATGCCGGTAGGAGCAGTAAGGCCTTCCGTAATGCATTATATCTTTGCGTGACATCCTAAGTGGTGGAGAATTATAAGAGACAACATCCCTATTGCATTGTTTCTTAAGAGTTGTATCTAAGCATATTTGTATTAAATGATTTTGGCCTTATCCTTATATATATGTGATTGGGCTAACAACATTTTTTGCCTATGATACCGTGCTAGAGCTGTACTCCCTCCGTTCACAAATGAGTGTACATCTAGATTTACACTTAGTCAAACTTTTTAAACTTTGACCAATTTTAGAGTAAACAGTGGCAACATATATGACAACAAAATGGTATATTTTGAAACTTCATGTCAAAACAAATCTATTGATACTAATTTGATGTCATAAATGTTAATACGTTTTCGAATAAAGTTAGTCAAAGTTGAATAAATTTGACCGACAAAAAGGAAAAACTACACTTATTCCCGGACGGAGGGAGTAGCTTATATAAGATACAAACTCAATCTCTTTCTTCATTAAATACGGTGCCACATCAGCATATTGCCTATGATACTGCGCTAAGATACCACCACTAGGAAGGCTCCTTGGAAATCGGCTCCTAATCTTGTCGTCTGCAATTTCGGACAACAAACTGCGCCACAAGAAAAAGACGAGAGAAAACAGAATTAGAAACATACCCAACATGCGAACCAACCTGTGGTTGGATGGTTAGAAGGGTGGTTATACCCCCAGCCCACCAAAGTTCAAACCCCAGGTTTGACATCTGTGTGTCGCATTTAGGCGGAATATTCTTTCAGTGGGAGCCGACGTTCCCGTCGACAGCGAGGCGTCTGTGATGACTTCGTCAATCTCAAGACCTGCCGGCTCAGTCTTTTGGAGGTGCTCATGGGGTAGCGTGTGCGTGTGTGCGTTCATAGGGGAGGGTGTATGCGCGTGTATATGAGCGCTTGCATTTGTACCGTGTTTCAAAAAAAAAAAAACATACCCAACAGTTTATAAAAAAAAATGTAAAACCGAATTGCAAACAGATTCGTATCCGATACGACGAGGAAACTGTTCCCCCTATTACATCTCCCTTCCGGGCTTCCGGACAACAAACTGCGGCGGAAATCCAGGGTGCGACAGGAAAAAACTTCATCGCTTCTCCCTTGTGCAGTCTCCGGTGCGCCGTGCCGAGTTATTTCCTTCCGTTTTCGCTTCCCTGGGTTTCTCCGACTACCCTTCTTGCCCACCCACTCGCCCCGCCTCCCCAAGGACCGCGGCCCCCTGCCGAGCCGACCTCGCCGGCGGCATGAGCCGCACATCGCCGTGGCCGCCGCCAAGCTTCGAAGGAGGTCTCTCTCATACCCCTCTCTCGTTTACTGCCCCCAGATTGCTATTGTATTAGGGCTGTCCGATGGGGGGAGATTCGATTCGGCAATAGGTGATTTTGGTCGAGGGGATTTTGATGCCGGCGGCCGGCGTGTTTATGTATTGCTATTTCACTAACAGTGTACAGTGCAAAAGCTTCAGTTTTTTCGAACAAAAGTTGGGGATTAGATGGAAGTGAAGTTGGCTGCCGAACTGTTATTAGCCTGGCGAATATATATCTCTCTGACGGTTCTGTACATTACTCCTCTGTTTTCCAGGAGAATATCGCGACGACAAGAAGAGGAGGCTGCCCCGAGGACACGCCGGAGAATTAAGTACCAGGTTGCTGCTGGATGATGGAGAGCTGGAAGACATGCTCGCGTCGTTAACCGTCGACGACATATTTGCGGAAGGTAATTCAGGTCACGCTACTTCCCCCACTTGCATCCCGTTGCTACGAGTTTACTCTCACATGGATTTGCAGTTTAAAAGTTAAATGATCTGTCATTCGATGGTTCTCTGGTCAGATTTTGTACAACTAGGCTTGGTTGGTACCCACGTTACGCTCCGTACGCAAAATCTACAAGTATGCCGTCTTTTGAGAGTCACAAAGTCGATGTAATTAGGCTGTGTATCCTTTGCTGTTTCAAATGTGAAATCTAGATTGAATTTTTTTCAGGTGGTTGTCGCAAGGATAGGAAGAGGAAATCAAACCAAGACAACGCCAACAGATCATCGGATGATCTTTTGGAAAACATGTTATCGTCGCTTGTGATCAAAGATGCTGCAGCGGCTAGTTCTGCTTCCATGAGATCGGGGAAGAATGCCTCAGTTATTGTACTGGACGACAGTATTCTTTCTGAACGCGATTCAGATTGCACCACTTCCACTGATTGCAGTGCTCCAGACTCCATGGGGGAATTCATTGGTAAAGTAAACGACTTGTTGCTGCGCCATCAGGGAACTGGTGTACAATTGTTTGAGGTTCGTTTTGGTCTGAACTCCGCTCATGCTGCTCACCTTGACAAATGGGTCCAGTTTGCCTCAGAGTCAGGTGCACAATGTGTGATAATTAACTTGCGTCAAAAAGGAATACCTTGTTCAGAGCATTCTGTGATTTCAAGTCGATATAACTTCCCCTTGCAATGTTTTGGTGGTGGACAACGATCCTCACTGCGGAAGCTACGCCTGACAAATTGCGTATTCAGCCCACCTCTGCATTGCAGTGCCTTTGCCTCTCTCGTACGCCTGTTTCTAAAGCATGTCACAATAGCTGATACTGATATCCAGAACATTTGCTCTAGCTGCACCATTCTCCGCATTTTGAGGTTGGGACGTTGCGATGATTTGGTTGATCTAAGGATTTCCCACGAAGTACTAATATATTTGGATATATTTCGTTGCAAGAAGTTGGTGAGCATTGAGATTGATGCCACCAGCCTAGCTTTCTTTGAGTATGATGGACATGAGGTACATATCAACTGTGTGAGTGCTCCCAATATGAGGCAAATGGTAACTAAGTTTGAGAACACAAATTGTTCTCTCGCGAAGAATATAAATGCTCTGCAATTGATCAAAAAAGTCACCTTGACATTTCTTTCACCATCAGAGGTACATTAACATGGTTCAGATCTATGTTTTTGTTCCTCTATCAGCGATTGTTTTGTAATCACTCAATTACCAGTTT
Source organism: Alopecurus myosuroides (assembly GCA_028641055.1). Lineage (NCBI taxonomy): Eukaryota > Viridiplantae > Streptophyta > Magnoliopsida > Poales > Poaceae > Alopecurus > Alopecurus myosuroides. The sequence goes on along the minus strand of CM054057.1, from coordinate 129,788,540 downwards.
TTAAGTGTTGTAGTAATCATTCACCATAACAGTTTTATCTGCTCTACTGCAGGAGCCCAGATCTATAATATACCTGAAGAAATTCACTTTCTTACAGTTCGTCAACTTGTTTATTTTGCCATCTTGGAATAATGTTGTTGCAGTAACTTATCTTCTTAAGGCAACTCCTTATCTCAAAAGACTTCGTCTAGAAGTAAGTCCCAAATTCTGTCTATTTCATTCTGTTCTTGGTAGAAAAATTGGGATGCAATGTTTTTCATAATAACAGATAAAAGATGAATTTCCTTTAGATGCAATGCTACTGCCTTACAAGATTAAGAATAGATGGAGCCACATCAAACGAAATGCTTGTGATAACACATCAAATACAAGCATTTATCATTATTGTTTCGTTTTTCCTTATCAATAAAATTTCTTAGTTGGTGGGGTAGTTATTTTTTCTTACAGATCCCTCTATTGGTCTGTAAATAACTTGTGCTTCATTTCCTAGTGCTGAGATGTAGTCATCTAAAATATAAATTATATGGTACCACTTGTGATACGAAATGATCGTGGAATAATTTACCTTGAATGACATCAAAGCCATGCTTCGTCAAATTTTAAGAGTGCTTTGTTTTGTAGGCTTATTCCTGACAAGGATTCAAATGTCAAATGTACTACCCATAACCTATACCGAGGACCAAACTAGAGTCTTAGTTTTTAGTTAAGGTCAATTCTATGTGTGAAAGATTGAATCATTCACTTGTTTCGGAGGATCTATAGGGTTTTTGTCAAGTTGCATGAAATCGGAACATTGTAAAGAAGTGTTAAATATTTGGATTTTTTAATCTGGACATCATGAACTGATTACATTTGGATCTTCCTCGTATGCAGGCATGCAGCAAGGAACACCATTATATGGAGAATTTCCGGGTTAAATGGCCCGAGGGTATCTCTCTTGACAAGCTGCGTAACATTACTGTAGGTGGTTTTGCTGCCCAAGCCCCTCTGGTTGAGCTCTTGGCATGCCTGATGCGTGTGGCCACTGGCTTGAGGTATCTCCAGATCGACCCACATCACCATCTTTGTAAAGGAATGGGCAAATGGGTCAGGGAGAATGTTGGTGACAAGGCAGCGAGGGATCAGGCTAGGAATGCTGCAATGTCGACCATTGCCCTTAAAGTCCCGCCATCTGCGAAGCTCGTTATCAAATGATGATTCAAGTGGAATCGTATCTTAGAATCTTATAACTGGGAGAGCAGCTTCAGGTTGGTCATTTTCGTGTTCATTTCAAATTGTTGGCCTGGCTAGTGTCATGTACCTGCAATTAGGTCTCTACAAAAATTATTTGCACGGTTCGGTTTTGGTTAGTTCATTTTATTGCACTAGCTTAGAATCGAAGATTGGATTTGTGAAAGCAAATGAGCTGAGCTAGCGCCAGCCGGTGTGTACGGTTTTACCGGTTTGTGTTTTAGCACAGGCCTACCGGCAATGGTTAGATTTATTTCTGAGGGATCAGCTGGCTAGATTGCTTGCCGACTAGGCTTAGAAAAGCTCTGTTTTTATTCAGAATTGACAAAGTGCGGAGAAATATGGGACTGACACATTCTCGCAGTAACAACTCCTCTGTCTGTAAACTAGAGTCTACAGAGACTGAACTGAGCTGTGAAATGCGAGTTTGGCAATGGCACTGTTCGTGCTCTGGTTTGAGCTTTTGCACATCAGCATCCATGCATCAGTAATCTGAAGAATGGAGGCAGACAGGAAATCATTTTTTATTCTTTATGTTTTTGTAGCAGACACGTCCAATGGTGATATCTTAGCGATGCAAAGAAAAAACAAGCCTAGTCTTGTCTTAACTAAGTGGTGTTCTCTCGATAAAACAATTATTACGTTTTCGCCGTTGTATGAGATATTTTATCTTATTTGCAGGTTTTCTATTATTATTATAGTTTTGGTCAGCCTATAATTTCAGAAACATGTATGATGATCAATTCCTTAACTTGCTCTCTCCAGTCACTGCCCGTGCTCAGCCTCAGGGGGGTCGTCGGTGGAACCTCCTGCGGGGATGCATGCCTGCTGAAATGTGTTTGGGTTTGAGCTTGGGTATTTTTTGGTTTCTTGGTTTCATCTTGTTGCTTGGGGTTGGGGTTTCTCAGGGGGAAAGCCGATGGATATGGACAGTTTCACGTGTCCAAACGGGGAGGGTATTGCTTTAGGATTCTTGTGGGTGGATGAATCTATGATATACGCCCTTTGTTCCCTATTGTAAGCCGTTTTGGCAACGGAGGGAGTAATTGTTTGTGACGGGTGCTTGCCAACGAGGGGGGATGAGCCAAATTCATAATGAATCTATGGTATTGCTTTACGATTTGTGTGGGCAGATGAATCGAAATTCTAAGTTGTTTAATATGTATATTGGTAATGTTTTGGTTAATGAAGTAGGGTGTTTTAAAGACCCGGCAATTACTAAAATTCATAAATAAAGCTTTCCATGGAGATAGTTCAAAGAAGAAGTTGGCAGTCAAGTTGTTAAAATTCGTCCAATCTTTCAGTTTTGCTATGTAGGCCAATCACTGCGCCATCGGTCACACAACTTGGCTGGTACGTGAACATTGGCCACACAGGTTGAAAAGCGTGTGGCAGTGCTGTTACTACAACTTGGCGAAATGTGCAACCAAGGTCACCACGTGCATCCCACGTCGGACCATATTGTCCTTTAGCGTGCTGACCTGGTCTGTTTGTTTGGAAGAAAAAGACCTAGTCTGTTTTGTTTGAAAGAAAAAAGAACCTTAGTTGACAATATAGTTCTACTATATATGTTTTTTTTTGTTGTAAATGGACGGTCAACTCCTTCACTTGTCCCGTCATTGTCAGCCGCCAGCCCGCCTTGATTGTCGATTCGTGAAGATCGGGTATCCCACGGATGTGCAACGCATCAGGTAGTAGCTAGTGGCATAAATGTGCCTGCTTACTGAGATATTAGCCGTACTTTGTACAAAGGTATGGAAGAAATTAGTATCTAACGGATAATGAAGTGAGGTAAAACAGTGACTACTATTTTACATGGGAAACGCTGTGCATCAGCTGGGGGATCGCGCGCGTCGCGTCCCCCGGGTCGAGCTGGCAACACGCGCCCCTGTCTAGAAAACACCCGTGCGGGGCCCACAACCAATCCTATCGCTACCTTCTTTCTCATCCACACTTTCTCCTCTATCTTCCCCGCATAGCCCACGGTTGAGCCGCGGCCATCCCGTCTGGCTCCCTCCTCCCACCACGGCCGCTGTTGCCGTCGAGCTCCTCCCCCGTGGCCACCGTCGACGAAGACCACCCGCGCCCCACCCTTTTCCGTTCCGGTGCCCTCTTCCCTCCACCTTCCACTCACGGCGAGCTCGCCTCCGCCGCTGCACCATGGCAGCTCCGCTGAGTTCCTCCGGTGCGCCTGCCATGGTCCCGTTCGTAGCTACTGCTCCTCCTACTCAATCCACATGCAGGTTTCAGCCTCACGCCTTTAATTCAGACTACTTATAATGGATTCATGCATCACCCAACCAAGAGAGGAAAAACAAAGGAAACGGGTCCATGGAGTAAAATCACCGTTGCAATGGACCGGAAGAAGAGCGACGACAACCGGAGATGGAGTCGTCGGCGACCGGTTGAGCATGTATTCCCCACCCCCACCTCTCGCCGGCCGATCGGAGATGGAGTCCGCGGTTGAGCGCATTCGCCACCCCACGCCTCGCCAAGTCCAAAGTCACAAGTCACGCGCATACCGCACACGGCTTGTGACAATGGACCTCTACTTATAGAGAAAAAGTTGGTGAGGGTTCCACTTTCACCAAGCGTTTGGAGTATCTCAGCTTGGGATCATGCTAGCCGCTGATGATGGGTGGCTGAGATGCATGTGTGATCTGTGTCTCATGGATCGCTGACCTGGAGCCAAGACGTACCGGGCAATAAATAAATATGGCACACTCGTTGCCGCCAGGCGTGGCGATTCAATGCCCGTTAGTAGATAACGAGGCGCCCGCCAACTACTTAAACCCCTTGATTTAACTCGATCCCGGATTCCGAGGACATAAATTCCCGATTTCAATGTCATAGTGATGTTTTCTCACGCCCAATGAAAATTGCCCAGACGTTGATTTAACCCACCCACTTTACGCAATGAAACATTCCGAGTACTCCCTCCGTCCTGGTGTATAGGACACAATACCAAAACCATGCAATCTCATTTCTTAGGCACATTTTGTATTAATTCTCTTCTAATTAGTGGGCCGTTGGTTCTCTCCACCCCTCTCAACCAATGCATGTATTGTTTAAACCCCAATGAATGAATACCTAGGGCATAGAGAATTGCTATATGTGCCCTATACACTAGGACGAAGGGAGTAGTATTTCTCTACCTACTGGATCGAGCCAAACATAAAACTGTGTTTTCCTTAATGGCTAATTTTAAGTGGTATTGAGAATTTTCTTCACGAAAATCATCTTTCTTGTCAAAACATATGTAAGGCCAATTACTACTCTGATTAACGGACAATTAGACAGAAAATTTTGGCACTAACGCTCGCACACTTTGGGTCACATATATTGCAAATAAACACATGCATACAACACAAAGTCAGATTTCTAATTCAAAATGCATCCACCAAACTTATTACAAAGTCTCATTTTAACAAAATGGACGACCACATATGCAGACCATTGCTCTACGCTACAAGAACCACTACAACAGCAGGCACCCACCAAACACCCGAGGCAACCGCGAAGCACAACCAGTCCAGAGCCACCCGAGGCCACGGCCGTCATCCTCGGCACAACTCCCCCTGCAACAGAGACCAATCTATATTTACCAATATTATCTGCTGACTGCACATAAATCATTTCTCACTACAGCAACTTACTTCCCGGAGACAACACCAGTTATACAACAAATAACATGCTCAAATACCACAATACACACCTGGTTCATGCTAAACAAGTGCACTCCAAGAGAAGCACTAACCCCTAACCAAGATGAAAGATTTGGCATAGACAAGTCGCAGGAATTGTAATGAACAGAAATCATTTACAAGGAAACAACAAAACAGAATCAGCACCACCACACTTCCAAAAACCACAATAAATAAGTGACACTTGCAACTGTAACATGCCAGCACCCGGACATCTACATGTTGGCAACTTCTCTTTGCATCTCGCCTATATGACGTGAGATTACTCAGACATCTACAGGTTCACGAAGATCGTGCATAACTTGCTCAAATTCAACAGGGCACTTGCCATACAAAAGAGTAAACCATGGACGCCAACTTATACACAGCTATAGAAACATGTAAACTTAAACAAGACAGGATGGTTGGCATCACGGCTCAATGTGCCAGGTTCAAAGAGCAAGAAACGGGGCTAAGACATATCAAATCTGACCAAAAAGAAAATCTCAAATCAAGAAAGGAAGGGGACCTGGACGCCCGCCAGCTTATTTCCCCACTATTACATGAGCCGCGACAAGAGCCAGGACCAAGCAGACAGAGCTGAGCCAAGCAGCACAGCATAGCCAGAGTAGTGCAGACCCTCCTCCCAAGCAGCCGGAGCCGAGCCAAGACGGTCTGCATAGCCAGAGTCATGCAGACGCTCCTCCCATGCACTAGACAAATGACATTCTGAACCGTTTATTCCCAATACAGTTGAAACCCACCACGGCTCGATGGCAGGTTCAAAGAGCAAGAAACAGGGCTAAGACATCTCAAATCTTACCAATTTCACAAACAGCACACACATAATAATCAGCTCTAATACATGGCACTTGTCAAACACATGGTTATTGTGAGTATGGATGCTAATGAAATTGACGGATGCACTACACACGAGGACACGAAGATTAACCTGAAATGGAAGATAGTATGCTGCTATCCAGCAGCACATACACCTCTTATATCTAAACAGAAAACATGTTCCCATACATGTAAACCAACACAACAAACTGGCACATGTGTCTTTTAAACGCTGCACCAGCACCACACTTCCAAACAGAAATAGTTGACCGTTCCCAAAATGGCTGCATGCTCATCACTCTGACTTAGAAAGCACAACATTCAGTTCACAGCTTCCTACGTTTTTAGGTGTTTGAGTTAACATTCAACTGAACTATCTCAACAGGGATACAATATCATTTTGTGCTTTTCCAGCACCCATTGCAACTGGCCTTACACCTACACAAGCACCAGATTTGAATATAAAAAACTAGCATCATAGATACCAGAATCTTATCTAAATAACAGTGCAAGAACCAAATATGCTATATACCACAATCAATACCATGAGTATAAGTTCTAAGAGAACAACAACATATACTGATTTATTTATTTTAGACATTAGAGAGCGACTCAAAACTAACCATAACATCAACAAAAACAGAAGCCAAATATTCTAAATTATGTAACCAAAGAATGGCAGAATTCAGGTTCAAGATCAGCAAGATGGCCACAACACACACAAACATCAGCGGCTTCGTGGCTGACCGGCATGGCAGACCTTCCATACCACTAGCAGCTAGGAATATCTTAGTTCTAGGTGGTGTGGAGAAAGAGAGCGAGAGCGAGAGAGAGAGAGAGGTTTCTCACCGGCTATTTCTGGCGAGCACATCAGAGGCGCTACAGGAAGGTGGCTCATGTTTAGAACCACACGAGAAGACAGATCCCTAAAGTCTTCTCATAACGCTTCCAGGTTTTGAGCCAATATGAGCTTATGAAGGTACACCTCCTGAAAAATTCAAGCAATTCTTGTTTAACTTGAAGTCCTTGTGCAGCATATGTAGCACATAAAAGGCGCGGAAATGCGCAACTTACCTCCCACCATTTATTATCCTAGCTGCTCGTATCCAGGTTGTTGTACACCTTCCCTGGCACCTCGCTAAACAACAACACAGAGGAACAAACACCATAGAGGGGCTGCCAGAGGGAGAATAACAGTTAAAAGGGAAGCCATCATAAGTGGTAATACACCTAAGCTACGGAACATGAAAAATCCATGAAGAAGCTCCAGCCACTAAATGTGGGTTGTGTACAATAAATTGATGGTGCAAAGCTACATGACCTTGCTAGCAAGTTGGTTTTCCTAGAATAAATAAAACATGGCTGCTATTATTCCTCTTTCTTGCACATAGACATCATCATGATCATCCATTGGTCCACGATTATGATAATGAATTCTAGAACTAGCAGTTACTAGTTGACATATAAGTAGAGCTACTGGAAAGGTTGTCAGCTTTTCATCATATACAAATACAAGCTTGGTCATGTGAAAATCAAAAGAATTGCACTATTTGACGACGTACATACAAGCATAATTGGCTCACTACAGAAGCAACATCTAGAAGAGAAAACAGTGCTCTAATTATGAAGATATTTCATCCTAGAGTGAAATTTCCAAGCATGGAGCTGTGCTAGAATTATATGTTAAAAAGGTTTATTCAAGCATGATAAAATTTTATCACACAAATTAGTAGGCTGTCCAACTTTCCAAGAATGATTAGATTTAGGAGGCTGCTAGCTAGCATACAAAGTGTGCTCGAGTTGCATTGGATTTAAAAGAATACCAATGCGACCAAAATACTTCAGTGATAAATCTAGGACATGTATTACACTGCTGACAAAAGAACATGTTTTTACTGTTCACACATGCGTCACGCAAGATAGATTTATTAAGTGTAGGGGAGATAGATATGTGTCTCACCAGCTGTTCACGGCGCCGCTGCAGCGGAATAGGACTCTGGGAAGGAGGGAGGAAGCCATTGGCACCACGACCATCACAGCGGCAAAGGGTGCAGCCGGCAGCCTACGTCCACCGGCCGGCTCTCCCGTCCGTCGGCGACTCGGCGAGGCAAGTCAGCTGAGGCGCACACAGATCCTGGCGGTACCGCCGCGACCGCGACGGTTTGGTCTGTCTTGGGGAGCAGACGGGGATTGGGTTGAAACCTGCATTTTAAAGACATTAGATATCTTATTAGATCTCCATTGCATTATTCAGTAGACTAAATCTTGATATCTCAACACACCGGCAAATGGAACATATAGTCAATAGATCAGTAATATTTCCCATGAAACAATAGACATGGGAATAATTATTATTATGGCTATGTCTTCTTGTGCTCCCATTTTATTGTTGCTGCAGACCCAAAACAACATAAGAAGAAGTCTGGTATAAGGAACTAACCAAAATATTATCCTAAGAGGAGACGTGTGCTCCTTGCAGCTCATGGAGGACAACAACTGTAGCGGCTCGCCCGTCGGCGTGGCATCCTTGTGCCCGGCACCCCCTCAACGGCGTGCAGCAACCAAAATAAAAGCCACGGCTATGTGCTGTCATTGACCAGCCCCCTAGCCGTCTTCCTGCGTCACTGCAGGCATGCAACAATACAATTCAAATTAAGAGCAATATTAGACAGTTCATATACAAGCAATGGATGGTCTCAAACATGGACATGATTATGCAGACCTTTCAGAGCACTTTGAAAAATCCTAAAGTGAAAATTTCAAGCATGGGATATGCTCAAATTATAGAAGAAACCTTAATATAACTGAGAATTATATACCAAAAGCTTTTCAAGCATGATATAAATTTATCACATAATTAAGGAGGCTATAAATGTGATATAACTTCGATCATGCATTATCAAGTTATATAGAAGGTCACTATATAAAATTTTGAGGCATGATTAATAATCCTAACTTACATCAAAATACTGTAGATATTAGTACTATACATGAACCAGAGATATAGGATCAGACCACAAACCTAGTGTATGTACACACAACCAGAGTTTGATCAATAGTTAACCATAACCACAACGGGCAGTAGCTCAACTAAGAAGCCTAACTATTGTGGCTGACCAAAGATCCTACAACCAGAACAGAGTAGATCAAGCTTAATAGGAGATATTGAATACTGCCAATTCAGTAAAAACAAGCAGGCCAGAGACAACAATCCTTATGAAGGCCGGAGAGCGAAGTTGCCACGGCTAGCACCTTCACACTCCCAGGAGTGTCAGAGCCTAAACAGATTAAGATAGCAATTTTCTACAGCCACTGAATCAGTGAGCGGCTGCGATTGCATCAGGATGAAATCACATGATCTACTAAGGGCACAAGAGGGTTGGTGGAACACAAATGAGAAGATCAAAGGTAATTGATACAGGCTCATAGTTATAAAACAACTAGTAAGGCAGTTAAAGCTCAGTGTAACTAATTTACGTATAGAATGCATAGAGGGCCTTAGCATTGTGTTGGAGCACATGTGTAACTACCTATTGCTGCCCATGACTAGCTAGCCTATTTTTTATAACCACTGATGACAATATCAGGAAAAAAACCTAGCAATTAAGACCAAACAACCCCTGATTTTTAACGTATATCTTGGATTTCGCAAAGAACACCATGCACACAGAGAGAGAGATGGCCCTCTGCAAGCAAGCAAACATAGGTAAACCAGTAGGTCATAGGATCAATGGCCTTGGTATCACAGGAGAGAAGGTAGAGAGGAACCGAGGAGCTCACCGATGGGGGGTTTACTGTGAACAGCACCACGGTTGGGAGCAAGGATGTAGCCGAAGCCGGGGGTCGTAGCACCATGGTTGGAGCAGCAGCAATGTCAGGTCACCAGAATCGCCATGCAACAGCCGTTTGCCCTCCTGGATCACCTCCACCCTACCAAGGTAAAGTCGCCACATTAAGTTTAAAAAATGGTTACTGATCCGCGAAATAAGTAACATTCACATACGAGAGCATAATGTAGTGTCAAGTACTCGGTTTTGCACCAACAAATTCAGAAGACATGAATTTAATTAAGGGAAGTGAAGAACAATAATACTTGTAAACTTAGAAACAGAAGCAGCAGCCTATTTGTATAAGCACAGATGACAGTAATATCAGGGAAAAAACGTAACAATTAAGATCCCTAATCCTTTACATCACAAAAGACGAGCTAGACCAGCACTTGTGAGTGCCATGACATAGGTAAATCAGCAGGCGGGGCTGGAGAGGGTGAGATTATCTGGACTGGACGCCGTGCCCGATGAAGATGCTTGTCGGGGCAAGGTCGTCCATGGACGGATGTAGAGTCGGGAGGCACCAGCAGTGCCCGGCAGCCCCTCGCCTATGTGCAGCACCCTCCCAACAACCACGCCCGTGCACTGTCACGGTCAGCCCCGTCGCCGTCTTTCCTATCTGTTGCCACTTCGCCTGCAGGCACGGAGACGAATCAAATAAAGAACAATATGTAACGGTTCGTATACAGAAAATGGCTGGTTCTGAAGATGAAAATGACTACATAGACATTTCGCAGCACTTTGAAAAATCCGAAAGTGGGCATACCCTCGAAAGTGGTAAATCTCAAGCATGTGTCGTGCTCAAATTACAGAAGAAATCTCAGTATATTGAGAATTATATGCTGAAACCTTTTCAACCACGATCACAAAATTTAGGAGGCTATCAAATGTGGTACTGTAACTTTGTTCAAGCATTATCAAATTTTACATAACGTGGCTATATATGTGATAGACTTTTCAGTCATGATTAAATAAATCCTAACTTACAAGGTGCCTCCAGCTTATATCAGAGCTTCTTGCATCAAAATAGTATGTCGACAAGTAGTAGTTACGAGCGGGCAGTATACACACATCGGCAACAGAGCAAGAAGGGGATTCATTCTATCCGGTCTGGCATTGGTGCGTACTAGTAAACAGGCGTGTTGGTTGTGGCTAAACTTTGATCACATCTAGCAGTTGGTAGCTCAAACAGTGTAAAAGGAACTAGTCAGGTTTCCATTTCATACAGAAGCATGGTTTTGTTCTGGACAGTCCGTGCTTGATTGATAGAATAGGATAGGATACGAGCATATATCTATGTAACAGACCTGGACAAGGAAACACCTCTGGAATTTCGAATCTGAACACGTTGTGAACCTTGGAACTTGTCCACAGATTTGGCCTCCTATGTGAAACGATTTTTTTTTTCAATTTGAGGCCAGATTGAGATGTGGGTGGGGGGAGAAGAGGATTCGGAAAGCACACACCTTGCCCCAATCTGCGTATCTCCAGCGCCAGGCTGCAGGATCGAAGCAGGACAACGGCATGCTCAGCAGCGGGTGTTGGCCCTAGCAGTAGCACTGTAGCAGATGGATCTCCGGGCTCGAGCGCCGCCATCAAGTCGCGCGGGAGGTCCCTTCTCCATGGACCTGAGGGTCGCGTTGGTGAGAATCTGCTGCGGCTGAGGAAGGAAGGAGCCGGAGGTGCATCTGCGTGGCGGCAGCGCAGGTGGAGAGGAAGAGGCGAGGTTGGAGGTGGGGGAGAGAATGTTTTTTTTTTATATGGTGGGGGAGAGAATGTTGGATGCGTTTGGGTTCTTCCCTCTCTTCTCTTCTCTTCTTTTTGACAACCTCTTCTCTTCTCTTCTGTGCGTGCGTTTTGTGTGTGCTTGGTTGAGCGAACGAGGGGCGTTGGATCCCCAGAGAGAGACGTGGACGGTCAGGTTAGATCCGTGGTCGATCCGCGTCGAGACAGGTCGTGTCCTCTCATTGGCTCTATCAGGACCTTGGAAACGTGCGACACTGAATTAACTACGGAGCGCGCGTGTGGCCGCAGTCCCGCACAAACCACCGAATTAATTGCAAGTGTGGCCGCAGTCTCACACTAAATTCCGCATGAATTTACTCAAAGCACGCCATGCCATATTTTTACTCTATAACCATATATCGTTCTATAAAATACTCCCTCAGTCCACTTTTAAAGGCAAATTTTAATGTTGTTGTCAATACCCTATTGGCGTCCATCACTCTCACATGAGGAGAGAGGGAAGAGGCCATCGAGGAGAGATGACCGGCCCGACGACAAAATGAACTCGCGCTGTTCACGGGCATCTCCATTTACCCGTGAGCCAATGGCCAGCCTCATCGTCCAATTTGCATAACTCGTCCAATAATGGTAAAGAAAAAAAAATACCCGTGCTCCCGCACCAGCTTGTCCCCGTGGGCGAGAGGGGCGTCGCCGTCAGCCTTCTTCTCTCCTCAATCCCCTCCTCTCTACCTCGATGAATCCACGTGACACATGAATCGTGTTGATGAAGGACTTACCGGAGCATAAAGAATATAGCCTCAATCCAGAGTCGCGCCAAGATTGACTAGGGAGAGATGGGGTAGGAGAATTTGAAATGTGCACCTCAAAGATTTGGACGGTCTAAACGGCCAAAACGCCTTCTATGGAATTTACATGTGATAAAAACATATATTCGTAAATTGTTTTTTCTCTAATATTTGGAGGGCCATTCATGAAATATAAGGAGAGAGTACACACATGAATCACATGAAGAAAATCAGGTCACCTGCTATGTTTTTTGCGGATTCCAAAACGTGTCACCTACTAGTATCTCCATAACTAACCATGTATCATTGTCTCCCTAGTGACCTACTGTCTGAGCAGGGATCTCATGGTGCCCTAGATAGTAGTGCGGCTGATCAAGGGTGGTAAGAAGAAAACCGAACATGATAGCTAGGGTCTAAATGTGGGGGTGTTCGGGTCGGGTGAGTCTTGGATGAGTATTGGTTATGATAGTGAGACTAGGAATCGGTTTACATGGTGCGATATGATCCAACATGTACTACTATTTGCATGTAAACTTAGTTTAATCTTAGATTAAATTAGATGCATGATGGAGTAGTTTCTGTCTTGTGACCGATGCCCACATCTGGGATTAATAATTTTATGAAGAATTTTTGTGTGCATGTACGTATGAATCATAGAAGGTGGCTCGCTCGTGCAACTTTTTTTATTAAATCTGCAACACTTAATTTGGACCCTAGGTAACAACATTTTTAGGCTTTCCAACCAATTAGCACGATTAGCATGAATCAATTTTATGCTTATGCATTAGCTATTTCCATCATTTCATCTATAGTTTGGTAGTTGCCCATAATTGACACTCTTATTTTATGTGGAGATGACTATAATACCCATTATTTCGTGTGTCGTTATGTTGTTGTGCATTGTTATTTATGCTACAAGACGACTATGAACATTATGAATATGTTTATTTAATCTCTAACTCAACCATGGTTATTTATATTCTTAGTATTTTTTTCCTTATACAAAAAAATATAATGTATCTATGAAAATAACTCCTACTATCATGCTAATATTTAGTTAAATACTTCATAATTCAAATGATCAAGGTATCATGGCAATGATTAGTCAAGAAAATGGACCATGCAATGATAGGTAATATGTATCTAGTAGCATAAAGCAATATTTATATGAAAATACCATGCTTATTTGTTACATAATATCAAAAACTGTTTATAACAGATTCGGATATGATTACAAGTCTTTGTGATATCAAGTACAAGCCGAGAAAGGTGGGTCCTTCTAAATTGAATTTTTTAAACATGGATAAGATATCCCCATATTTTGAACCACCGGGATACGAAGGCATCCAATATGACCCTTTCACGGGAAAACAACCATACGCGAAAAATAGTGGAATGCACGATCACGTCGGTATAAATATTGTTTTTATTTAACAGTAATTTTTATGTATCCTTTCATATGATGTTTTGGCGTCACATGGTATTAGTGTTTTGATGTACTTAAAAAGTGACACACTAATATGGAGATAGGTTTTGCGGGAAATCGCAATTTTGGCATTTTTCCCGCTGTTTTGGGGCATATAGCTCATTGTTTTCATTTTGATGTGTTTACTCCTATAATTTTATGGTAATTAAAAATAATTTATGAGCCATGCGACAATTCTCGTGACCGGTTATGGCGGGGCCGCATTTACGAGAGGTCATATTTTGATTTCCCGCCCATTTTCATGTGCTACAACACATATTTTAGGTTAGTAGTTTTCCTTCCCATTTTTAGGGGCTAAACATAACTTTTTTAGGCCCGTCACAATTCTCACCAATGGTGACCACATGCACATGGTTATGTAGACCTCATTTTGGCTTGGGTTAGACATAGGTGTCATGAATATCACCCTTTTAATGTTTTCTCGCCCATTTTTCTGGGGTAATAGCACCTTGTTTTTGTCGTTTTTCTAGCAAGTTTTTGTTAACGGCGTAAATTAGTTTTATGCTTTGTGTTAGATATTGTCTATCATTTCATGTGTCATTTCTTCGTCGAGCTTTATTTGAGTCCTAAATTTATACTAGTACTTGACTGTTACTCGTCATTCCATGTGCCATGTTGTTGTTGTTTTTATTTTATGGCATGAGACGACCATCAAGAGTCATTTCATGTACCATCATATTTATCTTATTCTGTGAAATAAATATTACCCGCCATTTCATGTGACTACTTTGCAGTACTACACCTAAAATCCCATTTATAACCAGAGTGTTAAACTCCTACTTCGAATCAGCCGAACCAAGTTTCGTAAGAACTTGATATTTTTTATTCCATCTTGTTTCAAGGCCCTAATTTATCATTAAAATTAGGAAACTCACATGTAGTCGCCACTTTGGATGAAAATTTAGTGCATTTACCTTCAAGGAGCCATATAATAGGTGAACACATGAAATCACGTAAAAAATATCGAAAACCCTAGCTTTGAAGTGGTATCAAGTCCTAATGGGTATATAAGGATCAGGTAAAGAGTAAAATCTAACACAAAACTTTAAAGCGGCATTTTTTCACAAAAAATACTATCTCGCTGGAATTTTCTTGACTTACAATGTGAAACTCCTATCGCAAACAATTAAACCATAAATTTACAACTTGGCATCCTTTTGAGGTTATCTTTTTTCTAGCCCATGGTCTATCATTAAGAAATAGGAATTATTACATTAAATTGCCACTTTGCTTGAAGATGTAGTGTATTTGTGCTCCAGGAGGCATAGAAAAGCGAAACATGTGAAATCACTCCAAAAACCGCCGAAAACTCATAGAAGAAGTTCAATTCTAAGAAGAATCAACAAGATTATGACCTTGTGTAATCCGCTTGGTCTCGCGTAGCAGACAACAATGCAGCTCTGGCTAGTCCACTGAAATATATCGCGGTCGAGTTTCTAATTTATGCTAGAGGGATAGCAACTTATAGATTGAACATGAGTCCTTATATGGGTATACAAGTATGGTGGAAATGATGAAAACCAATACGCAATAGTGAAGTTAACCCTCCTTCGAAAACAAGACTACACCACAAGAAGGCTCGGAACTCCCCGATGAAAAGTTAACACACACTTAATCTTAAGTTGCAGCTCCTTCACAAATAGGACTATTTCACAAAAGTTCTGGAAGTTTGGAAGACATAGAAGGGTGTGTTCGGAATTGAATGAACAAGAGTGGTGCATGTGCATGCGCGGGAGGCTTCCCGTAGCGATGCGGCGAACATCCACCGCATACATGTTGACAACGCCTTCCTTCGGGACCACGAAGATCAGGAGCTAGATCAGGAGGCGCAACAGCGGCACATACTGTGCCATAGAGGAAACTGCGAGGTGCACCGCTAGGCGCCTGTGGTGCGCTCACAGCAGGAGAAGGTGCGCCGAATGGGCTGCAAGCCAGGGCAAAGCAGCGTTGGCTAGAATAGGTTGGCTAGCATAGGTGGGAGGACGTTTGCATGCCTCTTACTTCAACGAGCCAGGGGAGTACGCCAACGAGGTTTGCCCCTCCAACATGGTGGTGAATGATGACGACAAGGAAGACCCCTCGCCGTCTAGTATAAGTTAGGTCTTAAAGTTCCCGTTGTCTACTATCAAAATTTCAAGCTATTGTTCAACTATATGAAGTATAATATTTGAATCCAATGTGTTTGTGTTAATGCACTATATTGTAGGTGCCATTTAGGGGGTGCCACTGGGAGCTTTTTTTTGTGATTTTGGTCGGACACATGTGAAAGTACTGTGTGGTCAACTAGCGGGGGGAGGGGGTGAATAGGTGACTAACAATGTTTCTTCTTTTCTTTTTTAACTTGAGCTAAATAAATATACACAAGGTTATCTAAATATACAACTAGGTGAACAACCTATGCGATCATGGGCGGATAAAGCATCCCTCCAGCCTGGGCACTTGCCCGGGCTTGTCGAACGCGTGTTGCCTTACTTATGTTTGTCTTCATACTATGTTTAGACAAAATGTAGCATCTTAAGCCTAAAAATTTATAGCTTGCCCAGGATCAAAAAATTTCTAGGTCCGCCACTGTATGCGATATGATAAAAAGTACGCAACATAAGCAATATGTAGAACACAAGATAAAGCACACGTGTAAACAGGAGACAAAGTATATGTTTCTCGTAGTTCTTTCCCAAGGGAAGTACATCTAGGTTGGAGAGTTGTGGAGCCACCTAGGCACTCCAATAGCACAAATGTGCATACTTTATTCTCCTTGAGCTTCTCCAGCGTGAGAGATTTTTATTTACACTATGAGGTCGACTTGAAAGCGTTGACCAAACTTTTACACAAGGTTGAGGTACTACACAAAATGGACGAAGGCTCTTAACAATCCGA
Organism: Alopecurus myosuroides; assembly: GCA_028641055.1. Classification (NCBI taxonomy): domain Eukaryota; kingdom Viridiplantae; phylum Streptophyta; class Magnoliopsida; order Poales; family Poaceae; genus Alopecurus; species Alopecurus myosuroides. Next base: position 129,772,063 of record CM054057.1, on the reverse strand, counting down.
AACTTATTGACTAGAGGTAGAAACAACAAGCACTACCGTTTTCTCTAGGGTTACAAGCTACCCACGAGATCTCAAGATCCGCTAGGACTTGGTGGATGGATTTTTAATTCATTTGATGGAATCATGGGTCTAGGTCTCTCAAACATTTCACAATCTATTGAGATGTTTGAGTGGTTGGAGTGGGAGATCTAGTAGATTCAAGCTCGCATTAATGGAGGAGAGAGAATATAAGTGAAGCTTGTTCAACTAGGAAGGAGAAGGGTTCATATAAATATTCTCTCTCCAAACGACCAGCTGCACATTCCGCACAGGAGGTACTACCGGACTTCTTCTCGGTAGTAATGCAACTCTCCGCTCGGCAACGGTCAACAAAGCTTGGCACTCCTTCTTCCGCTTACCCGGTAGTGCCGGAGGTTGCGTCGGTAGTATCGCAAGGCAGCACTACCGGGCTACAACCATACCAACTACAGGGTCGATACCAGTACCTCATTGCGCTATGGAAAGCCGTTCTCGGTATTAGAGCTAGAAGTACCTAAGTCAACGGTAGTACCCGATTCGTCACCGGTAGTACCGCGAAGGCCACACTACCGGGACACTACCGCACCCACTATTCCAGTACCCATCTGCATCGTGGCCACTCAATCCCGTTAGTGATGAAAGTACTACCTACATCCCGGTACTACCATGGTACAGAGAGAAAACCTTCTTCCCAAGGATTGTGTGTTCCTTCTTTTTTTGTGAGGAAAGACATGATGGATTCCTGTAGACTTAAGATGCGCAAGCATGCAGTTAGATACCCTAATCGTGTCGTCGTCAAACTCCAAAGTGGATAAAGCACGATACACACTTTCAACATGTCTGGCTCCCCCAAAGAGGGCACAATGGGGGGTGTCGGACATATATTTGATTGGTGTCGGTGGAGATGATATAATAGAGTTGAGTGCTACTCGGCGATGGAGGACCGAAAGGTGGGCCATCCCTGATGATCCGTCTACACACATCGTAAGGAAACGCCACTCCTTACAACCTAACAATGATGTGTAGTCAGCTTTATTAATGATGCCTCGTTTTCGGTAAGTGCGTCATAAGGATATGCCAGTCCTTACCAACTAGCACTTGCCGTGCGGTGATAGCATGCACCACCACAACCCAGCTATCAGTGGCGCGGCTTGTTAGTAAGCCACCAATGCACATAACTAGAGGTGCAAAAAATACGCCACACCACCAATATGTTTTTGGTCCGAGGGACACGTGGGTCCCACGTAACAGTGTCACATATTGCGCATGCCGTTGGTGCTCGATTAACTATGGCATACCCAAAACTTCCACGCCGCTGATATTACCGGTCGTGTTTTATGCCAAAAAAAGCCACCGATGCTTGGCCTCCTATAAGAATATTTCCTTCTAGTGGTCTAGATGAAAAATGTTAGAAAATCACAGCAAAGATCCCCCCAAGATAGACCCCACTTTAATCATGTTGATGTTGATACTTTTATTATAGACATATTTTTGAAATTACTTGATAAATAAATCATTGATGCTTTAATATAGATCACTATTTTATGCTACAACTTCTATTACCTATATTTCCACATTTCATTTTATTTATTAATTTTGTAGTGGTACCATTTTCATTCAGATTACCAAGTGTTCAATTAAATACAAGGATGGTATTAGATGGTTGCGAGGTAATAATCGACATCCACATGCGAGGGAACAAACTCCACCACATTGGCAGTAGTAGACCAGACACAATAGGAACACACAAGGCACCAACCCACCGCCTCCAGGAATCACCTACCCGAGTCGGGCTCGTGCGTCAGAGAAAGGATGACCCGCCACCGCTGGCCCCGCAAACAACCTCGCGGGGGCAACGGCTAGCGATGGCGGCGAGAAGGGAAGGGGGTGGGGAGGGCTTCGATGTAGGCGGTGGGGGAGGGGCCGCCCAGGTCGTCTCGTGGGGATAGACAACACGGGGTAAGGGAGAGGATGTTAGTCAATTCATGAATATGGGTGATGTGATATTGGCAAAATAATACTACTCCCTCCGTCCAGGTTTACGAGTCCCCTGCTGAAAAATTATTTGTCCAGAAACTAACCCCCATAAGGCCCGTAAGCATTAACTTTTCTTAATTATTGTGGCGTAATTATGGCGAAATTCCACTCAGCCGCTCCTTCCTCTCCTCCTCCTTTATTCTTTCCTTTTTTCTGATTGGTTAACTCCTTCCATGCAACGGTTTGCATGGCCTTCATAATTGTGCATTTATTCAGAAATATGGAAACAGTCGCTTGATTGGTGCAAACAGGAGATTTCGCATAACCAGTAAGCTCACGCCTTGGTCGCGATGCAAATTAGCAAGGGACTCGTAAACCCGGACGGAGGGAGTAGAAGATGGAGTTGACATGCATGAGCCATAACGATGTTTTTCCGCGCAAACTCTAGTACTCCCTCCGATCCATATTAATAGGTGCTAAAGTGGATGTATCTAGCAGCACCTATTAATATGAATCGGAGGGAGTACTTATTTGTTCTGTAAATGAGGTGCATTTAGGATGCACCAATTTCCCAGAATCAATTCAATGCACTGGGTTGCTTCGCCTCCTCGCATTAATCATCACAGAATTCCCGAGCCAGAGAACCATTTTACAGGGAGAAAATCATGTGATTAATTCTCGATGCATCCAGCTCACGCTCTGGGAGCCTCTGCCTCTAGCTACCCAACTCCCATTCCCCACTCTCCCTCCCGACACCACACGCCGTCGCTCCCTCCCATCCCCTCCACTCCGGCCACCGCAGCCCAGCCTCGCCGGCGCATACCTGGACGGTCACCCACGCACCTCCGCCTCTTAGCCTCACCCGATTTCCCCATCCGCCCCGATTTAGCAACCCCCATCAAGATCGCCCGCCGCTGGCTCGTTCGCTTCCCCGGTGCCTCTCCTCCTGCTGACCGGGTGGAGCACCACCAACGAGAGATGCGCGAAAGGATCCGGGCCGGAGCCATGTCGCCGCGGCTGACCTGCTCGCCGGCTCCGGCGTGCATCGGTACGACGGTGCGCGCGGCTCCGTCGAGCTCGCCGGACCGCGTCGCGCCGCCGGCAACGGAAGACACGGAGGGCAGTACTCCGCCACGCGCAGCTCGGTGTCAGCACTCAGCTTCCTCTTGCGCAAGTTGAACAGGGGAGAGCGGACCAGCCGAGGAGTTGCGGCCGGCGCAGCGCCTGGACTCCGTCCTGGCCGTCGTGCTGGCCGCGAACAAGGCCGCTCCAGCCATGCAGGTACTCCTCCTTATCCTCCTTGCTAGGTTTCCGGTGATAGGTTCCATCTTTGACCTCCTCCTCTTTGCTCAACTCCGGTGCATAGGGACTCGAATGAGGCTCGTGTTCCTTCGTGGGGAACCTGGACTAGGTAACTTGGAGCTCGATTGCATCTCGTACCACTACGGCGCCGAATCGACATGAAGTCAGGTCTTCCTCTCGGCCTAATCCCCATCGGTTGTTTTAGATGCTTATCTGCAACCACCCATTGGGACAAATTTAGCTGTACATGCAATGTAATTGATCTGCACTTGAGTGTCTCACTAGATATCTGTGTTCGTTTTGATTGGTTAGACAAATAGACAATTGGAAAAGATTTATGTGCTACGATTTTCCTCTGTTTCTAGGTTCATGCTCTGCTTCTTTTTTGTGGAGGTCTGCATTCTGCTACCTTTCAAGTTTAATGCTAGTGATGGATTATGGTATATGCATGACAGAACCGGAAATGGTCACTATTTTATATTGGAGAGTCTCTATAACTGTTGATCTTGTATGAATTAATGGACTGTGATCTGGCCGCATACATAGCATCATTACATGTTGCCATGTTGCTGCCTTTAAAGGTCAAATAAATTGTGCATCTTGTTCAGATAATAAGTGCATTGGGCAATCCTTTGTGATGAAATAAGTCGTCCATCTTGGCTCTTCGATTGAGCATAAGTCTGTCTGTTTCATCTACTCCCTTTGCATCGAGTACAAATATTTTTGCATACATGTAGGAATAGGTTCTCTTCTGAACAGAAGGATCAATATTTATATATGGCCTTATCTGATCCACATTTTTTGTTGTGTTATCACCTGTATGGTTACTGAATTCCGGTCCATGGGTGTGTCAAGAACTCTGGTAGCAGTAGCGATGGCTTCCACCCGTGCGGCCCCGTCCTTCTCGCGGGTAAAATTTATCCTCTTCCTCTCCTCAGCTCTGACAGCATGTGTCCATCCATGTTGTTCCGACATAGTGCATACTGCTTGCTACACTTTCTAGCACAATGTCTGTTTTTTGCTAGTTGTGATGGACTATCAATTTGATGTCATGATGGCCATTTGTGTGCAAACCTTCAGAGATAACACATGTTAAGAGAGCGGATTGTATGGAAGCATGTATTATCGTAATTCTGGGCAAATGCCTTTTCTTTTCCATGTAATATTTCGTTTTGATTACACACCACACGCATGGTGGTCGATCAAGTACTCTATCCTTCTTTCTCCTGCTGTCTAGTTTTTGTGGCATCGGAAATAGATACGAGTGACAGTGAGCATTGGGTGCGTTCATCTGGATCGACCGAAAAGAGAACTCGTATCAGGGGCGGAACAGAAGCATGAGCACGTACGTCATAAACAGAAGTCGATCGATCTGCTTGGGAAGGTTGGGTCTGTGGTAAGTTGTTTGAACGTGCAGGCGGCGTCCATGCATGGGTAAGTTGTCAAGGGAGCCTGGCGGCATTATATTCCTCTCCTGGAGAGAGAATACAATTGCGTTCTTTCTTCAACAAGAAAAAAACACCCAACATGGGAAAGCGACGCGCGAGAGGGAAAATAAAATAAAAGGGAGGCGATCCATCCAGAAAAAGCCATGTCCAAATCCAATGAGATCCATCGAGCTAATTAAAAAAACAATTAAGCTTCCAAAGCAACGACAGAGCTAGGCAGAGGGCAGTGCAACGGCCGCCTAGTACGTCGTGAGTCCGCGCAAGGCTGTGATTTGCGTGGACGTAGACACGACTGCTATAGATCGGCCATAAGTAGCACTGCAAATTCATCACACAAGCAGTACGTGTAGACGTTTCTAGTAACCGGCCGCTTGGATCAAGTGTCCAATCACCGTGCTGCTTCCACACACCATCCTTGGTGCGTCTACCACGGACCAATTCCGTTCTCCAGCTCGAACAACGACCAACCCTCCGAAGAAAACGGAGTTCCAGCCGCCAAATCAGGTGAAGGCACGAGCTCATCAGGTGCCAACACCACCTCCTCCTCCGACACGGTGAAGATGGAGGACATGGACATGGGTGCTCAAGCGCAGCTCCCGAGCTCTTCTGATGCTGCAGAAATCTCTGCCTCGTCAGGTGAGGATGCCGCCGCCGCTGACAGCGATATGGATTCCTTGAGCGAATCTCTGGTGGAGTTTGCAGAACTCCTCGAGCAGGAACTTCTTCTAGCAACTCAAGACTATCCCATGGCTTGGTAGGACATGATGAAGCTGCCTAGTTGTCTCTGTCACTCCATTCTTTCGCTTTACTTCCTGACGTCTCAAGAGCTCAGTTTCTCCCTGGTATCACCACTGCGGTGAAGACAGTAAACAACACATGGCAATTTGATGTTTCTTTCTTGCTAAACTTTAGATAGATGCACACATACCCTGCCAGTTTAGACATCTTGTGTGCAACATATGTCAGACAGCCCTGTGTTCATCTGAAACATATGGGAATTGCACCTGTACAAACAAAGGATATGCTGCACCTCAAATGCATTTGTGTTTTCTTTGTTCATATGCGTCATCATTATGGTACATCACATAACTGTCCATTAGGAATTACAATTATTGACCCTGCTTTCTTATTATTCTGTTGCTCTAAAGATACATGAGAAACATTAAATAAACGTCTGGGGTGAAATCCTGAGCCACACTTAGGATGCGTTGAGGGAGACGAGGCCGCGGCCGACGGGCATGTAGAGCGGTGTGGCGGAGTGCTTGGAAGGCCGAGGGCCGGGGGTGAGGCTCCGCGAGCGGACGTCGAAGGCCGGGGCGACGCGCTTCGGCCAGTCGCGGCACCGTGTGGCCAGGATCTTGGTGCCGCTGGCGGTGAAGACCTCCCCCGTCGAAGCGGCCAGCCGGATGAGGGGCCGTGGCAGGGGCAGCACGACCCCCATCGTCTCGATCGTTTCGTCCACGAAACACTCGGCGTCGTCGTCGGAGTCGTAGTCGGACGAGAGGTCGATCTTCCGGATGGCGTATCCGGCTCCGTCGTCGATCACGAAATAAACACGGCGGCGCTGACGCCGACGGTCGGCCTTCGGGCCATCACCCAGCCCGCCGTCGGAGCGGCGCTTTGACATCGATACTGCTGGATGTTTACTCTTCGCGATCACCTTGTTTTCCCAGCGCCGCCCTACTTTAGATCGGCCGGATCCCTTCTGCTATATATGCCCTTCTCTGATAAAGGAAATCTGTCGCACCCAATTGGAATAGGATACAAATTAAAACTGCCATCACCGAAAATTACGACGCCTTCCCTTATATATCCCGTATTCATAAAAGCCAAGCTCGGTTGTGATGTTCGTACAAAAAAAAAACACAAACTTTGCACATGAGCCATACGTTCGGGACTTTTGCGCCGCCACTTGGCATGGAAAGTGAGAGTATGTCAAGCACGAGCTGACCGAGCTCGATGGACACTTATGCCTATTTTCCTCCTGTAAGGTTTCTCACTCGCTGCATTATGGTATCTGGCTGCTACCTGAGCATGGATCGCATGTCTGAAATTTGCGTCGCTGAATCGACATGTGCAAGGACATCACCGATCGGTTTGTGAGGTGTTGGTTACACCCATTGGCTATCATCAAACAATGGCAGACACACCCTCCTCGTACAACCCCGCATGGCCTTTGCACTCATTTATTCTATATACGCGCAACTAATTAATTGCACCCATCGATAAAAGCAGCGTATGTAGGAGATGTGCACAGGCACGGCGACGCTTCTTCCTTGTACGCGCTCACGGCACTCACGAATAGGTAGGAGAGTTGCACGATGCAATGCAAAAGGACACGGGAAGCATGCTGCACTCGTTTCTGTTGGTTCCGATAAAAGCAGCACACACGTACGCGCAGGTACTTTTCTCTTCCTTCTATACGTTCGCGCGTATGTATGTAGTTACGGCGACGATGCGCCCCGCGCCCAACTTAACTCTACCCGATTCCATCCATCCATGAAAGCAGCAACTGGAAAAGAAATCAAATTCTCTCTCTCAAAAAAAGAAAAAAATACTAGAAAAGACCCCCAGTCGTTGCTTTCCTCCGTTTTAGGCAACGATGACACGATCCAGCTTATCACCCAAACGTTATAATTCTCTACATAGATCGATTCGAGCCAAACATAAAACTCTTTTTTTTCCTTCCTTCATGGCCAATTTGAAGTGATATCAAGACTTGTCTTCACAAAAATTATCTACAACACTGCTATACATACGACAACTTGTCGTCCGATTTCTGTACGACAGCTATACCTACAAACCTTGAGCCTCCGATGGGCTTTGAACTTGATCCGATAGTGTCGTACGAGGACCGTACCCAAAAGGTCGTACGCGAAGCAATTTCCAATTATCTATCTTTACGAAAATCATCTTTCTTGTCGAAAAATATGTAAAGCTAATTATCACTCAATTAACAGACCAATTTGGCATCACCATTCCAAACATTTACACACTCCGGGTCACATATATCGCAAATAAACACGCACTAGTCAGATTTCTAATTCCAAATGCATATACTAAACTTATTACAGCATCTCATTTGGACTGACAGACCATTGCTCTACGCTACAAGAATTCGTCGATGATTAAACAGCAGCACCCCATGTCGGAGCCAGAACACCCGAGGCAACCGCGTATCACAGCCACACGAGGCCAGGCCCACTCCCTGCAACAGAAACCAAGCTATAATCATCAGTATTATCCGCTGACAGCACATGAATCATTTCTCACTGCAGCAACTTACTTCACAGAGACAACCCAGGTTATACAAACAAATAACATGATCAGATAACACACAGACGCCTGGTTAATGCTAAACACAAGTGCACTCCAAGACAACCACTAACCCCTAACCAAGATGAAGCTTTCGCATAGACATGTCGCCAGAATTGTGATGAGCAGGGATCCTTTACAAGCAGCACCACCAGACCTCCAGATCAGGATACCATAAGGACTGACAAAGAGCACGCGCACACCGCAGGATTTATATAGCAGAACTGAAGAGACAAAACTGTGAATAAGAGGATGCATAGAACGATCGGTATCTCTTTGATACATACAAACAATTCTACTACCACCGGTTCAAAATAACTGCCGCGGACAGTGTGCTGCTCTAGCGCAAAATGTGTATATAGGTCGCGACAGTTTTTCTGGATCAAAGGGAGTAGTTATTTTGGCACATGCAGACAACTGGAAAAACAGATGGAGGACTGGAATTCTTACACTAGGTGTAAGTGTAACTCGTTGAAGTGGCTATGATTGACAGTGAGTGGACAAAGTTATAGTTTTAGTTTAGACATGTAAATTGTATTAACAGGTTAACATATGTTAATTTTCGTCTGGGTTACAACCAGTATTAGACACAAAAAATGGTGACAACTTTGCCATGTTAGGAATAATTAACGAAACACAAAGCTGTCATGTTTCTTGTTAGAAATATACTACGAGATCCATGGGTGAATTGTTGTAGTTAATGCTTTCGTCTTTCAATTATTATCAGCTGCAAAAAGGTCAGGTTTTGGTCTTCACTAGTCAGTTTCTAAAACAAGAAGTTGTAGATAATAACGAGCTCGGATAACCTGTCACCGGCTCCCTTTTTTCTAACCAATCGATTGAGATGGGCATCTCCACCCAGCAGCGGCGGGAACAGTTTTTGTCAACGGGTATTCAAATTAAAAAACTAGCAAGAAAATTAGTCATAGACAACCCTGTGTTCATCTGAAACATATGGGAATTGCACCTGTGTACAAACAAAGGATATGCTGCACCTCAAATGCATTTGTGTTTTTTTTGTTCATTTGCGTCATTATTATGGTACATCACATAACTGTCCATTAGGAATTACAATTTTTGACCCTACTTTCTTATTATTCTGTTGCTCTAAAGATACATGAGAAACATTAAAAAAACGTCTGGGGTGAAGTCCTGAGCCACACTTATGAGCATCTACAACAATCTACCAGACATCTAAAATGTCGACAAAACACAACTAATCGGAGAATGTCCAGCCCAACCACAGAAACTCGACAAACAATTTTGAAAACGGAGTGCAGCATAAGCCCTTGTTTTAATGACATAAATCCAGCTGAATCCACCCAACAGGGACATTTAGATGCCATGTTGGATGCAATAAAAATGCCACCCAGACACAATCATCGGAGTGATCAGCAATGCATCCCTTAGAGAACTTCATTTGTTCTCTAGAAAGGAGATGAGACGAACAAGAATTGCCATCACCTTCTATAACACAATGGACCTGGTCAGCATGAGGATGCACTTTGCTGTCATATAACTTATTCTGAATCAACATCACCGCCACTGGTATACCCATAAAAATGGTAGAATAATAATTATCAATATCTCCTTGGATAAAGATACATTTCAATATTTCATCACGCTCACTCGTGTAATCCCAAGCCACCGCCAGATCATATCAGCCACACGCATGACTAATAAACACCAGATTTATGTTGCAGTAGGAGCATGGAGATAGGACAACAGCGCAAATCCTGCAACCAGAAGAAACTAGGGGTGAGATTAATCATTTCCCCATAGTATGGTGCGCAATTGCCAACTATATTTAATGTTTTACTGATTTTTGTGAACGAAAAATGGAACATGACATTACAAAATTGTGGAGTTCAGTTAATCATAAGAATAGGAATACTAACGATCTACGGTAATTAATGATGCAAGCACTATAACAGAAACAATACCTTAATATTCATACAGTTATCCGAATACAACACCACCGACCAGATATTTGTAACAAATCTCTGGCCATTTTTAGTTAGCAAATTCTGAAAACTGTATGCATCACAGGGAAATGACTCCTGTTTTTGGAAGTAATTTGCTGAACCCCTAATCTCCAATAATCCCATACATCTGGCCTGCTTGGCAAAATGGACAAGCGATATCATCATACAACTACTGTTGATACGGTCATTCAAGCATACACACTCTCTATCAACTTCATCCATGCATGGGCTAACTTCACCAACAAGCACCTGAGAGTCTAAATAATGGACCAACTTTTTGACAGGTTGAAGACTAGCAGAAGTCGAAAGAGAAGCCATTAGCTCGTTCATTAATCATTATATTCTGAAACATAGAGCTGCAGTATCGTCTAATCCATTTTATGTGTTCAAGGGACATTTCTATTTCCTCGGCATCTGTTAGGCACTTCAACAAAATGACATGTGCATTCGAGCTCTCAATACTAGATGGAAGACAGAACATCACACTCGATGCTGTTTTGAAGCTACCTGAAAATATTTCGAGCATAGCTATGAGCAAGGAGATGCTGGAATAACTTAAACAGTGAGCGAAACTAATTACGAGGACAGAAATACCCTGTTTACAGAGTGGAACGATAAACACGGTTAATACTGAACTAGCTAGTCTAGGATCCTGCACTACGGACTTGGTAAAGATCTCTTCGGCCTGTGCTTATTTGTTTTCTTGGCACAACATAGTGATGACTGACGTGTATGTTGCACCATCTAGGGTCACGCCTTTCTGGAGCATGGGATCAAGCAGCTGTTACACTTCTCCACTTTCACCAATCTCTGCAAATTTCGCTATAAGTATATTGCAAGTCTGCAGATTGGGACTACAACCACTGGCGAACATCTCATCCCACAACTTCTTAGCAGGCGTAAGGAGGTCATTTCTACAGACTGTTACCATGAGAGCATTGTACGATGAAATGCCTGGATCTAGCCTCTTTCTTTTGTATCTCCTTTATCACACCATATGCCTCTCTCACCTTTCCTGCCTTGCCCAATAACGAGACAACTAAATGTTAGTCCTTCTCACTTGTCCAATACCCCTTATCCAAAAGCACCTTAAACATTTCCCACATCTCATCACCCTTCTTATTCTTGCAAAGGCTCTCACCAAGTTGTACTAGCATCTCGGTACTTAGCAATCTCCCCTTCCTTACCATGAACTTGCAGAACATAGTGGCATGGCAGCATCAGGATCAATCTCAGACACCGAACAAACCAAGGCATTCAGCACATCGTCATCAATTGCAAACGCCTCAGAAATCTGTCTGTTAGACACCAACGCGAGCAAAAGCTCTTTGTAGGCTGTATTCAACCTTCCTGTTGTGCTTCAAGGTCCTCCCTTCGTCCTCTGCCCTTTCTGCCACCCTGAACCCCTCAGACACAAAATCTGGCTTCCAACCACGTAACCTCATATCCTCCAAAGCCCGCCAAGCTTCCACTATCCCGCATTCCTGTCCTCCCGGCACAGACCATCTATGACCATCGCTGCGACAACAGACCTGTTAATCGATTCCCCCTGATGCTGCGACGTAGGATCTCGTCTAATCCGCCCCTCCTACCCACGTTCTTCACGAACAACCCGAAGCCTACAGTGTCGAGCCGGGCGGTGGTAACAATCATTGTTACGAACACCTTGCGCGCGGCAGCGAGTGACCCGTACGGCGCGAGCGCGGCGAGCAGTGAGTTGCACAGCGGCGCGGGCAGCGGGGCCGAGTCCGGCAGGAGGCCGAAGTGCGTGAGCTCGTCGGGGAGGCGGCAGTGGCGGAGGAGCGCGCGGGAGGAGCGGGAGAGCGCGGCGAGGAGGGACGGGAGCGTGGCCGGGTGGGTGGCGCCGGAGGGCTCCGCGAGCGACGCGAGGTGCCCGTGGAAGGCCTCGGGGTGGAGGTGGACTCGGAGGGCGGCGGGCGGCGGCGAGGCGGGTGAGGAGGAGGCGCGGCGCGGAGGACGGTGGGGACATATGGTGGCATCGACGGCATGATGGCGCGCACAACGGGTTGCTCAAAGACTCGGCCCCGCTTGGATGGACATATTTTAGGCAATACCCGGGTAGATTTTCACGGATGTTTGGAGGTCCCGCAGAAAATACGGTGGGAGGGCAGGAAATATTACCGATCCGTTATTCCTCCCGACATACCAAGCAGGCCAGAGTAATATAATATAATCGTCAAATATTTTGCAATGTCTAATTTGATCATGAACATGCTTTGAGATGTTTTACAGGACGTGTACGGTAGCCAATTGGGTCCACGGTCTGGGTTTTTTTTTTAGATAAAAGGCTCATGCCCAGCTTTAAATTAACAAAACCAACAGATTCCAACAACATACGGGTTACAATAGCTGAGGCATACAGCTTAGCCACACCAACGTAAAGCGAGAAAGAAAGACGACAACAGGCTGAGCCATACAGCTTCACCCAAACACACACACAGACAAGACCCAGCTGTCCACAACGAAGATCAACTGGCAGCGGTGGCGGAGGGAAGACAAGATGAGTGGATCGTCTTGAGATCAGCCACCAAACTGCGCGCGACCTCTCTGTCCTCAGGCTTCAGCAGAGGGTCCAAAGCTGAATAAAAAGCAGAGTTTTAAAAATAATGTCAGCAGGATGTTTAATGCATTTACCCTCAATAGCAAGTTTGTTTCGCACATTCCACGGAGCCCACGACTGCGCGAGAAAGAGCACCCATGCTATTCTACGAGGAGTACCCGAAAGCAAGGCTAAGATGGAATGAAATTGGGGGAAGCTGGCCGGGCACCACGTTCTCCCTAGAACCTGACGCAACGCCGCCCACGCAAAGAGGGCGAGGGAGCAGTTGAAGAAGATGTGATTGGCGGATTCGGCGGCTCCACAAAGAGCACACCCACCATCCGACGGGCCCGCTCTGATGGCAAGATTAATCCCCAAAGGGAGTTTGTCAAGCGCAAGTTGCCACACGAAAACTTTGATTTTAAGCGGCACTTTGGCTTTCCAAATGTCGCTAGCATGGGCCACTGTCGCCCCTTGCGAGAGATGGGCATACATGGATTTACAGTGAATTTTACGGACTGCTCGAGCGACCACGAAATGCTATCTAGCTCCGAGGAGAGGAGAGTGTTATTGATGATCTCAGCCAAGTCTTCCCATTGACGGAGGCCGAGCTGGTCCAGCGAGCGTCTAAAGCGACCCCCAACTTCCAAGACCCGAGCCACCGAGGCCTCAGGTTCCCCACAGATGTTAAACAGGAGGGAAAACCTATGGCAAAGCGGACCTTCTCCCTGCCACCAATCCGTCCAGAAACGTGAGCGAAGACCGTTGCCAACGTGATGTTTAGCCCCAGCCTTGAACAAGTGTTTGACCTTGTGCAGGCTTTTCCAGAATTGCGACCCCCCCCTAGGGGAGGTGGCAAAAATATCTCCTATGAGGGAGTACTTATTGCGGAGGAGCACCTCCCAGATGGAGTCCCCCATTTGATAAAAATTCCAGATCCACTTGATCAGGAGAGCCTCATTCATCTTGTGGGAGTTAGTTAACCCTAAACCCCCGACTTCTTTTGGGCGGCAGACGGCCGCCCAGTTGAGCATGTGGTATTTTCGGTTTGGTCTCGCACCTTCCCAAAAGAATCTAACACGCCGTGAGTCCAGCTGCTCGTGCACCCCTTTCTGGAGCAGGAAAAGTCCCATAGCATACATGGGGATGTTGTCTAAGCACGCGATGGAGAGAATCAGACGTCCACCCAAGGATAGGAACCGTCCCAACTACGGTTCTACCCTAGCTGCGAGCTTCTGCACAAGGAATGCCCACTGTTCCTTAGTGAGTTTCGAGTCTGAGATTGGTAAGCCCAGGTATGAGAATGGAAACTTTCCTAGTTTGCAATTTCGGAGTCTAGCCACCCTAGCTTGGACTTCCGGGGGCTGGTTGAGCACCAGCACCTCACTCTTGTGGTAATTGATTTTGAGCCCGGACATGTTCTCAAAACACATAAGGAGAAATTTAAGATTGGCTAGTTCAAGCCCGGTCTAGGTCGTATAGGATCTTTTAAAATGGCCCTGCTTCTTAAACACTCCAGGCAAAAACACCAAAAAATGGTCCGACCAAGGCCGTTCTTTTTGGCTCCTGGTTTTACCGTGAAAATTAACAAAAATAACCTCAAAATTAATCTTCAGCACAAAATAAACCTATCTGTAATCTATTTTAAAAAATAACCTTTTTGTGTGGCGCCCGCACCGGGGGAGCCACGTTATGCAGTGTGGCACCCCCGTCTGAGGTGCCACACTATGTCCAACGTGGCAGCGTGGGACCCGCGCTGGTAATTGTGGCGCCGGTCTCTGGGGTGCCGCACTTGAAATTTTTTCTATCCGAACAGGGTGGTTTCGCTCACGACGTCGAAACGGTTAAGTCTCAGGGTGTGGCACCTTGGACAACGTAATTGCATTGAAGAGTATGGCACCCTAGGGTAGGGTGTCACAATGTGTGGCACCCTATGCAACGGAGCCACACTTTAGAGTATGGAACACTTAAAAATTTCAGATGAACAAATTAAATCAACATTCAGAACATATCTTACATCATTTAGAATTTCATGATCATCACACCAACTCCATTTTCTACATCACAACTTCAAAACATCGATTCAGAGGCATAAACATCCATCTCAATTCAATATTACACCAAGTTTACGAGTCCAAAACAAAAAACAGAAACTCCAAGACCATAATGAAAATGGAAACGATAAAGCCATAACAACTCCCCCATCTATTTCCTTCCCTTCATCTTTTTGTATGCTGCAGTTGGCGCCTTCTTTCGCCTACATGCAAGATTTTTCAACCTCGGATTTTCTTGGGTTATTACGGCCTCCGACTCCTCATCCTCGTCCTCGGCAACGATCACCTCTTCCTCGTTCTTGGTTTCAACCTCGTCGTCGTTCTAAGTCAACCCCTTCTTTTTCCCAAGATATTCGTCTGGTGACCATGGCACTCTTGCTTTCCTCTTCGTCCTTAACCCGAATGAATGTTGTCACTCCTTCATTGTCATGCCATCAGGCACGTTTAACTACACATACAAGCTATAAAACATAGGGTGAATATCTATATATGTGTGTATTTTCGCGATTAAGACATAGGTTTGTACTTCGTCTTCAAGATTAGCTGCGTTGGAGCTAGAGACATCACCACGTGAGGGGTTGATGTGGACCTTGAAGCAAAACTCGACTGGGATGGCATGGCATCATCAACATTATGACAACCAATCAAAAGAGCCATTGTTTGTAACCGATTAGCAGTACGCTGTGACATTAACAAAAATAATTTTAGTAAAACTAAACACTAAATATGCACACCGAGAAGATCAAACATCTAGACTTGACATACTCTTGAAGGGCACTGTCACCCTACTTGTCACGAGAGTAGTCAGATTGTTTCTCGGCTTCATCGGACTGGCGGGATATCTCATTGTGCTATCAAAACAAACATGTCAATGTTCATGCTCTAATTGTGACGACACCAAAGGAATATGTAAATAATTAGCATGCAGTTCATGATAGAAGCGAATTCGGTTTGGTTGCCCTTTTTCGCGACATTGTTGTATCGAAAAAACATAGCCTCATCTCCAGAGATGTTCTCCAAGGCAGATATATGTTCCTCAAAAGCCGGATGGCATAGGGACACATGGGTTTGTGGAAACTATGCATTCAACACCAAGCAAGATATGTTTTAAATGTTGATTTAATTTGTTCATCTGAAATTTTTAAGTGTGACACCCTAGACTAGGGTGCCACACTCTAAAGTGTGGTGCCATTGGCTAGGGTGCCACACACTGTGACACCCTAGCCTGGGGTGCCACACTCTTAAATGCAACTCCGTTGTCCAGGGTGCCACACCCTGAGATTTAACCGTTTCGAGGTCGCGAGCGAAACCACCCCGTTCGGATAGAAAAAAAATTCAAGTGCGGCACCCCAGAGACCGGCGGCACACTTACAAGTGCGGGTCCCACGCTGCCACGTTGGACGATAGTGTGGCACCTCATACGGGGGTGCCACACTGCATAATATGGCTCCCCCGATGCGGGCGCCACACAAAAGGGTTATTTTTAAAATAGATTACATATAGGTTTATTTTGTGCTGAAGATTAATTCTGAGGTTATTTTTGTTAATTTTCACGGTTTTACCAGCGCACCATGCAAAAACTCGTCAAAGGAAGTTTTGGGGGAAGTCCCAGTTTAGCGCCTTCATGAGCAGCTTGTCGACCCTAGAAACTCCGCCGTCCCTTGCAGACCGTCCTCGCCGATGTAGCTGGTGGCCCCGGCAGTGCTTGGCCGTGCGGGCATCGTCACTGACCTCCTCGGGCTTGTCCACGCCGCCACTGCTCAACCTCGTCTTCTCCGACGCAGAGAGGTAAGTTTGGCCTCTCTTCATCACCGAGATATGTTCTTGCGTATTCTTGATGGAGAGAAGGAGTATGATGATTATTTTGAGTGCAAGCCTGATGTCACCGGTAAGTTTGGCTTCTCTTCATACAAAAATGCACTCCAGCTATACGGATGCATGCATATGGTGTTGTAGGAGATATCGGTGATGAGTATTTGTGGATGCGTGGCTCTACTTGCGTTGATTTGATGCTTAGGTTCTGCAAACGGTGGTTTAGGTATTTGGCAAAGAGTATTTGAGAGAGCCAAATATTGCCTACACTCAATGTTTATTGTTGATCAATGAGTCAAGAGACTTTTCCGGGATGCTTGGTAGCATAGATTGAATGCACTAGGAGCCGGGACACTTTGTAAAATGCAATACTTGAAGTTGTGGCATCTCAATGAGATGTACCCCCCCCCCCTCTAAAAAGGAGGAACTCGGGAATACATCCTCTAGACGATAGAGAGATACATTCTCTATGTTCCATCATTACCGCCTATCACATACCCCCTGGCTTGACACAATGCGATTTATCACGGAGTCATTGGGGATATGAGAAAAGAGTACGATATCGGTAAACGGGTTTTATGCGTTATGATCAAAGCGTTTGATAAGACCAGATCAGATAGTCTCATCTCGTGATATCGTTGGTATCGTGAATTTAAGAGAATATGTTCAATGAGTAACTTATAAGGTTCTCTTGTTCTTCGGGAACACACAGGAGCCATCATGGACGTCCACGGTCCCGCTATTGGTTATTGTTCGGTAAGTACCCGAACATGACTATGTGTAATCGAGCCTTTACGGGTCACACTATTAAGCCATTCCAGCCTTCTATTGAGAGAAATATTATGTTGTTATTGGTTTTATGAATGTTCTATTTCGTTACGATATCACATAAACAAGTCTGGTTTCAATCGGAGTGGTTTTGGAGAAGTTACTATAAGAGGGAAAATATGTCGGTGTTAGGCAGAACTTATACGAGAGGTTACAGAGGACATGGGATGTCTCGGGAGGATTATAAATGTGTTTCTAACATTTTTTGATAATATTGATGATTTTATCTATAGGGGTCACGGGCTTCCGGGGGACTTTCAATATATGGAAGTAGTACAGGAGGGGGGGGGGGCAAATTTCCTCTTGTGGGCAAACCCTAATTTTAAGGGATAACAGGTGGGACCCATGGTCTCACAAAGTGCATTTTCTTTCACTCTATATTTTCCATAATTTATTTGAGAAAATAAATGAGTGACAAAAAAATGAAAAAAAGAAAAAAAAAGAAAAAAAGGGGGGGGGGGGTTGGAATCCACTTCGTAGTCCAATCCGAGTCCTCCTAGGAGGCGTGGTGCGGCTAAGGGGGGAGGGGAAAACCAACCCTCACCCATGTCAGGTGCCTCCTTTGTCCCACTATATAATCCTGCCCCTCCTCATTGTTTAGACACACAATTAGCTCTTAAGCCTCTCTCTTTCTAGTAGATCTAGAGGATCTAATTAGAGCTTCTAATTAGAGATCATCTAATTGAATTAGAGATTATAATTAGATATCCTCTAATTTAAATAGAGCCTCTTCTAATCGGTTTTGAGTTGTACTTGTTGGAAATATGAGCAATTTACCACTTAATTTAATTAATAGAAACAGTAGGTAAAGCAAAACTACAATTGCAATAGTCAAACTAGTCATTTGAATTTTTAGAGAGTAGACAAAAGGCATGCATAGTTTAATCATCTGAATTTGTAGAGAGTAGGCAAAAGGCATGCAGAGTCTAGAATCTGAGGAAAATAAATCTACTCCAAATGCTAGAAGTAGGAACTCTAGTAGCATCTGAAACATGAGAATGAACAGAGAAGGCATGAGCACATACTGGACAGGAGCTGGTGCAGCAGCGGGACCATTGTTGACGTTGTCGGCCATGTCATCGAAGAGATCGTCGACTTCCGGGAAGAAGTCGTTGTCGTCCGTGATGAAGAAGGCAGTAGTCGCGCAGAGCGCTCCCCAAAAACCTTATCTCCCTTCTCCCGTACAGGACTCGAAGTAGCGCAGTTTCGGAGGCCTACTGTCCCGACCGGCGGTGCACGCCGCAGGCCAGGATGGGGAAAACTTGAGCGGCGGCGCAAGGATCTGGAAACGAGAAGGCAGTGTATCTGTTGTGCGTATCTCTGGAGAGGAGCGACCTCTGGTTTTATAATAAAGAGAGAGAGAGGCTCTCGGCTCGAGGCATTCCCGCAACCCGCGGCGCGCGCGCGCGCGTCGTGACGAGGCGGGCGGCGGAGGAGGAGCGCGCGTGTAGTCATCTCTTTCTCATGCTCATACAACAAGTGAAAATGCCTCCCTTATAAACAAGTAAAACTTCCACTCAACTAGCAATGTGGGACTAAACATTTGTCCCACCTCTTGCCATACACGAATGGGCCAAGTGGGCCTCTACGATTTATTAGGAATTTCTGGAATATTAAATGGGCTGGTCCATTTGGGCCAAAATTCCAACAATCCCCCACCAGATCCCAGAGGCACACGAAATTTGCCTTTGGTTCCAAAACATTGTTTTATATACTGATGCTTCAGTAGAGACTGTGAAGTTGAACTTCCACCTAGAACTCTATGCTACACTAGTAGGCAACTTGGACAGTGGACTGCGCCTTGAACTGCAAGTTTTCTGCGAATCTAGTTTCACATAAAGCCTTGATCGATACTAGGCTGCCGCAGGACTTCGCCGCGGGTGGAGCTTATGCGTCATACTCCTTGACCTTTCATGAGTTTATTAGAGAGCACCCAACTCTCATGGACTGCGACGTTTGACAGTCAGACTCACATAGGTGTGTTCTTTAAAAGATGTTCCGCAGGACAACATCTCTGCTTAAATAAGCCACTTAGAACACATTAAGATAAACATCAACCTGCCTTGCAAAGTAGGAGAGTATTGTATCTTCATGGAGTGGTATAAAAAGTAGGGATACTCTCCTCTCAGTTGATCAACAGTTTGTCTCCCGATTCTAATTCACGGGATCTCCGATCATATAGAGTGGGTTGCCACAGTGAACAACTTATATTGTGGGTCTCATACCCATCTCCTTCGATGCATTATCTATCACGTTACGCGATAGACCCTTTGTGAAGGGGTCTGTCAAGTTTTTAGATGTATGGATATAATCCAATGCAATAACTCCGGAGTTTCTCATTTTTCTGACAGATTTTAGTCTCCTCTTCACATTCCTTGATGATTTCATATTGTCCTTAGAACTGTTTACTTTGATGATCACAGTTTTATTATCACAGTTCATCGGGATAGCGGGTATAGGTTTTTCAACCACAGGTAAGTCCATCAAGAGCTGTCTCAGAAGATGGTCTACATGGGTGTCTAACTTCTCGGCGAGTTGCGTAGAGCTTTAGCTTGTGTCTAACTTAACTTATGTAATCTATCTCCCGTCCGGCTTTATATAATAGCCAGATTAGGGCTTACAGAACCAGAAACCTAGAAGACTACGTTTAACTTGTAACTTGGAAAGTAAGGAATCCGTCTTCTCCTCCAAGCCAGATCACGTGGGCCGTGATCCGGGTTCTTCTAGAATCCGGCTTCTGCGCGTCGGACTACTGGGCCGCCCAATGGACCTAAGCCCATTACCATGTAGGCCACCCTGGTAGTCCGGCTCTTTTGTCTACCATCTATCCACTCTGCTTCAACAGTGGTTGTGTCCAATGCTGTGAGTTCTGCTTCCATAGTTCACCTCGCTAAGATGGTCTGCTTGCAAGACTTCCAAGAAACAGCGTCACCACCAAGTGTAAATACATATCCACTCGTGGCCTTTATCTCATCAGCGTCAGATATCCAATTTGAATCACTATAACCCTCAAGTACCCTTGGGTACCCAGAATAGCGAATCACATAGCTCGCAGTGCCTTTCAAATAGCTCATGATTCTCTCAAGAGCGCGCCAATGATCATCGCCCGGATTTGAAACAAATCGGCTAAGTTTGCTCACAGCATACGCGATGTCAGGCCTCATAGCGCTAGTTAAATACATAAGCGAGCCAATAATCTGAGAGTATCTAAGTTGATCCTTTGCAATTCTTCTGTTTTTACGAAGTAGCACACTGG
The DNA here is from genome assembly GCA_028641055.1 of Alopecurus myosuroides. Classification (NCBI taxonomy): domain Eukaryota; kingdom Viridiplantae; phylum Streptophyta; class Magnoliopsida; order Poales; family Poaceae; genus Alopecurus; species Alopecurus myosuroides. Next base: position 129,751,508 of record CM054057.1, on the reverse strand, counting down.
GATCATATGGAGTTGGTGAAGGCTTGCAATCGCTATACCCAAAACGACTCAAGATCTTCTCCACATAGTGAGATTGAAGCAGTGTTAACCCACCATTGTCATCTCTCAGTAACTTGATGTTAAGGATAACATCAGCAACTCCTAGACCTTTCATCTCAAAACAGTGAGATAGGAAACTCTTGACCTCTTCAATCACTTTGAGGTTAGTTCCAAAGATTAGTATGTCATCAACATACAAACAAAGAATGACTCCTTCGCCCCCACCATGGCGATAGTACACACATTTGTCAGCTTCATTTACAGCAAAACCTGCTGCATTCAAAGTTCTTTCGAATTTCTCATGCCACTGCTTAGGCGCTTGTTTAAGGCCATATAAAGATTTCAGCAATTTGCACACCTTTCCTTCCTGACCATTTACCACGAATCCATCTGGCTGGTCCATGTAAATTTCCTCTTCCAACTCTCCATTTAGGAAAGCGGTCTTAACATCCATTTGATGAACGAGAAGACCATGTGAAGCAGCCAGCAAAAGTAGTACTCGAATGGTGGTCAGGCGTGCTACAGGTGAGTAAGTATCAAAGAAATCTTCACCTTCCTTTTGAGTATAACCCTTGGCCACAAGCCGTGCCTTGTACTTCTCAATAGTACCATCAGGCCTAAGCTTCTTCTTGAACACCCACTTGCATCCTACAGGTTTGCACCCATAAGGACGATCAGTGATTTCCCAAGTTCCATTAGCCAAAATGGAATCCATCTCACTACGGACGGCTTCCTTCCAATAGTCAGCATCTGGAGATGCATGGGCCTCTGAAATGGAACTAGGAGTATCATCCACGAGGTATACAATGAAATCATTACCAAAGTACTTTGCAGTCCTCTGTTGAAAGTGCACTATGGTCAACTAGAAGGGGGGTGAATAGGTTGACTACCAATTTTTCTTTTCTTTTCCTTTTAGTGGGGCTTAGCAAGATAAAGTAAGGTTCTCTAGATGTGTAACTAGGTGAGCAACCTATGTGAACAAAACGATATGTGCAACGGAAGTAAAGCGTAAGGTAGTAAAGCAAACAACAAGTGTAAACAAGGAGACAAGGATATGATTCACCATAGTTCCTTCTCAAAGAGAAGTACGTCTACGTTGGAAAGGTGGGGAGCCACCTAGGCGCTCCTCAATAGCACGGTTGTGCACACCTTGTTCTCCTTGAGCTTCTCCGGTGAGGGAGATGCTCGTTTCCACTATGAGGTCGACTTGAAGGCGTTGACCAAACCCTTACAAGGACTTGAGGTCACTCCACAAGATGGATGGAGGCTCTCAAGCAATCCGTAGCTTCTTGCAACAAGGTGGAAACTACAAGCACGAGATCTACTAAGGTTTCTAGGCCTCAAGTAGGATTCTAGATCTACTAGGTTGTGGTGGATGGATTTGAGATTCCTTTGGTGGAAGTGTGGATCTAGGTCTCCTCTAGCTCTCCACCAAGTTTGGGAGTGTTTGGGTGGACGGAGTGGGAGATCTAGGTGGTTGAAGCTTTCATTAATGGCTAGGAGAGAGAATGGGAAAAGCTTGGCATTTAAGAGGTAGGGGAAGGGGTATTTATACCGCTTGCATTTAAGTGGCAGTTGCAGTCCAGTTCCACCGGAGGCTCCGGTGGTTTCACCGGAGGCTCCGGTGGTCTTCTGTTCACTGCGCAGTTGCGCAGTGCCCTAGCTTGTACGCGCTGAAGAACGGCCCGGAGGCTCCGGTGGAAACTGCGGAGGTTTCACCCACCGGAGGCGCACCGGAGGTTCCGGTGGAACCTCCGTTCTGCTCCAACAGAAGGGTGGATTAGCGGAGCTACCACCGGAGCCCATTTGCACTGGACCATGGGGTCCACCGGATGTCCACCGGAGGCTCCGGTGGAACCTCCGCTCTGCTCTAACAGAAGGGCATTTTGGCGGAGGTGCCACCGGAGGCGCACTGGACCCTGCTTGCGCGTGGGCCAAGTGTTTTGCGGATGGCGGAGCCTCCGGTGGAATTGGCGGAGGTTCCGCCCACCGGAGATCCACCGGAGGTTCCGCTGTAGGTTCCGCTCTTCTCCAACAGAGGGATGGTTAGGCGGAGCCACCACCAGACCTCCACCGGAGCCTGAGCGGAGCCTCCGGTGGATTCACCGGAGCCTCCGCTCCTGCAAATTTGGTTCCCTGGCTCCCTTTCACCTAGCACTTTTCATATAGAACAAGCATGTGCCCCATAAACTTAGTGAACCTAATAACCTGGGCATTTTCATTCATTGAACAAACATTAGATCAAATGGTTATGTTGTCATATGATTGCCAAAACGGACGATGATCTTTCATTCTCCCCCATTTTGGTAACTGATGACAACATAATAATTTGCATGATTATGGACACAATATGAACGGAGCTCCCCCTAAAGATATGCTCCTTTCATATTGAAATCATCTAAGGCATGATATAAAATAGTAATATGACAATGATAGCACATAACACATAAATAATATAACGAGGTTCACACACGAACATAATATAACGAGGTTCACGATAGATACTAATAATGTAAACAAACGAAGTTCCAAATAGTTCAAATAAACTCCCTCAAGAGAAAGATGCAAATCGAGAGAGCTTGAGGAAGACCCATGCAAATGCCTGTTCCTAATATAAATCTCTCCCCCTTTGGCATCAAGATACCAAAAAGAGAGAGACCAAGATGCAAACGTCCCAAATCACTCGGAGGAGGAGGAAGAGGCTTCCGGAGCCGGGGAGGGATCACGGTGGAGAGAGCTAGTGGCTTCTTCGCCTTCTTCCTCGGACCATTCAATGAGCTTGCCCTTGGAGTCCTTTGCTTGCCATGCATCCTAATCTGTGATGCTATCAAGAGCCGGGGATTCAATGGAGAGACCCTCTTCACGGAGACGTTCACGAGATGCTTGAGCCTTTTTGCGGTCCTTGAGTTCCCGATCATAATGTGCTTCCCATTGATGTTGCTCTATTTTCTTGTTCAACCGAAACACTTTCTTGAGAGCCCGTGCCATCCATTTGAAGGCATTGCTAGAGGGAGGAGGTTGAGATGGACCCTCGGCTTCTTCCTCTTCAACAATGATGCGAGGCCTAGCCTTGTGCTTGCGGATGGCGGGAGTGGGATGCACAACGGGTTCGGTGTGATCTTTCATGAGAAGCCTCTTTTCCGTGTGAGAGATCCAATGTGCATCATCAAGAGGTTCATTCGGAAACTTCTTATTCCATACGTCAAGGATAATCTTCATGATAAATGGCCCAAAACAAGCATTCTTCCGGTTGGCAATGGCATACCACAACTCATTCCAAATATAATCCAACACATCAAGCTTGCGTGGAGTGTCATCCATCCGGTGTTGGTGAGTAAGGAGCATAAGGTTCTTCAAGAAGCCTTGAATCTCATCCACATTGCCCGCCTTTGGGTTGATGGTCTCGCGATAGATGCGCAACATGATGTCATATGTGGGATAGAGGCCCTTCACAAACCCAACGGCGTATTTCTTCCAATGATAGAGAGGAGTAAGTCCATCCTTGGGAAGTGAGGAGGTGTTAATGATATGAACTCGGAACCATCCGTTTGCAAACGCTTCTCCCTCAGCAAATGGACCAAAATCTGGGTAGCCACCAAGAATGACGCCAACATCTTTCCATGTGATGTCAAGCTGCCTATCCTTAGTCATCCAAATCATATTACGCTCGGTCTCATTGGAGAGATGAACCGTGGCAAGAAACTGACAAACAAGCTCTTCGTCGAAATATTGTTGAAGAGTAATAATAGGACCAAGACCAAACTTTTGAATGAGCTCAAGAGCCTCTCCAAAGTACTTGTGATTCCTTTCCATGTGTCCAATATTAATGGCGTGTTGAGGGACGACATTTTCCTTCGGCTTCCTCATCAAAATCTCATTGTAAATCTGCCCTTGGAAGATGGTGTGAAAACGAGGATCCTTACCCCGGAATTGGGGCATCAAACGATCACGGGCAATCACATATGGGTTCGCACCCCTTTCCTTCAAGAACATAGCCTCGGACATCTTGGAGGCGGTTGGTGTGGTGTTCCTCCTTGGCAAAGTCTTCTCGGGAGTCGGGAAGCGCTTGTGCTTGCCTTGAGAGCTGTCAAGTTCGGCTTGAATCTCATCCACGGGTTGAGGCTTGCGGCGGCCGGTGGTCTTGTACCGTTGCCCTTTTCCCTTCGAACCGGAAGCATCTAAGAGAGAAAGCAAGAAGAACATGAAGAACGAGTAAAGCTCGAGACGATAAAGCACGCACAAAACTAAGAAACCAAGATACTCATGGTGTTAGTGTTGAATAATCTAGGGTTAGGGCAAACGAATCTCCCCTACAACCACAACGATTCAAGCCTAACATGCATCATCTAGGTTGCTAGGGTTTGTACTCGGGAAATTCCACTCCTAAAACTCCAAATCCACAAATCTAGAAGGCTAGAACATGAACTCCTATGCATCGCATCCATCAACTAGATGAGAGAGAGAGAGAGCACGTACCGGCTGCATCCATGGTGAAAAAGGTAGGAGGGAAGGTTCCCGGGGCGTCTCGAGGCAAGGAGAAGGCCTCCCCGCGGTGGAGCACCCGAATCCGGCGGCGGAGAGCTTGGGGGCGGCGGCGGTTCGTGAGGAAGAAGATGGGGGCGGGTGGGGGAAAATGAGATTGGATCTCACTTACCCCCGCGCGCCCTCAACTTATCCACAGAAATTTTCCGCCGGTGGATTCACCGGAGCCTCCGCTCCCGCCAGCGGAGCCTCCGGTGGATTCACCGGAGCCTCCGCTCCCTGTCCCAAAACATTAGGTTTTGGCCCGCTGAGCCACAGGGACCCAGCGGAGCCTCCGGTGGGGTTCCGGTGGACAGGCCCAGCGGAGCCTCCGGTGGTTTCACCGGAGGTTCCGCCCAACTGGAATTTTGGCACGCCAAGATTGGAAAATCACGAGCAATACTATAGAAACAAGGGTTTGGGCAAGTGGGGCTTGGGTTGGAAAAACGTTACTGATATACGAGAGACATTACTCGACGGGGTCCGCAAGAAGCAACAAAAAGATAGAAGACCGGACCCGCACGAGTTGTCAAGACGGAGATATGATAGGCGTGAAAGATCCAAAGCACACACAATGGTCGGTGGCCGAGGCCACCATGTTTGAGTGTGTAACTTGGCACCGCGAAGATATATCTTGGGTCCAAAATTACTACTCACAATTAAGCACAATAAGTCATAAATGACTAGATATGCAATGATGATTTATTTTTCGCATAATAGGAGGAGTGCATATTCATGAGTTGAGTAGTGCTCCCCCTATGTACATGCCTACATCTAAGCCTAATAGCATGCATAATGAGGGTAGATATGCAAGGTTTCAAGTGAAGTTGGAGGAATCTATGACATTTAGTTCATTCCTCAAAGCTCGAAATCTTGGTTCAGCAAGGGGCTTCGTGAAGATATCGGCAAGTTGATCCGTTGTGGAGACATATGAGAGATCAATATCACCTTTCTCAACATGATCCCGAATGAAATGATGATGGATCTCAATGTGCTTCGTCTTGGAATGAAGAACCGGGTTGTAGGCGATCTTGATAGCACTCTCATTATCACAAAGAAGAGGCACCTTGTCAAAATGAATACCATAATCCTTCAAGGTTTGCCTCATCCATAGCAATTGGGCACAACAACTTGCCGCGGAGATATACTCGGCCTCGGTGGTAGAGAGAGCAATGCAATTTTGCTTCTTAGAAGACCAACATACCAAGGAGCGGCCAAGGAATTGACAACCCCCGGATGTGGACTTCCTATCCGTCTTCTCTCCCGCATAATCCGCATCCGAGTATCCAATGAGTTGAAAGCTTGAACCCTTGGGGTACCAAAGACCAAAGTTTGGGGTATGAACTAGATATCGAAAGATTCGTTTCACAGCTTCCAAATGACTTTGCCTTGGGGAGGCTTGAAACCTTGCACATTTACCTACGCTATACATGATATCGGGTCTAGATGCACAAAGGTAGAGCAAAGAGCCAATCATAGAGCGGTATACCTTTTGATCTACCTCTTTACCGTTGGGGTCGGGTTTCAAGTCGGTGGTTGTGGACATAGGAGTCTTCATAGGTTTGGCATCATTGATATTAAACCTCTTGAGCATGTCTTGAGTGTATTTGGCTTGTTTGATAAAAGTCACTTCATAATATTGATTGACCTCAAAGCCAAGAAAGAACTCCAACTCTCCCATCATAGACATCTCAAACCTATCGGTCATAAGCTTGCAAAACTCCTCATTGAACAAGGTGTTAGTAGACCCAAAAATGATGTCATCCACATAGAGTTGGCATATGAAGAAGTCACCTCCAACCGTCATGGTAAAGAGGGTGGGATCGATTAAACCAACATTAAACCCGCGATCTACTAGAAACTCTTTAAGGTGCTCATACCACGCACGTGGAGCTTGTTTAAGTCCATAGAGCGCCTTATCAAGTTTATAGACATGATCGGGGTGGTTGGGATCCTCGAAACCCGGAGGTTGCTTGACATATACTAACTCATTAATGGGACCATTAAGGAAAGCACTTTTGACATCCATTTGTTGTAACTTGAAGTTATGATGAGATGCATAAGCAAGTAAGATACGAATGGATTCAAGGCGAGCTACGGGGGCAAAAGTTTCACCGAAATCGATACCTTCGACTTGAGAAAATCCTTGGGCCACCAATCTTGCCTTGTTGCGAATGACAATGCCATCTTTGTCTTGCTTGTTCTTGAACACCCATTTGGTGCCAATGACATTTTTGCAATCCTTGGGTCTTGGCACTAATTTCCACACTTTGTTGCGCTCGAAGTTATTGAGTTCATCATGCATGGCTTCAAGCCAATCTTGATCTTCGAGAGCTTCATATACCTTCTTGGGTTCAATGAAGGAGACAAAAGCATGAGCCTTGCTAAAATCCGCCAATTGCCTTCTAGTGACCACTCTTCCACGAACTTGTCCAAGAATCATGTCCTCCGTATGGCCCGCTCGTTCAAGATTCTCTAGCCTTCTCTTTGCTCTACGAGCTAGTATCTCCTCCAAAGATTCCTTGGATATTGATCGATAATCACCTTCTTCATCGGAGACATGTCCATCTTCATTTCGTCCTTGATCAAAGATGGGTGATGAATCACCACTAGGTTGAGCATTCTCAACAATAATAGAATCTTGATCATGATTTAGATGTGTTGCTTGGCCTTGTTCATTAGCTTGGCCTTGATAGTTAGCTTGAGGGCTTGGTGCATCTTGTTGGATAGCTTGATCATCAATGGGTGTAGTCAATGGCTCCACTTGAGTGGGGCATAGTCCTTCTCCCTCCGTCATCCGGTAACCCTCAATGGGAATTATTTCACCAATCCCCATTCTTCTTATGACGATGGGAGGAATTGCATCTCCTACAACACCATGATCTATACGGCCCCCTTGGGAGCCGTTGTCCTCATCGAACACTATGTCTATAGCTTCTTCAACTTGCCCGGTGGACTTGTTGTAGACTCTATAGGCGTGAGCATTCGTGGCATAGCCAACAAAGATACCCTCATAAGATCTAGTCTCAAATTTTGACAACCGTTTTCCTTTCTTGCGAATGAAGCACTTGCAACCGAAGACCTTGAAATAAGATACATCCGGTTTCTTGCCCGTGAGAATCTCATAGGGAGTCTTGTTCAAGATCTTGCGAAGATAGAGCCGATTGGTAGCATGACAAGCGGTGGAGACGGCTTTGGCCCAAAAGTTATAAGGAGAAGAGAACTCCGCAATCATAGTCCTAGCCGCATCCATCAAAGTCCGGTTCTTTCTCTCCGCAACACCATTTTGTTGAGGGGTATAGGGAGTGGAATATTGATGAGCAATGCCTTCTTCACTAAGAAAACCCTCAACGGTGTAGTTCTTGAACTCCGAGCCATTATCACTCCGAATGGCCAAGATGGTAGCATTGTGTTGGCGCTCCACTAGAGTGATGAACTCGATGACTCTATTTTGAGTCTCACTTTTCCTCTTGAAGAAATACACCCAACAATATCTTGAATAATCATCCACAATCACCAAGCAATACTTCTTTCCTCCGAGGCTATCATAAGATAGTGGGCCAAAGAGATCTAAGTGAATGAGCTCGAAAATTCTTGTGGTGGAGATGGTTGTCTTGGTTGGGTGTTGTTCTCCATGTTGCTTCCCAAAGGTACAAGAGCTACACACACGATCCTTAGCAAACTTAGCTTTGGTTAGTCCTAGAACGTGATTGCCACTTTGGAGGTCATGTAACATTCTCATATTGGTGTGGGCTAGTCGGCGATGCCAAAGCCATCCCACATCAACTTTAGCCATTAGGCATGTCGCGGAACACGTGTCTTCTTTAGAGAAGTCCACTACATACATGCCGTTCTCGACAAACCCAACAAAGACTACTTTAAGAGAAGTCTCCCAAGTGACAATCACACTCTCTTTATTAAAGAACGAGGTAAAACCACAATTTGCAAGTTGAAGAACGGACATCAAGTTATAGCCAAGGGACTCAACAAGGAGAACATTCTCAATTGATAAATCATTTGAGATAGCTACCTTGCCTCGTCCCAATACCTTAAGCTCGGACTTGTCACCAATTGTAACGCAATTGAGATGTGGTAGAGGAGGTTCAATATTACTTATTGCGTCATGGCTTCCGGTCATGTGTTGGGATGCACCACTATCCACTATCCATCTATGTGCTCCGGAAGCGTTTCCCTACAAGAGATCAATTTCTTGATTTAGGTACCCATCCTTCAATGGGTCCTCTTTTGTTAGTCACAAGGGTCTTAGGAACCCAAATAGTCCAATGATAATCATCACCATAAGAAGTACCAACATATTTAGCATAAACATGTCCATCTCTAGATTTCATAAGAACATAAGATGGGTTATATTTTCCGGCAAAATCATTATGAGTGATGCTCCCCCTAGAGGTATCACCACCCATAATGGCGTTGGTCTCCTTTTCTTTGGGCACCTCACCCTCTTTCACAAAGATAACATTATTGGACGGAGAGGTGACACTCTTGGATTTCTTCTTTGACTTGGAAACAAAGCCAAGTCCCTCTTTTCCTTTCTTGGCACCTTGAGAGCTTATTGCATCATTGAGAATTCTTTCCTTCCCTACAATGTTAGTTGTAGAAGAAGAGGTAGGCACAATAACAATGCTATTTGATGAAGATGCAACATGCTTATTAGATTGTTTAGCTAGAAGCTTGATTCGAGACTTAGCAAGTTTGTCATGAATTTCTTTGAGAGATGCAAACTCCCCTTTTAGTTTGTCATGTTCCTCGACAAGTTTTTCATGGGCTATTCCTAGCTTTAATTCTTCCTCTTCAAATTCTTTAAGTAAAACAAGAGATTTGGCATGTTCTTTCTTAAGCTTGGCAAGAGATTTTTCGTTATCTTTTCTAAGCTTAGAAACACTAATAGCATAAGTCTCTTGTAGACTTGATAGTTTCTCTTCAAGAGAAGCTCTCATGGATCTCTCCTTTTCGAGAGCCTTGACGAGTTCGTCATCATGATTCTCATGGCTACCGCCATGGTTCTCCAAGGTCGTGATGATCTCCTCCTTCTCATCAATGAGAGAGTTGGCGTCATCAAGTTGCCTTAGGAGAGCTTTTACTTTTTCTTTAGTTTCACCTTCAAGACTACACAACCAAGATCCTAGGTTCTTGGCCTCCTCATCATCAACAATGTTTTCAACACAATCCAATAATGAGGGAGAGCTAGTGATAGTAGACTTGGAGGTGGAAGATATTACCGCGGTGGCTTTTGCCATGAGACATGTAGGTCGGATCGATGCCTTCTCATTGGGAGATTCGAATAGAGAGACCGATGAAGAGGAAGTCGTAGCTATGGCGACGTGGGCGACACCTACGACTTCATCTTCTCCTTCATCTCTGGAGTAGTATGTTTCCAATGTTGGGCCCTCTTGAACATATAGAGCCCTTGGGACTCTTCTAGCGAGGTTCTTGTTTTGTGGAGATTTGTTCTTGTCCTTGCGAACAAGCTTCCCTTCATTCTCTTCTCGTGGCTCAAAAGGACACACCTTGACGAAGTGGTTCGCACTTCCACAATTGTAACAAGTCCTTGGCCTCTCCCCTTTCTTCCTAAAGGTCTTGTTCCTTGAGGGTCTAGGGGCACCGGCCTTGTGAGCCTCCCATCTCTTCCAATACCCTTGCATGGCAAGAGCAATACATTTGTGGGCACCCTTGTATGTATCCTCATAGTCCTCATCATCATCATCATCATCATCATCATCATCCACTTCTTCTATCTTGGCCATGGCCTTAGATTTTAAGGCAAGGTTAGGAGACTTCCCATGGCCTCTTGAGCGAGCAAGAGCATCATCTGCGCTCTTGTGAGACAAAGATATGGCTATGAACTCACTAAGGACACCAATGGAGTTGAGTGAGTTGTAGTCGGATCTTGTTCAAATGCTAGTGGAGAGATTCTTCTCAAAAGGAGTTATGGCCTTGACAAATTTCCTCTTGATCCACTCATCGGAGATTTCCTCCTTTCCAAAGTCCCTTAATTGATTGCCAAGGGTGACCACTCTTCTATATAGCTCCTCGGGACTCTCATCTTCATGCATGACAAAGTTCTCGGACTTGTCAAGAGCAACATCGTATTTTGATGATTGGATGCTTGCATTGCCTTGGAACAAGAAGTCAAGCTTCCTTGGCGGTCTTGATACCGCGAATGTGTTCAAGATGTTCTCTTGGGAGGGCCTTTTGGATAGTCACAAGAGCGGTCTTGTTGAGTTGAAATTCCACATCCTCTCTTGGAGTCAGGTTGTTCGGATCGTGAGGGTGAAATCCATATAGAATGCTTCTCCACAATGCGGTGCAAGAACCTGAAATGTGAGACTCCATATCGAACTTCCAAGAAGAAAATTCGTTAGTGTTAAGCATGGGAGGAACTCCAACATTAACCATGTGTGGCATAGTGGAAATAGGGTGAATAGAGTCGTAATTGGGAGGTGGTGGAACTTTAGATTGAGACCCCGAACCGTTAGCCGATTGAGACTTGGAGCCCTCGGAGCTCACACCACCCTTAGCCTTTTTATCGGCTTTTGCTTTGGCTTTCGCCTTAGCTAAAGCGATGTTAGCTTCCATCTCGTCGATATCCGGAATGGAATCTTCGTCCGAGCTAACATCGTTGGTAGTGAGAGGTGGTTCCGTGGACTCCTTGGTTTTCCCCATCAGTGCCTCCATCATTTTCTTCATGCTAGACACATCCGAGCTAACACTAGAGCTAACCTTAGATAGTTCGGTTTGGAGAATTCCAACCGTATCTTGTAGGTTAGATATAGTGTCGGCCATTTTGGATTTTTCCGCACTAGAACTTCCAGGGGCATTTTCATCGACCATTGTACTCTTGGGCGGTTAAGCCCTTAGTAAGAGCCGAGGCTCTGATACCAATTGAAAGTGCACTATGGTCAACTAGAGGGGGGGTGAATAGGTTGACTACCAATTTTTATTTTCTTTTCCTTTTAGTGGGGCTTAGCAAGATAAAGTAAGGTTCTCTAGATGTGCAACTAGGTGAGCAACCTATGTGAACAAAACGATATGTGCAACGGAAGTAAAGCGTAAGGTAGTAAAGCAAACAACAAGTGTAAACAAGGAGACAAGGATATGATTCATCGTAGTTCCTTCTCAAAGAGAAGTACGTCTACGTTGGAGAGGTGGGGAGCCACCTAGGCGCTCCTCAATAGCACGGTTGTGAACACCTTGTTCTCCTTGAGCTTCTCCGGTGAGGGAGATGCTCGTTTCCACTATGAGGTCGACTTGAAGGCGTTGACCAAACCCTTACAAGGACTTGAGGTCACTCCACAAGATGGATGGAGGCTCTCAAGCAATCCGTAGCTTCTTGCAACAAGGTGGAAACTACAAGCACGAGATCTACTAAGGTTTCTAGGCCTCAAGTAGGATTCTAGATCTACTAGGTTGTGGTGGATGGATTTGAGATTCCTTTGGTGGAAGTGTGGATATAGGTCTCCTCTAGCTCTCCACCAAGTTTGGGAGTGTTTGGGTGGACGGAGTGGGAGATCTAGGTGGTTGAAGCTTTCATTAATGGCTAGGAGAGAGAATGGGAAAAGCTTGGCATTTAAGAGGTAGGGGAAGGGGTATTTATACCCCTTGCATTTAAGTGGCCGTTGCAGTCGAGTTCCACCGGAGGCTCCGGTGGTCTTCTGTTCACTGCGCAGTTGCGCAGTGCCCTAGCTTGTACGCGCTGAAGAACGGCCCGGAGGCTCCGGTGGAAACTGCGGAGGTTCCGCCCACTGGAGGCGCACCGGAGGTTCCGGTGGAACCTCCGTTCTGCTCCAACAGAAGGGTGGATTAGCGGAGCTACCACCGGACCCTCCACCGGAGCCCATTTGCACTGGACCATGGGGTCCTCCGGATGTCCACCGGAGGCTCCGGTGGAACCTCCGCTCTGCTCTAACAGAAGGGCATTTTGGCGGAGGTGCCACCGGAGGCGCACCGGACCCTGCTTGCGCGTGGGCCAAGTGTTTGGCGGATGGCGGAGCCTCCGGTGGAATTGGCGGAGGTTCCGCCCACCGGAGATCCACCGGAGGTTCCGCTGTAGGTTCCGCTCTTCTCCAACAGAGGGATGGTTAGGCGGAGCCACCACCAGACCTCCACCGGAGCCTGAGCGGAGCCTCCGGTGGATTCACCGGAGCCTCCGCTCCTGCAAATTTGGTTCCCTGGCTCCCTTTCACCTAGCACTTTTCATATAGAACAAGCATGTGCCCCATAAACTTAGTGAACCTAATAACCTGGGCATTTTCATTCATTGAACAAACATTAGATCATATGGTTATGTTGTCATATGATTGCCAAAACGGACGATGATCTTTCATCTGCCTCTTGCTTCTTTTGGGAGTTTCACTGTTGTCCTCCATAGGATTTTCAACATGTTCCATCGAAATGGTAGGTTCAGGAAGTGGAACTAATTCTTGACTTGATGAATTAGGAATCTCCTGATGTGATGAGGTAGACATATCCTTCATAGGAAAAATGTCCTCAAAGAAAGTCGCATCATTTGACTCCATAATTGTACCAACACGCATGTCAGACACATCGGATTTTATGACCAAGAATCTATAGCCAATGCTATGAAAAGCATATCCCAGAAAAACACAATCCACAGTGGTTGGTCCAACCTTGCGCTTCTTAGGGAATGGAATATTGACTAACGCCAAACAACCCCAAGGTCGTAGGTAAGAGAGTTTTAATCTTTTCTTCTCCCATTCCTCAAATGGAGTTATCTATTTGTCTTTGTAGGGACTCGGTTTAGGACATGACATGCAGTCATAATAGCCTCCCCCCACCATGCCTTGGAAAGACCCTATGTATCTAACATGGCGTTAACCAAATCAGTTAGAGTACGGTTCTTTCTTTCAGCCACCCCATTTGACTGAGGTGAATAGGGAGGCGTCCTCTCATGAATTATACCATGTTCCGCACAAAAGGAGTCAAACTCGTTGGAAAAATACTCTCCACCCCGATCAGACCTTAGCCTCTTAATCTTTCGATCAAGTTGGTTTTCTGCTTCAGCTTTATAGATTTTGAAGAAACTCAAAGCTTCATCTTTTGATTTCAGAAGATACACATGACAATATCTGGTGGAGTCATCAATTAACGTCATGAAATATTTCTTTCCACCTTTTGTTAACACACCATTCATTTCACAGAGATCAGAATGTATGAGCTCTAGTGGTGCCAGATTCCTCGCCTCGGCAGTTTTATGGGACTTGCGAGGTTGCTTAGCTTGCACACACACTCGGCACTTAGAACCCTTAATAGGTGTGAAGTGGGGAATTAAGCTCAATTTGGATAGTCGTGTCATGCAGCTAAAACTGATGTGACAAAGACGTGAATGCCATAAATTTGATTCATTGTTGCAAACATGGTTTACAATGTTATTACAGACATCAGTCAAAGATAAGTGAAACAAACCACCACATTCATATCCTTTACCAATAAAGGTTCCAAACTTGGACACTACAAATTTATTCGACTCAAAGACAAGCTTGTAGCCATCTCTACACAGAAGAGAACCGCTAACAAGATTCTTATTTATAGAGGGCACATAATTCACGTTCTTCAGTCGCACAGTCTTCCCCGAAGAGAATTCAGATCGACCGTACCAACACCGCGAACAGAAGCATGTGAGCCGTTTCCCATCAGCACGGAAGAAGTTCCTGCTGCCTGATAAGAAGAGAACATGGAAATATCAGAACATACATGTACATTGGCGCCCGTATCAATCCACCAATCAGGAGAATGACATACTGAAAGAACAGTAGGAAATATACCGTACCCTGCGTCCTTCATCTCAGTATCACCAATGACAACATTGACGGTCTTGCCGCCTTTCCCATGTTGACGCTTGTGAAAGCGATTCGGGCAGTTGGGAGCCCAGTGTTCAGGATCACCGCAAACATGGCAGACTCCTTTCTTCTTCTCATACTTCTTCTTGAAGTTGGTAGAATGTGGTGTCTTGTTCTTCACATCAAACTTTCCTTTACCCTCAAACTTGTTCTTGTTTCTGAACTTGTGGGTTTGGAAGTTTCTCTTCTGTACCAAGTTTGCACTAGAACTTCCATCAGCACCTCAAGCACGTGTGTCCTTTGCTCTTGCCTTTTCTTCGACATCAAGAGTCCCAATGAGATTCGAGACAGAAAACTCCTGTCTCTTGTGCTTCAGAGACGTAACAAAGCTCCTCCATGAGGCAGGAAGTTTGGCAATGATGCCTCCGGCAATAAACTTGTCCGGTAACACACAAGTGAAGTGCTCAAGTTCTTTGGCGAGTGACTGAATCTCATGAGGTTGCTCAACCACGGAGCGCTCATCAGTCATCCTGTAGTCATAGAATTGCTCCATGACATACAGTTCAGTGCCAGCATCTGAGGTACCAAAGTTTGCCTCAAGTGCATCCCACATATCCTTGCCATTGTCAAATAACGCATAAGCATCAACAATGTTATCTCCAAGAACACTGATCAGAGCAAGCTTAAAGAGGGTATTCATTTTCTCATAGTTTGCCTCCTGTTGAGGGTCGAGATCACCCGTAGGCTTGCCAAGAGTGGCGTCATAGAAGTTCATGGATTGAAACCAGAGAACTGCTCTCACGCGCCATCTCTTATAATTGGCGCCCTCAAACACAGGTGGCCTCATAGACGCAGCAAAGCCAGTTGGGGTAAATTGCCTATAATAAGGTTTTTGGATTGTTGGAAATATGAGCAATTTACCACTTAATTTAATTAATAGAAACAGTAGGTAAAGCAAAATTACAATTGCAATAGTCAAACTAGTCATTTGAATTTTCAGAGAGTAGACAAAAGGCATGCATAGTTTAATCATCTGAATTTGTAGAGAGTAGGAAAAAGGCATGCATAGTCTAGAATCTGAGGAAAATAAATCTACTCCAAATGCTAGAAGTAGGAACTCTAGTAGGATCTGAAACATGAGAATGAACAGAGAAGGCATGAGCACATACTGGACAGGAGCTGGTGCAGCAGCGGGACCATTGTTGACGTTGTCGGCCATGTCGTCGACTTCCGGGAAGAAGTCGTCATTCGGGAAGATGTCGTTGTCGTCCGTTATGAAGAAGCCCCAAAAACCTTATCGCCCTTCTCCTGTACAGGACTCGAAGTAGCGCAGTTTCGGAGGCCTGCTGTCCCGACCGGCGGTGCACGCCGTAGGCCAGGATGGGGAAAACTTGAGCGGCGGCGCAAGATTTGGAAACGAGAAGGCAGTGTATCTGTTGTGCTTATCTCTGGAGAGGAGCGACCTCTGGTTTTATAACAGAGAGAGAGAGGCTCTTGGCTCGAGGCATTCCCGCAACCCGCGGCGCGCGCGCGCGCGTCGTGACGAGGCGAGACGGGTGGCGGAGGAGGAGCGCGCGTGTAGTCATCTCTTTCTCATGCTCATACAACAAGTGAAAAGGCCTCCCTTATAAACAAGTAAAACTTCCACTCAACTAGCAATGTGGGACTAAACATTTGTCCCACCTCTTGCCATACACGAATGGGCCAAGTGGGCCTCTACAATTTATTAGGAATTTCTGGAATATTAAATGGGCTGGTCCATCTGGGCCAAAATTCCAACAATACTCTCCCTATTAGACCTAGCTCTAATTAGCTCTTTTCTCTCATGTGTTGAGAACTTCCAGATTAATAATAGCTCTAATCACGGTTGATTAGATCTACCAATTAGCAAACCCAGTAGGTTGTGTTCCTTCGTCGGTACCGAGTACTGGATGGCAGAGCGCTGATAGGTTGACACGAGCGTACGTGTGCACATATTAAGAGGGACTACACGTGTGATCCTTTACGAGGAAAAACTTAGCGGCATACTTACAACTAGGTCTAGTTGTGAGGATCTACGATTGTTAAAAACTCTTGTACGACTACATCAAATCTTCTGCTCGGTGAGTCATGATCCTTATCCTCGCATGTATGAGCATGTCTTGTTGTCCGCATAGTGATCTTGGTGGACAACGTAGGGCAATTTTTTAAAATTCCGCAACGTAGACCAGCAGTAGTATACGAGCGTACTATGCGTAGAAACGACTGGATCTAGAGCTCTCTAATATGCAGTTTCTTTTGTCAATCGTAGGACGCTCAGGTTGACCCTGGCATATCTCGTTTGATCATAAGAAGTGTTTTAGTAGCTTTGGGTCAAATCATAGTTGGTCTAGAAGGGGCATGTAGATTGGATCCACATGGGGGTCATGGTTATGAATAAGTTTAGATTGAGCCTCAATACGTTTTCGTGATGTCTGCGTTTCAATCACCCCGCAAAGATAATCTAGCAATAAGAATTAACATACGTCGAATCGCGTAGGTGATGAGATAGTGATAGTATAAGTAACAACCACGCCAAAACTTGAAAACAAGAATACATAAAAACTATGACCTACAACCACGTTAATATTGTGATCTTTTTGGTAATATAACTCGGATCGTGAGGGTGCGATTTTTTAATACCTTCTTGTTGAGATTTCGCTTATTCTTTTAAATACTGGGGGTTTCCCCCCAAGAATACACAAGAAAGTCATAGGGGGAAATTGCACCAAAAAAGAGTAGAAAGAGAGTGAGATCTACGATCTGATTTTTTTTACCTTGTTATCTCAAAATTCCCAACAACATTTGTTGTTTTTTTTCTTTGTTATGCTCGAGTAGAAATTGCCAAAACATTTTATAACTTGGATGGTCCAGATAACCGATAATTCCAACGTAAACACCATCCGCAATATAACCATGAGTAAAAATAACAAACATATATAATCCATGGGATAAAAACAAAACACCAATGGCTTAGAGATAATCAAAATTTCTAATACTAATCAAATATAACATTGTTCCAAATTAGGGTGATCCGTAGAAATTAACATCAGAGATGTGATGACAACATACGAGATGGTTTTTGATGTTTCAAATTACGAAGATCCGAGTGGGAAAACCATTTCTTTGACCATTAGTGTTGGCTCGGGTTGAGGAATCTCCGTAGGATTGATGGAGGGGAGAATAGGAGAGGCAACCAGGTGGTCCAAGGCGATGTCCTAGGTGGCTCTCGCTTGGGAAGGCAGCGCACCGTGGATGATAGATATAGAGTCCATCTCTTTTATGAATATAGATTTTACCCAAATATAATTATACCGAACTGTTATACATTTTTATATGTTTTTATCATGTTGTGCTTAAAAAAATATAAGATGTATATTACTTGTTTAGCATTTTCGACCATACAATAATATTTATCATTATTTATAATTAAGTTTTAAACTATATAGTGGCAACATATAACTTTGATAATATATCTAAGATATATAAGAAAACATTTTTCTTGCTGAGATATTGCCATTAAGAAGCTACATATAGCGCTAAATGTGAAAACAAAAACAAAATAGTGCCCACCTCCTTCAATCTTTATTTACAAAAAATGAAATATGTAGTATTTATGTATATCATTCTGTGAATGTTCATGTATATTTTTCTAAAATATATACATAAAAATATATTACAGAGTATTGGGCCTAGAAAATATCTTAATAGATGTGTACTGTGTTGTTAGGTAAGAAAATACATGAAAACTTCTGGAGTAGATTTTTTTTATATGGCCAGATGTGCCTTATAAGTTACATCAAGTTCAGTCGTAAGTTGAAAATATGTTATCGGTTTCTACTCATTACTCAAATATCACGGTTTAGACGAAAGTAACTTTTAGGATGCAACTTGGTGGCGTGTGTGGGCTTTTGAATGAATGCGAATGTAGGTCGCTGAGCAAGCAAACACCTCTTCGCGCTGTTTTCCCCACATATTTACGTCGTTATCATGCAAACTAGTTTGAAATTTAAAACTGTGCTACCTCTAAACCGATCGTCAAAGTTAAAATTATATTTAGCCGTTACGTTTCTGACGGAAAGTTCTACGAAACTAGATCCCTGATACGTCCAAAATTTATCTCCTTTTTGGAACACTTATGGTTTCCCTCTAAACTTGTGAGTTTTGGATACCACTAACACGGACTAACGTTGTTTTCATCAGAATTACTTTGGTGTCTCGTTTTTATGCAGAAAAATCAACTTTCGGGAAAATGCCCAGAAAAGAACCCATTGGGCTTATATCACTAGAAGACCCCGGGAGCCAGAAGGAGACCCGGAGGGGGGCGAGGAGGGGGCCAAACCACCCCTGGGCGCGGCCTGGTGGTGTGGGACCCCCAGGCACCCCCTAGGGATCCCCTTTAGACTACTTCTGCCCCGTAAACCTAAAACGCAAGGGGATTCGTCATATTCCACAGAAAGACAACAGAGCGCCGCCGCCATCCCGAAACTCAATTCGGGAATCAGAACTTCCTATTCTAGCACCCTGCCAGGATGGGGATTCGAAGGAGATCATAGCCATCGACACCGCCACTCCTTCTCCATCAACCATCCATGATTCTCCCGTCCATGTGTGAGTAAACCTCGTTGTAGGCTGAGAGGGATGGAAGGGAATAGATTATATTGATCATGTAATAATGCCAGATTGTTAGGGCATAGTGCCTAGTATTTGTTAGTTAGTGTTTTCTACCATTGTTGCAACTTGTTATGCTCAATGCTTGTCACTAGGGCCCGAGTGCAATGATTTCAGATCCGAACATGTTATTGTTTCATGAGTATAATTATGTTTCTTGATCATACCTGCAAGTTGTTGACACATATTGTTGTCCAGAACCCGAGGCCCCAAAGTAACAGAAATTGGGACAACGGAGGGGATGGTGTGATGTGAGGATCACATGCGTTCATGGAGTGTTAATGCTTTGCTCCGGTGCTTTATTAAAAGGAGCACCTTAATTACCAGTAGTTTCCCTAGAGGCACCGCTGCCACGAGCTGGTAGGACAAAAGATGTTGTGCAAGTTTCTCATTGCGAGCACGTATGACTATATTGGAACACATGCATATGGTTAAACCTAGAACTTGGATGCTTTATTATTATTATCTGCAATGCCCACGTTATTATTATTACATTACCTATGTTATCCATGCAACGCCCATTCATCCATTCCTTCTATGCCTACGGTACTCCCTTCCTGCTGTTTTCCGCGATTGCTACTGTTGTTACTATTTTACTCCTGTTGTTATTTTACTACTACTGCTGCCATAAAACTGTTACCACTGATAAATTGTTGCGAGCAAGTCTACTTTTAGGTGCAATCCACTATACTTGTTAAGGCTAATAAATATTCTTTGGCTCCCCTTGTGTCAAATCAATAAATTTGGGTTTTACTTCCCTGGAAGACTGTTGCAATCCACTATACTTGTGGGTCATCAAGACTATTTTCTGGCGCCGTTGCTAGGGAGCATAACTTTATTTATTTGCTCACTTGAACGTGATATTGTTCGCTGCAAGCCTTTCATCACGGGGAAGGCACGTGATGGAAGAGTTCCTATATTACCATCCACTACAAGGAGAGGTACAACTCTGAATACCTCTGTTTCTCTTGATTCACCGTCTGTTATGAGTAAGCTTCTTACACCACCACATGCTACACACACTGTTACTTCTGCTGAGTTTGAAAATGCTTCTGATACCTTTGATGATGCTTCTACTATGCTTGATGATACTAGTTCACTAGGTCCTTTCCTAGATGCTACTATTGCTAAATCCAAACAAATTGAAAATGCTAAAATTCCTATTGAAAATATTGGTACACCTGTCAATTCAGCTGAGTTTACTAATGATCTTGATGAACCCTATATTGAACTTAATGATGACTTTATTGAAGAAGCTCAAGCTAATACTGATGCAAGTGCTCTTGAGAGTCTTCTTGCAAGACATGTTGTTAAATATAAATATTCTCTAGATGCTAAATTTGCTACATCTCCTATACACATTAGAGACAACGATTATGAGTTCTCTCTAGATTTATCTTACATATCTATTGTTGAGAAGGAACCTTTTTGTGGAACTGAAAGTAAAAGTGCTACGGAACACATAAATGGGCTTTCATCTATGAGTAGTTTATTTTCTGATGATACTAAGCTGCGTACTTATTTTGTTACCAAGATTTTTCCTTTCTCATTAAAAGATGAAGCTAAAACTTGGTTTAACAATCTGTCACCTGGATCTATTACTAGTCCTATGGATTTGATTAATGCTTTCTTAAAATATTTTCCTGCTAGTGCTCAACACATGCTGTTGTGGAAGAGATCTTTAACTTTGAGGAAATTAAAGGAGAAAAATTACTTGAATCTTGCACAAGGTTTTGTTCTTTAATAAGATCTTTCCCGGGTTATCCACTTCCTAAAAATGAGCTCCTAGATATATTTTATAATAGACTAACTATTGAATCTAGGACACACCTGGATAGTTGTGCTGGTTGTGTTTTCAGGAAAAGAACTCCAGAAGAAGCTGAGGAATTAATGGCTAAAATAGCCAAAAATAATGATGATTGGAATATAACTAAGCCTACACCTACACCAGATCCAACACCAATACTGTTGGAACGCGTAGAGATAAACAAAAACTTTTCCTACGCGATGCTTCCAAGATCTAGCCGAGGTAGAAGGCCACGAGTATTACCACTAGATGTGCAGGTGTGGATTATCGATGCAGCGCGTCGGGGCAGTGCAGTCCCACGATCTGGTCCGGCCGATCCAATCCCTCGTACGTCGAAGTGCTGAACGTACAACACCTCTGCCGGTATCCACACGTACGAGGAGGAGCTCCGACGGCGGACTGCTAGGTCCGATGCGGCGGCTGGACTGAGTGGGGCTAGGGTTCCCATCACATGGGAGAGTGGACTAACGTGCCCGCTGGGCAACCTGCGCCCCTCTTTATATAGAGTATGGTAATGGGCTTCACAACACTTGTGGCCCATTCCCTCTGTGAGTCCGACTCACAAAACCAGTCCATTTCCGGTTCGGGTCCAACCCGACCAATACTTGCTCCCGCTCTTAAGTGTGCGACCCTGCAGGCTCATGGCGACTTGGACACGATTGGAGTCCAACTCCCAATCGATCAATCGGTAGCGGCTCCTAGCAGAACGTGCCGACTCCCAAGTACCATTGAGTCATGATGACATACCTTTCAATGTGATATTCATCTTAGTCCATTTTGCCTCACGATATACCTTGTCGAACTATAGGCGATTTATCGTCATCCCTTAAATAGCTCAACTCTCTTCTCGGTCCGTGATATATGATTCATATGACTAACTCTTAGTCTACAGACACAGTTAACACTTAACTGAGTCGCGCATGGCCATGCTTCCTGAATCATATCACTCGAGAGGGCCCAGAGAATATCTCTCCATTCGGAGGGGCAAAATCCCATCTTGATTATCCACATCACGCAGCTTACTTCTCATTCGACCCGAACTCTGCCTTTATAGTTGCCGTGTCACAGAACAACGTTTGACAGAACCTAAGTCGGTGATCCACAACTCGGATTGTGCGACAACCTCAGGTCTAAGGATTACATTGATTGAGACATGCAAATGACGACTTGATCGTTGCATCTCAATGTGGGTCAGTCCGACTTGCTAAACTCTTTAGCCAAGTCCGTGATCGTTGGAATGGCATCACCATGCCCATGACAAGTGGAACCGTGTCATCAGCCAACACTCACATTGGTCTAGGGTGTGTGTCCAGCACAACCTAAATGACCAAGGACAATCTAGTATGAACAACATGAATATATAGTTCCACAATCGAATCACATATTCAATGACATATATCAGATGTTCAAAACAAGGACAACTTAATAACTTTATGAATACAGTGGGAATTACATCATATATGATTGCCTCTAGGGCATATTCCCAACAAATACCAACCCCCAAGAATAGAGGGATGATCGAATTAAATGATCAAGTGATGAAGGAAGCCAAGAAATCTCTTAAAGAGAGGGGTATTAAATTTAAAGATGTGAAGAATTTACCTCCTATAGAAGAATTATGTAAGCCTATTCCTCATCCACCAACAGTTGAGGTACACTCTCTTCAATACTTTGATAATAGATATATTCCCTACTCTAAACCACCTGATCAATGCTTAGATGAATTTTATAATTATGTTGTTAAGCAAGATAATTTTAATATGAGAGTGCAAAATCATCTTATGGAAAACTCTAGACCTATTGATAATTTGCATTGTATTATTGAGAGAACCTCTAATGATGTTAAAATGCTTGTTAAACATTTTCATACGGTTCAAACTCAAATTTATCAACTTACTAAAGTGCAAAAAGATATGCTAGCAAATGCTTCTAGAGAGAAACATGTTTGTGAAAAACTAGAAGTGGTATCTCTACTCAAGATCCCTTGTATCCTGAAGGACACCCTAAAAGAATTGAACAAGATTCTCAGCAACCTAAAAATAATAGTTCTCCTTCTAAGAAAAAGAAGAAGAGACATAAAACTGTTGTAGAATCTCCTGAACCTGCTAAAGATCCTACTAGTATATCTATTTCTGATGTTGAAACTGAAAGTGGTAATGTTAAAAGTGATGCTTCTGATAAAGAACAAACTGTGGCTGAACCTGAAAAGCAAACTAAAACTGTGAAGTATACTAAAGAGGATTTCATTGCCGATAAACATGGTAAAGAAAGAGACCCTTGGGTACAAAAATCAATGCCTTTTCCTAATAAGAAACATAAATCTAAGGAAGAAGAATATTATAATAAATTCGGTGAGTAGATGAAACCTTTGTTTTTGCATATTCCTTTGACTGATGCTATTAAAATGCCTCCTTATTCAAAATATATGAAAGATATTGTCTCAAACAAAATAAAGATTCCTAATGAGAAAATTTCCACTATGCTTGCTAATTACTCTTTTGATGGTATGGTTCCAAAGAATCTTGGAGACCCTAGTATTCCAACTATTCCTTGTTCCCTTAAAAACAATTATGTTAGAATTTCTTTATGTGATTTGGGAGCTGGAGTTAGTGTTATGCCTTTCTATGTTTATAAGAGACTCTCTTCGGAAAAATTAATACCTACTGATATATCTTTACAAATGGCTGATAAATCTACTGCTATTCATGTTGGTATATGTGATAATGTTCCTGTTCAAGTTGCTACCAGTTGTTTGATATTAACTAACTTTGTTGTGTTGGAAATGCCTGAAGATGATAATATGTCTATTATTATTGGGAGACCTATTCTTAATACTGCAGGGGCTGTTATTGATTGCAACCAAGGAAAAGTAACTCTTAATGTTAATAATAAAGAACACACTGTTTATTTTCCCGAGAAGATTGATAGAAGATATGGTCTAAATTCAATCGAAAATATTGAGACCATCAAAATTGGAGAATTTTTTCGTCCCATTCCAATGTCACCAAAATAATATGAAGTTATTATGATTGGGACTATGTCTATCAAGGTTGAGGTAACGTAATTATTCAGTGTTGAGCAAAGTTTTTCTTCATATAAAAATTATTCTAGTAACAAGACTTGATCAACCTTGTTAACAAAGTTGGATGAAGAGGACAATGTTTTCACTATGTTTTCACCTTCCCCATTATGTTTTCACCATGTTTACTTTTGCTATTACCTTTCCACTTTAGTACAATCATGTTTGCAGCATCCATACTTTTGTTTTCACCTTGTTATGTTTGTTTTCACCAACCATAACTTTGTTTTCACCACTTCCACCTTTGTTTTCACTGGGTATTTACACATTATAATGTTTTAGAACCTTTGTAGTTCTGGTTTTAGTTTTGTTTTCCACCCTTCCGTAATTTTTTCCAGGTTTATAATTAATTATTAAATTCTGAAAAAACCTCGAAAATAAAGTTCCTCGAAAAATTCCAGAAAAAATATAATAATTTTTTACGTAAAAAATGAGGCAGAGAGTCACCTGGGAGACCCTAGGAGGACCCACCATTCAGGCACACCATGGGCTGGCGCGGTCTGCCCCTGGTGGCACCTAGGCATGGTGTGGGGCCCCTAGCCCTCCACTAACTCTCTCCATTGACAAAGTCCTCTCTCTTCACCTCCCAAACTGAAAGCATTTCCTGGAACCCGTGTTCTTGCTATTCTTCCTCTGGATTTGCGATCTCCTTGCTCAGCCCATCATTTGTGCTGAAATTTGGTGTATTTGCTCTCCGCTATGTAACTCCTCCGATGATCCAAGTAGAATTTTATTTGGTAGAATATTTTGGTACTGTAGGTGATATCTTATGTGAGTTTTTATGCTTGATTTAAGTTGGAATAATTTAGTTTTGATGCATGTTTAGCTCTCCTATAAGTCTCTATAGTAGTTTCTACCTTATAGTTGCTTGAAATCAATTTTTGTGATGATTGTTGACAAATTTTCAGAAATGGACAGCCATAACTTTGGATAAATATTTAGGAGTGGTGCTCCTAGAAGAAAAAGGCCTGCATATTCCTCCACTTCAGTGAGGCCATCTTATAATGAAGACCTTATTGCACCGGACATCGATGATGCGGGAGGTGACGGGATTTCTAATCCTTCTACCTTTCCATGTTATACATTTTTGAGGAATGCGGGTCTAGAGGATGACTTCTTGATGCTTATCGAAAGATTGGTTTAACCAACTACATGTAGGATGAAAGTCCCCAGCATGCTACTCTTACAAAAACTTTTGCTGAGAGTTTTAAGTTTCATATCTCACCGTATAACCCTACTGTTGCTTTCAAGATATATGGGAGTTCTTTTTCTTTGCCCTTGGATACTTTTTGTAAAATTGTAGGTATCAACACTTACGGGACATCAAGCAAGATCCAAGAGAAACTCGCTGATCTCATGGAATTCTATCGAGGAATCGCCAATGATGATAGCCGCACATCACATCGCGGGAAGATAAGAAACATCTAACTTACTGCCCTAAGATATTTCACTTATTATCTTGCTACTAGTATTCTTGGTAGGGAGAAAGCTAGCAACATTTCTAGCTATCACCTTGCTTTAGGGCAACATTTCTGTGGACTGCGTCAAACTCGGACCAAAGTTGGGCCAAATTTAGGGCAAATCTGGCCCTCGGTTCGTTCGGGATGCCAGTTAGGATGTGTTTTTGACACAAATTGGTGTGCGGAGATCAAAACGGACAAATTTGTCCCTTTTAGGAAGGGGCACCGCCGGCTCACTCGCTGGGCTCGTTGGATGCGGCATCACCCTCCTCGTCCGCCGTCCGTCTCCCATCGCAGAGTATACGTCCACGTCGCGTCAGATGCCGTAAGAGGAGGAGAGGAGCCCGAAGCGGACGACGGCCGCTGCCGGTTCACCCACTTCTTCGGACACTACCGAGGCCTTCGCTGTTGCGCACACCTGCCTCCGGCTCTGCTTCCTCACCTTGTCAGCCAAGAGCCTAAGCTTCCTGCCCTGCTTTGGCAGGCGGACAGAGGCCAAGTACGACAAGGCCGTCTTCAAGGTGGTCGATTTGGTATGATTTTGAGTTCATCACTCTACTGTTGCGGTTGCTTAAATCTTCTCCCCTGTACGTATGATGCTACAATTGATGCACGCACCATGGGGAGTCAGGACCGCTGCACCAGAGAGGATGAGGAGTACAAGGGCACGTGTAAGAAGGAGACCATTGTAGTGTTCCGACTTGTTGATTCAATTATACATGCTTACAGGTTAGATTGTATAAAATAGAATGGTAGCAGCTCTTTTGTCTATTTGATGATGTAGGGCTCATAGTGGGTCAGGTTGGAGGTGGAGTTTCCCTCGGCGTCCGCTCAGCGATGGTATTAACCGCAAACTCTAATTGCAGCTTTAGACGTGTCTGCCTCTGTGAGTTGGTCGGACGGCGGTCATACACGGACATGACGCTAGCTTGTACTCCCTCCCTTCCATAATATCCTAATATAAGATGTTTTGCATGTTGTATATATAGATTTGGACTATAGTGAGTGAGCACATATACTAAAATCTGTCTAGATACATGTGTCTATGTGTAAATATGGAAAATGTTTAAAACCTCTTATATTGTGGAACGGATGGAGTCTCTACATGTATATAGCTAGCTTCAGAAGTACTCCCTCTGATCCTATTTAAGTGTCGCAAGCTATATATACGATGTGTACTTAATCAGTTCAAATCTCACGAGACATAAAAATGATCGGAGAGAGCACTAGGAATCAGCCTTCTATAAACTGTGGCCGCTATCGCTGCTCACAAAGGAAACAACATGTCTTTTCTGCTGGACTGTCCGTGGCCAGCGAGATACATAGGGGGCAGTGGTCACTAGTAGAAAACTAGCCAAAGGTATTAACCTTTAGTACCAATTCTATTACGAACCGGTACTAAAGATAGCATTAGTACCGGTTCCAGAGCTCGGGGCACCGGAAACCTTTAGTACCGGTTCGTTTGGGGTCTTTAGTACCGGTTCGGGCCGACGCTTCACATTTAGTACCGGTTCGTATCACGAACCGGTACTAAAGGGTTACTAGCCTATTTCTTCAACCCGAGCCAAGCTAGCTCTCTATTTTTTTTGACTTAATCACCGTTTTGAACATAACTTTTTCATTCAAACTTGGATTTTGACGTTCTTTAACTCGCTTCGAAAAGGAGAAACATATCTAAATTATCATGCATATTGTTAAAGGTACATTCTTAAAAAAAATCATGAGAAAGAATTGAACTAACAATAATGGGTTAACACAGTTTCGTCGGAGAGGGCTCTGGGGCGTGTGAATCCAAGCAAAACCTATATCTTGCATCATTTTGGAGTTTTTAAATTTTTATGGAATTTTCTAAGCCGGTTTTGGGAAAAAGTCAAGACGGCGGGCATGACCGTTCGTAGCTACGGGTTGAATATTGAGAAACTTTTGGTGCATCTGTGATGAAATAGGTATTGGTGTACCTAAAAATGATTTTGCCAAACATCATGAGCAAACTACGAGGAACCTGTAGTTCAAATTTGACCTATTTTCCAACTGAATTAGCATAAAATTTTATTTTTTAAAAGAGGTGTATGGAAAGCTTTTCAAAGACAACAAATTGGTTATTTATGCATATAACATGGTCTAGTATTTTCAAAAAATACATATCCCATGTTTTGCAACATATTCTTGGTTGGTCCTTCACAAAAAAAACATTTTTGACACTAGAAAAATATAAAATGGTTTTTTTATTCAATGAAAATGAAAACTTTCTCTGTGAACATTTTCCGTGCTTCCAAGATGCATATTTGTGTGGAATATTGGAACATTTCAAAAAACTATGTCATGGATTTGTCCATAACACTCGTCATTTGGCCCGGAACCCTAGAATGTTTGGAAGAGATAGCTCATTTATGTGAGCACACTTTGAACATAATTGTCGTATTCCAAGTTTATTATTTTTGGTGGATACTAGGACATAGATAATGACACCACTTGGAGGTCTTGCATCATTATTTGTTTTTTAAAATTTTCTAGAATTTCTAAGCCGGTTTCAGGAAAAAGACAAGACAGCGGGCATGACCGTTCGTAGATAGGGGTTGAATATAGAGAAACTCTTGGTGTATCTCTGATAAAATAGGTAGTTGTGTACCTATAAATTATTTTTGCTAAAAATCATGATAAAACTACGAGGCACCTGTAGTTCAAATTTGACCCGTTTCCACCTGAATCGGCAGAAACTTGTGTTTTTTAAAAGAGGTGGATGAAAACCTTTTCGTGGGTAAAAAATTGGTTATTTATTCATATAACATGGTCTAGTATTTTCAAAAAATGCAGCTCCCAAGTTTTGCAACATATGTTTGGTTGGTCCTTCACAAAAAAACCATTTTTGACACTCGAAAAATATAAAATGGTTTTTTTATTCAATGAAAAGGAAAACTTTCTGCGTCAACATTGTCCGTGCTTTCAATATGAATGTTTGTGTGTAATATGGGCACATTTTAACAAACTATGTCATGGATTTGACCATAACACTCGTCATTTGGCCCGGAACCCTACAATGTTCGGAGGAGATAGCTCATTTATGTCAGAATATTTTCAACATAAGTGTCGTATTCCAAGTTTATTATTTTTGGTGGATACTAGGACATATATAATAACACCACGTGACGGTCTTGCATCATTTTGGGTTTTTTAAATTTTCTGAAATTTTCTAAGCCGGTTTCAGGAAAAAGTAAACACGACGGGCATGACCGTTCGTAGCTAGGGTTGAATATTGAGAAACTCTTGGTGTATCTATGATAAAATAGTTAGTTGTGTATGTAAAAATGATTTTTTTCAAAAATCATGAGCAAACTACGAGGCACATGTAGTTCAAATTTGACCCGTTTCTAGCTGAATCGACAGAAATTTGTGTTTTTAAAAGAGGTGGATGGAAAACTTTTCATCGGTGAAAAATTGGTTATTTATGCATATAACATGGTCTAGTATTTTCAAAAAAAATGCTTCTCCTAAGTTTTGCAACATATTCTTGGTTGGTCCTTTACAAAAAAACCATTTTTGACACTCAGAAAATAGAAAAATAAAATTATCCAATGAAAAGGAAAAATTTCTGCGTCAACACTGTCTGTGCTTCCAAGATGCATGTTTTTTTAATATGGGAACAGTTCAACAAACTATGCCATGGATTTGGCCATAACACCCGTCATTTTTGCCAAAAATTCAAGGCGACGAGACCGTTCGTTTCTAAGAATTGAATATTTAGAAACTCTTGGTGTATCTCTTATGAAATAGGTAGTTTTCTATCTAAAAAAATATTTTTTTCCAAAAATCATGAGAAAACTACGAGGCACTTGCAGTTCAAATTTGATCAGTTTTTCGCTGAATCGGTAGAATCTGTCAAAATGGCCACCATGACTATTCATCGAAAGAGTTCAAATTCTAAAACTATCGATGTTTCTATGATATGGATGTCATATTTGAATTCCTCTATATTTTTAATAAACTTAGACATTTTATTTGTCAAATCTTGATTTACGGATTTAAAGATATGAATTATTCCATATTAAAAAAGTAAAGAAATTTCTAACATTGTATTGTTATTTATTCAAAAAATATTATTATATAATCATTGTTATTTATTCAAATATTATTTAAAGTTTAAACAATAAAATATTTAACATCATGCCCCATGGGTTAATATGACTGATATGATATCTCATTTGGAATCTAGTTTGGAAGGAACTCAAAAGTTAAGCGTGCTTGAGATGGAGTAATTTCAGGATGGGTGACCGAACGGGAAGTTTGACTAAGTTAAGTATGTTGACCAGATTAATTGTGTAATCAGAGATTAAGTATGTGGCTAAGTGCAAAATTCCGGAATAGGATTAAAAAAAGTTAAAAAAAACAAAAAAAGTTGGAAATTTTTTTGATTTTTTTAAAATTATTTTGAATCCAGTGTTTAGCCTCCCAACCCTTTTCTACCTGTTCGTGTTACGAACCGGTACTAAAGGTCTCCATCGGTACTAATGGCTCTCTAGAATCGATACTATATGCCCTTTTTCTACTAGTGGGTAGAGCAATTCTCTATATGGGAGATTTTATCAATTTTGTTTTGTGTTAAAACAAAAAGGAATGATGCGCTCATTTAACTTGTTCATGTTTTTTTTTCTCAGGAGTCCCATACTTTTGTTTAGAGCAGAACTAATCATGGCTGATCGTCCAGGACTAGACCCGATGAGATATGGTTTTTTCTTTTCTATAATGCAAAAGTTTCTTACAGGAAACTTGCTTGGGCATTTTAGGCTATTTTTAGTTTAGACATCAGACAATCTATGTAATTTTTTTTGTAGTGTTCTCAGACACGTAAGTTTCAAGACATTGTTAAACATTGTTTCAGGCAATTAAGTACTACTTCGGACAATTTAAATCTTTGTTTAGGCACTAATTTTTTTAATGTTTCATGCAACTATGTACAGTTTTCAGGTAAAGTTTTGTGTTTCGGGCAATTTTTAATCATTCTTCCAGGAAATTAAGTAGTACTTTGGGCAACTAATTAAGTAGTCTTTCAGAAAATAATAAATCATCGTATAGCATTTTCTGATTTGTGGCGGTAGGAAATTTTATGTAACTTTTTAGGAATATGCATTCTGATTTGCCTTTTTAAAGGACTTTTAGGAAATTACAATAATCAGTGAGGCAAGTTTATTGGTTATGTGTCCATCGTTTCACTTTCAACTAAAACAAGCAAATATGTAATAATGTAAGCCTTTTTTGGCATAATACATGTTCTTTTGATGTCCTCGATAGCTCACTTTTTAGTTATGGCAGCAAGTAATTATGTAGCAATGCAGTAATGGTATTAGCTATCCCCCCCCCCCCCCAATGTTGTTTGGAAATTTCAATCCGTTTTTGCTAGGCAATCTTGAATGAGTTTTAGGCATGTTAGTTGGCATAAATAGGTAACTAGTCGACAATACAAAGTTTAAGCCCCTCCATGTTGACTATTGGCTTTTGTAACCAATTTTAAATCAACAACAAGCAGCTTTGGAGCGTTTATACACATTTTGTTCACTATTTTTATCCATCAGTTGAAGCTACAGAATGCCAACCGGCTAACTGATCATCGTAACTGGCCAGATGCAAACTTTTCATGGTGCATGATGGGTATAAATCACCTTGAATATTGTGGTCTTTCCAGTAACAAAAATGGGACTGCGAGGGTGCAATTTTTTTAATACCTTCTTGTTGAGCTTTCCGCTTATTCTTTAAATAACGGGATTCTCCCTCTAGAATACACAAGCAAGTCCTAGGAAAAACTGTGCCAAAAAGACGGAAAGAGGGAGAGATCTACGATGTGAGGATTTTTTTTTTTACTTTGTACTCTCAAAATCCCTTTTTTTTTGTTTCTTCTTTGTGCTCTGAAAACCCCATCGCAAATATAAGTATGTCTAAAATAGCAAACATATATAATCCCCCGGGATAAAAACAAAACACCCATGGCTTAGAGATAATCCAAATTTCTAATTCTAGCCGAACATAACATTGTTTCAAATTACAATGATCCGGATAAACATCTACGATGTGATGAAAACACACGAGATGGTTTTTGATGTTTCTAATTACTAATATCCTAGGAACATTGCCCCTATGAGAAGACAAAACCATTGTTTTGAGGAGAATTCGCTGGCTCAGGCTGATAATGTTTATCAATATTTATTATTAAGTTTTATACTATATAGTGGCAACGCATATCATTGATAATATATCTGAGATATAAAAGAAAAAAAAAATTGTTGCCAATATATTGCCATTAAGAAGCTACATATTGCCATAAATGTGAATTAAAAAAAATAGTGCACACATCCTTGAATCTTCATTTACAAACAAATGAATTATGTAGTATTTATGTCTATAATTCTGTGAATTTTAGTATTTATGTCTATCATTGTGTCAATGTTCTTATCTTTTAAAATTAATATATACATCAAAAGAGATTAAAAAGTATTGGGCCTAGAAAATATCATAATAGTTGTGTGTACTGTCTAGAGTAGAAATTGATTATTTTTTATATTGCCAGATGTGCCTTATAAGTTACAGAAGTTCAGTCATAATTAGAAAATATGTTAACGGTTTCTACTCGTTACTCAAATAGCACAATTTACTATAATCATAGACGAACATAAGTTTTAGGATGCAACTTGGTGGCGTGCGTGTGCTTTTGAATGGACAAGAGTGCAGGTCACCCAACAAGCAAACAACTCCTCGTGCTGTTTTCCCCACATATTTACGTTGTCACCATGCAAACTAGTTCGAAATTAAAAACTGTACTACCTTCAAACATATTTGAAATTAAAATCAGTTTTAACCTTTGCGTTCCTCACGACAAGCTCTCCAAAACTAGATCACATATGGACATCTTTCGTCAATTATTTTTTAAAAGAACCTTGTGCCATAAGCTTGCTTTTCTATCACAAAAGATACTTCAAAACTGACATGAAAAGTATTTTTTTTGTCGAAGATAAGAGAATTTGGGCCATGTACCCACATGAACGCACACCACTTCGAGCTCACGGCGTCCATCAAAGCAACCTCTCTGGCCAAAGAACCGCCTCTGGAAGCTCCCACAACCGACTAGTACCTAGCGTGCAGCACTAGGACTTCGCTAAAGACTATTCAAGACATATTACATTTAGGTAAAGCTATGTATCAAGACAATCGTATAAGAAAAATATGAAAAACCCTAGATGGACAAGGCCCAAACGGTTATTCACCGACGACTATATATAGCCGAATACCTAATCTCATAGAAGGAATACTAAATCTAGTTCAAAATTTTGTACCACATGGACCCATACCACTTCGAGCCGATGACTTCCATAGAAGCAACCTCCCAGGTCGAAGAACCGCCTCTAGGAGCTCCTGCAACCGACCAAGAACCTGACGTGCAACACCAGGGCTTCGCTGAAAACTCCTCAAGATAGACCACATTAAATAAAAACTATGGGCCAAGACAAGCGTACAAGAAAAAGATGTGAAACCCTAGGCATACAAGGCACAAACTGTTACTCATTGATGACTATACATACCCGAAGATCTGATATCATAGAAGGAAAATTCAATCGATGCCCATTATATGTGAGACTACTGCTCGAAACTCGCCGAGATCGCAACCTTTGTAATATAGGAGTATTATCCTTGACCTAAAAACCCTATACGCAATCGAAAAACCTCATGTGACGAGTTGCTCCGTGAACTCGCCGAGATCCAATTTCGTACCAATTTGTAACCACCTCATCAATAAATTCCAAGGATCACCATCTAAATCGTACTATGACTTGAAACTTTTTACAAGTGTCTCGTACCAAACAAATAAGCTCGCTCTTCCTATGTAATTTTGATATTTTCGTGGGGTCTTGAGACCGTGAAAATCATCCATCGACAGTATTATTTGCTTTTCTATCACAAACATGAAAAACATGTGGGTAGGCAGGAGGCTTGTTATTAAGTGAAAATCACATTGCTTCTAAATGATCTTCAAAACAACATGTCATATAGACATATTTGGATGAATATTATCTAAAGGTAACTTTGTACTATAACTTGATTTTTTATTACAAAAACAACTTTATACTACAAACTGACACAAAAAGGTATCTTTCTACTATAAACTTGCTTTTCTATCACAAACGCACACAAAATTCTACGAGGAAAGGCTTGTTTTCAATCCATGCAATTTCCAAGTCGGTTTCATCAGAGAAAATCATGCATGTTTGGCAGTGTTGTCTATCAACCTACATAGTTCCTATTCTAAAAAGAAACTTCTTGGACAAAAGGCACATTTTTTCACACATTTTATTTTTCATGAATGATTGTTGATTTTTTTAAATAATGTTGTCAGAATATACTGGTGCGAGATTTAATTTGGATGATCACGTCGTCAAGAACACATATGTGGAAATGGATTTGAATTTGGACACTCAAATTAAATTTAATGAATTTTCCAAACTCTAGAATACATTTTCATGTGAACGATGTCATCTGTTTATTCGTATATGGTGAATGTGCCGATTTTTGCACTATCCGTCCTGAGAGTCATACGAGACATTTCCATCTGTTGTTCGGTCAGCCGCGAGCGGAACAAATATGAGAAATAGCAAGCGCGCCTTCATTTGGGTAACTATTATGGGTTCAACTACTTTAGCACACAAAAAATAAAAAAATCCATTTAGTCTCTCAAATAAGAAGCGATTGAGGGAATTAAATATATTTAGAAAAAAAATCAATACAATGAGCAATGTATCCGCAAGGGACACTAGCTACTAAACTATAATTGCCACTGCCAATACCGCCTATGGAGGAAGAACAAGTAGTATTTTACATGGAAGCTATGGCTTGTTCTGTGCAAAGTATTTCTTCTTCGGATGACTTGTTTGATTAGTCTAGGTAACTGCTTGCCCAAGCTTCGGTTCACTCACATCAAATTGACTATTCACATCTCTCCTTTCTATTGTTGTGTTTCGGTCCAATAACCAAGGTGTGACATGGAGAACACTGATGCAATCGATGATCCCTCGTCGCAGATACCCCATTAACGCGCTAGTGTCCTTGTGGATGTTCCAAAGCACAAAATTACCTGATTCCTTAGACTGAAACCCTACTTTGCTTTCTTGTAGTACTTGCAAACAGAGGCCAGAGCACCGGGTACATACGTATAGTGATCAAGAAGTTATGTTCTGAATTTAAAAATACAGAGAGTTATGGAACGAGCAACAAAACATAGTACACATGCAAAGTGCCGCAACAAAATATCCATATCTCACATTAAAACTACTAGAAATTTCTAAGTCTTCATAGTATGAATTGTTACAAGAGGGAGAGGAACAATCGACCTGACCACAACATCGGTTTCGATGCTAGCTAGCAAGTTGATCTAATGGAAAAAAACACTCATACCATTAATTTCATTAAGATGTCCTCAGCTGCAGGTGTAAAAATGCATCTAATGCTCTCTATTTGGGTGTTGGGTGATAGACAACAACACACCTAACAGATTAACAAAAACACATTCCTTGATGATGGTTTGGCTTAACCAAAATCATGTTCATCGCTTTTTAAAGCAAAATCCCTATATATGGGCTAAGTGGAGGTTGAAGCAGTACAGCCCAAGGATGCTAAGACCAACAAGAGTCAACATCGACATATGAGTTTCCTTGAGAAAAAAGCAAGGAACATAAACACCTCCCCAACGAAGAAGTACTTCAATTGTGGAAGAAACTTCCGAAATTACATCATCGTGTCCACCATTGCGGTTGTATCTTACATTTACTCTTTTTTACCGTTACTTATTATGTCTTGAATGCTTGCCACATAAAGGTTGTCCACCTAGTGCACATCTAGACAAGTTGATTATCGTTGTATCCCTTAATTGAAAAGGAAGAGAAAATTGGTAGTAACCCATCCACCCCCCCCCCTAATCGACCATACACCGAGCCTTTCACCAAATTTATGTGTACGTATTCATCGAATCATTAAGGTTAGTGGAATTCGTAAATTTTCCCCTTTTTCGATATTCCGTATATTCTTGGAGGAAAATGTAGGAAATTTGTGGGGCTTAGCGTTGGACCAATTGGAGTATTCGTAATATATTCACTATTGATGCGGTCTCTCTCCAACTGACTTACCGTGTTTTCAAAACTAGTTTGTTTCTGCAACAAAAGTGGCACCTCTCCTCAATCATAAGGATTTACCTATCATGGATGTCCGCTAGATTTGCTTCATCGGTTGCACGATGTTACCCGCTCTTCCCTAGCGGCTTCTCCTACTACCTAAATTTCATAGTCTGTTTTGGACTTTTGGTGTTCTATTTATTTAGGTGTAAGCATGGTTTTTCAAATTGTTTTGGCTTAGTGGTGCGCTTGTGATGTTAAGTCGGTAACCCTAGCAACATTGTATGTTGATACCTTGTGACTGTTTCGGGGATTTACTAAGTTAAACTCTGCGTTATATGTCTTGTATCTATTTATTTCATCTGGTTTATAAAGGCTGCCCCCGCACGAATTCCATCAGGAAAAAAAAATTGTTGGATAGGTTAGATTGGCTAAGGTTGATAATAAAAACATGTTCCATCGATAGTACTCCCTCCGATCCGGAATATGTATCGGACGTTCTAAACGTGTTTTGTACTAGGCCAGTATAATCCCCACGACAATTCATTCGGATCGGAGGTAGTAGTACATTCTAAAGAACTTGCAGTTTTTCTAGAGGTTGAATTTCCGTTGCAGCTTTCACGTTGGGGTGGCCCCTCTTTCACTCACAAGCGCTGGCCCCAAGCGGCTGCACCGTATATTCATCCATTCGCACGAATCGTAAAGCACTACCTTCCTTGTTTGGGCGTTTGAAACTACTGAAACTTCCCTCCTCTGTTTTCCTCACCATCTCGCTTCATCGCCCCCCCAAGAACCTGCAACAAACCAAGAAAGCCCGCAGCAAGAAACCAAGAAAATCCGAGCTCGATCCCCAAAGGAATTCAGCGAGCCGCGCGTCCCGGCGGGAGGTTCCACCGACGGAGAAAGGCTCGAGCGGCGACCCTGCTCAGCACGGGCGGTGATCAGATGGAGCAAGGCTCGAGCGCGACGACCTCGCCGGCGCCGGGGAGCACGGCGGCGGTCCAGCGGATCATGATTCGAGAGGGACTACGCGTTCACAGGCGACGGCAGCCATGGTGGGGATTCGACCAATCACGGCTCTGGGAGCGATGATCCGATGGAGCAGGACTCGAGCGAGCACAGCGGGGATTCTATGGAGATCGACCACGGATCGGGAGAAGAACCCTCCTGCGACGGCGAGCAAGGCGAAGCTTCCGCCTGCCGGAGCCAATGGCGTCGACAACGGCGGAAACGGGCCAATTCCGTCCTCCAGCTCGAACAACGACGAAACCTTTGAAGAGAACGGCGTACCAGCCGCCAATGGTTCGAGCATCGCCGGCGAGAATCGCCAACACCCCTCGGAAATGGCGCTGCCGCGAACGGCCACGGGCCTCCCCTGTCCTCCGGCTCGAGCAATGCCGATTCTGCCGACGAGCCGCCTAA
The DNA here is from genome assembly GCA_028641055.1 of Alopecurus myosuroides. Taxonomy (NCBI): domain Eukaryota; kingdom Viridiplantae; phylum Streptophyta; class Magnoliopsida; order Poales; family Poaceae; genus Alopecurus; species Alopecurus myosuroides. The sequence continues at coordinate 129,714,528 of CM054057.1, read as the reverse complement.
TCAAGGCCCTCTCGGGAATGGACGTCGGCGCCAACGGCCACGCGGCGCCCCTGTCCTCTGTTGCAAGCAACGCTGACTCCGCCGGCGAGCGCCATCGATCCCCAGGTCCCAGTGCCGGCCCCGTCCCTGTCGCAGATGGCGTCGTCGCCAATGGCGACTCTGATGGCGAGCATCCCCAGGCCCCTCCCGCCAATGGCAACGGTGCTGCCGTCGTCGACAACGACGAGGATGATGAAATTGTTGATATCACAGGATACGTTGACATCGCAGCCATCGTCCATGGATTGCGGCAGGCGGTCGCGTTAGCACGGGCTCTTCAGGTTCTTCCAGTCAAGGACATGTCGTCGCAGTCCGGCACAGACTCCTCCGAGACCAGCTCATCCGGTGATGGCACGAGCTCATCAGGTGCCAACACCATCCTCCGACGACGAGACGGTGAAGATGGAGGACCTGGATGCTCAAGCGCAGGTTCGGAGCTCATCAGGTGCCAAGGCTGCCGACGATTCTGATTCTAGCAATGGAAGACTAGCCCATGGCTAGCTTCTTCAGGATGCTGAGGAGTGAGTAGTTCGGCTGCAATTGCCTCTGCCACTCCATTCTTTTGCTTACTTCCTGACGTCTCAAGAGCTCAGTTTCTCACTGATATCACCACTGCGGGATTACTCTAGACTTACATACACTGCCAGTTTATAAATCTTGTGTGCACCGTGTTCATCTGAAACTGATGGGAACTGCACCTGTACAAACAAACAATATGCTGCATCTCAAATGCATTTTTTCTTCTTCTTTTGTTCATATGCTTCATCGTTATGGCTACATCACATGACTGCCCTGTGTAGTTTTAGCCATTTGTAATGTGAGAAGGGTACCAGGTAAGTAGGAATTACAATCATTGAATTGACCCTGCTTTCTTATAATTCTGTCGCTCTAAAGATACACGAGAAAACATGAAAAACGCCTCAGAGCCAGAATACAATGGATGGGGTGAAATCCTGAACTACACCTCCGAGCATCTATGGACAAGCTACCAGCCATCTAAAATGTCGACAAAACAAACCTAATCAAAGAACATCTGGCTCTGGCCCAACCACAGAAACTCGACACACAAATTCCGAAATGGCGTGCAGCATAAGCCCTTGTTTTCATGGCATAAATCCAGTTGAATCCAGGGTCCTTAGCTGCCATGTAGGACGCAACCCTGAAAATACCACCCAGATACAATCATCGCAGTGGTCAGCAAAGCATTCCTCAGAGAACTTCATTTGTCCTTTGGAGCAGGAGGAGATGAGATGAAACAAGAATCGCCTTCACCTCCTATAACTCAATGGACCTGGTCAGCATGAGAATCCACTAAGCGGCCATATAACTCATTCTGGTCCACCATCACTGCCGTTGGTATACCCACTCCACTATAGTGGCACAATCACCATCACAAATATATCCTTGGATAAAGGAAATTTTGCATTATGCCCACTCACTGTCATCCCAAGCCATCGCCAGATCATATCAGCCAAGCATGTGACTAATAAACACCAGATTATGTTGCAATAGGAGCATGGAGATAGAACATCATCCCAAATCCTGCAACCAGAAGAAACTAGAGCTGAGATTAATCATTTCCCATAGTATGATGCACAATTGCCAACTAGATTTAATGTTTTACGCATTTTTGTGAACGAAAAATGAAGACATTATAAAATTGTGGAATTCACTTAATCATAAGAATAAGAATAAGAATACTAACGATCTACAGCAACTGATGATGCAGGCATTATAACTGAAACAATACCTTAAGATTCATACAGTGATCCGAATACAACACCACCAACCGGATATTTGTAACAAATCTATGGCCATTTTTAGTTGGTAAATTCTGAGAATGAATGCATCACAGAGAAATCACTCATGTTTTCTGAAGTAATTTGCTGAACCCCTAACCTCCAATAGTCCCAGACACTTCTGGCCTGCTTGGCAAAATGGATAAGTGATATCATGATGCAACTACTATTGATACTCTATCAACTTCATCCATGGGCTAACTTCATCAACAAGCCCCTGAGAATGTAAATAACGGATCAACTTGGTGACAGGTTGAAGACTAGCAGAAGTCGAAAGAGAAGCCATTAGCTCGTTCATTATATTCTGAAACATAGAGCTGCAGTAGCGTCTAATCCATTTTATGTGCTCAAGGGCCATTTCTATTTCCTCGGCATCTGTTACGCACTTCAACAAAATGACATGTGAATTCAAGCTCTCAATATTGGCTGGAAGATCGAACATCACACTCACTGCTGTTTTGAAGCTACCTGAAAATATTTCGAGCATGGATATTAACATGGAGGTAGTGGAACAGCAGGCGAAACTAATTATGAGGACAGAAATACCTTGTTTACAGAGTGCAGCGATAAACACACTTAATACTGAACTAGCAAGTTTAGGATCCTTCACTACAGACTTGTCAAAGATCTCCTCGGCCTGTTCATATTTGTTTACTGGTTTTAGCCATTTGTAATGTGAGAAGGGTACCAGGTAAGTAGGAATTACAATCATTGAATTGACCCTGCTTTCTTATAATTCTGTCGCTCTAAAGATACACGAGAAACATGAAAAAAGCTTCAGAGCCAGAATACAATTGATGGGGTGAAATCCTGAACTACACCTATGAGCATGTACGGACACTCTACCAGCCATCTAAAATGTCGGCAAAACAAACCTAATCAGAGAACATCTGGCACACAAATTCCGAAATGGCGTGCAGCATAACCCTTGTTTTCATGGCATAAATCCAGCTGAATCCAGGGTCCTTAGCTCGCTGCCATGAAGGACGCAACCCTGAAAATGCCACCCAGAGTAGATAACTTCATTTGTCTAGAGCAGGAGGGGACAAGAATTGCCTTCACCTTCTATAACAGAATGGACCTGGTCAGCATGAGAACCCACTGCGCCACCATTGGTATACCCACTCCAATATAGTGGCAGAATCATCATTATGAATATCTCCCTGGATAAAAGTACATTTCATCATGCTCACTCAATGGACTAATAAACACCAGATTTATGTTGCAATAGGAGCATACAGATAGAACAGCAGCCTAAATCATGCAACCAGAAGAAACTAGAGCTGAGATTAATCATTTCCCATAGTATGGTGCTCAATTGCCAACTAGATTAAATGTTTTACCCATTTTGTGAACGAAAAATGGAACATGACATTATAAAATCGTGGAATTCACTTAATCATAAGAATAGGAATACTAACGATCTACAGTAGTTGATGATGCAGGCATTATAACTGAAACAATACCTTAAGATTCATACAGTAATCCGAATACAACACCACCGACCGGATACTTGTAACAAATCTCTGGCCATTTTTAGTTGGTAAATTCTGAGAATAAATGCAACACAGGGAAATCACTCCTGTTTCCTCAAGTAATTTGCTGAACACCAAACCTCCAATAATCCCAGACAATTCTAGCCTGCTTGGCCAAATGAACAAGTGATATCATGATACAACTACTGTTCATACTGTCATTCAAGCATACACATTCTCTATCAACTTCATCCATGGGCTAACTTCATCAACAAGCCCCTCAGAATGTAAATGACGGACAAACTTTGTGACAGGTTGAAGACTAGCAGAAGTCGAAAGAGAAGCCATTAGCTCGTTCATTATATTCTGAAACATAGAGCTGCAGTAGCGTCTAATCCATTTTATCTGTTCAAGGGCCATTTCTATTTCCTCAGCATCTGTTAGGCACTTCAACAAAATGACATGTGCAGTCGAGCTCTCAATACTGGATGGAAGACCGAACATCACACTTAATGCTGTTTTGAAGCTACCTGAAAATGTTTTGAGCATGACTCTTAACAAGGAGATACTGGAATAACTTAAACGGCAAGCAAAACTAACTATGAAGACATAATTACCTTGTTTACAGAGTGCAACGATAAATACAGTCAATACTGAACTAGCTAGTTTAGGATCCTGCACTACAGATTTGTTAAAGATCTCTTCAGCCTGTTCATATTTGTTCTCTTGGCACAGCATAGTGATGACTGAAGTGTATGTTTCACCATCTGGAGCCACTCCTTTCTGGAGCATGTGATCAAACAGCTGTTCGACTTCTCCACTCTCACCAATCTCTGCAAATTTCGTTATAAGTATATTGTAGGTCTGCAGATTAGGACTACACCCACTGGTGAACATCTCATCCCACAACTTCTTAGCGGGCCTAAGGAGGTCATTTCTACAGAGCGTCACCATGAGAGAATTGTAAGTCGAAATGCCAGGATCTAGCCTCTTTCTTTTTATCTCTTTTATCACACCATATGCCTCTCTCACCTTTCCTGCCTTGCCCAGGAATGACACCACCAAATGGTAGTCCTTCTCACTTGTCCAGTGCCCCTTATCCAAAAGCACCTTAAACATTTCCCACATCTCATCACCCTTCTTATTCTTGCAAAGGCTCTCGCAAAGTTGTACTAGCATCTCCGTACTTGGCAATCTCCCCTTCCCTACCATGAACTTGCAGAACATAATGGCAGCATCAGCATCAATCTCAGATACCGAACAAACCAGGACGTTCAGCACATCGTGATCAATTGGGAAATCGCCTGATACAATCGCCTCCGCCATCTCCTTCGCCTCAGAAATCTGCCTGTTAGACACCAAAGCTAGCAAAAGCTCTCTGTACTCCACCTTCCTTGGTGCAACGCCAAGCTTCCTCTTCTGCTTCAAGATCCTCCCTTCCTCCTCTGCCCTTTCGGCTACCCTAAACCGCTCAGACACCATCCTGTATGCTACAAAATCCGGCTTCCAACCACGTAGCCGCATATCTTCCAAAGCCTGCCAGGCGTCCTCTATCCTGCCCTCCCGGCACGAACCGTCGACAACCATCGCTGCGACAACGGACCTGTTAATCAAGTCCCCCTGATGGTGCACCGCGTCCACCAGTCGCAGGACCTCGGCCAACCCGTCCCTCCTGCCCACAGCCTTTGCAAAGACCCCGAAGCCGACTGTGTCCAGCTGGGCGGCGGTAAATAGCATTCTGTCGAACACCTTGCGCGCGGCAGCGAGTGACCCGGACGACGCGAGCGCGGCGAGCAGGGAGTTGCAGAGCGGCGCGGGCAGCGGCGCGGAGTCCGGGAGGAGGCCGAAGTGCGCGAGCGCGTCCGGGAGACGGCCGTGGCGGAGGAGCGCGGAGGCGGCGAGCGCGCGGGTGGCCGGGAGGAGCGGCAGCCGCGCGGCGCGGGCGCGGGAGAGCGCGGCGAGGAGGGACGGGAGCGTGGCCGGGTGGCTGGCGCGGGAGGGATCGGCGAGCGACGCGAGGTGCGCGTGGAAGGCCTCCGGGGTGGAGGTGGGCGCGGCGGCGGCGTGGGTGTATGCGGACGGCGCCTGGCGGGCCCGGCCGGAGATGCCGCGCGCGGCGGCGAGGCGGGCGAGGAGGAGGCGTGGTGCGGAGGACGGCGGGGCCATCCTGGCAGCGACGGTGGGATGGCGCGAACCAAGGCTGGCACACTGGCCCACGGTAATTGGTCTAAAGGCAGAGCGCGCTGCGCACATTCAGAGAGTGAAGGCGGAATATAGAAATACGTAACTAGCCTCGCTCACGAGTCACCCGCTCCGGCCGCTGCAAGATCTTCTTCCTTCCCTCCCTTTCGCTCTCGCCTCCTAAATCCTCCAAAACCTCTCTCTCCTTTGCCGCGACTTCCACCCGAGGAAAAAACTTCAAAAATCCTCGCCTGAGCCCTCCTGTCGCATCAAACCCTAGCACCTCCCGACGCCACCGCTCAGTCGGAGTTCCTCCCCGCACCCGCCGCCGGCCATGGAGGCGGTGGTCGTCGACGCGTGCTCCAAGCTGCTCAAGGCCGGCATCGCGTTTCCCGACCAAACCCCCGGGCTGGTGAGTTCACTAGATCTCGAAGATTCGCTCACAGAACACAACACATAATCGCAATATATTCATCTCCCATCCTTAATTTCTCTTCTTCGTTTGTCGGCGTTTTTTTACACCGGAGAGTTTCGATCTACGAAAGTCCTAGGTGCAGCGAACCGACCTAGGGTAGCCAATCACCTTTGCGCGTCCAGACGGGGTCCTTTCCATACGCTTGGGTTTCGGGTATTCAAAAGAGCCCTCCGGATTGTCTTGCGAATCGCGCTTCCGGCGAGACTCCTTCGACGACGTGTCCTGCATATTGCGCTCGATGCTATGGTACACGTGACGTGTTCGTGTAGCAACAAGCATATGGAATTATGTGGTTACCGATGCATGAGAATTCAAATATACATGTTGCAAGTTGCTACAATTAATTGAAGCATGAATATTATTTTATATCGATTTTTAAACATAGTAAGAACTATGGCTAGCCGATACAGTACTCAAAAGATCTAGCAACATTAACATAAGAGTAATTTGTATCTACGTATGGAGATTGATGATTCATATTACCGCTGTAGATTGTTGTCTCTTGATGACGCTCTCTTCGTAGCAAGAACATGCTGGTGACCGTTGAAAACTTCATTCCTAGCAGAGTCGCCAAAAAGTGTGTTCGCATACGAACACGTCACCATGTACCCTCGGCGCCAAGCGTAGGCAGCACACGCCGAGGGAGACTCGCCGGAAACGACATACGCAAGACAGTCTGGCGTGCGCTTTTGTAGACCCGAAACTCCCGCTCACCCGTGAGGTTCCCCGGAAGGGCTCGCAGCGGTTATGGGCTGCCCTAGGTCCGCATGACCGCCCCTAGAGCCTCATGGATTCACAGCCTCCAATCTTGAAGAACTATGAAGAACGAAAAGAATAGGTAAATGTGTTTGTTCGATTGGTGTTGGTTTAATCGATCGTCCCCTCTCATGTATGTAAGAGGCGGTTGGACTTCCTGTGTAAGGAAACGATTTGGATTCACGTCCAAAACCCTAGTTTGGATCCAACTCGAATGTTTGGTCCGAATTTTCCAATATTGTCCGGTTTAAAATCTGGATGCACTTTGCGGGTCGTTTTTACAACAGTAGACGAGCTCGGATCAAAATCACAGAGGCGACAAAGTTGTTCCTCTAAAAAACGAAGATCTTTCATTTAACAAAATGTTTGGTCCGAATCAATCTCCAATACTTAATTTCGCTCGTACTTAAATATGTTCGGACTGGATCCAAATTTGTCACATTCAACTCGTCCGTCTTCACCAGATATGAGGCAGCAAATTATCTCAGATTGAAATCACATAAACGCCAAAGTTGTTCGTCTTGAGAAAACAAATAACTTTCATTTTATATGTTTTTTCATAGGAGGCGTTTTAAACTCTTTCGGTCTAGTTAATGATCAGGAGTGTCGTCCCTTCACAGAACGCGACCAGTACATGTACAAGTGGGCTTGTCTCGTATTCTAGTTTGGCCGAAATTACGAACCTAACTAGTACCATGTACTAGTTGTGCTCTGTTTCGTCCTAGTTTGACCTTAATTCCGAGCCTTACTATTGCATGTACTAGTTGGGCTTAGTTTCATCCTAATTTTGCCAAAATTCTGAACTTGACTAGTACAAGTACCGGTTAGTCTCTATTTCGTCCATTATTTGTCTTTAGGGGTCATACATGACGTCGAATGAAGATAACCTAAAAACCAAAGTTGCTTGTCTACATGATCTTGAAGTTATTTTCTTGTAACCCCAAATTGGTCATCAACAAGTTGCAGCTCAGAATGCCAATCGGCTAATTGATCATCGTAACAGGCCAGATGCAAAAAAAATCATGGTGCAGGATGGGTACAAATTATTGTTAATATTGTGATTTTTCTGGGAACAGAATTTGGATCGTGAGGGTGGCGATTTTTTAATACCTTCTTGTTGAGATTTTTGCTTATTCTTTTAAATACTAGGGTTTTCCCCTAGAATACACAAGCAAATCCTATGGGGAAAACTGTGCCAAAAAAGAGTAGAAAGAGGGTGAGATCTACAATTTGTGAGGATTTCTTACCATGTGCCCTCAAAATTCCCAACACCATTTGCCGTTTTTCTCTTTGTATATGCTGGAGTAGGAACTACCGAAACATTTTATAAATTGGATGGCCCAGATAACCGATAATTCCAACGTACAGCCCATCCACAAATATAACCGTGAGTAAAAGTAGCAAACATATATAATCCACGGGATAAAAACAAAACACCAATGACTTAGAGATAATCCAAATTTCTAATACTAATTAAAAATAACATTGTTTCAAATTATGATGATCCAGAGAAACATTTGCTTGGAGGAGAATGCGCATTAGCGCCGGCTCGGACTGAGGAATCTCCATAGGATCTGATGGAGGGGAGAATAGGAAAGGTAACCAGATCTAGGCCGATGTCCCAGGTGGCTCTAAACGACCACCACTTCTGAAAGCAGTGCACTGTTATCTGTGGATGATAGATAGAGTCCAGCTATATTACGAATATATTTTTTACCCAAATATAAGTATACTGAAATTTTATACATATTTATATGTTTTTATAATGTTGTGGTATAAAAAATATATGTTGTATATTACTTGTTTAGCATTTTACAATAATGTTTCTCAATATTTATTATTAAGTTTTATACTATATAGTGGCAACATATAGCTTTTATAATATATCTAAGATATAAAAAAATAGTTTTTCTTGCCGATATATTGCCATTAAGAAGCTACATATAGCCCTAAATGTGAAAAACAAATAGTGCACACCTCTTTGAGTCTTTACTTACAAAAAATTAATTATGTAGTATATCATTGTGTGAACGTTCTAATATTTTCAAAATTAATATATACATAAAAAGAGATTATAGCGTATTAAGCCTTAAAAATATCTTAATACATGGGTGTACTGTGTTGTTAGGTAAGAAAATATATAAAAACTTTTGAAGTAGAAATTGATTATTTTTTATATGGCCAGATGTGCCTTATAAGTTACAGCAAGTTTTTCTAATCGTTACTCAAATAGCACGGTTTATTGTAATCATAAACGAAAGTAACTTTTAGGACGCAACTTGGTGGCATGCATGTGCGTTTGAACGGATAAGAGTGCATGTCGCCCAGCAAGCAAACACCTCCTCACGATGTTTCCCCACATATTTACGTCGTCATCATGCAAACTAGTTCAAAATTTAAAACTCTATTACTTTCAAACCGATTGTCAAAATTAAAATTAGTTGTAACCATTGTGTTCCTCACGGCAAGTTCTTCAAACTTAGAACCCATATGGACATATCTTGTCACTTATTTTTGAAAATAAGGTTGTACCATAAGCTTTCTATCACAAAAGATACTTTATACTATACACTGATATGAGAAGTAATTTTGTACTTGTTGGAGATAATTGGATTTGGTCCATGTACCCACATGGACCCATACCACTTCGAGCTCACGATGTCCATAGTAGCAACCTCTCTAGATGAAGAACCACCTCTGAAAGCTCCTGCAACCGAACAAGTACCTGACGTGCAGCACCACGACTTTGCTAAAGACTATTCAAGACAGATTACATTGAAATCAAGCTACAAGACAATCGTATAAGGAAAAGATGGAAAACCCTATGCGCACAAGGCACAAAAGGTTATTTACCGACGACTATAAATACCAAAATACCTTATGTCATAGAAAGAACATTCAGTCTAGTAAGGAAGTTTGTACTTGTGAGAGATAATTCGATTTGGGCCATGTACCCACACCAGTTCTAGCCCACGAAGTCCATAGAAGCAACCTTTCCGGTTGAAGAATTGTCTCTAGTAGCTCTTCCAACCGACCAAGAACCTTTTCAACACTAGGACTTCGCTGAAGACTCCTCAAGATGGACAACATTAAACAAAAACTACGGATTAAGACAAGCATACAACGAAAAGATGGGTAACCCTAGGCATACATAGCACAAACTATTACTCACTGGCGGCTAATATACACGATGTCTGATACCTTAGAAGGGACATTAAATCTACACCCATTATAGGTGAGATATGGCTCGGAAGTCATCGAGATTGCAACCTTTGTAATATATTAGCCTTAGCCTAAAATCCTATACACAATCAAAAAAAAACCTACTCGCCGAGATCTAGTACTGTATCAATCTATAGCCACTTCATCAATAAAGTCCAAGGATCTCCATCTAAATCGTGTCGTGACTTTGAATGGTTGACCGGCGCCTCGTACCGAAGAAAAAAAAATTCTACGCAAGTTTGGGTTTGCCGTGGGATCGTGAAAATCAACCTTAGACAGTATTATTTTATTTTATACCACAAACACGAAGAAAATGGGTAGACAGGAGGCTTGTTTTTAATTCAAATTCACTTTGCTTCTAAATGATCTTCAAAACAACATGGCATATATACATATTTGGATGAATACTTTCTAAAGGAAACTTTATACTACAAATCGACACAAAAAAGAGTATCTTTCTACTATAAACTTGCTTTTCTTTCACACACACACACACACACACACACACACATAAAATGTGAGGAGGAAAGGCTTGTTTTCAATCCATGCAATTTCCAACTTGTCAGTTTCATGAGAGGAAATCATGCTTGTTTGGCAATGTTGTCTATCAACCTACGCAATTACTATTCTAAGAAAAAACTTCTTGGACGAAAAAACATGTTTTTCCACAAACTTTATTTTTTGTGAATGACTGTTGATTTTTGAAATAATGTTGTCAGAATATACCGGTGCGAGATCTAATTTGGATGATCGCATCGTCAGGAACACATATGTGGAAATGGATTTAAATTTGGACACTCCAATTACGTTTAATACATTACCAAACTCTAGAATATATTATCATGTGAATGACTTCATATGTTTATATGTATATGGGGAATGTGCTGATTTTTGCACTATCCGTCCTGAGAGTCACGGAAGATGCTTCCATATGTTGTTTGGGCAGCCGCGAGCGCAACAAATATGAGAAATAGCAAGTGGGCCTTTAATAATTTGTGTAACTATTATGGGTTCAACTAGTTTTGCACATGCAAAAAAAAATCGGTTAGTCTCTCAAATAAGAAGTTATTGAGGGAATTGAATATATTTATAGAAACTCACTACGGTGTGTAATGTATCCATAAGAGAGACTAGCTGCTAAACTATAATTGCCACTACGGATTCTCCCTATGGAGGAAGAACGAGTAGTACTCCCTCTGTTTTTGTATACAAGGCCACAAACTCACATTACAGATACCAAGGTAAACACGTTAAACTGATTAATGCACGGCAAAACCAACTTGTTTAGCTTCATTTACCAGGTTAATAAATGAGTGTATGCAATTTCTTTTCCTCTATAGGCTGCATGTATGCATGCATGCTTCGTGATTTGGTTGGGTAATTAATGTCGTCATTTGCAGGTGGAAACATCATTAATTTTGCCTCGTTTAGTGTTTGTGGCCTTATAAAGAAGCAAAATTGTATATTTGGTAGTGGACTTGTATATAAAGACAGAGGGAGTATTTTACATGGATCTTGTGGCCCATCTGTGCAAAGTATTTCTTCTTCGGATGACTCACATCTGATTGGCTATTTCACATCTCTCCTTTATATTGTGGTGCTTTTGTCCAATAACCAAGGTATTGAAGGGGTTTCCTAGAAGAAAACAAAAAATTCCTAACAACGCTAAGCAAAAAATAGCCAAGATCTATTACTATGCAGATATAGAGTAATGGAAAAGAAACAATGATCATACCCTTGAAGACCGAAAGCGGGGATTACCCTCCCGCACAAGGGTTGTCGATGAAGACAACAAAGCCGGCCTCAAGGTCGAGGAGTGGTTCACGACTAGTGCCCCAAGTGTGACACCTCGTGGGATTATACACGTACCGTATAGACTATGACTCTTGGTCTCCGGCCCAGCGAAGGTTGCGAAAGTAGAGCGATGGACCGAAAACTAATAGCACGGTGGGGTGCTTACAGTGGAGAATACTCAACTCCTAGCACTGATCCAGAGGGAACCACGGTTGGATGGAGAAAAGGGGAGAGGTGCCTCCCGCCCATGTTGCCCCCCCCTTTTCTTTATTTCCTTTTTTCCCACCTTTCCCCTAATGGGCCAAATCTGCCCGGAAGGCCCATTAGTAGAATAAATGCATTTTTTATGAAATAAAATAGCCTATTTAGTTATTAATTACACTAATTAATAATAAATGAACATTACTTATTCATTTCGAGTCCCCGAAACACTTCCGGCATTCTCCGATCACTATCTGGCATTTCTCCCTTAATTCGGATACTCCTCCGGAACTCTCCGATCTCTATCGGATAAATGCCAGAACGATTCCGGCTCTCTCTAATATCCTCTTCGGTACTAAGATCAATCTTAAACATTGTCTACCCTTATGTATGACACCCTACGGTTCGGGATACTCCAGACATGGCCGAGACTCTTCTCTGACCAATGACCAATAACGGGATCTGGACATCCATAATGGCCCCTGTGCATCCATCAAAGTTTTTGCGTCGTGTTGAAACTTTAACAGAAGTCCCCATACCTCTTGCCTTCGTGGTACTCTGTTAGTCCGATACTTGATCATTCGGTATCTTATACCCTGTTCAGTCTCATTACCAACATAACAATTCAAGTCGTTCTCGTATCATTGCATCTCCGTGACCGAGTCACATGCTTGCAAGATAATTGATGCAACTCCACCAAGTGGGACCAGGAGTATCTATCCGTCATTAGAATTGGCAAGTCCCGCTCTTGATGGCTCGCCTCAACATATCCCTTTCATTACCCAAGAGACACCTTTATAATCACCCTGTCACAGTGTGACATTTGATGCAATCATAGTAACTTCCAGGATAGGAATTTAGATACCATCTCACGGTCAAAGGTTTTGGTACTACGTTTTTTATCATAACGTTGAACTTTTAATGACTTGATCTCGTTACGATAAACAAAATGGGTGTGAGTCCATCACATCATTCACCAATGACATGACTCCGTTGTAGGACATAAATGCCCATGACCAGGAAGCCTTGATCATATATTTCCCAACGAACTAGTATAACTAGAGGCTACTAGGGACCTGGTTTTGTTTACATACCACACGCATATTAATGTTTCCACTTAATACATTTATAGCATGGTATGAAACATTATGAACACATGCTTTATTAAATTGCCTCTAGGGCATAACTTCTTCAGTCTCCCACTTGCACTAGATTACAATTTAATCAAATTACACCAGGTAATATTCTAACACCAATGGCATCTTGATGTTTCTCGTGCTTTTCCGGTAGGAGACTCTTTGTTAACGGATCTTCCATGTATGTATCTTGCAAATCTTTATGTCACCATTCTTCTGATAATATCTTATCACGCGGTAACGCCGGAGTATATGCTTGGCTGTGGAGTGAGACCTTGGTTCCTTTGCGTTAGCAATGGCACTGTGTTGTCACGGAAGATGTTCACAGGGTCTTGCGCGCCCGGAAACTATCCAAGCTCCATGAGAAATTTCCTTATCCATATAGCTTCATTCGCCACATCATTAACAGCGATGTACTCCGACTCCATTGTAGATTGGGCCACCACGGGTTGCTTCCCGCTTCTCCAGCTCACTGCGCCACCGTTCACCACAAACACATAGCCCGTCTGCGACTTCCAGTCATCTGGATCTGTGCAGAAGCTCGCATCAACGTAACATGTTACGTTAAGCTCATCTGTACATCCTCCATAGACAAGAAACATATCCTTGGTTCGCTTAAGATACTTGAGGATGTTTTTAACTGATACCATGTGTGCGTCTCCAGGGTCACTCTGGTATCTACTTGTCAAACTGACAGCATGTGATACATCTGGTCTAGTACACAACATGGCATACATGATCAAGCATATGGTTGAAGCATAAGGGATGTATGACATCCTGTTTTTCTCCTCTGCCGTTTTCGGACATTGAGTCTTACTCAATATTGTCCCCGATTTCATGGGCAAGAAACCTTTCTTAGCCTCTTCCATGCTGAACCTTTTCACAATCATATCAAGGTATGTACTTTTACTCAACGCTGTTGGACGCCTATATCTATCACGATATATCTTAATGCCTGATACGTCTCCAACGTATCTATAATTTTGGATGGTCCATGTTGATATTATGCAAATTGCTACATGTTTTGTATACACTTCATAGCATTTTTATACATTTTCTAGGACTAACCTATTGACAAGATGCCACAACGCCTTTCATGTTTTCTGCTAATTTTTTTTCAAAAAAATTGTTCTAGAAATATTCTCGGAATTGGAAGAAACAAAAGCCAAAGTCCCTATTTTTCTGTCACGTACACGGAGTCCAAAGGAGACCCGAAGGGGGCCCGGGAGGCAGCCACACGGCTCGCCCCCTGGCCGCGCCACCACGTGGTATGGGCCCCCTGGGTGCCTACCGACATCGCCCTTCCGCCCTCCATCCACGAAAAGTTTCGTAGCCGCCGTCATTGTCAACCCTAGTTCGGGAGGGTCCTGAAGCTCTCCCCGGCACCCTGCCGGAGAGGCGAATCATCACCGGAGGGCTCCTTATCACCATGTCTGCCTCCGGAGTGATGTGTGAGTAGTTAATCCTTGGACTACGGGTCCATAGCACTAGCTAGATGGTTGTCTTCTCCTCTTTTGTGCCATCATGTTTAGATCTTGTGAGCTGCCTAACATGGTCAAGATCATCTTATTTAATGCTACGTGTTGTGTTTGCTGGGATCCGATGAATATTTAATACTATGTCAAGTTGATTATAGATCTATCATATATGTTATTTGTGATCTTCCATGCTCTCCGTTGCTAGTAGATGCTCTGGCCAAGTTGATACTTGTGACTCCAAGAGGGAGTATTTATGCTAGATAGTGGGTTCATGCCTCCAGTAATCTGTGAGAGTGACAGTAACTTCTAAGATTGTGGATGTGCTGTTGCCACTAGGGATAAAACAACAATGCTTTGTGTAAGGATAATTTTATTGTTTACATTACGCGGTTTACTTAATGCAATAATTTGTTGCTTAAAACTTAATACCCAAAGTTTGCTCGGATGACGTCCCGAGGGTGGATTTTTAGTCATAGATGCAGTTGGATAACGGTCCATGTATCATGTTGTAATGCCCAAATAAATCTCATAGTAATCATCATGTCATGTATGTGCACTACGGTGCAACCTCTATTTTGTCAATTGCCCAGCTGTAATTTGTTTTACCTAGCATGTTATTTATCTGTATGGAGATACGCCACTAGTGAACTGTGGACCCCGGTCCATTATTTTATAATGATAATACAACCTACTGCAAACACTATTCTCTTTTACTGCAAACACTGTTCTCATTTCAATCTACTGCAAACAAACATCATTTTCCACACTATACGTCTAATCCTTTGTTTTCAGCAAGACCGGTGAGATTCACAACCTCACTGTTTCATTGGGGCAAAGTATCTTGGTTGTGTTGTGTGTAGATTCCACGTTGCTGCCGATCCTTGTAGTGCGCCCTGCCAACATCAGCTGTCAACAACCTTCAGAAGTGATTTCTCTCTCCTATTAGTCCGATTAAACCTTGGTTTACTTATGCTTTTACATTATTGATGATCAGTTCTATGTTGGTAGCATGTCACCTCACAAATTATGTGTTTTTATCGTTTACCTACTCGAGGACGAGTAGGAACTAAGCTTGGGGATGTTGATACGTCATAAATGTATCCTTAATTTCTGATGTTCCATGTTGTTTTCTTATTGTTTCCCACATGTTTGCTATACACTTAATGTCATTTTTATCGATTTTCCGGACTAACCTATTGACAAGATGCCACAGAGCCAGTTCCTTGTTTTCTGCTGTTTTTAGTTTCAGAAAAGTTGTTCTAGAAATATTCTCGGAATAGGAAAATTCGAAGCCCGTAAGTCTTAGAATTCCTAAAGGTTCCACGGAGTCCTGAAGAGACCCGGAGGGGGCCCACACCATAGGGCGGCGCCCCTGGCCGCGCCATGGGGTTGTGTGGGCCCCCGGCCTCCATCGCCTTTGCCCTTTAGCCTATTTATACCCCCCGAGACGTAAACCCTAAAAATATACCACTTTGTCTCGAAAAACACCCGAGGCCGCCGTCATCGTCATCCCGAGATCAGGAGGGTTCTAGAGCTCTCTCGGCACCCCGCCGGGAGGGGAATTCATCACCGGAGGGGTCTACACCACCATGCCCTCCTATGAAGTGATGTGTGAGTAGTTCATCCCTGGACTACGGGTCCATAGCAGTAGCTAGATGGTTGTTCTCTCCACTTTATACCTCATGTTTAGATCTTGTGAGCTGCCTAACATGATCAAGATCATCTTTATGTAATGCTACATGTTGTGTTTGCTGGGATCTGATGAATGTTGAATGCTATGTCTTCTGATTATCAATATATCATGTTATCTTAATACATATGTTATTTATGATCTTGCATTCTCTCCGTTATTAGTAGATGCTCTGGCCAAGTAGATGCAAGTAACTCCAAGAGGGAATATTTATGCTCGATAGTGGGTTCATGCCTCCTTTGCATCTGTTTTCGAGTGACAGAAACGTGACGGATGGAGGATGTGATATTTCCATTAGGGAGAAAACAACGGTGTTTACTTAGTTTACATTGTTTACATTGCACACTTTTCTTACGACGATAATATGTTTCTTGCAACTTAATACCCAACGTTTGTTCGGATATTATTTGGAGGGTTGATTATTAGACATAGATCCAGTTGGATGACGGTCTATGTATTTTGTTGTAATGCCCGCGTGAATCACATAGTAATCTTTATGTTTTTCATATGTACTACGGTGCAGCCTTCATTAGTTAGGGCTATACCTGGGCACAAGCTAGAAAATATTAAACTTCTTGATATATTCTATAATTGACTAACTGTTGAATCTAGGACATACTTGGATAGTTTTGCTAGTTGTGTTTTGAGGCAAAGAACTCCATAAGAAGCTGAGGAATTAATGGATAAAATAAGCCAAAATCATGATGATTGGACTATGGTTGAGCCTGAGCCGACTCCTACTCCAGTATCAACACCAACACCCAAGAAGAGGGGAATGATTGAATTAAATGATGAAGTGATGAGAGAAGCCAAGAAATCTCTTAAAGAGAGGGGTATTAAATCTGAAGATGTGAAGAATCTTCCACCTATAGAAGAATTATGTAAGCCAATCCCTCACTCATCCACCATTGAGGTACACTCTCTCCAATATTTTGATAGTAGAGATATTCCCTATAATAAACCTCCTGATCAATGTTTAGATGAATTTGATAATTATGTTATTAAGCAAGATAATTTTAATATGAGAGTGCAAAATCACCTTATGGAAAACTCTAGAGATATTGATAATTTGCATGGTATTATAGAAAGAACCTCTAATGATGTTAAAATGCTTGTTAAACATTTTCAAATGGTTCAAACTCAAATTGATCAACTTTCTAAAGTGCAAAAAGATTTTATAGTTAATGCTTCTACAGAAAACCATGCTTATGAAATAAAAACTAGAAGTGGTATTGCTACACAAGATCCTTTATATCCTGAGGGACATCCTAAAAGAATTGAACAAGATTCTCGGAAAACTAATAATAATGGTATTCATACTAAGAAGAAAAAGAAGAAGAAACATAAAACTGGTGTAGAATCCTCTGAACTTGCTAAAGATCCTAATAGTATATCTATCTCTGATGCTAAAACTGAAAGTGGTAATGAAAAGAATGATGCTTCTGATAAAGAAGAACCTGTAGCTGAACCTGAAAAGCAAACTAAAACTGCAAAGTATACTAAGGAGGATTTCATTGCTAATAAACATGGTAATGAGAGAGAACCTTTGGTACAAAAACCAATGCCTTTTCCTAATAATAAACACAAATCTAAGGAAGAAGAACATTATAACAAGTTTTGTGAGTGGATGAAACCTTTGTTCTTGCAAATTCCTTTAACTGATGCTATTGAATTGCCTCCTTATGCAAAATATATGAAAGATATTGTCTCTAACAAAAGGAAGATTCCTAATGAGGAAATTTCCACTATGCTTGCTAATTACTCTTTTAATGGCATGGTTCCTGCGAAGCTTGGAGATCCCGGTATACCAACTATTCCCTGTTCTATTAAAAATAATTATGTTAGAACTGCTTTGTGTGATTTAGGAGCTGGAGTTAGTGTCATGCCTTTTACTCTCTATAAAAGGCTCATCCTAGAAAAGTTGATACCAACTGATATATCTTTGCAAATGGCTGATAAGTCTACTGCTATTCCTGTGGGTGTATGTGAGGATGTTCCTGTTCAAGTTGCTAATAATTGTCTGATATTAAGTGACTTTGTTGTGTTGGAAATGGCTGAAGATGATAATATGTCTATTATTCTTGGAAGACCTTTTATTAATACTATTGGGGCTGTTATTGATTGCAATCAAGGAAAAGTTACTTTTAATGTTAATGATAAAGAGCACACAGTTTATTTTCCCAAGAAGATTGATAGAAAATATGGTCTAAATTCCATTGAAAATATTGAGACCGTCAAGATTGGAGAATTTTATTTTCCTATTCCAAAGCCACCCAAAGAATATGAATTTATTAGGATTGGGACTATGTCTATCAAGGTTGAGGTAACATAAGTATTTAGTGAGAAACAAAGTTTTGTTTCATATAAAATTATTTTGGTAGCAAGACTTGATCACCCTTGTTAACAAAATGATTTTAAATGAAGTGGGCAATGTTTTCACTATGTTTTCACCTTCCCCATTATGTTTTCACCATGTTTACTTCTGTTATCGCATTGCTACTTGATTACAATCATGTTTTCCACCATCCTTATGCATGTTTTCCTGATGTTTTCACTCTGATTACTGAGGTTATGCATGTTTTCACCATCCATACTTTTGTTTTCACCACTACCACATTTGTTTTCCTTGGATATTCTTTCATTAGAGTGTCATAGAACCTCTGTAGTGCTGGTTTTGGTTTTGTTATCCACCTTTTCACTTTCGTTCTCCTGGTTTTTATTAATTATTAAAATTCTAGAAATACCTCAAAAATAAAGTTTCTCGAAAAATTTCAGAAAAAATATAATAAATTTCTACGTAAAAATGAGGCAGAAGGCCACCTAGGAGACCCCAGTGGAACCCACAGTCAGGCACACCATAGGGTGGCGCGGCCAGCCCCTGGTGGCGCCAGCACATGGTGTGGGGCCCCCTGGCCCTCCACTTACTCTCTCCACTGCCAAAGTCTTCTCTCTCACCTCCCAAACTGAAAACATTTCCTGGAACCCGTGTTCTTGCTGTTCTTCCTCTGGATTTTCGATCTCCTTCTTCGGTCCATCATTTGTGCTGATATTTGGTGTGTTTGATCTCCGGTATGTGACTCCTCCGATGATCCAAGTAGAATTTTGTTTAGTGAAGTATTTCTTGAGTATTTTGGTACTGTAGGTGACAGCTTATGTGAGTTTGCATGCTTGATTTGAGTATAAATAATGTATTTTTGATGTATGTTTAGCTCTCATATAAGTCCCTATGGTAATTTCCACCTTATAGTTGTTTGAAATTAATTTTTGTGATGATTGTTGAAAAATTTCAG
Source organism: Alopecurus myosuroides (assembly GCA_028641055.1). Lineage (NCBI taxonomy): Eukaryota > Viridiplantae > Streptophyta > Magnoliopsida > Poales > Poaceae > Alopecurus > Alopecurus myosuroides. The sequence continues at coordinate 129,694,992 of CM054057.1, read as the reverse complement.
AGATGGACCACGATGTTCATCAACTAAACCAGCATGAGTTGGAATTGCTTGAGGTCATGCTCGTGCACCGTGAAGAGAGAGTGTTCCCATCAATTTATCCGTGTCAGGAATTCATGAGGATTACAGAAATTTCACAGGATTTCAACACTCTTGTGAATAATGCAGGCTTGGACCGTTTCATTAAGGATGAGTGATGTCTACGCACGCTTCTATTCTTGTAGACGGTGTTGGGCCTCCAAGTGTAGAGGTTTGTAGAACATAAACAAGTTTCCCTTAAGTGGATCGCCCAAGGTTTATCGAATTCAGGGAGGTAGAGGTCAAAAATATCCATCTCAAGCAACCCTGCAATCAAGATACAAGACGTCTCTTGTGTCCCCAACACACCCAATATACTTGTCAGGTATATAGGTGCACTAGTTCGGCGAAGAGAGAGTAAAATGCAAGTAATATGGATGATAATAAGTGATAATAGCAATCTGAAATAAAAATGGCAGCAAGCAAACATGTAGCAGAACAAGCGGAAAACGGTGTCTCAATTCTTGGAAATAAGGCCTAGGGCTCCTACTTTCACTAGTGGACACTCTCAACAATGATCTCATAATTGAATGGATTAATATCATTTCTTCACTATGCTACTCCGAACCACTCTCCGGTCGAATAACGAACACTAATCATTGCGTAGGGCTTTAACAGCACTCCTCAAGTCTATATTCCCTCTCTAGGGCACCCCAATGTCACTATGAGTGCCATAAATTAGTAAAAAAACGCCACAATTTCATAGGTTCACCTTCCAACACAAGATATAAATATCATGCTAAACCACACGAAGCACACACTGTCACCTTTGCCCCGTGATCAAAGTGTTTACGGAGATAACAAAACCACTTGAGTAGTATAACAGATGAAGATCAATCTATAGATTTAACTAGATTACAAAGCTCATGATCACATAAAGATCACACCATGGGAGAGAGAGATGAACCACATAGCTACCGGTAGAGCCCTCGGCCTCGGGGGAGAACTACTCCCTCCTCATCATAGGAGACAGCAACAACGATGGAGATGGCGGTGGAGTCGATGGAGATGTCTTCCGGGGGCACTTTCCTGTCCCGGCAGGGTGCCAGAACAGAGATCTGTCCCCCGAAACTTGTCGGTGGCGGCGGCGGAGCTACAGATGTATTTTGCAGAAAAGGTCGATTCTCCTAGGGTTTATGCCTCGGGGAATATATATGGGCGAAAGGGCGATGTCGGGAGGTGGCCAGGGGGATCACACCCCTAGGTGGCGCGGCCAGGGGGACCCGCGCCACCCCATGGTGTGGCCACCCTGTGGCACCCCTCCGGGGCTCTTCGGGACTTTTAGGACTTCTGGCTTTCAAATTTTCCAATTTGGAGAATATTTCCAGACCAACTTTTCTGAAACTAAAAACAGCAGAAAATGGGGAACTGACTCTGTGGCATCTTGTTAATAGGTTAGTCCCGAAAAACATAAGAAAACGTAGGAAAACATACGGAAAACATGTAGCAATTGGCATAATATCAACATGGAACATCATAAATTATAGATACATTTGAGACGTATCAAGCATCCCCAAGCTTGGTTCCTACTCGTCCTCGAGTAGGTAAACGATAAAACAAAATAATTTCTGAGGTGACATGCTACCACATAATCTTGATCATAATATGTAAAGTAGAGCATATAAACTAGGATCAAATGAACTAAAGCTGTGATCTATATTTGATATCAACAAGTAATGCATAAACAAAGAAGAAAGAAGTAAAACTTTTAATGAATCAATACTAAAAGACTATCAACCGTGCAAAGTTTATTAGATATGATTTAAGCTTTCAAGAACAACAATATCATGCACGTCAAACTATCTTCACAACCCCTGTTAGGATCAAGTCAAGCTTTCCACACGATGCAATTCTTGAATCTTAAACTATTTGCGCGCTAAAAACAAGCAAGTGTTCTGCGTTGGTCCCTGGCATCGGAATGTTATGTCTAAGAGAACATTATGGGGGGTTTGGAAGGTCAATGGAAGGAAGACTCACAAAGCTGAAAGTGGTCATCAGACAAGAGGAAGTCTTACAACCGAAGCTATCCAAGGAGTAGGGATTGCCACACAACGGATGCACATAGAGCTATAAGTGTATGAAAGATCTCCAATGGAACTAGTGGGGTGCATCCAACTTGCTTGCTCACGAAGACCTAGAGCTCATTTGAGGAGGCTCATCATTGGAATATACAAGACAAGTTCTATAATGTAAAGTTCCCCACATAGTTATGAATGATAATAATATGAAAACTCTCTCCAAAATGAAGTATTGGTGCTAAACATGAAGCACAAGTGTGGTATAAAGGATAGTGATGTGCCCCCTCTCTCTTTATTCTCTCTTTGGCCCTTTCTTTTTTTTTTTTTGGGCTTTTTCATTTTTTTATATATCCTCACCGGTAGGGGCAACATCCTATATTACAATGAATCATCACACTTTTAGTACTCATAACTCATAAAGAAATATCTCTGATGTCTCTAACTGCATGCTCCTGCCAGTGTAGCAGTATGCATAAATAACCATGAAGCTCATCATCAAGTAACATAATGGAGGTGGATGTTGTGCAGCAATATATCTCGGAATATCTATGGAAATGCCATGATAGGTAGGTATGGTGGTTGTTTTGAGGAAGAATATATGGGCTTATGTGTAGGAGAACAAAGTCCTCCCACGGGATTTGGATGCACGGGCAAAGTTTGCACCAACTCTCAACGGGAGAAAGGGCAATGCACAGTACCGAAGAGGCTAGCAAATATGGATGGTGGAAGTGCCAGGAACTACAACATAGACTCACGAGTTAAATGATTACAACAAGCAAATCATCTTACAAGGCACAATGCAAATCACTCCAAGAGGGTCCGTGGCAGTGACAAGTCAGTGTTAGCTACCCCGACCATAGCTCGTAACAAAAGGCCGATCAGAAATGTATCACTCGTAGCAATCATATACCATTGTTTCTATCAGCTGGTAATTTAAGTGTGGCACAACTTCAAGTTTCTTAGACCAACCATTAAAAGTTTATACTTACTAGTCCTTCCCGTTTATCCATTAAGCAAATTAATATCTCAAAACAAGAGGAGTGATTCAAGTGAAGCAGTTTAGTGATCTACAAGACCATGCAAATTTTTCCACTATACCAACTACCACATAAGAATTTCTATTCCCAACCAAGAACATATATGAGAACCACCTAACTACAAAAGGTAACATCTCTGAATAAGAGATGCATGAAAACAAAGGCTAAACGCAGTACTAGCAAAAAGTGAACACTCACAGAACAATAAGAATGAAAACTAGAGTGTTCTAAGCAATGAAAATGGAGCGTGTCTCTCTCCCACACAAGTATGATAAGATCCAACCATTTATTACAGCAAAGAAAACTGAACAAACTGAAAGCAAAAAATAAAATACGCTCCAAGTAAAGCACATAAGATGTGACTGAATAAAAATATAGTTTCACTAGAAGTGACCTGATAATCTATCAATGAAGAAGGGGATGCCTTGGGCATCCCCAAGCTTAGACGCTTGAGTCTTCTTGGAATTTGCTGGGATGTACCTCCGGGGCATCCCCAAGCTTAGGCTCTTCACTCTTCTTGATCACGTCATATCATCCTCTTCTCTTGACCCTTGAAAACTTCCTTCACACCAAACTTCTCACAATCTTCATTAGCAACGTTCGTGCAATCGAAATAATAAATTCACATGGTTCAGTTTCAACACAACCTAACACTCATAAACACATTAGCTACTGTAACAACTTATTTTAAAACTCTTTTTCTCTAAACAACACCAAAAGAAGGAGATTAAGATGCAAATGCAATTATTTGCAGAAATCTGTCAAAACAAGACATCAGGTAAAGATGATTTTTTTTCTAAAATATTCTGTTGCTCAAATAAAAAAGTGGTAAACTAAGAAAAGTTGCGGAATTAGCTGAGGAATAAGAAAAAAAATTCAGATCATTCTGATCTTCCAGGATTTTTACGATATTTTACGGTGGACAGCAGAAATCTGTTTTCTGCGCAGATCCAACTTTCGTCATAAACTTTACTTGGCACTACGGAAACATGAAAAGAAAGATACAAAGGAATCTATACAGGAGTATACAACCCCTTGACTCAAATAAAACAGAAAAAACAAAGCAAAATATAAAAAACATGGGTTATCTCCCAAGAAGTGCTTTTCTTTAAAGCCTTTTAGCTAGGCATGATAATTTGAGAAGATGCTCACATAAGAATAAGAGTTGAAGCACAATAAGAGAGCATCAAGAAGAAAATATAAAACACATTTAAGTATAACCCACTTCCTATGAAAAAGAATCTTGTAGAAAAACAAGTCAACGAAGCACAAAGTGACTAGCATAGGAAGACAAAATAAGTGCAACTTCAAAAATTTCAACATAAAGAGGGGAAACTTAATATTGTTGAGATGCATAAAACCATGTTTCCCTCTCTAATAATAACTTTCAGTAGCATCATGAATGAAATTAACAATATAACTATCACAGAAAATATTCTTATCATGAGCCACATGCATAAAAGAATTATTACGCTCCACATAAGCATAGTCATTCTCATTAATAATAGTGGGAGCAAATTGAACAAAATAGCTATCATTATTATTCTCATCACCATAATCATTAAATATAGGAGGCGTATTGTAATCATAATTAATATTTTCCTCTATGGTAGGTGGACTAAAAATATCATATTCATCATTATAAACAGGTGGAACTAGAATACCACAATAATTATAATCATCATATATTGGAGGCAAAGTATCATCAAAGTAAATTTGTTCCTCCATGCTTGGGGGACTAAAAATATCATATTCACTCAAGACTATCTTCCCCAAGTTTAGACTTTTCCATAGCATCAGAAATAATAGTGTTCAAAGCATTCATACTAATAACATTGCTATTAGCATGCAAATAAAGCTCCATAGGTTTTTTAAAATTTTCTCTTCGAACACTTCATGTTCTAATTCAAGATGAAGATTACAAAGCTCTCTTATATTTTTGTGGTTTTCCATTAAGACTAACTAGTAAAAATAAAAACAAGGAACACGTAGAAATAAGCCAACTAGTGAAAACAAGAAACAAAAATATATAATTGCAAAATCTAAAGGAAATAACTTTGAGCACTCACAACTGAGGATGTGAGTACCTCTTACCTTACCTCCCCGGCAACGGTGCCAGAAAAGAGTTTGATGTCTACGCACGCTTCTATTCTTGTAGACAGTGTTGGGCCTCCAAGTGCAGAGGTTTGTAGAACAACAGCAAGTTTCCCTTAAGTGGGTCACCCAAGGTTTATCGAAATCAAGGAGGTAGAGGTCAAAGATATCCCTCTCAAGCAACCCTGCAATCAAGATACAAGACATCTCTTGTGTCCCCAACACACCCAATATACTTGTCAAGTATATAGGTGCACTAGTTCGGCGAAGAGAGAATAAAATGCAAGTAATGTGGATGATAATAAGTGATAATAGCAATCTGAAATAAAAATGGCAGCAAGCAAACATGTAGCAGAACAGGCGGAAAACGGTGTTTCAATGCTTGGAAATAAGACCTAGGGCTCCTACTTTCACTAGTGGACACTCTCAACAATGATCTCATAATTGAATGCATAAATATGATTTCTTCACTATGCTACTCCAAACCACTCTCCGGTCGAATAACAAACACTAATCATTGCGTAGGGCTTTAACAACACTCCTCAAGCCTATATTCCCTCTCTAGGGCACCCCAATGTCACTAAGAGCACCATAAATTAGTAAACAAACGCCACAATTTCATAGGTTCACCTTCCAACACAAGATATAAATATCATGCTAAACCACACGGAGCACACACTGTCACCTTTGCCCCGTGATCAAAGTGTTTACGGAAAGAAAAACCACTTGAGTAGCATAACATATGAAGATCAATCTACATATTCGACTAGATTACAAAGCTCATGATCACATAAATATCACACCATGGGAGAGAGAGATGAACCACATAGCTACCGGTAGAGCCCTCGGCCTCGGGGGAGAACTACTTCATCCTCATCATAGGATACAGCAACAGCGATGGAGATGGCGGTGGAGTCGATGGAGATGGCTTCCGGGGTCACTTCCCCGTCCCGGCAGGGTGCCAGAACAGAGATATGTCCCCCAAAACTTGTCGGTGGCGGCGGCGATGCTACGGATGTATTTTGCGGTAAAGGTCGATTCTCTTAGGGTTTATGCCTCGGGGAGTATATATGGGTGAAAGGGCGATGCCGGGAGGTGGCCAGGGGGGCCACACCCCTAGATGGCGCGGCCAGGGGACCTGCGCCACCCCATGGTGTGGCCACCCTGTGGCCCCCCTCCGGGGCTCTTTAGGACTTCTGGAAGCTTCCGGGACTTTTAGGACTTCTGGCTTTCGAATTTTCCAATTCCGAGAATATTTCTAGAACAACTTTTCTGGAACTAAAAACAGAAGAAAACAGGGAACTAGCTCTATGGCATTTTGTTAATAGGTTAGTCCCGGAAAACATAAGAAAACATAGGAAAACATACGGAAAACATGTAGCAATTGGCATAATATCAACATGGAACATTAGAAATTATAGATACGTTTGAGACGTATCAATGATCCTAAACAATATGTGAAACAAACTATGTCTGTGGTGCAGGATTTTTGTTTTAAATGGTCCTCAACTAACCCAATGGTCGACTTTAAAAATTTACAATAAAGCCGTGAGCCTACCTTTTAGTGATTTTTGTGCAGCTATTAATGTACCAGAATGGGGTTCTTGTGAGAAGATAAGTGGGCAGCCTAATACACTACTGGATTTATATGGAGATATTTGCCAAGGCAGAAGCTTCATAGGGGAGAGTGGTAAAATTCGTGAAATTCAACTCCCTAGCATTCGGTACTTTGCCTACTTTATTTCTAAGTGTGTGTTAGCTAGAAAAACTTCCAACAAGCTATCTGTCTATGATTTGGCGTTTGTTGCAGCTGCCTTAAGATGTGATAGGTCTTATAATTTTGGCGCTTTGATTGCTTACCGTCTCTCACATAACCGTGCGAAGGGCGGAGTTTGTGGAGGTCTTATCGCCTCGCGCTTGCTAGCTTTGCATGGTTTGGAGCCGCATCCTCTAGACCTGCAGTTTCCTATAGAGAGGCTTGATCTTGTTTCCATGGTTCAACATAAGTTTCTTTCTACCCATGCTCACTTACATAATTTATCTTTTGAATTAACTTTCTCCAAACGATGCAGGTGGAGAATTATTAAAACTGTTAGGGAAGTACTTTTGCATGCACCTCTTTTGTTTAATCTTAATAGCAGGCAAGGATGGAAGATTTCTGAGAGTGCGCTGGACACATACCTTGAGCATCATCCCCAGCAAGCGGAGGATGCCGACGAGGGGGACGATGATGATTTCGTACAGCCCTATGACACCACGGGGATCCCATACCAGCACCTCGGTTATGACTATGTGCCCGCTGCTTCATCTTCTTCTTGGACGCCCGAGTATGACCACGCGAGGGACGACCCACCGCAGTGGGGATATTTCCCGCGCATTGATTGATCTCCACTTAGGCCAAAAGCCTAAGCTTGGGGGGAGGTATACCGACATCACACTCATTTATATATCATTTTCTCTGCCGGTTCTTTGTATATCCATGTTTTCTTTTCTATCGCTTCTTTTTGTTTCTTTCGTTTGTTTTCGTTTTCTTTCGTTTCTTTCATTCCTTTTTTTATTGTTATGTTCTTGTTTTCCAAAACACAAAAAGACTAAAAATATTTCTATTGTTTGCTTCTTTAGTTGGTTTGATTTATCCTTTAAGTTGCAGTCTAATATTCAAAAACCCAAAAATATTTGTTGTTCTACTTTGGTTTTGTAAAGTTTGTTGTAGAGTTCAACAGTAGTCCGTGACTCCCTTGGAGCTTGGTTTTCATTATATATTATTCGAGCCACAAGTGAAGAGAAATAATGACGATCTATGACAATTCAAGTTGTGGTGAGAGGCTGGTATGAACTCTATTTGCTTTCATTTTTGTACATATATCCATCAATGTGAGCATGCTTAGTTTGTTCGTATAAGATATATGTGACTTAATGGCTTCTTAATAGTTCATGCTCTCTCATGTTTTGTTCCAATTTATTAATGGTAAATGACATGTCATATAAATATTTGTTCGTATTGTTCTATTCGTAGAAGGGTATGACATTGTGGTAGTCTCCTTTGACTGTTTCATTTAAACCGACTTGGCACATGCTCACGCATGCTAAGACTGAAAACAGAAGTCAATAAGCCTCGATGATTTATTTTGCCTTAGAGTTCTAGTATCAATTCTATGCCTCAGTTAATTTTACTTTGTCACAAACATGATTATGATAGTTGTTGCTCTCTTGATTGTCGCTCCATGTCTATTGCTAGCCTTCACATGTACTGAGTATGACCTCTACTCGTGCATCCAATTCCCAAAAACCAAAGTTTTTCAAATGTGTCCACCATACCTACCTATATGTGGTATTTAACTTCCACTCCAAAGTAAATTCCTCATGTGCTACCTTTAAAACCTCCTAAACATTATTCCTGTTTTGTGCCCGTGTTTTCGCTCATGAGGACGTAAATAGAGACTCTTTATCTCACTTGTTGATTGCATTTCACACCCTGGACTAGTGGCTTCATCCGCTTATCCAAATGATAGAAGAGCTGGCAGCGGGGTGCCCAGCCCCAAATTAATAAACACAAATTCTCTTGACTCTTTTTGCCCCTGATTTATCAGTCAAAGCATAATTGTGTAAACAAAAGAGAAAGAGGGATGACCTTCTACCCAGATGCGTCCTTCACATGGGAGCCGCTCTTGTGAATCCAGTTGGCTTGTGACGTACTGTATTGTCTATTTACCATTCGTTGACATAAGCATACACCTCTCTCAAAATGTTTTCAATACCTCTATTTAATAAAATAAAATCTCTAGCACACGAGTTGATCCCTGCTTCCCTCTGCGAAGGGCCTTTCTTTTACTTTTATGTTGAGTCTCCACCATATTCTGTGAGCACCTTCTTGAGAGCACAATGGTCATTCTTAGTGTGATGTGTTTGTCCCAAAACACGGTTGATTGTGGTATAATCTTGACACTTGTATCTTTGATATCTTTACTTCTAGTCTTCCCCTGAACTTCAGAGGTGCCCTGGCATTTATGTTTTGCCCCACACATAAGGGCAAGAGAGATACCACTTTATTAGATCCTATTATTAATATTACAATCTTGCAAATATTTATGCTTCATGTTGTTTATTATTAATATGTTGTTATCTCTTCATGGTTTGCATAGCTATTAAGTGACAGTATCTTGCATGTATCTTATCATGAGCATAATTAAGTATTTGATCATATAGTGAGTATATTTACATCATATGATACAAATGTGTTTGTAGAAGTCTTTTATCGCACTCAGTTGACACTGAATTGCTTGAGGACAAGTGATACGTCTCCAACGTATCTATAATTTTTGATGCTCCATGATTATATTATGTCAATTGCTACTTGTTTTCTCCCTTATTTATAGCATTTTTATACGTTTTCCGGGACTAACCTATTAATAAGATGCCAAGTGCTAGTTCCCTGTTTTCTGCTGTTTTTGGTTTCAGAAAAGTTGTTCTCGAAGCATTCTCGGAATTGGACCCCACAAAGCCTGAAGTGCCTATTTTCCCCGGAAGCATCCTGAACACCGAAGAAGAGTCAAAGACGGGCACCAGGGGGGCCACACCATAGGGTGGTGCGCCCCCCTGGCCGCGCCAGCTATGGGTGTGGGGGCCCTGGAGCTCCACCGCCTTTTCCCTTTCGCCTATTTAATCCCCCGGATGGAAAACCCTAAATATCTGATAAAAAATACCCGAAAAGTTCCGCAGTCGCTGTCATCGTCAACCCTAGATCAGGGGGGTTCTGAAGCTGTTTCTGGCACCCTGCCAGAGAGGAGATCATCACCGGAGGCTTCTACATCAACATGCCTGCCTCCAGAGTGATGCGTGAGTAGTTCATCCTTGGACTACGGGTTCGTAGCTGTAGCTAGATGGTTGTCTTCTCCTCATATGCCTCCATGTTTAGATCTCGTGAGCTGCCTATCATGATCGAGATTGATCTTATGTAATTCTATATGATGTGTTTGTTGGGATCCGATGAATATTGAACTTATGCCAAGTTGATTATAGTCTTTATTTGCATATGCCATTCGTGATCTTGCATGTTTTCCGTTGCTAGTGGTTTCTCTGGCCAAATAGTTGCTAGTGACTCCAAGAGGGAGTATTTATGCTTGATAGTGGGTTCATGCCTCCTCACCGCCTTGCTTAAGTGACAGAAATGTGAAGGGGGAGGATGTGTTGTTGCCATTAGGGAGAAAACAGCGGTGACAGTGCCCGCGTGCATAATAATTGCTTACATTACACACCTTGTTTAATGCAGTTATCTGTTTCTTGCAACTTAATACCTAAGGGGGTTCAGATGATAACCTGAGGGTGGATTATTAGTCATAGATGCAGATGGATTTCGCTCTATGTATATTGTTGTAATGCCCGCACTAAATATCATAGTAGTCATCATGTCATATATGTGCACTACGGTGCAACCTCTATTTGTCAATTGCCCAGTTGTAATTTGTTCACCCAGCATGCTATCTTTTATGGAGAGACACCACTAGTGAACCTATGAACCCCGGTCCATTTTCCATACCTGTTAAACAAACCACAATTATTTCCTGCTTTCTTTACTTACTGCAAGCATACATCATTTTCCATGCTATACGTCTAATCTTTGTTTTAGCAAGACCGGTGAGATTGACAACCTCACTGTACTGTTGGGACAAAGTATTTTTGATGGAGGGATAATAATCCGGTAGGCCCACTCCAAGGTGTAACCCGGCCCAAAAGACGCTGTGCAGGATCCGGCTAAGGATAAAGAAACTTCTGGAAGGCCCAAGTTTGTAGGCCTAGTAACTCGGATTGTGGGTTACGGTAAAGGAAGGTTTGGGTTTGTATGTCGTGTCCGGGTAGGATCCAGGGTGCGCCTTGGAGAGTAGGCCATGGGGGGTATGGGTGCTTTATAAACCGACCCCCAGGTATAGTCGAGAGAGATCTAAGAACCCTAGTAGTACCAGTTGATATCGAGCATCCAGTGTATACGAGAGATCGAGTTAATATATTGAGATCGGAGACTCGGCGACTTGATTGCCGGCTACCAGATCGAGTTCCATCATGTTTTCCTCTGAGCTAAACCCTCTCCCAAACGCCTGTGTCGTCTTGCCCCAAGATCAGTTACCCCCGGTAACGTCTGCCGTGATAATCCCACGACAGTTGGCGCCCACCGTGGGGCCTGCGTCCAAAGGTGTTTACATCACGGGAGAAGCTCGGAAGAACATGGAGAATCTTGTCGTCGGCGAGATCTACATCAACCACGAAGGGGAGAAGATGGTGGACGATTCCGGCTGGGAGCCAGAGTCGGATCACCTTGCATCCGGGTCCATTGTGACGATCGGCCAGATCAGCCTCTTCATCGGTATGGTACGTACGTCTGATTCAAAAGGACAATATCATGTGCATACTACAGGAACTTCTAGTAGGGACATAAAGATACTCAAGCAAGCTGTGAACTCGGTTTCCTCGGCTGTTTCGGGATACCTGAGATGGGCGGAACAAGAGATAACGTGGAGCAGAAGAGATCACCCGGAAAGGATAGAGCACCCAGGAGTCTTAGCATTGGTAGTCGCACCACAGGTTAATGGATACGAGTTAAAAAGGGTCCTGATGGACGGTGGAAGTAGCATCAATATCTTGTACTGGGAAACTTTCTCACGCATGGGTCTTAGAGAGTCCCAGCTACAGAAAAGCTCAACAATTTTTCATGGAATAGTGCCGGGTCACTCGGCATGTCCTGAGGGGAAAATCGCATTGGAGGTGGCTTTCGGAGAATCAGCGGATAATTATCGAGTCGAGTGGCTCACGTTCGAGGTGGTCAAATTGCGCAGTCCTTATCACGCACTATTTGGAAGACCGGCTTACGCCAAATTCATGGCCAGGCCGTGTTACGTGTATTTGCAGCTGAAGATTCCGGGTCCTAAGCGGACCATCACCATACATGGAAGCCGGGATATAGCGGCCGAGTGCGACGAAGGAGATTCGGTAATGGCCGAGCAAGCTTGCAGAAAAGAAGAACTCAAGTATTATCGGTCTCAAGTAGATCCAGATGATGGAACCGCATTGAGAAGGCCGAATACTGAGGACGAAAGAGCAAAATTCAAGGCAGCACAGGACACCAAGATGGTGGATTTTGTCGAAGGTGATCCCACTAAGCAATTTACTATAGGGTCTAACTTGGACAGCGAGCAGGAGAAGGCACTTGTGGAGTTTATTCGTTCGAACGCGGACGTATTCGCCTGGACACCTAGCGACATGCCGGGTATCCCTACAAAATTGGCAGAGCACAGTTTGCATGTAGATCCCAAGTCCAGGCCTGTTAAGCAAGGCTTGAGGAAGATGAATGAGGAAAGAAGGAAAGCTATAGGTGAAGAAATTGCTCGACTATTAACAGCCGGCTTCATCATGGAAGTGTTTCACCCGGATTGGTTAGCAAATCCGGTGCTGGTGATGAAGAAGACCAATGAGTGGAGGATGTGCATTGATTTTACGAGTCTCAACAAGCATTGCCCAAAAGATCCGTTCGCATTGCCTAGGATAGATCAGATCATAGATGCAGTAGCTGGAAGCGACCTATTATGCTTTCTGGACGCTTATTCCGGATATCATCAGATTAAACTCAAGAGGGAGGATTGGGAGAAAACGTCGTTTATAACCCCCTTTGGGGCCTTTTGTTACAAAACCATGACATTTGGGTTGAAGAACGCTGGTGCAACTTATCAACGGTGTATTCAGAAGTGCTTCGAGGACCAAATTGGATGCAACGTCCATGCTTATGTGGATGATGTGGTTATCAAGACCAGGAAGGCGGAAACATTTATCGATGACCTGAGGGAAACATTCAAAAACTTAAGGAGGTATCAGATGAAGCTTAACCCGACAAAGTGCGTATTTGGAGTTCCAGCCGGGAAATTACTTGGCTTTATCGTTTCGGAGAGAGGAATTGAAGCAAACCCAGACAAAATCAAAGCTATTCAAAATCTGAAAAAGCCGGAAAATTTGAAGCATGTTCAGAAGCTCACGGGCTGCGTGGCGGCCTTGAGCCGATTTATATCAAGACTCGGAGAAAAGGCAATACCCTTGTACCGGCTCTTGCGGAAGTCCGACAAATTTGTATGGGATCAAGAGGCGGATGAGGCGTTCGAGGCACTAAAGAAGCAGTTATCTGAAGCACCAGTACTAGCGGCCCCGGGTCCCAAAGAGCCTATGTTGCTGTACGTAGCAGCTGGCCCCAGAGCCGTTAGTGCGGTGGTGGTTGTGGAGCGTAAAGAGGATGGAAAAGGTTATCCAGTCCAGAGGCCCGTTTATTATGTCAGTGAGGTATTATCAGAGGCAAAGCAGCGCTATCCGCATTGGCAAAAGCTGGTCTTCGGGGTCTTTATGGCCAGCCGGAAACTAAAGCCGTATTTCCAGGAACACCCCATAACAGTAGTTAGCTCAATACCAATGTCGGATATCATCAGAAACTCGGATGCGACTGGAAGAATAGCCAAATGGGCGATAGAAATGGGGGATTATCACATCAGCTACAAGCCCAGGTCAGCAATCAAATCTCAGGCTTTGGTTGATTTCGTTAATGATTGGACACACACAGGCATGACTACCGTGGTTCCAAGTTCCGAGTCATGGATCATGCACTTCGATGGATCAAAGCAGTACGAGGGATCAGGAGCTGGGGTGGTGCTAACATCACCCAAAGGAGACAAATTGAGTTACGTACTACAAATTCACTTCGACTGTTCCAACAACGTGGCCGAGTATGAGGCCCTATTGCATGGCTTAAAGGTAGCCAAGGAGATGAACATCAAGAGGATACGATGCTTCGGAGATTCGGACCTTGTGGTACAGCAGGTGTCAGGAACTTGGGATAGAAAGGACGCAACTATGGCAGCATACCGCAGGGAAGTTGATCGGGTTGCAGGATGTTTTTCCGGGTATGAGGTGGAGCATATAGACAGAAGAAAGAATGAGGCAGCCGACGCACTCGCCAGACTCGGCTCGCGCAGAGAGCCGGTTCCACGTAACGTTTTCCTGGACGAATTATGGCGACCATCAGTTAAAACCGAGTCAGAGGAGGAATTGGCAAATCAAGACCCGGATTCAGGACTTGTGGCCACTGTACGTACTATTCCCGAGTGGACAGAACCGTTTTTTGACCTACCTATCACGCGGCGAGTTACCACAGCAGAAGGTATTAGCAAGGCAAATTTTGAGGCGAGCAAAGGGATATTCTATCATCAATGGGGAATTATACAAGAGAAGCGCAGCAGGAGTCTTTCTGCGCTGCGTAGCGCCAGAAGAAGGCCGGCAGATTCACAAGGAAATCCATGAAGGCGACTGCGGACATCATGCATCCACAAGATCTCTTGTGGCTAAAGCTTATCGACACGAATTTTTCTGGCTCACGGCTCTAGCAGATGCGGAACGATTGGTAGCAAGGTGTGACGGATGTCAACGGTACGCTCGCCAAACCCATGTGCCGGCTATGGAGTTACGGACCATCCCGTTAACTTGGCCGTTCACTGTCTGGGGTATGGACATGGTTGGCCCCTTTCATATGTCACCATGCAAGAAGACACATCTTTTGGTGGCTATTGATAAGTTTACCAAGTGGTTGAGGTTATGCCAGTTACTAATTGTGAAGCAGCTACAGCAGTCAAGTTCTTGAAAAAGATTATCTACCGGTTCGGGTATCCCCCAGCATAATTACCGACAATGGAACCAACATGTCCCTTGGTGAGATGGAGAAGTTCTGTGGCAACAATGGAATCCGGCTTGATGTTGCATCAGTGGCTCATCCGCAGGCCAATGGACAAGTGGAGAGGGCAAACCAAGAATTGCTTCGCGGATTAAAACCACGATTGCGAGTTCCCTGTATCAGGGCCGCTGGCGCATGGGTCGAAGAACTTCCTTCTGTGGTTTGGGGTATCAACACTACACCTAACAGGTCCACTCAAATGACACCCTTCTTCATGGTCTATGGCGCGGAGGCAGTGTTACCGAGTGACATTATTCACGATTCACCGCGAGTATCAGCTTACGTCGAAGTGGAGAACGAAAAGACCCGGCAGGACGCCGTAGATATGTTAGAAGAGCAAAGAGAACAAGCCCTGGAAAGATCAGCCATATATCAGCAAGATCTACGGAGGTATCATAGCCGGCGCGTGAAAACCCGGGTGTTCCAGGAAGGAGACTTGGTTCTGCGCCTGGTACAGTCAAACGAAGGAAAACACAAATTATCACCACCATGGGAAGGACCATTTATCATAAGCCGGAATCTGCATAATGGATCATATTACTTGGTAGATGCAAGGGAAGAGTCGGCTACAATTAACGACACCGCACATACCACTTCATCTATGCAAGAAAGAGACAGACCATGGAACGTGGCTCAGCTACGTCCATATTATACTTAGTAAAGACTATATTGGCAAGTGGAATTGCGCGATGTAACAGGCAGCAGGTTTTAGACGTACTCTTTTCCTATCCAGGGTACCCTTGGGGACTGGATGGGTTTTTAATGAGGCGGCTTGCTGACCCAATATTCTCATATCAAGAAAAGAAGTGGTTATTCTCATCTCAGTACGTTGCATATGTATAGGTCTTGGGGGCTGATTGCTTGAATAGCACAGTTACAAACTCAATGACCCGGCCTTGATGCCTATGAGTTATAAGGGCCGATTACTCGCAAACGAGTACGGCTGCAATCTTATAACCGGACAAAGGAGCCAAACTTTCTTGACTTTTCTTACTTAAGCTCGATGTGACTCGCAATAAAAGTGGCATGATTTGCTCGCTTACGATTACAATCAGCCATGAAGCCCAATGGGACTTGCCTGACCCTGTTTTCGTATAGATGTAACAATATGATATCCACGCGAAAGCCGGCTTATAGTACAAGATTGTCAAAAGGGTCATCTAAACCACAAGTTATGCAGAGTATAAGCCTAAAAGCTGGAAACTCAATGTTTATCAAGCATAACTTCACTACCTAGGTGAAACGGCTCCGGGTTTGAGCTTAGCAAACAACAAAACTCGTTCTCTTCGAAAAGACCACATATCCCAGACTCGGAAATTCGGGTCTTGGCGATTGGGGATTTTGGAAGGGAAAAAGTAGTTGCTAAGGCTCAAAAACACCCAAACATCCGAGTCTTGGGGACTTGGGGGCTTAGAAGCAAGCCCGCTCGTCAAAACACCCATGAAACTTGGAAACCGAGTCTCACAAAAGGAATCATAAAGAAAGTCGGATATCAAGAACAAGTTGACTCAAAAGTGGACAAATTTAAACGGACATAACAAGCACAAAGTGTATCAAGAACTTAGAGTGCATTACAAACTCCGGTAAATAGTATCAAAGGTGCACAGGCGCACCATCCAAAAATAATTGTTTAAATGGCACATCGGCCGACTGACGCATGAGAAGTGGCATTAAGGAGCAGGTATCACTCGACATTCTAAGCCTCGGTGTCCATCTTCGCCTTACCCTTGCCATCGCTTGGGGTAGCAGCAGCACCCGGATCAGCAGCGCCGGCTCGCGCAGGAGGAGGAACGACTGGCGTGGAGGTAGCGGGTGCAGAATCGGCTTCAGCCTTCTTTTTGGCAGCCTCCTCCCTCAGCTTAGCAGCTTCCTCCTTCCATCGGGCAAGCATGTCATACGGCTCGGGAAGGTCTGATTTGACAACTTCACCAGCAGCGTCATACGCAGGAACGAGGGAATCCACATCTAAACCGTCAGCAATCACGCTGGCCGGGTAACGGACCTCTTTCTGGACGGCTTGGAAATCCTTCACGGAGAACTTGGACCCATCAAGCTTGAATTCCGGGAAACCGCCCATAAGCTTAGTCAGCTCGAGCTTAGGGAAATAAGCCTTGGCAAGTGCAAGCCCCCGGGTTACTCCCACCCGGCAGGACGAGCGTTTCCAGTGCCAAATCCATCCAGGGATAGTGGAGCAAGCGTCTAGCATTCTCTTCAGGTCGCCGTGCCCTGTACCCGGCCACCGTATTTCTTGAAGGATCCATTTGGTTCCGGCGCATAGCTGCCGGATAACGCTCTTGATAGTTTTCAGCCTGGCAATGTCACCCTCGTCTGGCATCACTTCATCCGGACCTGCAGAAATGGAAACATAAGTCAGGAAACTCCGGCTATTTATCAAAAGGGTAACCCGGATGAAGAAACATACCAAGCAAAGCACGATATGTGTCAGCGATTTGAACAGAAAGGCTCGTTAGATCATCTTCTGCTGTGTGAGCCCTCTTGCTATACTTCTTCATTATCATCCTGTTCCTCCTAGCCTCAGCCTCGGCCGCTTCACGCAGAGCCACCTCCTTTTCAATGAGCTTCGTGGCCTTTGCCAGTTTCTCCTCAGATTGAGTCACGAAGGACTGCATGGATGCAAGGAAGGATTAGCCGGGTAAGGGGGAAAGGTATCAGTCGTTTATATCGTAAAAGTTCCAAGCAAATTGTGAAATAATTCACTCGGAACTTGGGGACTGGATAAGGACACAAGCAATATTAGTCGGGTTTACCTCGTGTTTGGCTACTAAAGCATCCAAGATATTTTCTTCATTAGCTCTCAAAGCGCGCAGGGTTTCGAGCATCTGGGCAAACGTCAGGTCCTCGGGTCGGACACCGGAAGAGCCGGCAGCCTGGTCGCCTGATGGGGGAGCTCTCCCCGCCCTTGGGGTCGAGACCCGGACAGTCTGAGTATCCGGGTTAGGAGAACCCATCCTCGTATCCGGAACCTCGATCTCCTCGTCTACTGGTTCGGATGAGGCAGGAGACTCGGCAGCTTGGTGAAGTGAGTCGCCCAAGGGGCCTTGTTCCTGGTCGTTCGCAGTGTTACCGCCAGTCGCGGATTCTATGTTCTCAGTCGGCTCCTCTGCCTGACGGTTGTCCGCCTCCCGGTTATCCATCTCCACATTCTCCGGGTCACTAACGGTGACTTGAGCGCTAAAAGAAAGATGAAAGAAGGCAGTTAGCAATGGTGATTGAAAATTGTCAGGTATCAAAGGGTGTCATATAGCCAAAAACTTACCCGGTGTTTACGGCGTAATCCGGCGGGAGCTCGCCGCTGGAAGCAGACGAAGATGTCAAAGGGACCGACAGTGGAACCCGGAATTGCCCGGCATGTGGATGGTTAGGAGAAGGGTGGCGCTGAGTAGAATTGGAAGGACGAGGCGGAGGAGCACTGGCACGGTGGACGGGGGAGGTAGAGATGCCCGGGTTAAGGGGATCCTCACCCGGGGAACTCCGAGTTACTCTGCGCTTGGCTGGAAGAGAGTCCTTCAAGTACGACGAGTTTGATAATTTATGGTTAAGTCGTCGCATGGCATCAAAGGAGTAAGGTTCGGAGGATATAGAAGAGAAAGGAACCTTGGACACTGCCCCTCTGGATTTCCTCTTGGCTCCGACTGTTACTTCCTGATCAGATTCGGTGGCCTCCGGGTCGTCCTCATCCTTCTCTTCTTCGTCCTCCAGCCCTGCGAGCCGAGTATGTATTGATGGAAAAGGTTAAATGGGAGGAAAATGATGTAAGTAAAGATAATACCAGATCCGGGCAAGTACCTTCACTATCATCGGCCGGCTCGTCCTCTTCTTCCGGGTCTCTGGAAGGAGGGGAGGGTTCAACTCTCCAGAAGGGATCATCAGCCTAAGACAAAAGGATGAAATTAAGGGTTAGAAGCTGTATCAAGTCAAAGTGTGGAAATAAGTTATGAATATCAGATCTTACCGCTGGAGCCGGGTTTTCCCGAGTAAATGGGGGTAACCCGGCGATGTTCTTTATCACCTCTAGCTTCTCTGTCAAGAAGCCCTTGATGGTCTTGTTGGTATCGCCGGTCGCAAAGCTCTTGGTGGAGTATCGGAGTGCGTCCGTGGTATGCCCCGAGTACTCGCACATTAATTTGGTGCGGATGGAGTTGGGTTGGATTCGAAAATCAACCCATGTTTTCACTAAATTGAGCCCAAGGAGGCCTTGGGCTGAGAGGATGGCTAGTTTAGCTAACAAGGGGAGGATCGCCTCCCTGTCTGAGTCAGGGGCAAAAGCATTAAAAGACTCGAAAGGCTCGAGGAGACTCTCCGAGTAGCCCGGCAGTTTCTTTTCGCTGTCTGGGGAGGTATCATGGCAGTAAAACAATGATAGCTGCCAGTGCTTGACATGGGAGTTTAGGTTGAGGGTTGGCATCGGTGAATTCTTGCGGCGTTGGATGGATACCCCGCCGTAGGTAAGAAGTGCCCCGTCACCGCTTTCGCGGCACGGCTTACACTGGAATAGCTCGATGAAGAGAGTCAAACTTGGCGGTACGCACAAGTACGACTCGGATAGAACGATGAAGTGGGTAATGTTCAACATAGAGTTAGGCCCTATGTCGAATACCCGGAGGCCATAATGGTTTAGGACCTCCCTAAAGAAAGGGTGACCCGGAGGACGGAATCCTCGGGTCACGTGCTCTATGAAGCAGATTACCTCATTATCGGCGGGTGTGGGCCGGGTCTCGTCGCCCGGTGCTCTCCAGTGAATATCCTTCTGGGAAGGGAGAATTCCTAACTCGGCTAGCCCGTCCAGCTTGGCCTTGGTAACCGTGGAACGCCCCCAATTGGCGGATATGGTCTGGGTTGCCTTTGCCTGAGTCGGCTGTTTTCCTTGCCGTTTGGGAGCCATGGGATCAACCTGCAAAACACAAGAAAAAGAGGTACAGGAAATAAGACTCGGAAGTATTGGATTATCCGAGTCTGGGGTATCAAGAAAGTGTGAAAACTAAGAACTATCCGAGTATCACGCCATGAAGTGGAGATTGCAAGGTATCCGGGTATTAAGTATAACTATGGAGATTATTGGTCACTTACATACGGAAAAGTGTTTGGGGAAGACGGATGGTTGCCCATGTATCTACTGCAAGCAAAATAGCCGGAAAAGGAGGATTTTCCGGGTGTCAATGTTGTGTGCGGAAAATTGAGGTGAAATGGATCTAGATCGGAAAACTTGCGAACGATTCTACCAAGAGATTGGTGATTAATAATGATAGGAGGGTGGTGTGTGATCATCAAACAGGTTGTTGAAGAAGTTGGCAAGCATTTAAGCCGTCTAAATTCGGTGTGAAAAAAAAAAGCGGCCCACAGGTTGACCTAGATCCAGTCTGGGGTGAATCGAAAAATTGCGAGGCTAAATTAAACAAGTACAAGGAGCTTACTGGGAGATGTTGGAGTTTAGCGCGACGACGGTGGACGGCGTGGATCGAGTGCCCCTTTGCGATTCTTGGCGAGCGGGGTGAGCGCACAGCGGTGAAGTTTGGCGGCGGCGCGGGATGGCTCGGAAGCGGACGCGGCCGGCGGTGGCTCTGCTCCGGCGGTGAGCACGAAATTCCTGCGGTGGTGTTACGAGAGCGCAAGGAGTGAGGAAGGAAAGAAGAGGATGGAATGAGCCGTTGGGTTCTAGGTCATCCTCTGAACACTATTTATAAGGTGAGGGTGAACTTATCCCAACGGCCGGAAGCCGGAAATTAGGGGGGAATGGTTATCCATGCGGATCCTGCGAGATATGCTTCGAGTATTTGGCAAGGTACCTGGACAAAAAAGAGAAGGAGATCCACCCCGTGATATCAGGGTTAATTATCGAGTATAGAATCTTGACATTATCATCAGTATTCAGACCTGGAAAGTTAAGCCAAGTACTTTGGGAAAAGCCGGGTTACTATATGGCCACCATGGAGTTAGGCCTAACTATCTATGAAAGCACCTCAACCCGGCCTCCATACACTTGTGTATTTGATATTTCTGCAGGGAATAGCGAGCGCTTCAAGAAAGGATCTGTGAAGCCGAAGCTATTCTGGGGACTACTGATGGAGGGATAATAATCCGGTAGGCCCACTCCAAGGTGTAACCCGGCCCAAAAGACGCTGTGCAGGATCCGGCTAAGGATAAAGAAACTTCTGGAAGGCCCAAGTTTGTAGGCCTAGTAACTCGGATTGTGGGTTACGGTAAAGGAAGGTTTGGGTTTGTATGCCGTGTCCGGGTAGGATCCAGGGTGCGCCTTGGAGAGTAAGCCATGGGGGGTATGGGTGCATTATAAACCTACCCCCAGGTATAGTCGAGAGAGATCTAAGAACCCTAGTAGTACCAGTTGATATCGAGCATCCAGTGTATACGAGAGATCGAGTTAATATATTGAGATCGGAGACTCGGCGACTTGATTGCCGGCTACCAGATCGAGTTCCATCATGTTTTCCTCTGAGCTAAACCCTCTCCCAAACGCATGTGTCGTCTTGCCCCAAGATCAGTTACCCCCGGTAACATCTGCCGTGATAATCCCACGACAATTTTGGTTGTGTTGTGTGCAGGTTCCACGTTGTTGTTGACACCAGTGAAGCGCCAGCACCACCGTCAGTGGCATCAACCTTCCTGAGATCCTCTTCCTCCTACTGGATTGATAACCTTGGTTCTTAACTGAGGGAAATTCTAGTTGCTTGCTCATCACACCCTTCGCTTGGGGATTCCAACACACCATCAAAGGGCAGCAAGGATTTCTGGCGCCGTTGCCGGGGAGGAAGAAGTCTTCTTGCAAGGGGAGTCTCTCACTCTCAACCTCTTTATTTTGGTTATTGTCTTTTTTTTATTCTCTTTATTAAAAACACACAAAAAAATTATGTCATAGCTGTTATTTATTTGCTTGCTTTTATTCTGATAAAATGAGTTCCCCTCGGAATACTAAGTTGTGTGACTTCACTAGCACAAGCAACAATGATTTTATTTGTACACCTATTGCTCCACCTGCTCCTACTTCTGCTTTTTATGAGATTAAACCTTATTTATTAAATCCTGTGATGAAAGAACAATTTTCTGGTATTAGTACTGATGATGATGCTGCCCACCTTAATAATTTTGTTGAACTATGTGAGATGCAAAAATATAAAGATGTGGATGGAGATATTATTAAACTGAAATTATTTCCTTTCTCTTTGAGAGGAAGAGCTCAAGAATGGTTGCTATCTTTTCCTAGAAATAGTATTGATTCATGGACTAAGCGTAAAGATTCTTTCATTGGAAAATATTATCCTCCTGCTAAGATTATATCCCTGAGAAGTTACATAATGAATTTTAAACAATTTGATAATGAACATGTTGCTAAAGCTTGGGAAAGAATGAAAACTATGGTGAAGGATTGTCCCACTCATGGACTGGCTACTTGGATGATTATACAAACCTTTTTATGCAGGACTGAATTTCTCCTCAAGAAACCTATTAGATTCAGCTGCTGGAGGTACCTTTATGTCCATCACTTTGGGCAATGCAACAAAGCTTATTGATGATATGATGATAAATTATTCAGAGTGGCACACTGAGAGAGCCCCACAAGGTAGGAAGGTAAATTCTGTTGAGGAAACCTCCTCTTTAAGTGAAAGGCTTGATGCTATTATGTCTATGATTGTTAATGGTAAAGCTCAAGTTGATCCTAATAATGTTCCTTTAGCCTCTTTGGTTGCTCAAGAAGAGCATGTTGATGTAAACTTTATTAGAAATAATAATTTTAACAACAATGCTTACAGAAATAATTTTGGTGGAAACAATTATAAGCCTTATCCTCCTAATAATGGTTATGGTAATTCTTATTGCAACTCCTGCAAACATGCTTAGAGAATTTATTAGCACACAAACTACTTTTAATAAATCTGTTGAGGAAAAGCTTGGTAAAATAGATGTTCTTGCCTCTAAAGTAGATAGCCTTGCTATTGATATTGATTTTCTAAAACTAAAGGTTTTGCCACAAGATGTTAAACAAAGTAAAACTTTGAATGCCATCCAAGTTCAAATTGGTAATAATTTTAGGTTGATGGCAGAATTACGTGCTAGGTGGGAAAGAGAATACGAATTGGCTAGAAAGAATAATATTGCTAGAGTTTGCACTATCACAACCACTAGTAAAACTGAAGCTCCAAGTGTTAGTAAACCTCCTACTATCAATGGTAAAGTAATTGGTGTTAATAAAGTCCCTACTCCTGTGGTGAAACGTGCTAAATTGCCTCAAACTGCTGAAATTGCTCCTGATAAAAGTGCTAAATTTTTTGGAGGTATGGGATATAATGGTCCCATTACTCTTGACTATAATAATTTTGATTTTGACGATTGCAATATCTCTGAAGTTATTATGTTCCTACAAAATCTTGCTAGAAGTCCCAATGCTAGTGCCATGAATATGGCCTTTACTAAACATATTACCAATGCTCTCATGAAAGTTGGGGAAGAAAAGTTGAAACTTGAAACATCTATCCCTAGGAAATTAGATGACAGTTGGGAGCCTATCATTAAGATAAAAGTAAATGATTTTTATTGCAATTCTTTGTGTGATCTTGGTGCTTTTATCTCTGTTATGCCTCAAAAGCTTTATGATATGCTTGATTTACCACCGTTGAAACACTGTTATTTGGATGTTCATCTTGCTGATAATGCTAAGAAGAAACCTCTTGGTAGAATTGATGATGTTATTATTATGGTTAACAATAACCTTGTCCTTGTTGATTTTTTTGTTATGAACATTGAATGCAATGCTTCTTGTCCTATTGTTTTGGGAAGACCTTTTCTTAGAACTGTTGGTGCTATTATTGATATGAAAGAGGAGAGTATTAAATATCAATTCCCCCTCAACAAAGGTTTGTAACACTTTCCTAGAAAGAAGATGAAGTTACCTTTTGACTCTATTATTAGATAAATATATGATGTTGATGCTTCTTTACTTGAAAATACTTGAGTTGCCCTTTTCTGCCTAGCTGAAAGGCGTTAAAGAAAAGCGCTACCGGGAGACAAACCGTTTTATTTCGCTGTTTTCAACCCGTTTTCTTTGGTGTGCTTTGCACCTGGGTGTTGTCCATTTCCTTAGAAACCCCTCTGTATCTTTTCATTTGAGTTTTGTTGATCCAAGTAAAGCCTCTAGTGGAAAGTTGAGGCTATATTTCGGATTTCTGCGCAGGGAACATATTTCTGTTGTCCACTGTTAATTCCGTATAAAATCACAGAAAATTCAAAATTACCTGATTTTTTTTGTGCGTAATCCTGAGTTACATACGCAACTTTTCTTAGTTGTCCACTTTTTGATTTGAGAAACAGAAGATTTTTTAAAAAATCGATATTTACCTGTTGTTCTGTTTTGACGGATTTCTGCCATTTATTGCATTTGCATCTTAATCTCCTTCTTTTGGTGTTATTTTGAGGAAAAGAGTTTTAAAAGAATCCGTGACAATATATAATATGTTTTTGAGTGTTATACTTGTGTTGAAAATGAACCATGTGAATTTATTATTTCGATTGAACTAACATTGCTAATGAAGATTGTGAGAAGTTTGGTGTGAAGGAATTTTCAAGGGTCAAGAGAAGAGGATGATATGATGTGATCAAGAAGAGTGAAAATCGTAAGCTTGGGGATGCCCCAGTGGTACATCCCAGCAAATTCCAAGAATACTCAATCGTCTAAGCTTGGGGAAGCCCAAGTTATCCCCTTCTTCATCAATAAATTATCAGGTCACTTCTAGTGAAACTATATTTTTATTCGGTCGCATCTTATGTGCTTTACTTGGAGCGTATTTTATTTTTGTTTTCAGTTTGTTTTTGTTTTTGCTTTCATTTTTTTTTACTTTTTCAATAAGCTTGTTTGGACCCCAGCATTCTTTAATTGGAGAGTGATACGCTCCGCTTTTTCATGAGAATACTTTGTATTCTTAATCTCTGTCTAGCTGCTGCATTTATTTAGATCATGTTTTGCATGATCTCTTATTAGAGATGTTAGTTTTAGTAGTGTTATGTGAATACTCTCATGTTTTCTTGATGTATCATAAATAGTATTTTTGTTAAAGCATGTTTTGTATGGTGCTTGTTGGGAAAAGAAAATTGTTGCTTGAAGTAGAATTTATAACAGTACTAGTAGAAGCTTGTATAGACTGTGGCTAGAAATTTTTCATGCCATGCTAAATGTTATTTTAGTTTTAAAGACTTGTGGTTATTGAGTAGCATGAATAGCCTCAAATATCTGAGAGTGTTTAATATGTCTTGAAAGATTCATGAGTTGTTCTTGTCATAGTAAAGCATCAATTTATGGTATTCTCTTTCGAATGTTTTATTTGGTTGACTTGGCGCATGCTCACACCATATTTATGACTACAAACCAGTCACGAATAGCCTCCATGACCATTTATTTTTTGAACTTGTGGTACCACTTATGCTTTGATTAATGATGTTTATGTCTCTATGCATGATTATGGCTCTTATGCTCTCTTGATTTTTCGCTTCCAGACTTCTGCTAGCCTCCACCTGTACTGAGTATGAGCTCTACTCGTGCATCCAACTCCCAAAAACCAAAGTTTTCCCATTGTGTGCACCATACCTACCAACATGTGGTATTTAACCGCCACTCCAAAGTAAATTGCTCATGTGTTACCATTAAAACTTTCAAAATTACTCCTGTTTTGTGCTCCTGTTTTAGCTCATGAGGACGTAAATAGAGAATCTTTATCTCACTTGTTGATTGACTTTCACACCATGGACTAGTGGCTTCATTCGCTTATCCAATGATAGAAGAGCTGGCAGCGGGGTGCCCAGCCCCAAATTAATAACAACAAATTATCTTCACTATTTTTGCCCCTGATTTATCAGTCAAAGCATAATTGTGTAAACTAAAGAGAAACAAGGATGACCTTCTACACCAGTTGCGTCCTTCACCATGGGAGACGCTCTTGTGAATCCAGTTGGCTTGTGACGTACTGTATTTTTCGGTTTACCATTCATTGACATTAGCATACATCTCCCAAAATATAGACACTCGGTGTCAAACTTTTAATACCTTTGTTTAATAAAATAAAATCTCTAGCACATGAGTGATCCCTGCTTCCCTCTGCGAAGGGCCTTTCTTTTACTGTTATGTTGAGCCTCCATCTTCTAACTTTATGCACAGTTGAGAGAGCATTTTTGCTATTCTGAGTTCTATGTGCATTTGTCCCATAAACATCAATAATTACTTCATAATGTGATATTATTTGTTCTTAAATTTTTTGTTCTAGTCTTCCTCGTGAACTTTGAAGGTGTCCTGGCATTTATGTTTTGCCCCACTCTTAAGGACTAGCAAAATATCACTTTGCCATGCTTTCTCTATGCCTGAAACAAACGTCTACCTTTCTTTGCATTATTATTCATGATCCTTTATTTGAGATACTCTTCGTGATGCAAAGTAATTGCTATGATTTATTATTAAAGTTCTATTTATCATGTTTGTGTTTGAAGTTTTATGATCTCAGCGTGCATATGCTTTTACATTAGATTGATCAAGTTTATGTTAGTAGCATGTCACCTCAGAAATTATTGTTTTATCGTTTACCTACTCGAGGACGAGTAGGAACTAAGCTTGGGGATGCTTGATACGTCTCCAACGTATCTATAATTTTTTATGCTCCATGATCATATTGTGTCCATTGCTACTTGTTTTCTCCCTTATTTATAGCATTTTTATACGTTTTCTGGGACTAACCTATTAACAAGATGTCAAGTGTCAGTTCCCTGTTTTCTGCTGTTTTTGGTTTCAGAAAATTTGTTTTGGAAACTTTCTCGGAATTGGACCCCACAAAGCCTGAAGTGTCTATTTTCCCCGGAAGCATCCAGAACACCGAAGAAGAGTCGAAGACGGGCACCAGGGGGCCACACAATAGGGTGCCGCCCCCCTTAGTCGCGCTAGCAATGGGTGTGGGGTCCCTGGAGCTCCACCACCTTTGCCCTTTTGCCTATTTAATCCCCTCGGATGGAAAAACCTAAAGACCTTATCAAAATCCCTGAAAACTTCCGCAGCCGCCGTCACCGTCAACCCTAGATCAGGGGGTTCTGAAGCTGTTTCCGGCACCCTGCCGGAGAGGAGATCATCACCGGAGGCTTCTACATCACCATGCCCGCCTCCAGAGTGATGCGTGAGTAGTTCATCCTTGGACTACAGGTTCGTAGCTGTAGCTAGATGGTTGTCTTCTCCTCATATGCCTCCATGTTTAGATCTCGTGAGCTTCCTATCATGATCGAGATTGATCTTATGTAATTATGTATGATGTGTTTGCTGGGATCCGATGAATATTGAACTTATGCCAAGTTGATTATAGTCTTTATTTGCATATGCTATTTGTGATCTTGCATGCTTTCCATTGCTAGTGGTTGCTATGGCCAAGTAGTTGCTAGTGACTCCAAGAGGGAGTATTTATGCTTGATAGTGGGTTCATGCCTCCTCACCGCCTTTCTCGAGTGACAGAAACGTGAAGGGGGAGGATGTGTTGTTGCCATTAGGGAGAAAACAGCGGTGAGACACTGGTAGAAAATAGGCCTTCGGTACGCCCCCATTAGTCCCCAAAATAATGGACCCGCGACCATAGGGGTCTTTAGTCACGGTTCGGGACGAGACCCGCGACCAATAGTCTGGGCCCAGCGCGCTCGGCCCACAGCTGGCGGAGGGGGGGGGGGCTTTAGTCCCGGTTGGCCAGACCAACGGGGACTAATAGGTCCTCGGGCCGGCCCCACGGCCTTTAGCCGCGGTTGTCCAGGTGAACCGGGACTAAAGGCCCATCCCTATATATAGGACTCACCTCGCTGCACTTGGCCACATTTGCTCACAATATTCACAAGGGGGTGGTGGGTATGCTTTTGGTTCCTACTATGCACACAAGGTGTTCGATGAAATGCCCCATAGCATGAAACACACTTGAGCGTTTTCATTTATTTTACCTCCGTGATCGCGGTTAGCAACTTGAACCTTTCATGATTTGTATTATTTCCAGCTAGCTAGTTAGTTTAACAGATGCATGATGGTTAATTATATACTTTATATAATAATAATGCAGATGAATCGGCAATGGATGTACGGTAACCGACTCTCCGGTGAGTTCACTACGGGTTTGAAAGATTTCCTCATAGTGGCAAATGCGAACAAACAGCGAGGTTTTATTATGTGTCCATGTGCTGAATGTAAGAATGAGAAGGGTCACTCCTCCTCAAGAGTCGTTCACATGCACCTGCTTCGGCACGGTTTCATGCCAAGCTATAATTGTTGGACCAAGCATGGAGAAAGAGGGGTTAGAATGGAAGAAGATGAAGAAGAGGATGATATCGATTTCAACTATCATGACCTTTTCGGTGATACTTTCATGGAGGATGATGCTGAAGGTGGGGAAGGGTTTGGTGAAGGTGAAGAAGAGGCACATGATGAGCCCGCTGATGATCTTGGTCGGACCATTGCTGATGCACGGAGACGCTGCGAAACTGACAAGGAGAGGGAGAATTTGGATCGCATGTTAGAGGATCACACGAAGTCACTGTACCCAGGATGCGACAATAGTCTGAAAAAGCTGGGCTGCACACTGGATTTGCTGAAATGGAAGGCACGGGAAGGTGTAGCTGACTCATCATTTGAAAATTTGCTGAAAATGTTGAAGAATATGTTTCCGAAGAATAACGAGTTGCCCACCAGTACGTACGAAGCAAAGAAGGTTGTGTGCCCTCTAGGTTTAGAGATTCTGAAGATACATGCATGCATTAACGACTGCGTCCTCTACCGCGGTGCATACGAGGATTTGAATGAATGCCCTGTATGCACTGCATTGCGTTATAAGATCAGAGGCGATGACCCTGGTGACGATGTTGAGGGCGAGAAAACCAGGAAGAGGGTTCCCGCCAAGGTGATGTGGTATGCTCCTATAATACCTCGGTTGAAACGCCTGTTCAGGAACAAAGATCATGCCAAGTTGTTGCGATGGCACAAAGAGGACCGTAAGTCCGACGGGGAATTGAGACACCCCGCTGATGGAACGCAATGGAGAAAGATCGCAGAGAGTTCAAAGATTTTGCAGCTGACGCAAGGAACATAAGATTTGGTCTAAGTACTGATGGCATGAATCCTTTTGGCGAGCAGAGCTCCATCCATAGCACCTGGCCCGTGACTCTATGCATCTACAACCTTCCTCCTTGGTTGTGCATGAAGCGGAAGTTCATTATGATGCCAGTGCTCATCCAAGGTCCGAAGCAACCCGGCAACGACATCGATGTGTACCTAAGGCCATTAGTTGATGAACTTTTACAATTGTGGGGCAAACCTGGTGTACCTGTGTGGGATGAGCACAAAGAAGAGGAATTTAACCTACGAGCGTTGCTTTTTGTAACCATCAACGATTGGCCTGCTCTCAGTAACCTTTCTGGACAGTCAAATAAGGGATACAAAGCATGCACGCACTGCTTACATGAGACTGAAAGTGTATTTTTGGATAACTGTAGGAAGAATGTGTACCTGGGTCATCGTCGATTTCTTCCCCGAAATCATAACGTAAGAAAGAAAGGCAAGCATTTCAACGGCAAGGCAGATCACCGGCCGAAGCCTGCGGAACGTACCGGAGCTGAGATATTTGATATGGTCAAGGATTTGAATGTCATCTTTGGAAAGGGTCCTGGCGGACAATCAGTTCCACAGGGAGTTGACGGGCACGTACCCATGTGGAAAAAGAAATCGATATTTTGGGAGCTACAGTATTGGAAAGTCCTAGATGTCTGCTCTGCAATCGACGTGATGCATGTTACGAAGAATGTTTGCGTGAACCTGCTAAGCTTCTTGGGCGTGTATGGGAAGACAAAGGATACAAAGGAAGCACGGCGGGATCAACAACTTTTGAAAGACCCAGATGACCGGCATCCGGAATGGTTTCAAGGTCGTGCCAGCTACGCTCTTACGAAAGAAGAGAAGGTCATTTTTTTTGAATGCCTGAGCAGTATGAAGGTCCCGTCTGGCTTCTCGTCGAATATAAAGGGAATAATAAACATGGCGGACAAAAAGTTCCAAAACCTGAAGTCTCACGACTGCCACGTGATTATGACGCAATTGCTTCCGATTGCTTTGAGGGGCCTCCTACAGGAAAATGTTCGAGTAGCCATTGTGAAGCTGTGTGCATTCCTCAATGCAATCTCTCAGAAGGTAATCAGTCCAGAAGATCTACCACGGTTACAGAACAATGTGGTCCAATGTCTTGTCAGTTTTGAGTTGCTGTTTCCACCATCCTTCTTCGATATTATGACGCACCTCCTGGTCCACCTAGTCGAAGAGATTTCCATTCTCGGTCCTGTATTTCTACACAATATGTTCCCCTTCGAGAGGTTTATGGGAGTATTAAAGAAATATGTTCGTAATCGTGCTAGGCCAGAAGGAAGCATCGTAAAGGGCTATGGAAATGAGGAGGTAATTGAGTTCTGTATTGACTATGTTCCTGACCTTAAGTCGATTGGTATTCCTCAATCGCGGCACGAGGGGAGACTAAGTGGAAGAGGCACGATCGGAAGGAAATCAA
Organism: Alopecurus myosuroides; assembly: GCA_028641055.1. NCBI lineage: Eukaryota > Viridiplantae > Streptophyta > Magnoliopsida > Poales > Poaceae > Alopecurus > Alopecurus myosuroides. The sequence goes on along the minus strand of CM054057.1, from coordinate 129,664,436 downwards.
CGATATGTATGGATGGTCATTCTATGACTGAAGCACACTACACAGTTCTGCAAAATTCGAGCTTGGTGGCTCCGTACTTCGAGCAACACAAGAATATTTTACGCTCGAACAACCCGGGGAAGCCTGAATCATGGATTAGAAAGGCCCACATGGAGACTTTCGGCAGTTGGTTGCGAAAACATTTAATGAATGACAATGATGTTGAAGATCAGCTGTACATGTTGGCCAAGACACCATCTTCGACTATCACGACTTTCCAAGGGTACGAGATTAATGGGAATACATTTTACACGATCTCCCAAGATAAAAAGAGCACCAACCAAAACAGTGGTGTCCGCTTTGATGCAGCAACCGAGATTGGGCAAAAGGTCACATATTATGGTTACATAGAGGAGATATGGGAACTTGACTATGGACCCTATTTTAAGGTCCCTTTGTTCCGGTGCAAATGGTTCAAGCTAACAGGAGGTGGGGTAAAGGTGGACGAGCAATACGGAATGACAATGGTGGATTTCGACAATCTTGGTTACCTTGACGAACCATTCGTCCTAGCCAAAGATGTCGCTCAGGTTTTCTATTTGAAGGACATGAGTAGCAAACCGAGGAAACGGAAAGATAAGAAAACGATCAGTGCATCATGCGATGATCCAAAGCGTCACATTGTTCTTTCAGGGAAAAGAAACATCGTGGGAGTGGAGGACAAGACAGACAAGTCAGAAGATTATAATATGTTTGGTGAAATTCCGCCCTTCAAAGTGAACTCTGACCCAAGCATTAAGTTAAATGATGAGGATGCTCCATGGATACGTCCAAATCGTAAGAAAGCGGGGACACAAGGGAAGAATTGATGTGTAATAATTTATTGTACCAAACTTTGTTGAATGGATCATGTTTAATGGATCATTTTGAATTATATTATCTCTAATTAATTTATTGTACCAAACTTTTACTAAAAACAGAAAACAGACGCGCTAGCGCGCCGCAGTGTCGCCGGAATGCAAATTCTTTTATTAAAAAGAGAAAACAGACGAACACTACTCCTCGCCGTCGTCGTCGGGGAACTCGTCGGTGACCTCCTCCGGGTCATCATCGTCGCCGAACTCGTCCGTGACCTCCTCGTCGTCGTCGGAGGTGCATGATGGTATGTCCGAGATAGGCCCCCACCTCGGATCGTCGGAGGCCCAGACTTCGCCGGCGCGGTCGGCCCGACGAAGCTCCTGCAGCGCCCTCGTCCTCGCCTCCCGAGCGGCATCTAACGCGAGGTGGCGTTCGAGGCGGCGCTCCGCCCGCTGAGCCGCGCGGGTCTGCCAGAGCTCCTCGTCGGCGCTCTCCTCCCCCGGGTTGTTCCGGTAATACTCGCGGACGACGCGGTCTTCCCTGGCGTCGACTAGGCCCTGAAACGCGCGGTGGCGGAGGTGGAGGTGGTCGGCGGCAGTGATGATCTGCGGCTTCGGCGCCCTGGCCTCCGCTTCCCAGACGGTGTGGCAGTCGTTGAAGTTCATAAGCGACCGCGGGCGGTTGAGGCGCCAGGCCGCCGCGTCCCAGGCGCGGGCTGCCTCCGCCGCCGTCGCAAAGGTGCCGAGGGGGATGCGGTCGTCCCCCCAGCGGATATCTGCGCTGAACATTCCGTTCTGCCGTGCTCGGACGCCGCGGAAGCCGGTGGTGCTGTTCCTCCTCGGAGGCATGGTGGAAGCGCGACGGTGCGTGGAGAGGAGAAGACGCGCTCGAGGCGCGACAGTTTATACCGCGCCTTCCTGGCCACGCGTCACAAACTACCGCGCCACGCGTCGCAACTCCCGCGCCACGCGTCACAATTCCCGCGCCACGCGCCACCCTAACACAACCAAGCAAATAGTTGCACATTACTACCCGAGCTCAAAGTGAACACTGACCCAAGCATGGATGGATGTGTTAAAGGGGGGTGTAGAACAAAACAATCGGTATCACCATCATACAGCCCTACCGTGGCTACTCAGTGCAATATGCATACCAAATGCACGGTAGGACGTATGATGGCGAATCCGGATGTTTTGTATTTGCTCGATGAACTGACCGGTGTATGAAGGTGGGCTATATATAGGGTCCTCTGGCTCACAAAGTGTTGTGCTAGGGTTTTGATCCAACGGTTAAGAAACCACCTCATTCAACGGCTCACAACAACTCGAAAGAAACACACCGTAGCCCTGATCGAACGGCTCACAACAGCTCAAAAGAAACACACCCCGGATCCAACGACTCACAAGCGCTTTAAAGAAACACACGGTCCGTGTGATTCTATCTGATTGGTCCAAACGAAACCCTAACCCATTTAGTCCCGGTTGGTGTCCCCAACCGGGACTAAAGGGATGTTTTCTTCTCGCTATATATATGTGCATTGCCACACCATTGGCATAAACACATACAAACTCACCACTCTCTCATGGCTTCTACCGTACCCACTCTAACATTCATCCAGGCCGAGGCACTTTCCGCCTCGAACTACCCCTGCCCGCCCGGCTACAGTGTTCCCGCCGGTCGGATGCTGAGCGCCGGAGGAGTGCCGGTCCCTCCTCTTCCTCAAGGTGTGGCACGTCGGGCGGCCATCACGAACCATTACTACCACGAGCTCACGCCGGAGCAGCGGAGAGATCCCAGCTGGCATCCCGATAACCAATATACTTGGGATGCCTTCTTCATCAATCGGCGTGAGAGGGCGCTCGCCAGGTATGAGGAGGACGGCCTGCCTCCTGGGAACTTTCACGAGGCCGGTCGTCGGCTATGGTGGTCCGGCCGGACTCTACAGAGCGTCATGGACTACATCAGGGCCGGCGATAACCCCCGCCTGCGCTACCCTCAGGCCCAGTCCTGGGCTCTGAATTTTCTCATGTCGTAGGCCTAGGCAGGAGTATGACTAGCAGCAGATATCAGATCATGCATGCATCTATGCTCTCCGTTTAGGTTTAGATCCACTCTTGCCATTATGTACTGCCTTTTTTATCTATGGGAATTTTTAAGATTGGAAAAAGAATTAGTTCTATTTTTCTGAATTTTCTGATATATTATTTGTATTTTTAAGATTGGAAAAGAATTAGTTTTATTTTTCTGAATTTTCTGATATATTATTTGTATTTTTAAGGTTGCACGCATCTATTATTTCGATTCGAATAACGACCTTTGGTCGTGGTTGGTGTCACGAACCGGGACTAAAGGCTCGTTCTGCGCGGGAACGAGAACGCCGCGAAAATTTTCACCTTTAGTCCCGGTTCGTGACACCAACCGGGACTAAAGGCCCGCGGAGGGTACCCCAGGGGACCTTTAGTCCCGGTTGGTGTCACGAACCGGGACTAAAGGCTGGACCTATATATGTGCGATGCCTTCCTGCCCCAAAATTTTCTAAGTCACAAACCCTCTTCTTCCCTCGCGCCGGCGCCTGCTCGTCTTCTGCCCCGTCGCCGTCGCCCGCGCAGAGGACCGCGCCGTCTCCATCGCCGTCGCCGTCGCCGTCGTCGAGCCCTTCTCTCCACCGCCTCCACCCTGCTCCGCCCCCGTCCCGTCGCCGTCTCTCCGGTAGGTTCCCCGCGGGCCGTCGCCGTCTCCCTAGATCCAACGCCATCGAACGGAGACCACGAATCACGCGCGAACGCGCCGCCCTCGAACGGCGACCACGAACTGAGAACGCGCCGCCCTCGCGCTCGCTACCGCGGCCAGATTCGCCGCCGGCGAGACAACAGTGGCCGTGGCCTCGTCCCCATCTCCGTCCCCTCCCCCGTGGCGAGCACCACAGTGGCCTCCTCCCCATCTCCGTTCCCTCCCCCGTGGCCGGAATCGTCGGAATCGCCGGAGACCCGAGAGCCTAAACTGCCACCGCCGGCCACCGTGTGACGCCAGGGGTGACGTCAGCATGACGTCACCTGGCCACGTGTTGACGAGTTTTTTTTAATGACGTCATCATGACACGTGGGGCCCACTGTATATGGAATTACAGAACATAATTAAATCTTCTAAATTAAATAACTTTTAATTTATAATTCCAAAAATTATGGAAAAATATGCAAAATGTTCACAAAAATGTAAGCTATCTGTTTATATGATTATCATTCATGTTTGACAAAGTTTAAAATGAGACCATATTTGAATTTGAGTTAAATTCATTAAAATAATGAAAGTAAGTTTTAATTCAATAAATTCAGAATATTAAGTGTAATATACCAAAATGACCAGAAAAGCAAATGCAACCTAGCTATGGGGTTCTCCAAGTCATTTGAGCGACCCTACCAATCTGTTTTCCCTCTTTCTACGACAATATTTGCTAAGTCTCCTATATACTTAATTAATTTTTACTACATGCATGTCTGCAGGAGTGACATATGGCAGACAATAGAGACCTGACGGCGGAACAGGTGGCTGAAGGTTATATATTAGATATCATAGCCGGAGGAGGAACATACATTGTCGATGATGTAATCTCTTCTTATCTGAACCTTGAGGATCAAGAAGGTGAAGGAGGAACAGACATTGTCGATGATCAAGGAGGTGAAGAAGGAACAGACATTGTCGATGATCAAGGAGGTGAAGGAATGGACATTGATGACGGAGGTCAACCGTCGACAAACGACGATCTCCAATTGCAAAGAACAACCACCTCCGGCGAGGTATATATTTTAGCCCTCGGTCTTATTTTAGCCCTCGGTCCAATTGCAAAGACTAACGCGCGCGACTCTCTTTCTTATTTTAGCCCTCGGTCGGATCTAGTATGACAAAGCGTGGCAAATCCAAGGCGATGAAAGATTCCGAAATATATACCATCGAATCAGTCAGTGAAATCGGCAAGCCCCTACAGCACACCACAAAGTTTATCAACCAATGCGGAGTCATTGTTAGAGACATCGTCCCGATCACCGTCCAGGAATGGAAGGAGCCAAAGAAAGCACGTATTGGTTTCAGTTATGTCGACAAGAGAACGAAAAAGATTATGTTTAGAAAGCTTATTGCACATTTCATTCTACCTCCGGAATACAACAAAAAAGATGAATTCGGTCAGGACGTTCCGGGTGGACGTGAGAGGAGGAGGATAGTCAAAGAGTTCGCTCTTCAGAAGATGGCCGAAGCATTCCGGAACTTCAAGAAAAAATTGTTCCGTGAATATGTCAGCCAGGGCAAGACTCCGATTTTCACTGGACAATATGAGAAACTGAGAGATGATTGGACAGAATTTGTGACGCAACATAAATCGGAGCATTTCAAGGAAATGTCGGCAAAAAATAAGGCTAATGCGGAAAAGAAACAGTACCATCATGTTATGGGGCCAGGAGGATACCGCGTTTCGGCGCCTAAGTGGCAGGCAATGGAGGACGGCCTAAGGGCAAGAGGAATCCGTCTAGGTACAGAGGGATGGGACGAAAGAGCCAAAATGTGGTGGTACGGGCATGGGGGATCGCTAGACCCGGAGACAGGGGAGTGTGTTCACCGGCAGAAAAAGTTTGCTCCCACAAAAGACCTTGTTGACGCAATGACCAAAGCTCAACAGGGCAAGATCACGTTCAACAGAGAGAGAGACCAACTGACAGTTGCCCTCAGAAATCCTGAACACGGAGGACATATACGAGGCAAAGGCAGATTGCCGTGGAAAGTAGGGTTTTCCCAGGAGGGTGACCCGTACTGTTACAGAAGCCGTAGGAGAGGTACGGACCGGGCTGCAGATGAACTGGCGAATCTTGCAATGGAAGTTTCTGACCTGAAGAAGGTCATGACGGGAATACTTGAGAAAGAAAAAGCGTCGGCTGCAGGGCCGCATCAAGAACATGCAACGGATCTCGGAAGCCAGCAGCGGAGAAGCAGCGTGGCTTCCACGGAGGCCCCGACTGCAGGTGCTAATGCACCGATGATCGAGAGTCGTGCACCGGAGCCTCACTACCCCGTGGATGACGTAAAGGAGATGAAAGAATGTGATCTGCATTATCCCGTGGGGAACATTTCCATGAAGGTGGCTACCGGCAGTTCTTTACCCTATACACCTGGAGCACTCCATCACAACAACCCCATTCCATATGGCTATGCTCGTGTCACGGTGGAAGACATAGTCCAAGCGTTTGAGGACCTGGAGATTGACATAGCTACACCCGAAGGGGAGAGAAGACTTGGAGATGTCAAGCGCCAGTTCATTCTATGGAAAAAGAAGTACATAGTGTTTCCAGGCGAGACGCCAAGGCTAACAAGTCCACCCCCCTACGATGGTGCAGGTGCTGGTGGTGGTGGTGGTGCTGGTGCTGGTTCACCTACGCCTCCTTCACGCCATTCGACGCCGTCCCCCGATCTTCCTCCTCCGGCGGTTAAGCAGCCGTCGCCCACGATTCCTCCTCCGGCGGTTAAGCAGACGTCGCCCCCCATTCCTCCTCCGGAGGAAAAGCAGACGTCTCCCACTATTCCTCCTCCGGAGGAAAAGCAGACGTCGTCGCCCCCCATTCCTCCTCCGGAGGATAAGCAGACGTCGCCCCCCATTCCTCCTCCAGCGAAGAAACAGAAGCAGGCGGCCAGCAAGGGAACCCGCTCTTGGTCTATTAACCCGGACCCTTATGTACCTAAGACCACACGGGTACCGGAGCCATCACTGAAGCCTCTCACCCCAAGGCCTTGGGAACTTAGTGATGCTGAAACCAAATTGGTCGTGAAGGCTGACGTTGAGAAATGGAAGGGAAAACTGAAGGCGCTAAAGGAGCCTGAGCCCAAGGAAGTATTCCCTCCGATTGTAGACTATTGGGCTACGGATTTTTTATCGACAGTGTCCCAATCCGTGAAGAATTTGCCTAAAGACTATGATATTGAACTTCGTAAGCAAGCAGGAATATTGGAGGAGGAGAAAAAAAAAGCAAAAATGATACAAAGCGGGAAACAAGTTGCCCAGCTCGGGATGCAGAGTAAACAATCGATCCCCCCCCCCTCATAGTGAAAGCCGCTCCGGAACAGGACCCCGAGGTCATAAATGCTGTGACAGCAATGGGATTGACTGTAGCTACTGCCATGCAAAATGCGTCCGAGGCCGGTATGTCTCTTCGTGCCTTTTTAGACATGGACGATATGCCAATGGCTGATGTAGCATTAAAATATGTGAAGAAAGGGCCTCTCGTCGAGCCTGCGAAGGAAAAGGATCTATCACCACTAATGCAAAGTCTGCTACGTTGGTACAAAGATTTCATAGCATTTACCGACAAAGAATATGTGTATGTGGATTATACAGAGGAGCATCACACCAAAAAGTACTCTGTAACAGTTGAGTTGAGTGAATTGTTCCAGCTGTTCAATATGCGTGAGCTCGACAAATCTATCCTGAGTTGCTACGTTCTGTAAGTGATTTATTTCTACCTCATCTCGTTCTTCATTGCCTACACTATATATATATATATTGTCCTAACTATATTGTTCCGTACGCTATTATGCAGATTGAAGATTTGGGAATGCAAAGTAAGACTCATCCATGATGTTGGGTTCATTGACCCACAAATCATTAATGGAACTATGTTAGAACGTCACCCCATAGACGTGGAGAAAGACTTGTACAATTTTTTTAAAAAGCATGAATCCAAAAGATATATTCTATTTCCTTACCATTTTGGGTGAGTGTTTCTCTCATGTTCCCATTCTCTTTTGTTTACTCCATGCATGGTATGTCCAATCGATAAATTATGCATGACTCTGCATCTAATGTGTGTCCGCAGGTACCACTGGATTCTGCTAAAAATTGATCTTCACAAGTCCATAGTTTTCATCATTGACTCTATGAATTCAAATACAGATCTTTGGGTCAACATGAGAAAAATGATGCAAAAGTAATTATTTTTCAATCATTTGCGCTCTATATCGATCGGTCTCTTTTGTTCATTTTCTAAGCTAATAACTCCCTTGTTCATTTAATTTTATTTGCATTGTAGAGTTTGGAGACGGCTCTCACTTCAACATGTCGGTGAATTCAAAGATGCGCTATGATTTAAAAATGTGGTCAAAGGTGTGGATAAGCAGCCACCGGGGACCGGTCTATGTGGATACTATGTCTGTGAGAACATACGGAAAGAAATATCTGAGAGGAAGAAGGACGAGGAAACGCGGAAGGGTCACAATAACTTGCGGAGGGCGCTTACTCCAGAAGCTCGCTTCCGACCAATTCAAGAGGAAATAGCAGGATTTTTCCTTAGGCATGTCATCCAGAAGAAAGGAGAGTTCCATGCGTCCACCGACGATGACTTTTATCCGCATGTATAAGCCCTAAGTACTTTGAAACTTGTGCGAATTTGTGTATGCTCGTCCATCTTAATTGTGTAATATGGAAACTTGTTCGAGGTTGTATATATGGTCACCCGATATTGAATATATATTATATATTCCTATTGAATTCTCCTTGTTTGATATTTCATATATATATATATATGCATGTATATGTGTACTGAAATTAAAACAAAACAAATTAAAAAGGAAACAGGTTTAGGGGGCCTAAAACCCTAAACCTGCGCAGGTTTTCAGTCCCGGTTAACCACAAGAACCGGGACTAAAGGTACTCCGCCGCAACGGACCCCTAGCGCCCACGTGGACGGGCTTTTAGTCCCGGTCCATAAGTGGCGGGACTATAGGGGGGGGGGCATTTAGTCGCGCATAGCTAGTCCCGGTTGCCCGGACGGGATTAATGGTCCTGGCGAACCGGGACTGTAGGCCTATTTTCTACCAGTGAGAGTGCCCGCGTTCATAATCATTGCTTACATTACACACCTTGTTTAATGCAGTTATCTGTTGCTTGCAACTTAATACCTAAGGGGGTTCGGATGATAACCTGAGGGTGGATTATTAGTCATAGATGCAGATGGATTTCGGTCTATGTATATTGTTGTAATGCCCGCACTAAATATCATAGTAGTCATCATGTCATATATGTGCACTACGGTGCAACCTCTATTTGTCAATTGCCCAGGTGTAATTTCTTCACCCAGCATGCTATCTTTTATGGAGATACACCACTAGTGAACCTATGAACCCCGGTCCATTTTCCACACTGTTAAACAAACCACAACTATTTCCTGCTTTCTTTACTTACTGCAAGCATACATCATTTCCCAACTCGCCCGAGGACGAAGATCTGCCTGATGTAGATCCTCTTTGATCAAGCCGGGGTGTCGACCTGGAAGGCTCCGCCGGCGAACTCCCATGGGCGATGCGTGGAGATTGCTGGATCTGTGGAATCCGGTCGCAATGCACGGTCATCGAAGGTGAGATTGGAGGACTATAAATGGTGTTTGGAGTCTAAGCATCGATGGGGAACTGGCTTGGAGGTACAAGATTCGTGGCAGCGGTATGTAAGAGGGGGCGACAGCATGCGTGAAGTCCAAAGTCCCACCTTTCAGGGTGAAAACCCAAGGTATGGCCTTAATTGGTTGTGCCTGGCATTGGTCTTGTTAGAGACATTGTTTTGAGAGCGAGGATCATCTTCAGGGTGAAAACCCAAGGTCTAGCCTTAATTGGTTGTGTCTCGCATCGATCTTCTTGAAGATGTTATTTTTGAAGAGCTGCACATCAGTTGTTGTTTAGGTGGTGGTTGTGCGGCTGCTGCAACTACTGTAACTCTGTAGCGGGTCTTTTCTTTTTTACTTCTTCTTTTTATTGTATTTCGGCTGTGTGCATCCATAATGACTATGGTTATTGCGTTGTTGCAGAGGCTGAGTGTAATTTGTATCTCCACGATATTAATATACATTTCCCTTTTTCAAAAAAAAACATTTTCCATACTATACGTCTAATCTTTGTTTTTAGCAAGATCGGTGAGATTGACAACCTCACTGTACTGTTGGGACAAAGTATTTTGGTCGTGTTGTGTGCAGGTTCCACGTTATTGCTGACACCGCTTAAGCGCCAGCACCAACGTCAGTGGCATCAACCTTCCTGAGATCCTCTTCCTCCTACTGGATTGATAACCTTGGTTCTTAACTAAGGGAAATTTTTGCCGCTTGCTCATCACACCCTCCTCTTGGGGTTTCCAACACACCATCAAAGGGCATCAACAAGCAATAAGCTAAGCTTGGGGGGAGTTGATATGTCGAAAACGTATCTCCTTTTCCCAACACTTTTCCTATTGTTTGCCTCTATACTTGTGTGTTTTGAATGCAACTAACACGGACTAACGCTGAGTCCCAAGAGCTTTCTGTCGCCAGGAAGAAAAGGAGCCGCTGCCTCCACCTCTGCCTCCTCCATAAGACGGTTCCCCCTCCTCCGGCCGGCCTCGCCGGCGTCAGGAGAGATGGGGAACCCGATCTATGGGTGGAGTTTTTGTTAAACTATTGCTTTCAATAAATTATTAGGGTTTGGTGGCCGTCTTCGATTTGGCCTCCGCGTCAATGGAGATGGCATCGTCTACAATAAGTGATCTTCGGCTCCTCGTTCGACGACGAGATCTCCTTCTCGACGCCTACCGTTGTGCTGGAAGATTAAATTTCTCTAGGTATGGTCCTTCAGATCTTGCTTGGCCAGATCAGTTTCGGATCATTTCTTTTGGTTGCCGCGAGGAGGATTGTCCTCGCAATATCTGTCCCGGCTGCTACGTCTTCGACGACGGTGATTCGTACTCTCGTCTCCCAACGACGTCGACAAGGTTGTTCGGTTACTTTTCCCTGCAATACTGGTGCTGGTACTTTTGCCGATGGTGTTTGACTATTTCAATGGTTGCTTGCGTGCTCGCAGCCTTGGCATTGCGGCTCAAAATTAAAATTATGGGAGAACCTTCGTTGGTATTTACAGGTTTTTGGTTTGGTATCTATATCATTATTCTACGGCTGCCTTCAGGAAAGTACAAGATTGTGCTCTGGAAGAAGAAAGGGTCTAAAGATCTCGAAGATTTGCTCGTCTTTTTTAGACATTGTTTTGTAATCGATGTAGTCGGCTCATGTATCTCTACCATGTACTATTTGATACAATAAATATATATGGTATTGATTGTCAAAAAAAAAACACGGACTAACGCTATTTTTAGCAGAATTACTTTGGTGTCTCGTTTTTGTGCAGAAAAATCAAATTTTGGGAAATTGCCCAGAAAAGACCCCATTGGTCCTAAAACACCAGAAGACCCCAGGAGCCAGAAGGAGACCCGGAGAGGGGCCATGAGGTGGCCAAATCACCCCCGGTACCCCCTAGGTTGCGCCACCAGGTGGTGTGGGCCACTCGCACACCCCCTTGGTCTGCCCTTTCGACTAAAAGTAGCCTTCGACCCTAAAACCCGAGGGGGTTCGATAGTTTTCCAGAAAGAAGTCCGTAGCTCCGCCGCCACCCCGAACCTCGATTCAGGGATCAGAAGTTCCTGTTCTGGCACCCTGTCGGGACGGGGAATTGGAGGAGATCATCGTCATCGTCATCACCAATGCCTCTCCACCGACCATCCATGTTTCCCCCATCCATGTGTGAGTAATACCCCCGCTGTAGGCTGAAGGGGATGGTAGGGATTGGATGAGATCGTTCATGTAATAATGTCGAGATTGTTAGGGCATAGTGCCTAGTATCTTCTATTAGTGCTATTGAAATTGTTGCAACTTGTTATGCTTAATTCTTGCCACTTAGGGCCCAAGTGCCATGATCTCATATCTGAACATTTTATTGAATCATGATGATAATTATTGTTTCTTGATCATACCTGCAAGTTGTTTACACATATTGTTGTCCGGAACCCGAGGCCCCGAAGTGACAGAAATTGGGACAACCGGAGGGGATGGCTGTGATGTGAGGATCACATGTGTTCACGGAATGTTAATGCTTTACTCCGGTGTTCTATTAAAAGGAACGCCTTAATTACCAGTAGTTCCCTTGAGGCCCCGCTGAAAACGGGTTGGTAGGACAAAAGATGTTGTGCAAGTTCTCATTGCGAGCACGTACGACTATTTACGGAACAAATTCATATGGTTACTTAGTGCTTGGATGGTTTATCTTATTTATATGCAATGCCCATGTCTTGATTATTATATGAACTGTCTTATCCATGAAACTCCCGTTCATCCATCCCTATGCCTACAGTATTTAATCCCGTTGTTTACTTCAAACACTATTGTTGTTGTTTTCATCTCACTGCTGCTATTATTTCACTACTGCTGCTACTATAAAACTGTTACTACTGATAAACCACTGTGAACAAAAGTACTTTCAGGTGCAGGTGAATTGATAACTCACTTGTTAAGGCTAACATTTATTATTTGGCTCCCCTTGTGTCGAATCAATAAATTTGGGTTTTACTTCCCACGAAGACTGTTGCGATCCCCTATACTTGTGGGTCATCAAGGGTCGCCTCATGTTAGCAACAAGGTTCTTTGGAACCCAAATAGTATATTCAATGTAACCTTCAATAGGACCAACATATTTAGCTTGCACAACACCAAAATAATAAACATATAAGAAATGGCGTGGATTTTTAGTTCCCGTGGAAATGCTACGAGTAGTGTTGTCCCTCATTACACCACCACTCGAAGCAACATTGTTAGCTTGTGCGGGAGTGCTACGAGTAGTGTTGTCCCTAATGACAATACCACCTGAAGCACCATTGTTGGCCTTCTTCTTGATCTTCTTATTCTTCTTATTCTTGGAAACATAGCCAAGACCTTGCTTGCCCACTTGTTGCCTTGGAGCACTTGCTTGTGGTCTAGAGGCAACCACTTGTGGGATAGAGGCCACAACCTTCTCAACTAGAGGGCTCTTGCCCTTGAGCCTTGCTAGCTCATCCTTCAACCTAACATTTCCCTCAATAATATTTGCATGATAAAAAGAAGAAGTAGAGGTGCTAGGGGTGTTGTATTGATTAAGTTGAGTTTGAAGTTTTTCATGTAACTCTTTGAGGGTAGAGTGTTGACTCTCTAAGGCCTTGTGATCCTTGGTGAGCTTTTCAAACTCCTCGGTTAGTTTATAATGACCAACCCCAAACTCAAACTTATCCTATTTAGCCTTTTTATATTTAGCAATTTCAAGGTCACGTTCCTTAGTGATATTAGAAACAAGTTCATTATGTGACTCTTCAATAGATTCAAGTTCCTCCTCAAGAGAAACTCTACCATCATGCTCTTCCTCAAGAGTAATGGAGAAAGATGCTATCTCATCCGTGTCCCTTCTTTAAATCTCACATTTCCTCTCAAGAGCTTCATGGGCCTCTCCCAATTGGCTCATGAGATGATCAAAGTACTTCTTGGTCTCCCCTTGCACGTTAGACATAAAACGTTCCAAAGAGATAATTTCATCTTCTACTCTAAGACTAGCATGATTTTCCAATTCATTTGGGGTCTTAGAGTTTGGAGAAGGTGATACCTCCGAGGCCTTAGCCATGAAGCACTTGGCATTGGAGTGAGGATGATTCTCATTGGGGGATTCAAAGAGAGATGAAAGATGATGGAGTAGAAGCAATAGCAAGAGCGGCCACTTCACTTGTGGTTTCTTCTTCTTCATAACTTCCGGAATCATACTCATCTTGAGTCACTAGCACAAACTTGTTGGGGGACTTCTTGTTGACATGTTTCTTCTTGAAGTGAGGTTTCTTGTAAGCAACCTTGGACTTGTCCTTGCGAATGAGCTTGCCACCACGAAGTTCTCTATTCTCATAGGGCACTCCGCAATGAAATGGTGCTTATCTTGACAATTGAAGCAAGACCTCACTCTTTGAGTCCCTTCGTTGCCATAGCGAGACTTGGTCTTCTCCTCAACATATTCCTTGGCCTTGGATGGATTCTTCCAAAACTTTTGCACGGTAAGAGCAATGACATCTTTGAGCACGGGGTCGTATTCTTGATCCTTCAATGGATCCAAGTCCTCATAGAAATATTCTTCATACTCAACCTCCCTTGACACAACCTTGGCATTCAAAGCAACCGATGCCCCTTTGTGCATTCCTAGGGCTCTAGCACGGTTGTCAAGAGAATTTTTGGTTTTCACTTGATAGGAGCATACTTCTTGCATCACTTGAGTTGAGGTCAAAGAATAAAAGTCATATCTTCCTTGAATTCTCTTCAAGTCCGCGGGCTCAAAGGGCATGAGAGCAATCATGTACTTCCTTTTGATCCAAGTATCATCAATATACTTGGCACCAAAATTGTTGAATGCGGTGGCAAGAGTCTTGAGCCTTCGGTACATGTATTAATGGCTCTCACCATCTGTCGTGGTGGTGTCACGGCAGATGCCATAGGATGGCTAAAGATGTGGGAACGATGGACGCTGGAGGTGCTCGGGGAGGGATCACGCGACGAGTAGCCGCGTGAGGTAAGAACTAAGCAATGCAAACAACACGATCTACCCAGGTTCAGGGCCCTCGTGAGGAGGTAAAACCCCTACTCCTGCCTTTCTCTTTGTATTCTGGTGTCTCACCGAGTAGCCACAGTACAATGTTCTTGCTACCGAGTAGCCACTCTTCTCTCTACGTGATGAACTAGGTCAAGAATCTAGGCTTTCCTTGTGTCCCAGCATGCGATCCTCACGCAGGAGGCGGCGGGGCACCTTATATACACGGTGCCCAGCCGGATACGTCCAAACATGGACAAGTGTCGACATAGTGTGCACATCGTCCTTCTTCCGAGTTCCCGCTGACAGCTTTGGTTCCTAATCTTGGCTGCATCCGGAAAGTCATTGGGCAAAACCAAGGGGACAGTCTGGTATCACTGTGCCAAACACAGAGTAGGCCCCCCTTATCCTGCGACCGCCTGCTTCCACACTGTCACTGTCAGGCAGGCCGGTCCCAGATGAACAGTAGTTTGAATAGTGCCAAGTACGGACCCAGGATACGCGGGATCCTGTGTTAGAACGGCTCCTTTGACTTCTGGCCCGAGTAGATTCCCGCCAATCTTACTCCGACCAGCTCTTCTACTCGAACGGACATAACTCTCTTGATATCTCTTTCTGGTCATCTTTTCGTAAGACCGAGTAGCAGTCGACCGGGTAGCAAGTACCGGGTAGGCGGCTACTCAACCAAACTTCCCTTCTGACTGTTGCCTTTACCACTTGCCTTTACCCTACTCGGGGGTAACCCCCCGACAGCAGTCCCCGAAGCCGGTAGAGTCATGCGAACTCGTTCACTAGGCTCTGCCAGCTTAAAACCAATCTTTGCACCACCGCCCTTGAGCCTCAAGATGCCGAGCGAGACCTCCGAGTAGCACTCTGGAAAGTACCTCTGGTCTCTTCTCTTCCGAATAGGGCTAGTCTCCTTCTCTGTGTCCGAGTAAAACGACTTAGAGAATTTCTTAAGCAGAATCTCTGCAGCGCAGAGCACAATCCAGCCTTCCGTGCTGCAACTGGACACGTGTCAAGCATCCGCGACCCCGACGTCTCGCTGCCCAGGACACGACGTGCCACGCGCCCAGTTTTCACGGGGTGGACCCACCGGCTCGTCATGTCCCATCAAGCGCAGTAATAACCCACGATCTGGTCGTGGGATCAACTGTGGCAGTTACGCGCGCGTTCCGCGCTTGCGTGCGTTTCTAACCGGCCACAGGTCCCACCACATGAGAGTTATGGCCACGATCGATCCCACTACCCCGATGGTAACGGTAATCTGAGGAGAGGGTATAAATACCCCCATCGGTAACTTCCTTTTCTCCTTCCTCCGTACTTTCTTCTTTCGCCTCTCTGTTTCTTCTCCGCCGCCGAGCTCTCCGCCGCCGCGCAACTCTTTGCGCCGCCACGGATTCACTCTCTCCACCAAATTCTTCCTAAGTTTTCACCATCTCCTCACTCGGTGCCATGGCTGCTCGCGCCGGCTGGGCTGGTTCTGATGTCACCGTCGATGACTGCTCCTGGCTCGTGAACACCCGGAGGGTTCCTCCTGGTGTTCAGTGCCGGCCGTCCAACGGCGAACTCGTTCCGGCCCCGCGGGAGGGCGAGCATGTCGTCTTCCTCGCGCACTTCGCGCGAGGATTCGGCCTGCCGGCATCCGATTTCCTCCGCTCCTTTCTGGACCACTTCGGCGTTCAGATGCACCATCTCCCCCCAAACGCAGTCGTCTTCCTCGCCTATCACACCGTGGTGTGCGAGGCCTTTCTCGGCGTCCGCCCCACGGTGCAGACATGGCTGAAGTACTTCCACCTCCGTCAGCAGAGCACCGGGAAGAAGGACGGCGCGGCCACTGGCAGCCGGGTAACCGATACCGGCAACGCCATGATGGTGCAGCGGACGGGAACCAATCACCCTCGCATCAAGGGCTTGGATTCCGTCCGTATGTGGCAAAAATCCTTCCTCTACGTGAAGAATATCCCCGCCACGAAGGGGGGAAAGGTAACGGACCGCATCAACCTGCCTGCTTGGAGCAACCGAGCTCCATCCGGGCAGAACTGGAAGACGAAGCCCTCCAACGACCGCAACGCCGTGCAGATGGAGGAGCGGCTCGCTGAGCTAATCGGAGAGGGCCTCAAGAGCGATGATCCCGTCTCCTGCTGGATCCAGAACCGGGTGCTGCCTCTGCAGCAGCGCTCCCACCCAATGTGCTACCTGGGAGGCCCCCGTAATTGCACTCGGACGACCACGTTCGAGCTCAGCAACGCGGACGTCGCCGCGCACGCAAGGTCCATCCTGACCACGGGCCTCCGAGATAACCGAGCTCCATCCGGGCAGAACTGGAAGACGAAGCCCTCCAACGACCGCAACGCCGTGCAGATGGAGGAGCGGCTCGCTGAGCTAATCGGAGAGGGCCTCAAGAGCGATGATCCCGTCTCCTGCTGGATCCGGAACCGGGTGCTGCCTCTGCAGCAGCGCTCCCACCCAATGTGCTACCTGGGAGGCCCCCGTGATTGCACTCGGACGACCACGTTCGAGCTCAGCAACGCGGACGTCGCCGCGCACGCAAGGTCCATCCTGACCACGGGCCTCCGAGATAACTGGCAGTATGGGTTCATCCCCTTCAGCCGCACGAAGCCGATTCCACGGGTACGTTCTCCTTACTCTGCTTCCAGTATGTATGTAATCCGAGTAGATAGCCTTCTCTCCTTGCCGCGACTAGCAATTGCATTCCGCACCGAGTAGAGCACTCTGCAGAGCTGCCTAGGCTTAGTATGCTTGATGTTTGCACGCCTTGCCGAGTAGCATACTTAGGAGAAATACTTAGGCTTAATGTGCTTGCTGTTTGCACGCCTTGCCGAGTAGGATACTTAGCAAATTTCCCTAGGCTTAGTGTGCTTTGTGTTTGCACGCCCATCCGGGTAGAATGCCTTCACGCTACTCGGCTAATTTGCAATGTTTCTCTGTCTTTCAGGTCCTTGACCGCCAGCTTGCTGAGAGCTGTGAGCGCTTTGAGGGCAACTGGTCATCTGACCGAGAGGAAGATGACCAGGCCTCCTTCGAGACCACGGACCAGCTCGATCCTTCTGACGCCGCCCAGGCGGGTGATCCTCCCGCGGAATCGTCCCTTCGTGACTGGTCCGATGATGAAGTTGAAGGTAATTGAACTTATCCCCTCTGACCGCGAGCAGCGCAAACCAATCGCTTTCTGCGTCTGAAGTGCTTTTCTTCCTTTCTATTTCACAGATGTCGCTGATGCTGGCGGCGAAGACGAGGATGAAGATGAGGACGAGGCGGCCCAGGTTGTCAAGCCTCTTGCAGTTTCCGCTCCTGCCACCCGCAAACGGACAGGTAGTGGCGCCCAAGAACCTCCCGCCAAGAAGAAGAAGACGACCGAGAAGGCGACCAAGAAGGTCGTGAAGAGAAAGAAGCCAGCGATTCCTTCCCGCAAGGGGTAAGTTCCTTCTCGGTTGCATGTTTCTGTTTACTTCGTTCTTCTCGGTTGACTCCCAATCCTTTTGCCTCGCTGTTTTCTCTTGATTTCCTCTGCCCTCTTCTTATTTCTGACCCCAATTTTCTCTTCAAGGCCCCCTTGGACGCGGACGCCGCTTTTGCGTCCACCGAGACTCAGAAGAAGGCTGCCATCGATGTCGACAATCTAATCGACCTCGACGGCGATGAGAACGACGCCGCCAACGCACGATCAGAGGGCACCGATGCCCAGAAAGCCGAGATGGAGCAGCAGTCCCGCGTAGAGCAGGAGGCACAGGACGCTGCTCACCAAGAGAAGCCACCTTCTCCTCCGGCCAACACCGCCGAGGAGAACCAAGATCAAGAGACCGAGATGCACCACGACGCCGCCCTTGAGCGGCAGGAAGAAGGAGAAGAGCAGCCAGCAACAGGGGCTGCTGGACTAGAAGACCCCGCGGCCCAGCCGCGGGTAGAAGAAATGGATGCCTCACAGCCGGATCCCGCTGCCGAGCAGCGGGTAGAAGACGCGACTGGGCATTACCCTCTGAGCGACGTGCAGCCAGTCGCCGCGCAGGGTAGCGCCCAGCCTGATGCCGCACCGGATAGCGCGCCCCTGGCGCCACCAACAGATCAGGGTAGCGCTCAGCCTGATTCCTCCTCGGTGCAGACAACCAATGCTGCACCCAGCCCTCTAGCCAGGCTGCTTACAAGGAAGAGTTCCCAAGATGCTGCAGAGAAAGAGGCAGCCGAGAAGAAAGCCACCGAGAAGGAGAAAGCTGAGGAGAAGAAGACCGAGAAGCAGAAAACCGAGAAGCCAGTCGCCGCGAAGCCAACTGCCCAGAAGGAGAAGACAAAGAAGCGGGCTGCCGACATGCCGCCGCCAACATCAACTGGCCAGTCCAGTCAGCTGGTTATTCGCGATCCCAACGCGGTTGCTGCCGCTGCCGCTGCAGCTGATCAGCCCTGCTACCCTGACTACATGGTGAAGGTTAGCCATCAGCACCAGGTCGGCTTTTCCCCCAAGGACCGGAATCTTGCTATTCAGAAAGGTAGGAAAGCCGTGGCAGTGGACTCCAGGCCCCCGGCCCCAAATCAAGACAAGTCCATCTCCATTGCTTCTCGGGGAGTTCAAGACCAGGCGATAACATCCCAGAGCCTCGAGCAAGTACTCGACTTGATCGGCTTCATCGACGCCAAGTGGGACAGCAAAGTTCTCGGCAACCCCAACTGGAACGGCATCGATCTGGGCGACATCGACCATATGCGTCAGGATTGGAACAAGGTGGACTTGGGTTGCAAACCCATGACTGTCTCGACCACCTCTGCTACACTTGCTGCCAAGATGTTTGTCCACCGCAAGAACGCCGAGGACCTCGAGCAATCCTACGCGGTAAGTTCCTAATCATCCTCTCCGAGTTGCATTTTCACTTCTTTTCTACTCTTCCTCTTTTCCTTATCCATCACCCAGTCCCCGAGATTCTGGCCGAGTAGGCGGACACTCTCCCGAGTAGCCGCCTTCTCGGGTTGAATCTCAAGTACTTTGCCTGATTCTTGTTTCTTTTGCTTCTCAGAACAGCGTACTGAAATGGACTAACTTGCATCGTCGGCTACTCTGGAATCATGCCATTGCCAAGAGGCGCATTGCCGCCTTGGAAAAAGAGAAGACGATCGCCGAGGAAGCCGACAAGGAAGTGATGAACAGCACTCTGAGGCTGTCTGAAGTTGAAGGTACGCTTCTAGCTGCGCGGTTCTTGCGTTTGGTGTTTACGCCCGCTTTTGCTTTTTGCGCTAACTAATTTTACTCTGCAGGGAAGCTGAAGGCCCTAACTGACGAGCACGAGAACTGCCGTGCCTTCGTCGAGAGTGGCCAGGCCACCATCAAGAGATTGGAAGGTACGTTGTCGTCTACTCGGCTTTTCCTGTGTTTCTTTCTTTCGCTTCTCTGCTAACCGCACCTTCGCCTTCCGCAGAAGATCATAAGAAGTTTGTTGAAGAACATCAGGATTGCCTCAAACCGGCTGAGGTGCAGCAGCAACTGTCCAGCCAGGCTGTCGAGCTGATGAAAGAGCACACTACTGAGATGGAGAAGCTCCAAGTCCAGCTGCAGACTGCGCTCCGGGATGCCATCAATATTGGTGCTGAGAGGGACAGAGTAATCGCCGAGAAGGCAAAGAGCAAAGCAGCAGCCAAGGCCAGGGAGAGAACCCTCAAACAGGAGTGTGAGGTGCTAACGAAGACCAACGCTGGGCTCTTTACTCAGCTAGAGGAGCTCCGCTTGATCCAAGAGAAGCATATCTCCAACGAGGAAACATGGAAGACCCAGCTGTTAGGGCTGCGCCTTGATTTGAACAGTAAGTGTTCCCTTTTCTCCGCTTCTCCGCTACTCGACCGCGCCTTTCTTCTTTGCTTCTCGTTTCATGCTTCCACTCTGTTACCGTTTCTGATCTTCTCGATAGCTCCTGCAGGAATCTTTCCCAACCTTGAATCTTCTAGCGTGCCCGCCCTGGAAAAGATCCGAGCAGCTCGTGCTGAGAAGGGCGAGCCTATGGACACCAGAGCAGAAATCGAGGAGAGTATCCTGATTATGCAGAGCCAGTGTCCGCGGCTAGCGGGCGTGGGCACCGAGTTGGTGCGTGTCGCCTTCCAGATCCACAGCGTCTTCTGGCCTGAGGACTCCGCGCCGACAACGATCTCTGGGCTTGCCTTGAAGCTGCAGCGCGTGAAAGCTGAATTGAAGAAATGGCGCGCCTCGGGAGCTCGGGCAGGTGCGGACATGATGCTGCTCTTCGTCACCACTTGGTACGAGAACCTCAATATGCAGATCATCCGCGAGATGCGCCAAGACTCCAAGTGGGAGAAGGACCCCGACTGCGTGGCTATTCGCCAGGTGATTGCTCACGAGATCGCTCAGTATGCCGACACAGCGACCTTCATCGACGGCCTCACCGAGCCCGACACTGAGGTGGACGAAGGCGAGGAGGAGGATGAAGACGAGGAGACGGACACCGACGAGCCGGACCTGAGCTACTTCGACTCTCCGGCTGTCAAGGACGGGAAGGGGAAAGCCGCGGTCATCGCGGGTAGCGACGAGGAGGACGAGAACGTGGAGATGTCGATCGACACCTCCGCGCTCGAGTTCGGCACCTCGTCAGGAGCTGCCCTCGACGACACCGTCAACCTTCGTGCCCAAGCCAGCGGCTCCACCTCCGCAACAACGCCCGTCTCGGTGGCCACGGCCACTTCAGACCAGGTAGCCACCGAGCCCAACGCCGAGGACGAAACAGCGAAGTCTGTTGACGTCAGCCTGGAAACGGACACGACCAAGGCCACTGCTGAAGAGGAGGCAGCCAAGGCTAGCACCGAGAACGCCGCCTCAACCTGAGTTTACCCTGCAGCTTTATTTCTCAAACATTTATCAGATCCCCGGGATGCCGGGTGCAAATGTATCAGACTATTTTATTCCGTTGCTACTCATTTTTATTCCCACTTGTTATTTTCAACTTAATCAATTTGTTGAGCCTGGGCTCGATGCCGGGTTGCGTTATCATGCGAGTCCCCGAGTTGCATTTCTTATTCACTCTCTCTTTTAGTCTCAGCTCTACCCGCAACTTGTTGCTTTTTTGGTATTCGAGTCACAAGAGTTAAAGAGTAGAGCTGCAAATACTTAGCCGCTTAGAAACAATCATAGTAACGCAGCCCACCACTTAGCCGAAGAGATAGTACACAAAACAGTAATAAAAGCACCCTACTCGGTTCCTGCACTCTTCCTTTCCTTAGTAAATTTTCTTGTGCTCATGGACCTTTTGCTTGTTCTCTTGCTTGCCATGAAGCCGAGTTTCGGACAGCAGCAAAGTCGAAGAGTTGGCATGTAGGTTTAAACACAGTACTCAATGTACCTTTGAATTTTGAAGTAGAGCAACCGAATAGGCAAAAGGTAAAGCCGAGTAGAAACATTTAGAGCAATTTTGGACGAGGGCAGTCCCCGAGTTCAATTTCAGATTGCAGAGTAGAATTTCAACTCGGATAAGAGGGTACATACACATCTTTGCTCACGAATGAAAACGACGGAGTAGAGCTACATTCCAAGGGCGCTTGGTCTCCTCTCCAGCTTTATCTGCCCTGTTCGCCTGTGGTGGGCGCGCATCTATAAGATAGTAAGCATCGTTGTGCAGCGCTTTGCTCACAATGAAGGGCCCTTCCCATGGAGGAGACAACTTGTGCATCCCGGCTGTGCGCTGCACAAGCCTAAGGACCAAGTCTCCTTCTCGGAAAACCCTTGGGTTCATCTTTCGGCTATGATAACGCCGCAGGTTTTGCTGGTAGATAGCCGAACGTGACAGAGTCAGCTCTCTTGCTTCTTCAAGCAGGTCAACGTCGTCTTCTCGAGCTTCTCTCGCCTCCACCTCAGTGTAGAGGGTTACTCGGGGGGAGTCATGCTCTAGGTCTATTGGCAACACGGCCTCAGCCCCGTATACCAAGAAGAATGGCGTGTAGCCGGTTGACCGGTTAGGGGTAGTCCGCAGACTCCACAACACCGCTGGCAACTCGTCTAGCCAACACCCAGGTGTTTTCAGCAGTGGCTCCATCAGCCTTGGCTTTATGCCTGCCAGTACCATGCCGTTTGCTCTTTCCACTTGTCCATTGGAGGCCGGATGCGCAACAGACGCAACATCTAGCCGGATGTGCTTATCTCTGCAGAACCGCACCATCGCTCCCTCTGCGAAGTTTGTGCCGTTGTCGGTGATGATGCTGTGCGGGTAGCCGTATCTCAGGATCACATCCTTCACGAATTTCACAGCTGTGACCCCATTGCACCTCCGAATAGGCTTCACCTCGATCCACTTGGTGAACTTGTCCACCATGACCAGGATGTGAGTCATGTTGCCTCTAGTCGGCTGGAAGGGTCCGACCATGTCCAAACACCAAACAGCAAATGGCCAAGTGATAGGGATTGTCTTCAACTCGGAAGCAGGCATGTGAATCTTACTCGCGAACATCTGGCAGCCATTGCACTTCCTCACGATATGTTCGGCTTGCTGCATAGCTGTGAGTCAGTAGAAGCCATGCCGAAAAGCTTTCTTGACCAATGCCCGAGAAGAGGCATGGTGCCCGCATTCTCCTTGGTGTATCTCTACCAGGATCTCTTCTCCTTCTGCTGGGTCCACACAACGTTGCAGCACGCCGGTGGCACTTCTCTTATGCAGCACATCTCGGACTATAGTGTAGCCCTTGGCTCTTCTCTGAATCTGTCTTGCAGCCACTTCATCTTCTGGCAGAGTGCCGTCCCTCAGAAAGGATAATATGGGCATGGCCCAACTCGGTGTCTCCCGTGTGGGAAACACTGGTTCGTCCACTTCCATCGGGACAGGCACCTCTGGTTGCTCTTTAGGGATGGGAGCACTTCTCTGAAGCCCAGATCGATTGGCAAGGACTTCCTCAATGAATGCGATAGTCCCCGGGTTAAGGACAGCAGTCCCCGGGTACGAATTGGCAGTCCCCGAGTAAGGAATGGCAGTCCCCGAGTAAGGAGTGGCAGTCCCCGAGTAAGGAATGGCAGTCCCCGAGTAAGGAATGGCTGTCCCCGAGTAAGGAGTGGCAGTCCCCGAGTAAGGAATAGCAGTCCCCGAGTAGAGGACGGCAGTCCCCGGGTTTCCTGCAGCATTCTCCCAGTCAATCTCCATGGGATCAGATTCCTCACTTGGCAGAGAAGGAACAAATATGGACTCCGAGTTAGGAGAGGGCTTGATGGATGGCTTCCTCAAGTGCTCCAAGGCAACTCCCGCCGGGATGGATTGCCGAGAAGATCCCAACTTGGACAGCTCATCTGCCGCTTCGTTCTCTGCTCGGTGGATGTGCTGGAACTCGCAGCCCTCGAAGAATCCAGTCATAGACTGTACTAGGAAGCGATATGATGCCATGTTGGCATCTAGAGCGTCCCATGTACCAGAGACTTGCTGCACCACCAGATCTGAATCGCCATAGCATATAATGCGCTGCACGCCAACCTCCTTGGCTACTCGCAAACCATGCACCACTACCTCGTACTCTGCTACATTGTTGGACGCCTTGAAGTGAATCTGCAGCACATACTTGAGTTGATCTCGCTTGGGTGACGTAAGCACTACGCCAGCACCAAGGCCTTCCTTCACCTTCGAGCCATCAAAGTGCATTTTCCAGTAATTAGAAACTGGAGCAGGAGGTTCATACTGCACCTCGGCCCAATCCACCAGGAATTCCGCCAGAATCTGAGACTTGATGGCTTCTCTTCTCGCGTACGTGGGTGCATACGCGGCCAGCTCGATCGCCCACTTGGCTACTCTGCCACTCGCCTCCTTGTTGCCCATGATATCCGAGATGGGGGCAGAGCTCACAACCGTGATAGGATGCTCTTGGAAATAATGCTTTAGCTTCTTGGCGCCCAGGTATACGCCGTAGGTCATCTTCTGGTAGTGCGGGTAGTTTTGCTTGGAGCTGGACAGCACTTCACTGAGATAGTACACTGGGCGCTGCACACTCTTGCCTTCTTCTTCTCGTTCCACCACAATCACCACACTGACTACTCGGTTAGTCGCAGCAATGTACAGCAGCATAGGCTCCTTGGGTAGCGGACTAGCCAAGATGGGAGCGCTAGCCAGCATTGCTTTCAGCTCGTTGAAAGCCACATCCGCTTGCGGAGTCCAGACAAACTTGTCACTTTTCTTCATCAACTGGTACAGAGGCAGGGCCTTCTCGCCCATTCGGCCCAGAAAACGGCTCAGAGATGCCAAGCAACCAGTGAATTTCTGCACGTGTTTCAAGGATCTCGGCAAAGACATGCTCTCAATAGCTTTTATCTTTGAAGGATTAGCTTCAATGCCCCGACTAGACACCAGGAAGCCGAGTAGCTTGCCAGCCGGGACACCAAAGGTGCATTTACTCGGATTCAACTTCATTTTGTACTTGCGTAGGTTAGCAAAGGTTTCCTCCAGGTCGGCAAGCAGAGTATGTGTTTTATTCGTTTTGATGACAATGTCATCTACGTACACCTGCACATTCTTGCCGAGCTGGTCGTGCAAGCATTTCTGCATGCATCTCTGATAGGTTGCACCCGCATTCCTCAAGCCAAAACACATGACACGATAGCAATAAGCCCCGTACGGGGTAATGAAAGCAGTCTTTATTTGATCAGCAGGATTGAGTGCAATCTGGTGAAAATCAGAGTAGGCATCTATGAAAGACAACAGTTCACAACCAGCAGTGGAATCGATCACCTGATCGATACGAGGTAGCGGGAAGGGATCCTTGGGGCATGCCTTGTTCAAGTCGGTGTAGTCGACACACATGCGCCATGCAGTGGCAGCCTTGGGATCCTCCTTCTTCTTCTCGACCATGACCGGGTTGGCTAGCCAATCCGGATGCAGCACCTCCATGATGAAATTGCTTATCAGCAGCTTGGTGATCTGGTCACCAATGGCCTTCCTTCTCTCATCTCCGAAGCGGCGCATAGCTTGCTTCACTGGCTTGGCGTCAGGACGCACATGTAATGAGTGCTCAACCAACTCCCTCGGGACTCCTGGTAGATCTTCATTGGACCAGGCGAATACATCCCGATTCTCACGGAGGAAGTGGATGAGCTCGCTTTCCTATTTCTCCGCCAACCCGGAGCCAATGATGGCTACGCGGTCGGGGAACTCGGGGTCGACCTGGACCTTCTTGGTCTCCTGAGATGCCTGGAATGCGGTCCCGTGCTGGGTACTCGGCACGCCTTGCGCGCCAGCTTGCGCGGATTGCGCCATGGCCACCACCTCATACATCTTCTTCTTCTCGGCAGCAATCACCATCGATTCCGCCAACTGGGAACCAGCAGAGGCACACTCCATGGACTTCTTGTAATCACCAGAGATAGTAATTATGCCATTGGGACCAGGGATCTTCATCTTCAGATACGCGACATGAGTAGAGGCCATAAACTTGCTCAGAGCAGGCCTGCCGAGTAGAGCATGGTAAGGGCTCTGATGATCAACCACCTCGAACTGCAGGCGCTCTGTGCGGCAGTTCTCCCTGGTGCCGAATAGCACATCTATCCACACTCGGCCAATCGGGTTGCACGAGATCCCGGGCACAATGCCATGGAAAGTGGTCTTGCTGGGCAGCATCATGTTCTCGGCCAGGCCAAGCTTCTCGAGTGTGTCTTTGTACACGATGTTGATGCTGCTGCCGTTGTCGATTAGCACCTTGCTGAACCTCACATTCTTCTTGGGACCCAGGAAGGTAGGATCCAGCACCAAGGCATAGCTACCCGGATTGGGCATTACCCTGGGATGATCTACTCGGGACCACCTGATCTCCTGGTCACACCAATACATGTAGTGAGGGACAGCAGGAATCACCGCATTGACCTCCATGGCACGCCTGTGCTGTGATTGCTTGTCGACTGGCTCAGAGGTGAAGATCATGTAGCTCTCGTGGTGCTCTTGGTACTGGTTGGAGCCTCCGTCCCCATTGTTGCCGTTGTTGTTGTTGCCCTGGTAGTTGTTGTTGCCTCTGTTGTTGCTGTTGCGGTTGTAGTTGTTGTTGTTGTTGTTGTTGCGGTAGCTCTCATTGTTGAAGTGACGGTTGGCTCCTAAAGCCACCTGGTTCACATTTTCTCTTCTCGGGTACACTGGCGGCCGAGCTGCGGGTGCGCGAGTAGGCTGTACATTGGCATTGGCCGCTAGCAGAGGAGGAGGAGGAGGCAGGCCATCATTCTTGATCACATCCCACCACTCGCACTGCCGAGTAGTGTGGTTAGCAGGCCTCGAGGGGTGGTGAGTGTGAAAACTGCATGGGCCATCCTTCATGTCGTCAAAGACGAACTTCCTCGGCTGCTCGGAGTTGCCGCTACTCGACTGAGGAGTACGGAATGGTTTCTTGTTGCCTTGGCCCTGGTTCTGGTTCTGCCCGTAGGCTCCAGCAGGTTTCTGCCTTTGGCTACCACCAGCTCCAACAGTCACTGCATTCACCTCTTCAGGGTCATACCGAGTATCTATTCGGTCACCCCTGCGCTTGTTGCGGAACTCGTTGCGCTTGCTGTTGCTGAAGTTTCTTCTCGGCTCAGAGGAGTCCATCAGGGGCTGAGTAGGATCACCGAGTGCGTACTGATCCGCAATCTTGATGGTCTCCGCCAGAGTGTTTGGCATCTCCCTCTACAATCTCTGCCACAACATGCTGCCATGCCTGCATCCCTGCGCAAACCAAGTGATGGCCTGAGCTTCATTCACACCCTCGCAGGTGTTCCTCAATGTACTCCACCGAGTAAGATACTCGCGGTCTGTCTGGTCCTCTCGCTGCCTGCAAGCGGACAGCTGCTGTGGCCTATTCGGCCTCTTGTAGGTGCTGGTGAAGTTGCTGACGAAGGCATCCGAGAAGTCCAGCCAGCAGTTTATGCTGTGCTTGGGCAAGTTGTTGAGCCAAGTGCGAGCTGGACCCTCCAGCATCTGCGGGACGTACCGCACTGCCCATCTCCTGTTGCCACCCGCAATGTGGACTGCGGTGACGTAATCATTGAGCCAATCTTCGGGCTTGGTGCTGCCATTGTAGCTCTTGGTGCCCCTTGCAAGCTGAAAGTTCTTCACGGACGGCTCGTTCATGATGCGCGGGCCAAAGCACTCGGGGCCAGGAGGACCCGTGTTCTCCAACCGAGCTGACAAGTTGATCCGGTCCAGCTGATGCCTCGCATCTCCAGGCGCCAACACGCGCTCACCAACACGGTCCTGAATATCATAGCCAGCCATCTCCATGGTCGAGTAGCCGTCATCATATCTGTCCACCTGCACAGCTGCAGGCTGCTCCACCGGGTTGGCGACTGGTGCCACTGCGCACGGCTGCTGCCTCTGCCGAGTAGGCGGAGCAGCGGGACGCTGAGAAGGACCTGGACGCGCTCCACCTCGGGCCTGGCTTTGAGCTTGATGGGCTTGAGAGCCTGCTCTTGCAGCGTTGTGTTCCTGCCCGGGCTGCTGCGGCACAGCAAGCTGTCTCGCGGCAGCAGCCGGGTCATACACCTGCATTTGCCTATCTCTGGCCGAACGTCCGCTGCGGCTCTTCTCGCGGCTGGGATGCGGAGACGAGGCCTGATCGTTAGATCTAGCCGCGTGCAAGTGCACCACCTGCGAAGCTCCAGCACCCGGGTTGGCCTTCCGGAACTCCTCATTCTGCCTAGCAGCCTCCAACACCAACTCATTGAGCCTTTCCTGCTGCCTAACGCGCGCGTCGCCGTCTAGACGAGGCAACTCGGCAGCTACAGCCTCTGCAGCTCTAAGAGTCTTGGCAGGTGTGCTATACCTAGGCCTAGTGGAAGTGTTTGCGGTGGCGGACTGAGCAGGAACCTCTACCACTGTCGCCATCTCGGCACCAAGATTACGCCGCGTGGCGCCTACTCTGCTAGCTCTCCTAGTGACTGGGGTGAAGCCGTGAGCCTTGTTGTACTCAAGCTGGTCTAGACTCAACTCAAGCCTGACCTTGTCCAACTCCGCCTGCTCGGCGAGCAGCTCCTGGCGTTGCCGCTCGAGCTGCTCCTTCATGCTTAGGAGCTCGAGGTCAGTGGGGGTTGGCATACCATTCCGTCCAGCTGACGCGGGAATAGTCGGAGTGGTGGAAGGAGGGAGGTTACACTCCTTCTCGTAAGGCCGGTGGGTCCTGCCACCAGCGCTCGAGGCAGCAAGATCCTCGACGACGGCCGCGGCGCCAGCAGCAGCTGCGCCAGCGTTTGCCGCCAAGCCGGTCACCATCACCTCAGCGCGGTCCGCAGAGCGGCACGCGGGCCTTCCGCGAGCAGCGATCACCGCAGGAGGGTCCTCCGCGTCATGCACCAGCTCGGGGTACGCGCGGTTGGCGACGGTGGCGACGTAGACGAGGTGAGAGCCGAAGGAGATCACCGAGCCGCCCTCCGGCATGGCCCTGCCGCCGAAATCGCCGGCGTTGTCGGTGACGAAGTCGAAGGAGCCGAATCTGTGGACAAGGCCACAGACTACGCGCTCTGCTGAAGAAGATCCCGTCCAAACAGAAACTCCAGCCAGCGCCGCTGGTTGCCCCACGGTGGGCGCCAACTGTCGTGGTGGTGTCACGGCAGATGCCATAGGATGGCTAAAGATGTGGGAACGATGGACGCTGGAGGTGCTCGGGGAGGGATCACGCGACGAGTAGCCGTGTGAGGTAAGAACTAAGCAATGCAAACAACACGATCTACCCAGGTTCAGGGCCCTCGTGAGGAGGTAAAACCCCTACTCCTGCCTTTCTCTTTGTATTCTGGTGTCTCACCGAGTAGCCACAGTACAATGTTCTTGCTACCGAGTAGCCACTCTTCTCTCTACGTGATGAACTAGGTCAAGAATCTAGGCTTTCCTTGTGTCCCAGCATGCGATCCTCACGCAGGAGGCGGCGGGGCACCTTATATACACGGTGCCCAGCCGGATACGTCCAAACATGGACAAGTGTCGACATAGTGTGCACATCGTCCTTCTTCCGAGTTCCCGCTGACAGCTTTGGTTCCTAATCTTGGCTGCATCCGGAAAGTCGTTGGGCAAAACCAAGGGGACAGTCTGGTATCACTGTGCCAAACACAGAGTAGGGCCCCCTTATCCTGCGACCGCCTGCTTCCACACTGTCACTGTCAGGCAGGCCGGTCCCAGATGAACAGTAGTTTGAATAGTGCCAAGTACGGACCCAGGATACGCGGGATCCTGTGTCAGAACGGCTCCTTTGACTTCTGGCCCGAGTAGATTCCCGCCAATCTTACTCCGACCAGCTCTTCTACTCGAACGGACATAACTCTCTTGATATCTCTTTCTGGTCATCTTTTCGTAAGACCGAGTAGCAGTCGACCGGGTAGCAAGTACCGGGTAGGCGGCTACTCGACCAAACTTCCCTTCTGACTGTTGCCTTTACCACTTGCCTTTACCCTACTCGGGGGTAACCCCCCGACACCATCATGCATATAGAACCCTTCGGCATCATTGCTTAAGGCATCATACCTATTCCTTTGCATACTCTCATTGCCCACAAACATGACGACAAGAGCATCCCATGTTTCCTTGGCGCTGGAATATTGTTGAAGATGAGGCATGTGGTTAGAACCCACGGCTTGTTGAAGAATAGACAGGGCGATGTAGTTGAGTTGACAATCTACGACTTCTCTTCTTGTCAAGTTCTTGGGGTCATGTGGCTTGTATCCATCTCGAGTGACCCTCTAAATTTCTATACAAGAAGAGTTCAAGTGAGTTTCCATATAATATTGCCATTCACCAAAAGAATGTATATCAATTTTAGGAGGATCTCCTCTAGGAATTATATGGGGATGTGGGACGGGAGGATCGGGAGAATAGCATCCTTCGACGGCGTGGAATTCTCCTTTTCCTTCCGTACCCTTATCGGTGGAGTTCTTAGCGGAAGCATCTTCAAGTGTTTCACCATCTTCCCCAATCTTGGCACCCTCCGGTGGTTCAACCGTATGGGATGTAGTGGAGGTCTCCGGTTTCTTGGCTTTCATGAATTGCAACTTGAGTGTTCGCAGTTCATCAATTTTGCTCTCCATGGATGAGGTATATGAATTTTTCAACTCATTGAGATCATCCATCGAGACAATCGCCACGGAACCGACGACATCCGGAACATCGGCCATACTAACCTAATAGGCGGTTAAGCCCGATAAAAGAGTTGAGGCTCTGATACCAATTGAACGGATAGTAAGGGCACCTAGAGGGGGGGTGAATAGGTGCTACGACCAATTTTCATTTTTCTTCAAGATTACGCTTGACACAAAGGTAAATTCTCTAGATAATGCAACTCTGGTGAATTTACCTATATGACAAGAACAAGCACAAACACAATACAAGCACAAGTAAAGGAGGAAGGGAACAAGGTAACCTATATGAAGCACACGGAGACACGATGTATTCCCGAGTTCCTCCTTGTTACGGGAGTACGACTCATTGGAGGGGTGTGAGCTCGCTGATACGTCGAAAACGTATCTCCTTTTCCGAACACTTTTCTTATTGTTTTCCTCTAAACTTGTGTGTTTTGGACACAAATAACACAGACTAACGCCATTTTCAGCAGAATTACTTTGGTGTCTTGTTTTTGTGAAGAAAAATCAACTTTCGGGAAAATGCCCGGAAAAGAGCCCATTGATGTTTTCACCCCGGAATACCCCGGGAGCCAGAAGGGGGCCACAGGGTGGCCACACCCCCTGGCGCAGGTCCCCCCCGGCCGCGCTAGCATAGGGTGTGGGCCCCTCAGGACCCCCCTCGAACTCCCCTTTCGACTACAAGTAGCCTCCAACTCTAAAATCCGAGGGGGTTCGTCATATTCCACAGAAACACAACAGAGCGCTGCCGCCGTCCTGAACCTCGATTTGGGGATCAGAAGTTCCTGTTCCGGCACCCTGCCGGGACGGGGAAGTGGAGGAGATCATCGCCATCATCATCACCAACGCCCCTCCATCGACCATCCATGTTTCCCCCATCCATGTGTGAGTAATTCCCCGCTGTAGGCTGAAGGGGATGGTAGGGATTGGATGAGATCGTTCATGTAATAATGCCGTGATTGTTAGGGCATAGTGCCTAGTATCCTCTATTAGTGCTATTGACATTGTTGCAACTTGTTATGCTTAATGGTTGCCACTTTGGGCCCGAGTGTCATGATCTCAGATCTGAACATGTTATTGAATCACGATGATAATTATTGTTTCTTGATCATACCTGCAAGTTGTTTACACATATTGTTGTCCGGAACCCGAGGCCCCGAAGTGACAGAAATTGGGACAACCGGAGGGGATGGTTGCGATGTGAGGATCACATGTGTTCACGAAGTGTTAATGCTTTGCTCCGGTGTTCTACTAAAAGGAACACCTTAATTACCAGTAGTTCCCTTGAGGCCCCGCTGAAAACAGGCTGGTAGGACAAAAGATGTTGTGCAAGTTCTCATTGCGAGCACGTACGACTATTTACGGAACACATGCCTATGATTACTTAGTACTTGGATGCTTTATCATATTTATCTGCAATTCCCATGACATGATCATTATTAGAACTTTCTTATCCATGCAACGCCCGTTCATCCATCCCTATGCCTACAGTATTTAATCTGTTGTTTACTTCAAACACTATTGTTGCTGTCGTTTTCATTCTACTGTTGTTATTATTTCACTACTGCCGCTACTATAAAACTGTTACTACTGATAAACCACTGCGAACAAAAGTACTTTCAGGTGCAGGTGAATTGACAACTCACTTGTTAAGGCTCACAAATATTCTTTGGCTCCCCTTGTGTCAAATCAATAAATTTGGGTTTTACTTCCCTCGAAGACTGTTGCGATCCCCTATACTTGTGGGTCATCAAGACTATTTTCTGGCGCCGTTGCCGGGGAACATAGCTTTATTTGCGTGCTCACCAGAGAGTCTTATTATCTACTGCCATCATTCATCATGCGTAAGTCTCGTGATGGAAGAGTTCCTATATTACCGTCCACTGCAAGAAGAGGTACAACTTTGAACACCTCTGTTGCTCTTGATTCACCGTATGTTATGAGTAAGCTGCTTACGCCATCACATGCAACACATGCTAATTCTGCTGAATCTGAAAATGCTTCTGATATTTTTGATGATGCTTCTACTGTGATTGATGAGAGTGGTTCTCTCGGTCCCTTCTTAGATGCTACTATTGCTAAAGCTAATAATATTGCAAACACTGAAACTCCTGATAAAAATCATGTTACTCCTGCTTTTCCACCTGAGTTTAGAGAGAACCCTAGTGATGATTTAGATGATGCTTATATTGAACTGATTGATGATCTTATTGATGAAATACATGCTTTGAAGGATAAAGATGCTGCTATACGTCTTATGGAAAGTCGTGCTGTTAAATATAAATTATCTCCTGATGCTAAGTTTGCCACTTCTCCTATTAATATTAGGGACAAGGATTATGATTTCTCTCTTGATTTATCTTATATATCTATTGTTGAGAAAGAACCTTTTTGTGGAAATGAAAATGAAAGTGCTATGAAACATATGAATGAGCTCTCCTCTTTGAGTAGTTTATTCTCTGATGATCTTAAGAAAAGTAGCTACTTTGTTGCTAAAATATTCCCTTTCTCATTAAAGGATGAAGCTAAAACTTGGTTTAACAATTTGTCTCCTGGATCTATTGATAGTCCTATTGGTTTGGTTAATGCTTTCTTTCAGAAATATTTTCTTGCTAGTGCTCAACATGCTGCTTTACAAAATATATTTAATCTTAAGCAATTGGAAGAAGAGAAATTGCTTGTATCTTGGGCAAGGTTCTGTTCTTTAGTGAGAGCTACACCTGGGCATAAGATAGAAGATAATAAACTTCTTGATATATTCTATAATGGACTAACTATTGACTCTAGGACATACCTGGATAGTTGTGTTGGTTGTGTTTTCAGGCAAAGAATTCCATAAGAAGCTAAGGAATTAATGGCTAAAATAAGCCAAAATCATGACGATTGGACTATGGTTGAGCCTGAGCCGGCCCCTACTCCAGTACCTACACCAACACCAACACCCAAGAAGAGGGGAATGATTGAATTAAATGATGAAGTGATGAGAGAAGCCAAGAAATCTCTTAAAGAGAGGGGTATTAAATATGAAGATGTGAAGAATCTTCCCCCTATGGAAAAATTATGTAAGCCAATCCCTCACTCACCATCCATTGAGGTACACTCTCTCCAATATTTTGATAGTAGAGATATTCCCTATGGAAAACCTCCTGATAAATGCTTAGATGAATTTGATAATTATGTTATCAAGCAAGATAATTTTAATAAGAGAGTGCAGAACCACCTTATGGAAAACTCTAAAGCTATTAATGATTTGCATGGTATTATAGAAAGAACCTCTAATGATGTTAAAATGCTTGTTAAACATTTTCAAATGGTTCAAACTCAAATAGATCAACTTGCTAAAGTGCAAAAAGATTTGCTAGTTAATGCTTCTAAAGAAAAACATGCTTATGAAATAAGAACTAGAAGTGGTATTGCTACACAAGATCCTTTATATCCTGAGGGACATCCTAAAAGAATTGAACAAGATTCTTAGCAAACTAATGATAATGTTATTCATACTAAGAAGAAAAACAAGAAGAAAAATAAAACTGTTGTAGAATCCTCTGAACCTGCTAAAGATCCTAATAGTATATCTATCTCTGATGCTGAAACTGAAAGTGGTAATGAAAAGAATGATGCTTCTGATAAAGAAGAACCTGTAGCTGAACCTGAAAAGCAAACTAAAACTGCAAAGTATACTAAGGAAGATTTCATTGCTAATAAACATGGTAATGAGAGAGAACCTTGGGTACAAAAATCAATGCCTTTCCCTGGTAAGAAACACGAATCTAAGGAAGAAGAACACTATAACAAGTTTTGTGAATGGATGAAACCTTTGTTCTTGCAAATTCCTTTAACTGATGCTATTAAATTGCCTCTTATTCAAAATACATGAAAGACATTGTCTCTAACAAAAGGAAGATTCCTAATGAGGAAATTTCCACTATGCTTGCTAATTATTCTTTAATGGCAAGGTTCCTGAGAAGCTTGGAGATCCTGGTATACCTACTATTCCCTGTTCTATTAAAAATAATTATGTTAGAACTGCTTTGTGTGATCTGGGAGCTGGAGTTAGTGTCATGCCTTTTACTCTCTATAAAAGACTCCTCCTAGAAAAATTGATACCAGCTGATATATCTTTGCAAATGGCTGATAAGTCTACTGCTATTCCTGTGGGTATATGTGAGAATGTTCATGTTCAAGTTGCTAATAATTGTCTGATATTAACTGACTTTGTTGTGTTGGAAATGCCTGAAGATGATAATATGTCTATTATTCTTGGAAGACCTTTTCTTAATACTGCAGGGGATGTTATTGATTGCAATCAAGGAAAATTTACTTTTAATGTTAATGATAAAGAGCACACTGTTTATTTTCCCAAGAAGATTGATAGAAAATATGGTCTAAATTCCATTGAAAATGTTGAGACCATCAAGATTGGAGAATTTTATTGTCCTATTCCAAAGCCACCCAAAGAATATGAAATTATTATGATTGGGACTATGCCTATCAAGGTTGAGGTAACATGAGTATTTAGTGAGAAACAAAGTTTTGTTTCATATAAAATTATTTTGGTAGCAAGACTTGATCACCCTTGTTAACAAAATGATTTTAAATGAAATGGACAATGTTTTCACTATGTTTTCACCTTCCCCATTATGTTTTCACCATGTTTACTTCTGTTATTACATTAATACTTGAGTGCAATCATGTTTTCCACCATCCTTATGCATGTTTTCTTGATGTTTTCACCATGTTTACTAAAGTTATGCATGTTTTCACCACCCATACTTTTGTTTTCACCACTACCACCTTTGTTTTCTTTGGTTATTCTTTCATTAGAGTGTCATAGAACCTCTCTAGTTCTGTTTTTGGTTTTGTTTTCCACGTTTTCACGTTTGTTTTCCCGGTTTTTATTAATTATTAAAATTCTGGAAATACCTCAAAATTAAAGTTTCTCAAAAAATTCCAGAAAAATTAATAATAATTTTTTACGTCAAAAATGAGGCAGAAAGCCACCTGGGAGACCCCAGGGGGACCCACCAGGCGGGCACACCATAGGGTGGCGCGGCCTGCCCCCTGGTGGCGCCAACCAATGGTGTGGGTCCCCTGGCCCTCCACTTACTCTCTCCACTGCCGAAGTCTTCTCTCTCACCCCCAAAGCTGAAAACATTTCCTGGATCCCGTGTTCTTGGTGTTCTTCCTATGAATTTTCGATCTCCCTCTTCATCCCATCATTTGTGCTGATTTTTGGTGTGTTTGATCTCCGGTATGTGACTCCTCCGATGATCCAAGTAGAATATTGTTTAGGGAAGTATTTCTCGAGTATTTTGGAACAGTAGGTGACAGCTTATGTGAGTTTGCATGCTTGATTTGAGTAGAAATAATATAGTTTTGATGTATGTTTAGCTCTCATATAAGTCCCTGTGGTAGTATCCACCTTATAGTTGCTTGAAATTAATTTTTGTGATGATTGTTGAAAAATTTCAGAGATGGATAGTTACAACTTTGGTGAGATATTTAGGAGTGATGCTCCTAGAAGGACAAGGCCATCACGCTCATCTACTTCAGCAAGGCCCTCATATATTGAAGACGTTATGGCGTCAGCTATTAATGATGCAGAAGATGACGGTATAATTTACCCATCTAGCTTTCCTTGTCATACATTTTTAAGAAATGATAGGATTTTAGATGATTTTATTATGCTTATTGAGAGAGTTGGTCTCACCAACTTTATGGAGGATGAAATCCCTCAGTATGCCACGCTCACAAAAGCTTTTGTTAAGAGCTTTAAATTTCAGAACACTCAATATGGTCAAACTGTTGCATTCAAATTATATAGTAGTTTTGTGTCTTTGTCCTTGGTGGAATTTTGTGCTATTATAGGTATCAACGCCACCGGGACGGCAAGCAGGATTCAAGATAGACTAGCAG
The DNA here is from genome assembly GCA_028641055.1 of Alopecurus myosuroides. NCBI lineage: Eukaryota > Viridiplantae > Streptophyta > Magnoliopsida > Poales > Poaceae > Alopecurus > Alopecurus myosuroides. Next base: position 129,628,216 of record CM054057.1, on the reverse strand, counting down.
ACCTCCAAGGGATCTACCGAGAGATCACCAACGATGACGGTCGCTCATCCCAGCATGGGAAGATAAGGAACATTCAACTTCCTGCTCTTAGATACTTTACTTACTATATTGGTACTAGTATTCTTGGTAGGGAGAACACTAGTAATGTTTCTAGTTATCACCTTGCTTTCATTGATGCTGCACTGAACCGTAGCACAAAGTATAACCTTGGTGCACTTGTTGCACGCCGCCTTGCCGTGGCTGGGCCTATTTTTGGTGGCATTATTGCTACACGTGTCGCAGCTGCTTTGCATGTTTCCATTGATCCTAATGATGAAATAATTGCTCCACATAGGATTAACCTTGCTGCTATGAAATCTCATCAGTTTGTCACTTCTAACTCTACTAATGAACGTTTAATATATAGAGTTTTATATATGGATGGAGAAGAGCAGAAAGTTACTTTGCCGCAGCTATTTAAGATTGACAGGTCACCATGGTCTCTCTCCAAGGAGCAAGTAGACGAGCATCTGAGCACCATGGAGTTTTACCGGCAGCAGGAGAGGCGAGACGCGCCTCGTAAGGACCACAACACACAGTTCACTGGCGCATCCTCGAGCACATATCGGGAGGAGGCTTCCTCCTCGGCGTATTACGGGGGCGGCACCTCTTGGGCCCCTTGGTGATTGATCTCCACTTAGGCCAAAAGCCTAATCTTGAGGGGAGGTATACCGACATCACACTTTATATATCATGTTCGGTCGGTTCTTTGTATATCCATGTTTATCATTCTTTCGTTTTCTTTCGCTTGTTTTCGTTTCTTTTGCTTGTTTTGTTTTCACTTTCCAAAACACAAAAAGACCAAAAAGATTTTTGTTGTTTCTCTTTGTTTGCGTCTTTAGTTTCTTTATTTGGTTTGCTTTATCTTTTAGTTGCAGTTTAATATTCAAAAACCCAAAAATATTTTTGTTTGGTTTGTTTGTTTGCTTTCTTTTGTTCTTGTTTCATTTTGAAAACCCAAAAAGATTTCTGCTTTGTTTGTTTGCTCTCTTTTTGTTTGTGCTTTACTTGAAAAACCCAAAAATATTTGTTGTTCTTCTTTGGTTTTGTAAAGTTTGTTGCAGATTTCAACAGTCGTCTGTTATTCCATTGGAGCTTGGTTTTCATTATATATTATTCGAGCCACAAGTGAAGAGCAATAATGACGATCTACGACAATTCAAGTGTGGTGAGAGACTGGTATGAATTCTATTTGCTTTCATTTTTGTACATATATCCATCTATATGAGCATGCTTAGTTTGTCCGTACAAGATATATGTGACTTAATGGCTGCTTAATAGTTCATGCTCTCTCATGTTTTGTTCCAATTTATTAATAGTAAATGACTTGTCATATAAATATTTGTTCGCATTGTTTTATTCATAGAAGGGTATGATATTGTGGTAGCCTCCTCTCACTGTTTCATTTGAATCGACTTGGCACATGCTCACGCATGCTAAGACTGAAAACAAAAAGTCAATAAGCCTCGATGATTTATTTTTTCTCATAGTTCTAGTATCAATTTTATGCCTGAGCTAATTTTACTTTGTCGCAAACATGATTACGATAGTTGTTGCTCTCTTGATTGTCGCTCCCTGTCTATTGCTAGCCTTCACCTGTACTGAGTATGAGCTCTACTCGTGCATCCAAATCACTGAAAGCCAAAGTTTGCCAAATGTGTCCACCATACCTACCTATATGTGGTATTTAACCGCCACTCCAAGTAAATGGCTCATATGTTACCTTTAAAACCTGCTAAAAATTATTCATGTTTTGTACCCCTGTTTTAGCTCATGAGGACGTAAATAGAGAATCTTTATCTCACTTGTTGATTGGATTTCACACCCTGGACTAGTGGCTTCATCCGCTTATCCAAATGATAGAAGAGCTGGCACCGGGGTGCCCAGCCCCAAATTAATACACACAAATTCTCTTCACTCTTTGTGCCCCTGATTTATCTGTCAAAGCATAATTGTGTAAACAAAAGAGAAAGAGGGATGTCCTTCTACCCAGATGTGTCCTTCACATGGGAGCCGCTCTTGTGAATCCAGTTGACTTGTGACGTACTATATTGTATGTTTACCATTCGTTGACATAAGCATACACCTCTCTCAAAATGTTTTCAATACCTCTATTTAATAAAATAAAAAGCTCTAGCACATGGGTGATCCATGCTTCCCTCTGCGAAAGGCCTTTCTTTTACTTTTATGTTGAGTGTCCGCTTTATTCTTTGAGCACTTTCTTGAGAGCATAATTATCATTCTTAGTGTAATTTGTTTGTCCCAAAGTACGATTGATTGTGGAATAATTTTGATACTTGCATCTTTGATATCTTTACTTCTAGTCTTCCCTTGAAGTTCAGAGGTGCCCTAGCATTTATGTTTTGCCCCACATTTAAGGGCAAGCGAGATACCACTTTATCAGATCCTATTATGAATATTTCAATCTTGCAAATAGTTATGCTTCATGTTGTTTATTATTAATATGTTGTTATCTCTTCATGGTTTGCATAGCTATTAAGTGTCAGTATCTTGCATGTATCTTATCATGAGCATAATTAAGTATTTGAACACATAGTGAGTATATTTACATCATATGAAACAAATGTGTTCGTAAAAGTCTTTTATCGCACTCAGTTGTCATTGAATTGCTTGAGGACAAGCAATAGGCTAAGCTTGGGGGGAGTTGATACGTCGAAAAAGTATCTCCTTTTTCGAACACTTTTCTTATTGTTTTCCTCTAAACTTGTGTGTTTTGGATACAACTAACATGGACTAACGTTGTTTTCAGAAGAATTACTTTGGTGTCTTGTTTTTGTGCAGAAAAATCAACTTTCGGGAAAATGCCCACAAAAGAGCCCATTGATGTTTTCACCCCGCAAGACCCCGAGAGCGAGAATAGGGCCAGGAGAGGGGCCACAGGGTGGCCACACCCCTCTGGCGCCGGTCCCCTGGTCGCGCCAGCATAGGGTGTGGGCCCCCCAGGACCCCCTCGGACTCCCCTTTCGACTACAAGTAGCCTCCAACCCTAAAACTCGAGGGGGTTCGTCATATTCCACAGAAACACAACAGAGCGCCACCGCCGTCTCGAACCTCAATTCGGGGATCAGAAGTTCCTGTTCTGGCACCCTGCCGGGACGGGGAAGTGGAGGAGATCATCGCCATCGTCATCACCAATGCCCCTTCATCGACCATCCATGTTTCCCCCCTCCATGTGTGAGTAATTCCCGGCTGTAGGCTGAAGGAGATGGTAGGGATTGTATGAGATCGTTCATGTAATAATGTCGTGATTATTAGGGCATAGTGCCTAGTATCCTCTATTAGTGCTATTGACATTGTTTTAACTTGTTATGCTTAATGCTTTCCACTTTGGGCCCGAGTGCCATGATCTCAGATCTGAACATGTTATTGAATCATGATGATAATTATTGTTTCTTGATCATACCTGCAAGTTGGTTAAACATATTGTTGTCCGGAACCCGAGGCCCCGAAGTGACAGAAATTGGGACAACCGGAGGGGATGGCTGCGGTGTGAGGATCACATGTGTTCACGGAGTGTTAATGCTTTGCTCCGGTGTTCTATTAAAAGGAACACCTTAATTACCAGTAGTTCCCTTGAGGCCTCGCTGAAAACGGGCTGATAGGACAAAAGATGTTGTGCAAGTTCTCATTTCGAGCATGTACGACTATTTACGGAACACATGCCTATGATTACTTAGTGCTTGGATGCTTTATCATATTTATCTGCAATTCCCATGACATGATCATTATTAGAACTTTCTTATCCATGCAACGCGCGTTCATCCATCCCTGTGCCTACATTATTTAATCCGTTGTTTACTTCAAACACTACTTCTACTGCTGTTTTCATTCTACTGTTGTTATTATTTCACTACTGTTGCTACTATAAAACTGTTACTACTGATAAACCACTGCGAACAAAAGAACTTTTAGGTGCAGGTGAATTGACGACTCACTTGTTAAGGATCACAAATATTCTTTGGCCCCCCTTGTGTCGAATCAATAATTTTGGGTTTTACTTCCCTCGAAGACTGTTGCGATCCCCTATTCTTGTGGGTCATCACTCGCCACAAAGGCCTACTCAACGCCACAAAGGCCTACTCAACGCAACAAAGGCCTCACCCTATTCTTCGATGAACCCCGCCACAAAGGCCTAGTCCACCTTCCACTATTGATCCCCTTTGAGGCCGGAATCAAATCCTTTACAAACTAGCTTGGGGCACACACCCACAACCAAATTGGGGCCTCCCATCAATCACCAATCACCACCAAGTGTAGAAATGGAATATAGGTTCTCCACAAGGAAACCGTAGACTATATCCCTCAAGAGAATACGGGGAAATGAAGAACGACTCAGTGAAGATGTAGATCGGGGTCTTCTCCTTCAATCTTCCAAGTATCAACGAGTTTGGGTGGAGGGATTGGGAGAGATCTAGCTTTTGGAGGCTCAATAAATGCTGGACTTCAATATTGGTTTGAGCAACCCTTTGAAGAAGAAGGGGATGAGGTATTTATAGCCCCCCCTCATAACTAGTTGTTTGACCCTTTTTACGCCTGGCGGTACTACCGCTCGCTGGCAACCAGAGCGGTACGGAGAGGTCCTAGCCAAAGGACTCGGGCGGTACAACCGCGGAAGTACCGCAGTACTTCCAGCGGCGGTACTACTACTAGGCCCACCGGTACTACCGCTGGCCGCGAATTCGAAATAACTCGAAGTGGCTAGCGGTAGTACTAGGGCACTACCGCTCTAGTATCGTAATGGTTATCGTGAGCAAAACTCCCCTGGTGGTACTTCGACCGGTACTGCCAGTGGTACTTCCGCTTCCTGGAAGGAGCAGTACTACCGCTGGCGGTAGCGATACTATGGCCATGAGAAGCCTTGCTCCAAAATCGACTAAGTCACAACGGTACTACTGGACCAATACAGCTGAAGTACCGCTGGATGCAATAGCCGTTTTCATTTTGGCGGTACTTCTGGCAGTACTACCAACGGTACTACTGCTCACTAGAGAGAGCGGTACTACCGCTGGACAGAGACAATTTTGGTGGCTTTGTCATTCTGCACTCTTCCTTTTTGGGTCAAAATGATGTTTCCTGAAATAACTTAAACGCAAGGTTAGAAACTTAATGGTGTTATTATCAACTCCAAAACACATGAGAGATCAAATGCACATATGAACTTTCAACCACCCTCTACCGGTACTTCCCGGAATAGTGCTACCACCGGTGGCATTAAGAGTCGGTTGGTACGTGTGGGTAAATTGTACCCCCTGCAGGGATAAATATTTTCGAGAAGCCGTGTCCGTGGTTAAGGACGACTTGGTGAAAGTACTAGGCCATAGATAACATGAACGAGAGACTAAAACCCTGTGCATTCAATGTGATTTAGGGATTTTACGGTGCACATTCCTATTCTTTAGTTGCTTCCTGAATTTCGTCCATTGTTTGGAAACCAAGTTGTATACGTGTGTTGGATATTCCAATGCATTTTATCTTGTTTTCCATCAGAGTGTTCCACCTTGGAATGTCCGGAGAAACAAACTCTAGTACCTCGTTCATCTCTAGGACCAGTTCAAAGTTTTGTAATCCACAGAATAAAGAAGTTTCATTACCTTCTATTCTGTTCGACCTTCAAGAATCACACTCTTAGATATCAAGAGTCGTGCTGAGTTTCATGGCCTTATTGATGAAGTGATTCTCTTACACGTCTTCACCCCTGCCTCCAAGCTTGAATGCTTGAGAATGATGGGTGTGTGTTGATGTGTGTATCGGTTATTCTTAGCGGTTCTTATTGGTTTTGAAAATCTAAGAAACATATGTATCCTTCTTAGCACTATTGGTCACCCGGTCTCTACTTAAAGTTGACCGTGTTATCAAATCAGTTCATTTTTTTCCACATTCTTGGTCAAAGAGTTAGGTCCATGCCAAAGCTCTTAAGAACATATCGATTTCTTTGAAAAGCAAGACTACTTTCGAATTCCAAGACATACCGGTGGCTTGTGATATTCTGATTGTCTTTCTAGAAGTATCACCAGGTTATCACCTAAATGTGATGTCTAAACAAGGGGTAAATCGAACTACTCCTTTCTCCAAGAAAAGTGTGCTGGATACCCTGTACTAGGAGGTTGAGCTCAAACAACAACTTGGAGAGTTGAAAGACAAAAGCTCTGCTTAACTTGATTCTTTGTTAAGGGATGTCTAGTTTTCCTCGTGTTGAAGCAGGATAGTAACTCCTTAGTGGACATGCTATCATCCTAACCCTTGATTTGATTTGGGCTACCGTTAAATCAAGATCAGATTGAAGGACTATCTTGATGGTGCTTCTCCTAAGTATACCTCAATGTCCTTTGGTCTGACCAATATTTTGCCTTGTTCATGTATCATATGAATCCCTCATCTTGGAGTGTTATAAGAGTGTTGTCGAGCCCATCGATGAAATTCCTATTTTCTCCAAGTTGCAAGAGGTTCATTTTGAACAATTCGCACTGATGGTGGAAACTTTAGAGAACCATCTTTGTGTCATCACGAAGTTGGTGTTCTGGATGTCCTAAGTGACTTTCTCTGGTCCACGTTCTTTTGATGAAAGTTGTCGCCATGGATCCGAGTAGAGTTTTCTTGTTCCCTCAGGAATAATTGCAAGTTGGTTATGCATGTGTGGACTATTCCTCAGATGCTAGGTTGTCATCTCCATCTCTTGAAGAAGTTTGCATCCATACTAAGCCACTGACTGATCATTCGTGAAAGAGAAGAAGTTTAAGAACATTATCTTTATAATCGTTTTCCCAACAAGGACTCTGATGTGTTCTTTTGCAAGTAAACCATGTAGGTGCAACCGTCTTTCGCAAGTTGCTAATACATGAGTTCTACAATCTCGCTCATCTTCTTGAGAATCTAGTAAATGTATCTTGTTGGTAAACGGTGCAACCTCTCCGACCAAACATACTGAGTCTGAGTTATCAACCCACTAACCGGAGCTGAATCTCACACTAGTAGGAGATTGCTTATAGACACCAGTATAGCGTTGGCGAACGCGCTTATATGTTCTCCAGCGCTATGCCACCTACCGCTGGAGAACAGGCTTGTTTGTTCGCCAGCGCTAAGTGTGGGCCCCCCTGCGCGCGCACCTGCCCCTACCTGGCACTACTGCTGGCGGACAACCTCCTCTATTCGCCAACGCTACGGGTGCTACCGCTGGCGAACGACTTTGCTTGTTCGCCAGCACTAATCTATGGGCCCGGCGCACGTTAGCGCTGGCGAACAAACCATCTTGTTCGCCAGCGGTAACTTGGCAGATATGCCATAAAGTGAGCACACCCACTTTACCCTCCTCCACTCTCTTCTCAACCTTATCCCCTTCTCTCTGTAGCTCAAATTCATGCCAATTTCCACACCCTCCTCCTCTCTTTTGAACCAACCAAAATTATTTTAGTTGGTATATCTAGGTTTATCTCCCTCCCAACACCCTTTCTACTGAAAGTTTTCTCTTCCTAGACATCTAGATCTAGAATTACCCCCCTCTCCAAAGCTCCAAAATTCTCCGGATATCATCTCGTGTAGCCATCTAATCATTTGAGGTGGGATGAGTGCTAATATATAATTAAATGAGTTTGTATGAATTTTGTCCGGATACACGCGATATGCAATATATGTGTGAAATTTCACCGGATTCAAATATGGTCGTGTGATGGAGACGTTAAATGTGTGCAATTTGTTGTGGAATGAAATTGAGTAGCCAACTATTGTCGTAATGTTGATTCATTTCCGTCTCGGCAAAGTTTGGCACTCCCTAATAACCTCCTATTTGTAGGAAGGTCATGCCGAATTTTTTCGTGAATACGACATGAAGTGAAATTTTGGATATAAAAATGAGTTGCCACTTTGCCGGAATGTCTATTCATTTCCGTCTCGGCAAAGTTTGGCACTCCTCTAACCTCCAATTTATAGGAAGGTCTTGCCGACTTTTTCGTGAATATATATATATATATATTTGTGTGTGTGTGTGTGTGTGTGTGTGTGTGTGGTTCTAATATTATATTGGCGCGCTCGTGCAGGCGACAAATAATGGTGGTCGTTAAGAGTGAACAGTTACTTGAGACACGCGACAGAAGACATGTTACAAAATGGCCGCAAGGAGATACGATGTCCATGTCGAAAGTGCAAACTAAGGGGCTTGCTCAACCCCTTCACCGAAGACTTGCTCAGTCACCTCCTCAGGTATGGTTTCATGGATGGGTATAACAGTCAGTGGATAAGTGATGATGAAGATGATGAAGTCCATGGGTCGGTGGTGGTAGGAAATGATGTGCAACAGGAGAATAACAACGATCGACAAGAACTACAACAGGACCAAGATCAGCCTCATGATCCCACACATGATCATGGAGAAGATGCTGAACAAGACGTGGAAGAAGACGAGGACACAGAGACACCCCTAATGGAAGTTGTGCGTGACCCTTATCTGAAAGAACTGCTTTTGAGAAAGACGACTAACTCGAGATATGCTGCTAGAGAGCAATCTAAGCTGGCGCAGCTAGAGATAGACTCAAAGACACCGTTGTATGCAGGCTGCGGTCCGGGAGAGTCCCGCCTGAGAGTGGCGCTCGATGTTCTGCAGATGAAGGCGAGATACAAATGGAGCGACATAAGCGTCGATGCAAGTCTGCAAAACTGGCACGATATCCTTCCAGAGGGAAACACGTGTCCTAAAAGTTGCGACGAGGCCAAGAAAGTCGTGTGCCTCTTTGATTTACCGCACGATAAAATACCATGTGTGCATCAACGATTGCTACATTTATCAGAAAGAGGACGCGGACAAGACCATTTGTCCAGTTTGCAACGCCACTCGATACAAGAAATGGAAGAAGAAAGCTCTTCGAAAAGTTGTGTGGTACTTTCCGCTCATTCACCGTCTACAACAGTATTTCGCGGACCGCAAGGAAGCAGAGCTCATGCGCTGGCACGCGAAAAGGAGGAAGAAAGTTTTGAAACATCCAAAGCGGAGTGAAAAAGTAAATCTGACACATCCTTCGGATGCAAGTCAATGGAAAGCAATTGACTGTGAATATGCAACATTCGGGGTGGAGGCAAGAAACATCAGGTTGGGTGTGAGCATCGATGGACTCAATCCGTTTGGCAACTAGAGCAGCACCCATAGCACCTGGCTCGTGTTTGTATGGATGTACAACATCCCCACTGGTTGTGCATGAAGAGGAAGTATATCCACATGATTATGCTAATTCAAGGGCCGAAACAACCAGGCAACGACATCAATCTATATCTGAAGCTGCTTAAAGATGAGCTGGACACGCTATGGGCCGAGGAAGGGGTGAACACATGGAACGCCTTCGGTGAACAATATTTCCCAATGAGAGTTGTCTTGCTCTGTACGGTTCACGACCTACTCGGCTACGGATATGTGGAAGGCCAGGTGCGCCACGGACATAACGGTTGCGTGAGGTGCATGGATGACCCCATGTTTATGCAACTTCCGAAAGATCATGGGTCTTCGAAAACAGTCTTCGTTGGCCATCGAAGGTGGCTACCCAACAAAGACCCGTGGAGAAGGCGGGGAGACCTTTTTAACGGTCAAGATGAGCTCCGAGGACCTCCACGTAAGAGGTGCGGCGAAGAAATCTATAGGTTTCTGAATGATTGGAAGGAATGCCGGGAAAGAAGCAAAAAGCGCCAAAACCGCTTCTGGATATATGGAAGACGAGGTCGGTGTTTTGGGATTTGCCATAATGGCCCATTCTCGATACGCCTCACTGCCTTGATCTGATGCATATTACGAAGAATGTGTTTGAAAGTTTGTTTGGCACGCTGCTCAACATGCCGGAGAGGACCAACGACGGGGTGAAAGCAAGAAACGACCTGAAATTTGGTATTAGGGTAGATCTTCAGGGGGACGCCCGGATGATGACGACGACGACCAATCGTGTGATGAGGAGACGGAGGATCGCAAGGCCAAAAGGGTTAAGAGGAATGACTATTACTGCCCCCCTTTTGCTTCACTCTTAGTCCGGACAAGATCACAAAATTGATGATGTGCCTTCTCGGAGTCAAAGTCCCTAGCGGTTACTCAGGGCTAATAAGCAGATTCCTAGACGCGCAGAAACAAAAGTTCAGCGGGATGAAGTATCATGACTGTTACGTGATGATGACGCAGATACTTCCGGTTGCGATCCGCGGGATAATGGACAAGCACGTCCGGGAAACCCTGTTTGGCATGTGTAACTTCTTCGACGTGATATCTCGAAAGTCGATCATGGGGAAGCAAATCTCAAGGCTGCAGGAAGAGATTGTCGTGATACTATGCGAGCTTGAGATGTACTTTTCACCATCATTCTTTGACATATGTGTTCATTTGTTGGTCCATATCATGGACGATATCATCCATCTCGGGCCGTTGTTCCTACATAACATGATGCCGTTTGAAAGGATGAATGGGGCCATCAAAGGATTCGTTTGCAACAGGGCCCGTCCGGATGGAAGCATCATTCAGGGCTTTCTCGCTGAAGAGTGCATCTCTTTCTGCACGAATCATATTGACGTGGAGGACCCTGTTGGTCTGCCCAGAAACAAGCACATTGGCAAGCTCGATGGAGCAGGTCACAAAAATGGATGTAGAGAAGTGCATGTGGATCGGGCTTGTCGACGCACCGACTTTAACAGGGAAAACTTAGTAGCTCTCCAACACATTGACATGGTCGATACTTGGGTGGAAAAAGACAAGAGCTCAATTAAGAAAAAGTACACTGAACAAGGCAAGCGGAGGACCGAAGGAGAAATAATCAAAGAGCATAACTCCACTTTATTGCGTTGGTTTAAAGATAAGATCGTCGCTAACCCACCGCCAAGGGATTGTGCGAAAAATAAACTATTGTACGCCTTGGCACATGGCCCCGCTCCCAAGCTAGCGACGTTTCAAGCATATGATATCAACGGGTTCACTTTCTACACGAAGGAGAAACACAAAACTTCCGATTATCAAAACTCTAGGGTAACGATGGAATCCTACACCGGTGACAAAAAGTTAAGATACTATGGAAGGATCAAGGAGATATGGGAGCTTAACTACTCTGGATAGAAGGTGCCTATGTTCCGCGTGAGATGGGCTATGATCTCGACCGTCAGAAAAGAAGACAAATACTTTACAACCATGGTTATTCCCGAAGCCGGAACTTCATCAAGCGCGAACGTCACAACGTAAAATGAGCCATGGGTATTGGCTAAGCATGTGTCCCAATGCTTCTTCATAACAGACCCCGCAAGGCCTAGCCGTGTTTTCGTGAGGAGAGGGAAAATAAATATCATCGAAATGGATGGAGTCGTTGACGAGGACGAGTTCGACACGTTCGGCAACCCAAATATTGACGATGATCAAGAAGATGATGATGATAGTCATGCAACATACACCACAAGAAGAAGCAGAACTACACTACCTAGGCATGGTCTTCCATTCAAAAGAAGAAGTCATGATGTGGGGCTAATTTACGCAACTGCGACCAAAAAAGGCAAAAAGTTCAAACGCTGAAAAACTATGTATATATATATATGTATGCCTTGTATGCAACGAAACTATGTATATGCATTGATCAACTGGTCTGATGTGCACTTATTATAAATTTAATGTATCTTGTTATGTATTTGAAATGTGTGGACTTATTATTTGAAACATAAAGGAAATAATGGAAAACATAAAGGAAACACTGGAAAACATAAAGGAAATAATGGAAAACATAAAGGAAACAATGGAAAAATAAAGGAAACAATGGAAAATATAAAGGAAACAATAGAAAACATAAAGGAAACAACCCCCCGCGGCCGACAACGAGTTAAACCTGGAGCAGTGCTTGGTTTGTCCATTGACATGGCCAAAATCACTAATTCGTTTGGAAACTACTCCTGTCAACACTCCAACACCGGTCCAGGGGTCGGGGCACCCAAGCCAACACAAGGATTTCTCACCTGCAAAGTCCGTGCGACACGACGACGACGATGCTGAAGATGAGAACCCTAATGACTACCTCGTCGACGATCCTTACGATGGGGCCGGCCTGGATGATCTTAATGAACTTCTCTTGCCAGCGGCGGAAGCGGATAAATATCGATGCACGAAGCGAATTTTCTCTTCTCAAGAACCGGCCTCCCACGAGCAAGTTGGCCTCAGCCAGGACGCCTCCAAAGAGGCGGTAGCAAATGTATTTGAGAGTCAACCTAAGAAGACGGCACGAAAAAGAACTAAGAAGAGTTTTTTCGTTGCATCCATGAGCCAACCGGTGGACGGGACCAAGTCTAAGCCGCCGGCACAACGGGTATTGGACAGGATACCCATACACGACTGACATCAGATCCATGAGTTGGGAAAACCGATGCTTCTGCCAAGGTTGGCCTCCTTGTTGATAGGTGATATGCTTAGCGTCCATGACGGTGTTCACTTTATGGAGACGATGCTTCTCAAAGAGAAAAATCCAACGTTGCCGGTATTGGTCGCAAATGTGCCATCTACGGTGGGATTTGTCACTGAAGGCAACACAAACAAGATCATCGTGAGATTTGACGACATTTTTTCGGATGTTCCACATGAAATCCCTCCACTCATCAATCGTCCGCCTGCTTACGCTCAGTTTGGCGCATCAACTATCCATAGAGAATACCAAAAGCATCGCGCTAGTAGACCCCTACTACATGTACGACATGTACTTGAACAACCCCAAGGGTAGGGCAAAGCGGCAAAGTACATCCAAGAGGTGTTGCACAAGAATTATATGCACAAGAGGATCACCCTCCTGCCTTACTTTCCCGAGTAAGTTATTTTCCATCTTTAGTTTGCGCATATACAATTAATAGTGGTTACAATTTTTGAGGATTATAAATATGGACTCTTGAACTGTTTTGCGCGGAAACAATTACGGCACACTCATCATGCTCTACCCGAGAGACGTGCACGCCATATATATCGACTCCAGAAGAACACTGAAGGAGAAGAACTACTCCTCATCAAGTCTTTTCTCAATGAAGCTATGGATGGCTCCATCAGGGCGGAAGGATTCTGCGACAGAATAAAATAGATTCAAGGCAAATATGTGTTCAGACACAGAACAGAGTTCCCCTGCCCCAAGCAGGCGCCAGGCGGCCATATGGAGGCATGGTACCTCATCCAACACATGATGGAGATCGTGAAGGAGCAACAAAGTCTACAATTCATGTCTGCTATGGACAAATGGTCTCGCAGCATCGTCGAATGGTCTTGATGCTGAATTCAGACAGAACTTTGGTCGCATCTAGCGCAAGCTCTGCACAATCATCTATAGGGATGTAGCAACTTCAGACGGGGCCTTCCACTGGCGGTGCCCACCATCTAACGATGAGATGCGACAATGTGTATTGGAGCAGGCTGACGAGAGACCATTCAATTCAACTCGTTAGAAGGTGCTCTTCCATTCCCGCCGATGAAGAAAAAGAAGATCACAACAGACCAAGAAATGATCGACGGTGTGTACTCGGTTCAGTACGAATTGTGCTCCTAATAAGAACTTGTGATTTTATTTGCCGGCCTAATGCTTTTATCTTGGTCTACAGAGAGATGAAGAAGTTGATGGCGCGCTGGCCTAGTGAAAGATCGCAAAGCGGAGGCGAAAGCTAAAGCGCCCATCTCACTTTTAATTTTTTTCGTAATCGTCGATGTGTTGTGTGCGATTCTATATCGCGCGTTGTATGCATGTGATACTTTTGTAATCGTTAAACTAATTAGATGGCTATACTTTTGGTTCGAAATCTTTCAACCTAAACATGTTATCGAGATCGATGTGTATTCATGAATGCATGTATATATATTAATATTTATGAAACTTATTTTCATACGATATCGATGGATCCCGGTTTGTGTATTGCATATACATATATACGCATATGTGAACATATATATCTGTGAATCAAAAACTTGGAGTGATTTGTATATGTGAATTATAAAAATTACAAAAAATACATGTATTTGCACCTATATACTATAATACCAGGAAATACAACATTGTATATGAAAATAACAAAAAAAATAAAAAACTGGGCGCTATAGCGCTGGCGAACCTACCGCTGGCGAACAAGCCTTGGTTCGCCAGCGGTAACCCGCTACCACTGGCAAGCTAGCGCTGGCGAACAGCGCTTCGCCAGCGGTAGCCCATTTTTGTTCGTCACTAGTAGGGTTTCTCCTGGTGTTTCCTCAAGGGTATTTACTTAGGTCCTTTTGAAAATCCGGCAAGGTTGAGGTTGTGGTTCACACAATTAGCTGGAAGTCCTAACGTCATACCTCTTTGAATCAACAAAAACAACCACTCTTTGTGAGAATGATAGTGTGACTCATTGTAGAAGTTTTTTCCTCAGCGTTCTTCCACACCGAAGTTTGACTTTCAGTTGATGACCTATTGAAGGCTTGATGTAAGCTTGATGTCGGTATCTAGAACATCCAGGAGAACTTGTAAGTCTGTTTGTTCAATGTCTCTCTATCAATCCTCCGGATCTCTCTTCTAGTGGAAACAAGTTCATCATGAGAACCATCTCGTAGTGTTTTGTAACCGCCATTGACCAGTTCCCTTTTCAAGTTGTTTGTACTTGAAGTTATGTTCATCTCACACGTTATGTGAATTTGTCATTCACTTCAGCCATGGGGTCTTAACCATGTGGTAAACATATTGCTATGTCCAAACCACAATAGGAAAGAGATTCCTTATTCCTTTCGGTGTTTCACTTTCCGCTGGTTACTCATCCTTATGGTGTGACCAAGAATGTCTTCTCCGGTAAGGTGTTCTAATATACTTGGTTACTTATCTTCTTTCGTGAAGTAACATCGTGATCCTTGACAAGGATTTTGGTAAACTCGGATGGAATAAATGAAAGTTCCTTCATCTCCAATGTCCACTCCGAAGAGTGAACATGATTTTGTTCCCAAACTCTCTCTGGACGCATGATTCCAGTGTGTTCTCATGTTATCGCTCGTCTATGAATATTACGTTGTGGTATCCAAGACAATCCTTTCCATCTTAGTATATTGTTAAAGAAAAGAGTGAAACCTCTGTGTCACAAGTTGTTCAACCTTTCTTTTCCAAAAGGATTTAAGGTCTGGTGCAAAGTTAATATTCTAAATCCTTGCAAAAACAATCATTCAAAAACTTGACACCTTCTCCTATTCCTTTTGTTACCTTGATGTGTTTCATATCTGCTAGCTCGCGAGTTGGTTGCGAAACTATTTCCCTGAGTTAGCCGTGAGATACTCGATCTTCGTGAAGATCAAATTCCTTAGAGGTTTCCCTCGTACCTAAGGTGTAACTCATGGATGTCTTCGCAAATGCTACAGAACAACCTCTTCAAGAAGAAAACCGTAAGGTTCGAGAAGATCGTTCAAAACGGGTGTTCCTTCTTTCTTTCTCCTTCAGGAATCTCGGGATGAGATTCTTGTAAGGGGGGTAGATTTGTAACACCCCAACTTTTGCTAATAAAGTGTTGTGGTGTTGTGCTCATGTCATTCATGCATGAAACCAATTTGAAACAATTTAAATTTTGGATTTAAAATGGAAATTGAGAAAATTCCACAAATACTACTTAATGTGGTTTTCAAAATTTTCAATTGAAAACTACTTCAATTTCACCAAAGTAACATATGGTGAGATTGCAAATTTAATAAGGATTCCAAAACATATTTTGGTTATTTTTTCCGAGTTCATTTAGGCCCATGAACATTCAAATTAAGTATTGTTTTGTTAAAGAAAAGGACCTATTCGTAAAATTTGTAACCCTTAGGGGGTCTTCCGAAGACCACCCTGTCAGTCATCTTCCCCGAGCAGCCAGGCTGCTCTCCGACGAGCCGCCACCTCCTGCTTGTGTCCTCTCTCGCGGAGATAAGCCCGAGGGTCGTTTCGTGGCCTATCACTCCACCTCTTCTCCTTGCAGCACCCCTCTCTCTCGTAATTTTTCTTCCGAGACGAAACCCTAGCTGCCGACGGGCCACCATGGCGCCGCCGCTGGGCGCCTCCCCGAGCTCAACGGAGAGGCTCTAGAGCTCCGTTGTGGCCTCCTCTCTCTTATAAATGGAGCATGCATGGAGGGAGTACCCGAGTCACCGAAATCGACCTCCTCTTACCTGCCTCCGGCGAATGGCCGGGGTCGCCCCGATCTCCTCTGCCGTGGCTTCTCTGGCCTCCCTGACCACGCCACTGCATCTGTGGTGAGCCTCCACACCTCACGGTGCCCTCGCCTTGGCCTCTCTCCCTCTGCAGCTTGTTGTCGTCGTGCATCCGCGTAGGTTGCTACGCCATCTCGTCGCCGGCAGGGTTCCGGTGACCCTAAAATGGCGCGCAACCACCTCCATGCTCCTCGTGGTCTTCTCCATCGTTTGGTTCGCTTGTATCTGCGAATCGATCGATGGATCAAGCGATTCCTTCCATGGCAGAGCCTCCTAGGTCGTCGCTGACGTCAGCATGACATCATGCTGGCGTCATATGGGCCATCACAACATTTATTCTTTTTGAAAATAATTAATAAAAGAAAATCCTGACATGTTGGCCCCACCCTTTAATAATTACAAAAAATGAATTAATTTTAAAATATTAATAACTTTTATTTGGTTAATCAGAAAATTATGAAAAATATATGAAAATGTTCAGAAAAATAAACTCTAAATGTTTATAACATTTTCAAACATGTTTGAATAAGTTCAAATTTGACCATTATTTAAATATTGTTTAAATCTATATACCTAATAATAAAGGCGTTAAGGCTTCCTTGGTTTGGTTTGGTAGGTCATTGATACTGCCCCTAAAGTTAGACACAAATTACCCACCCCTGCCACCGGTAAGTTAAAAAACGTTTCGTTTTGTTGGTGTGTTTTGTTTTGGGTGGTGTCAATCGTACGTGTCCTTAGTTTCTTATTCTTATTACTAGCAAAAAATGCCCGTGCGTTGCAACGGGGAGAAAAAACATATTAAGTGAGGCGTTGTGTTTCTTGTTTCCTAGCAAAAAAAACGATGGATTCGTAGAATCTGTTCAATTTTCAGTCGAGAGCCAAAAACTGGTTGGTTTCTCATTTACTCTTT
The DNA here is from genome assembly GCA_028641055.1 of Alopecurus myosuroides. Taxonomy (NCBI): domain Eukaryota; kingdom Viridiplantae; phylum Streptophyta; class Magnoliopsida; order Poales; family Poaceae; genus Alopecurus; species Alopecurus myosuroides. The sequence goes on along the minus strand of CM054057.1, from coordinate 129,611,093 downwards.
ATAGCCGAAAACTGGTTCAATTTTCATTTACTCTTTATAGCCGAAACCTAGCAACGGATCTTTAATAAACATTGTAATTTGTGTAGCTCAAACAACGAACAGAAAAAAGAAGAATATCATCAAGCTAGTTGCATATATGCAAGTTTATATTAGACAACAATTGTTGGTACAGTAGTTGGAGGCTTTCAGTTCTCCCTTTTACTCTAATTCAAAATCTTCGAATAACCATGCGACCAAACCATTCCCACGCAACTTCTCAATGAATCACAATCCCAGTGAGAAAATAGCTGATGTGATTGTACGCATCCTTCCATCTGCTGGACTGGACAAATAGCAACTAAAAGTAAAAACGATCCATATTTATTTTAGTCACCGTCTGCTAGCAGTTTTCCGAAAGAAGTCTGCATGCGAGTTACAAGGAACCGAACACAAAAAGCATCCCACTGACATATACAAATTCATGACTAAGCACCCTGACATAAGTCATCGGAGTAATAAAGTTCTCGTGTAGCCGTCGGTGGGATCCCTCCTTGCGCAGAACGGCAGGTCACATGTTGCTTTCTGCTCCTCATGAACGGCGCATGAACATGGCTGCCGATGTGCATGTAACTTCACCTTGTGCCCTCTGTCGTCACCGGCGTTTTCGAAACGATGTGCGACATCCTGACCGGGTGGGCGCCGCTTCGGGCGGAGCCTAGGAGGGCGCCGATCTGGTTAAAGCGTGTGGGGAGGGACTTTGGCGACTGCCCCTAGCAAGGTCAGTATGGCGTGGACCGAAAGCTAGGAGATGGTGGGGCTGGAGTCCGATGCTCGTCGCCGTCGCAGTCGAGTTGGCAGAACACGCGCATGCGGAAGGCGGCATCACCCCTGGCGGCCTGCGCGAGCTCCATGCCTGGACATCTCTGCCCGACAAACAACTCCGCCTACTCAAAGTAACAGCCGAGCTATAAATCCCGAACTCGCACCAAACCAATCCGTTCAAGCCTACACTGTCGTTCCAGCAAGGAACCGCCGCCCTTGACGCAGGCCCAGTTTTGGTCTAATACTCATTGGGGCATCGGGGGATGGATCATATCTCCAACAGATTCCAACGCCGCGATGAAACGAAAATTAGCGTCGCCGCTGAGAATTTGGTCGGAGATGCCGCCGGTGACCGGAGAGTAGGCCACGCTGGGATCACGACGACCTCAACTAAATTGCGGCGACATACGAAATCAGACTACATGCATTGTGGCGTATCTCGTATTCTGGGTGCTTAAGAGTTTGGATCCGCAGGTGGAATATTTATGAGAAAAAAAAGGAGAGTCCGTGCTGGGTTCAACCCCGGTTCATGTGCGGTTGTTTTCCTAGCTAGCTTGTAGAAAGAGAATCGGGTCTGGCGTGAATGAAGGAACCAACCTGGCAACCTGGCTGGCTTCTATCGAGTAGGAAAACGTAGAAGCGGACGGACGAAAACGTAAATCTAGGACGGACGAAAAAAGGGAGGAAGAAACCTTCCTCCCTTTATTATTAGGTAAAGATTATGTCAAAAAACCGTTTTAGAAACCGTCTGAGATCCGAACGGTTTGGTATAAATTAGGAGTCCCTCACGGATACACTACAATCTCTAACACATCGCTTTAGGCCTGGCATATTATAAAAGCAAAGGATTGGAGGCACCCAGGCCATAGAATACGAACGTCCAGCCAAAGGTGAAGGCCAAAGCGAGACTCGTCGTGTACGTCGAGAAGATTACCTAGAATAGACGAATCATGTGTCCGCCGCCGCAACCTTTAAGCGGGCGATGCTGTCTCTAGAGCTGTTGATTTTGTCGTCAATCTTTCTGGCTTCCAGCTCGTGCCGAGAAGGATATCATACGAATCGATGTTGCTCTGAATGGTGGCATGGTAGTGCCGTAGTGGACGTGCTCGATCGCACGCTCCGCATGTCAGCATCCCCCTCCAAGCGTGTTCTCCACTACTCAGGTGATCCCTAAGCGTGTCGTTGCCCAATGTTCTTTCCATCTCCCTCGATGCCCACAAGCAGAGCAATTGGAACTTGGACGTGCTGATGGTGGAGACCGAGAAGTCGGCGAGATCCGCACGGAACGCCAGCTCATGGACGTCGAAGCTCTTGATGGCCACGCGCCGCCTGTATTGAAGCCTGGCCTTCTACTGTACGGACCAGGCGGCTTTACTGACCACGGTAGCAGCGGACACAGCTGCGAGACGAGACGATCTGCTCCCCTGCTCAGCCATGTTGACCTTGACGCCCTCATGCCTTACTCTGCGACGAGGGCTGACCGGGCACCTTCGCGACGCCATGAACATTAATATATCCAGTCCATCATGGCCTGCATGCGCCTTCGCGCCAGGCTACTTCACGAGGAGAGCAAGCAGAGCAGCCAGCATGCCCGCCCAGTCCGCCCAGATGTCACGAACTGCCATCGTCCAGTCGTCTCCTAGAACGCCGCGACATCCGAGACGACCACGATGTTGTCGTCTGGGTTGCCCAAGGGGTGCCCTCGCAGGCTGACACACAGTGCTCGATGGAGAAGATGATGGTGTACTACGATCCTGGCCTCATCTGGGAGCAATTTCAGCTTGTTGATTGGACCAGATGACATCGAATCGTGGACAGAGATAGACACGAAGCCGACCATGGTTGGTTGCGGTGTTCAATCTCCGAGCTCGTAGGAATTGCAGCTGTGAGAAGACAGTTAACCCATTACTACAAGGAAAGAAAAGGACACACTAGGACTACATACTGCATCTATGTCATGTGTTGCAACTTTCATGGCGAAGATGTAAAAACTATTGCTTTCATCTTCAGATATCGCCGACACCAAAAGGGGAGCTCATGTAGTGTGTTGTTTGAAATAAGCATTATCCGATTATTGTAGGAAGTACTAGGTTAGCTACACAAAATTTGTCATATATAGATGTGTAACTAATATGGTAATACCCCTGTAATCGATACCAGAAATAAAGACACATCTCAATACTCACGTGCAATCAAATCATGCCTTGGGTGTGGTGTGTTTCGGAAGAAGCAAGTCACCAGAAGAAATTCCATGTATATACATCAAGTTAGCTAGCTAGGGAAAGTAGTCACAACCAAGCTAGCCAATTCGAATTCGGTAGGAGAAGATGGGGAGGTAGGAGTCTATATTTTCTTTGTACGTGATCGGAGAAGCCAACTTGCTAGGTCTGGTGGTTGATCGTGCAGACCTGACCAAATCATGCTAAATTGCTAACTTCTCCTGACCCTGCAACTTGATGTCGGGAAGCAGGTCCAAGATCATGCGGACGCTGCCAGAAAGTTGATCCCACTCTTTTTGTTTTGTTTCAGCGGCCGCCTGCGCCAGCTACACGATCATGCATATGATCGCGCAAACGTTGTCCATGGACAGGTACGACGCTGCAGCCAGCTGTGAACTCGTTACTGTTACCACAATTCAGCTGACTCGCGTTTACGTTACTCCCCACCGTCATTAGAGAAGCCCACGCCTATGCATCTCGTCGTTCGCCGTGCACAGCAGCGCTCCGCCGCTGGTGCCTCTACCGGCCTCGCTCTTCTGCAACTCGGATGCGAGGATGGCTACATGACAAGCTGAGCTTGGGGGCGCGGCAACCTGCTCTCGCCTGCATCCTCTCGGACAAACTGCTGCTAGAACCGGAACGCTGCCACTTTGGGCTCGGTGAAGTTTGTCAGAATAGGTTTAAGCAAATTCAAGATTTGGGCACTGTGAAATAGCTTGGAAAGAAAAATTAGTAATTTTGGGCCGCTCTTTTGTGGTAGTTTTCTTCAGTCAGGTGAATGCACAATCACACAAACATGATTCGTAATGTATGTCCTTTCATGTACTACTTTTTAAGCTGGCTATATGTAAATGATGTTTTCAACGATCATAAGATGGAAATGTACAATACTCCCTCCGTCCTGGTGTATAGGGCACAATACCAAAAAACATGCAGTCCCATCCCTTAGGCACATTTTTCATTAATTCTCTTCTAATTAGTGGGTGGTTGGCTCTCTCCATCCCTCTCCACCAATGCATGTAATGTTTAAACCCCAATGAATGAATACATAGGGCTTAGAGAATTGCTATATGTGTCCTATACACCAGGACGGAGGGAGTAATTAGAAACATTCAATGCTTTGCGAGATCAAAAATACTTCTTGGAGAGAATTTCTCATATTTAATGATCACATTACATAAATTTGTTCCCGGCAGAGTGGGCGGCGTGTGTACTGGGTGGACTGATTGAAGTGGGAAGCAGAGAAGATACACGCGCCACCTAACCGCATAGTTGGCTGAGGTGGCTATGGTGGCACATGCCTCTCTTAGAGCTAGCACACCTACATGACCTAGGTAAAATAGCATTCAAAGGAGGCATTTGGGGCACCTGACTGCGATCGTGCTTCTGTGACACATGGCGGCAACACCAACGAGAATTTAGTTTTTTTTCCTCCGCAATGCAATTTTTTTATCTTCCGTTGCAACGCACGGGCACTTTTGCTAGTCATTTAAAAATAGAGAAAATAAGTTTTTATTCAATAAAATTAGAAAAATACAAGTTATATACCAAAATGCTCAAAATGACAAATGCAACCTAGTTATGATGTTTTAAAACTCATTTGGGTAATTAAAACTGGACTCACTTCCAGAATTACCCGAAGTGCCCTCTAAGGTCCATTTCGGGCTAATTTCTGTTAAACTGCATAACTGCCATATGAATCCTAGCAACCCTATCTTCATGTTTAGGGGTTTATTCCAGTGCATTAACTTGCGCATGCATACATATTGCGCATTGCATCAATGGCATGTGTTGATTGTTCTCTTTCTGGTATTTGCTTCTTATCGGTAGAATGCGACTCCGAAGAGAAGGCCAGAACTGCCATTCGTCGAATACTTCATCTTAACCGACAAGTCAAGCACTTATATTAGAAGAGCTATTCTTTGGTTTTATTATAACCAAGGCAAGAATAACCTATTATCTGCTTATATATGTTTTCGAACGATATTTGATTCTCGTACTTTGCATTCGATTCCAAAGTATTTGATGTCGGTAGATATAGTTCTCATATATACTGCATTGTCTCAATATCCTGACCCACTACTCCTAGCCGCCATAGATTTGGATGTGTGCATCGCCAAAGCCTCATATCTGCTTCGCTTAGCCATACATGTTTGTTTACCTCTGCTCCATCCGGTTGATGAATCAGAGCTGCGAGAACCTAGTATGATATGATGACGTGGTAAGATGAGCATTGTGTGGTTAACTTGACTAAGGTTGGGACGGGAGGCCACTTGGCAAGTGGTTATTTGTCCTGTAGTTGCCAACCCTAGGAGTAAGGTCGGGCGCAGAAGCCAAGACTGAGCGTACAACCACGCGCGATGGCAATGAGCCTCGCCGACCAACTAACTTGTTTAGCTTTATCCATGAGTCACGTAGTTCGAGTTTTCCATTCGGTAACGCAAATAAGACATTTCAAACGTTTTGGAAAAATGCTCCGCCTAGGGCGTGACCGGGGTCAAGTGATGGACGTACACGGATCTTGCCCCGCCTCACAAACACAAGTGTCGTCAAGAGGATGGCCAACTCCCTGTTGACCGGGTGGCCCTGTCTTGGGTTGACTCGTGGATAGGGTTGAGCAAGGTAAAGGTCGTGGCTAAATGATGGTGCAAGTCTTGCACTCATTGGGAGACCCCAAGAGGAAGGTATGATGAGCATAGCAGTAGTTTTTCCTCAGTAAGAAACCAAGGTTTAATCGACCAGTAGGAGGAAGGAGTAACTTCAGAAGGTTGAAGCAGCTGAGATGGCAGGGCGCACTACCGGTTCAGAAGTAACGTGGATCCTACACAACACAATCAAATCACTTTGCCCCCAACGAAGCAGTGAGGTTGTCAATCTCACCGGTTTTGCTGAACACAAAGAGGTTAAACGTATGGTGTGGAAAACAGTATGAAAGAAGTATGAGAGCAGTATGAAAGCAGTAGGTGTTTTATCAGTATGAGGAAAAAGGACCGGGGTCCAAATTTCACTAGTGGTGTCTCTCCGTGAAAGATAAATAACATGTGTGGTGAACAAATTACGGCTGGGCAATTGACAGAAATGAAGACTAAACCGTAGTGCATATGCAAGACATAAACGTTACTATGTGATTCATGCGGGCAATAAAACAAAATACATAGACCGTTATCCAACTGCATCTATGACAAAAAATCCACCCTCCGAATATCATTTGAACAAACATTGTGTATTAAGTTCCAAGCAACAGATAATCGCAGTAAGCAAAGTGTGTAATGTAAACAATAACATCATCCTTAGACAAAGCATTGTTGTTTTCTCCCTAATGGCAATAACACATCCTCCATCCGTCACGTTTCTGTCACTCGATCATAGATGAAAAGGAGGCATGAACCCACTATCGAGCATAAATACTCCCTCTTGGAGTTACTAGCATCTACTTGGCCATAGCATCTACTAATAACGGAGAGCATGCAAGATCATAAATAAAATAAGCATGAACATAACATGATAGATTGATAATCAGAAGACATAGTATTCAACATTCATCAGATCCCATCAAACACAACATGTAGCATTACACAAACATGATCTTGATCATGATAGGCAGCTCACAAGATCTAAACATGAGGTACAAACTGGAGAGTACAACCATCTAGCTACTTCTATGGACCCGTAGTCCAGTGATGAACTACTCACGCATCACTTCGGAGGAGGGCATGGTGGTGTAGACCCCTCCGGTGATGATTTCCCCCTCTGGCAGGGTGCTGGGGAGAGCTCTAGAACCCTCCCGATCTCGGGATGACGGTGACGGCGGCCTCGGGTGTTTCTCGGGAAAAAGTGGGATATCTTTAAGGTTTATGTCTCGAGGGGATTAAATAAGCAAAAGGGAAGAGGCGGTGGAGGCCTGGGGGCTCCACACCACCCCCGGCGCGGCCAAGGGGGGCGCCGCCCTATGGTGTGGCCCCCCTGAGGCCCCCCTCCGGGTCTCTTTGGGACTCCGTGGAACCTTCGGGAATTCTAAGACTTACGGGCTTCAAATTTTCCAATTTTGATAATATTTCCAGAACAACTTTTCTGAAACTAAAAACAGCAGAAAACATGGAACTGGCTCTGTGGCATCTTGTCAATATGTTAGTCCGGAAAATCGATAAAATGACATAAAGTGTATAGCAAACATGTGGGAAACAATAAGAAAATAACATGGAACATCCGAAATTAAGGATATGTTTACGACATATCAACATCCCCAAGCTTAGTTCCTACTCGTCCTCGAGTAGGTAAACGATAAAACACATAATTTCTGAGGTGACATGCTTCCAACATAAATTTGATCATCAATAATGTAAAAGCATAAGTAAGATGAGATCATAGAACTTTAACACAAGCATGATAAATAGAACTTTAATAATAAAGCATAGCAATCACCTTAAATCATGAGAAGTAACTCAAATAAAAGATCATGAATAACAATTCAACGAAAGATATACGTTTGTTTCAAGTATAGAGAGAACATGTCAAAGTGATATTTCGCTAGTCCTTAAGAGTGGGGCAAAACATAAATGCCAGGACACCTTCAAAGTTCATGAGGAAGACTAGAAAAAATAATCTCTACCTTTGATAATGACTTTAATTTCTTTAGTAGGTACAATAACACTCTTCTTAGGAGCTACTTTAGCTCTTGCTCAAAGAGATATTAAAAGAAGCTTAGCCTATTCTACAGTGTCTCAATTGGGTTATATGATGTTAGATCTAGGTATCGGTTCTTATCAAGCTGCTTTAGAGACCAAGCAATAACACACCATGAATCAATTAATAATGTTTCTGGGACAAATGCACATAGAACTCAGAATGGCAAAAATGCTCTCTCAATTGTGCATAAAGTTAGAAGATGGAGACTCAACATAAAAGTAAAAGAAATGCCCTTCGCAGAGGGAAGCATGGATCACTCATGTGGTAGAGCTTTTATTTTATACATAGAGGTATTGAAAACATTTTGAAGAGATGTGTATGCTTATGTCAACGAATGATAAATAGAAAATACAGTACGTCACAAGCCAACTAGACTTCACAAGAGAGGCTCCCATAGAAGGATGCATCTGGGTAGAATGTCATCCCTCTTTCTCTTTTGTTTACACAATTATGCTTTGACTGATAAATCAGGGGCAAAAATAGTGAAGAGAATTTGTTGTTATTAATATGGGGTTGGGCACCCCGCTGCCAGCTCTTCTATCACTGGATAAGCGAATGAAGCCACTAGTCCAGGGTGTGAAAGTCCAATCAACAAGTGAGATAAAGATTCTCTATTTACGTCCTCATGAGCTAAAACAGGAGCACAAAACAGGAGTAATTTTGAAAGTTTTAAAGGTAACCCATGAGCAATTTACTTTGGAGTGGTGGTTAAATACCACATGTAGGTAGGTATGGTGTACACGATGGGAAAAATTTGGTTTTGGGGAGTTGGATGCACGAGTAGAGCTCATACTCAGTACAGGTGGAGGCTATCAAAAGTCTGTGAGCGACAAATCAAGAGAGCATAAGAGCCATAATCATGCATAGCGACATAAACATCATTAATCAAAGCATAAGTGGTACCACAAGTTCAAAAACTAAATGATCATAGAGGATATTCGTGACTGGTTCATAGTCATAAACATGGTGTGAGCATGCGCCAAGTCAACCAAATAAAACATTCAAAGGAGAACACCACAAATTTATGCTTCAATATGACAAGAACAACTCATGATTCTTTCAATGGCACATTAAACACTCTCAGCTATTTGTGGCTAATCGTGCTACTAAATAACCACAAGGCTTTTAAACTAAAATAACATCTAGCATGATATGAAAAATTCTAGCCACAGTCTATACAAGATTCTACTTGCACCGTTAAAAATTCTACCTCAAGCAGCAGTTTCTTTTTCCAATAAGCAGCATACAAATCATGCTTTTTTTAAAAAAATCTCTAAATGCTACAGAAATAAAACATGAGAGGACTCACATAACTCTACTAAAACTAACAGCTCTGAATAAGAGATGCAATGAAAACGAGAGCTAAACACGAATTTTTGTAGCAATTAGAAGAAAAACTAAGAATACTAGCATAACAAGTATTCAAACGAAAAAGCGGAGCGTGTCTCTCTCCCAAACAAAGAATGCTAGGATCCAACTATATTATTTCAGCAAGGAAAAAAAAAGAAAACAAAAGAAAACAAAAAAAACAAAAGAAAAACAAACAGACGCTCCAAGTAAACTTCATATGATGTGACCGAATAAAAATATAGTTTCACGAGAAGTGACATGATAGATAGTTGATGAAGAAGGGGATGCCTTGGGCATCCCCAAGTTTAGATGCTTGAGTCTTATAAAAATATGCTTGGATGAACCACGGGGGCATCCCCAAGCTTTGACCTTTCACTCTTCTTGATCACATATATAACCTCTTCTCTTGACCATTGAAAACTTCCTTCACACCACACTAAAACAATAATTCACATTAGAGGGTTAGTGAAACAATTAAAAATCAATTGAATCTGTATGGCACAAGTGCAATTGATAACTTTAAACATTATATACAGCCACTGATGTTTCGTGAAGCAAAGAAATCCACTTGACATCGCAAAAGAGCAAATGCAAGAAAAATGGCAGAATCTGTCAAAACCAGAACTGTCTGTAAAGAAGAATTTTTTCGAGGCAGTTACGTTGCTCAGATCGAAAAACTTAAAGAACAAAAAAGTTGTGGAATTAGTCGAGGAATAAGCACAAAACATTTTAGATCATTCTGATCTACCAGGATGTTATACGATTTTTTACGGTGGACAGAAGAAATCTGTTTCCTCCGCAGAAATCCGAAAACCAACTCCAACTCTCGTCATAAACCTTACTTGGCACTACTAAAACATGAAAATAAAGATACAAAGGATTTTCTAGATAAGTATACAACCCCTTGAATCAAAGAAAACGAGAAAAACAAAGAAAAAATAAAACCATGGGTTATCTCCCAAGAAGTGCTTTTCTTTAACGCCTTTTAGCGAGGCCCAGAAAAGTGGATTAACGTGTTTTCAAGTGAAGAAGATGCTCTCATAAGAAATATGAATTAAGAAAAAGAGATCATCAAGAAGCAAGTATAATTTTTTTTAATTCTAACCCACTTCCTATGCATAGGAATCTTGTAAAGAAATAAATTAGAGAATCTCAAACTAGAAATCATGGGAAGGTAAAACAAGAAAAATCTCAAAACTTTCAACAAAAAGAGAGGCGTTTTAGTAACATGAAAATTCCTACAACCATATTTTCCTCTCTCATAATAATTTCCAGTAGCATCATGAACAAACTCAACAACATAATTATCACATAAAGAATGTTTGTCATGGTCTAAAAGCACAAAATTCATATCAAGCTCAAAAATAGTGGGATCAAAATTTAAAACCAGCTCCTCTTTTTTCCCACTTTTAGCAATATCAAAACGAGATGATTGATCACTCATAAAAGGTATAGGACACATTATAGCAATACTATTTTCAGTAGTATTATAATTTATAACATCAAGTAACATAGGACCATCATCAAGAGCATTATCATAAGATTCACCAAGTAGCATGGATTATCATAAATAATAGTAGCAATATCATTCTCACAAGTTTCATTCATAGTAGTATCAAGGTCACAAGTATAGAAAGTATCAATTTAATCAAATAATGTATGAGTTAAATAGTTACAATCATTGGGAGGTAGACATGGGTAGCTCCATTCTTCCTCCTCTTGATCATCACTATCCTCCTCTTTTTTATCCAATGAGTTTCTAGATTCAACAGTTTCTTTTTCCATAGGTTCCTGCAAGGCATTAGTCTCTTCCTTAGGTTGAGATCATTTATTAAGATATTCCATTATATAGTAATTACAATCCTTGTAATGATCAAAGCAATATTCAAGTATAGCATAAATCTCATATTTATAAGGTGCATCATCAATACTTTCAAGTAAATAGGCAATTTAGAATGCACCCTTCCAAGCAATAAATTCTTCAATTTGTTCCACATCATATAATTCATAATTTACCTTAACATAAGAAGATATGGTAACATTATCATTATACTCACATTCAAAAGGGAGGTGTTTATACCTCCTACAACAACAGGATTTATCAAAGAAATAAGTAACATTATAAGTAGAGCACAATTTTTTTAGCATAGTCATGCATTTTATTAATTTTCTCCCATAAGTGTATTCCTTTTTGTGACAATCGGTGTTCCTTATAATATTTTTGTTGTTCATCTGTGCACCCACCTTGCCTATAAGATCTAGTTTCAAAGGCATCAAACATTGATAGCAAGCATGATAAATCAAAAATAACAAATAGAATAAGAAATAATTTGTTTGTGTTTTTGATAAAGAGAAGCAGACAAGACAAAATAAAATAAACTAAGAAAAACTAAAACAAAGTAAAGAGATTGGAAGTGAGGGACTCCCCTTGTAGAAATTCTCTTCCTCCCCGGCAACGGCGCCAGAAAAATAGCTTGATGGGGCAGGTCTTGCACTCGTTGGGAGACCCCAAGAGGAAGGTATGATGAGTACAACAACAGTTTTCCCTCAGTAAGAAACCAAGGTTTAATCTACCAGTAGGAGGAAGGAGTAACTTCAGAAGGTTGAAGCAGCTGAGATGGCAGGGCGCACTACCGGTTCAGAAGCAACGTGGAACCTACATAACACAATCAAATCACTTGGCCCCAACGAAGTAGTGAGGTTGTCAATCTCACCGGTTTTGCTGAACACAAAGAGGTTAAATGCATGGTGTGGAAAACAGTATGAAAGCAGTAGCAGCAGTATGAAGGCAGTAGGTGTTTTATCAGTATGAGGAAAAAGGACCGGGGTCCACAGTTCACTACTGGTGTCTCTCCGTGAAAGATAAATAACATGTGTGGTGAACAAATTACAACTGGGCAATTGACAGAAATGAAGGATGCACCGTAGTGCATATGCAAGACATAAAGATTACTATGTGATTCATGCGGGCATTACAACAAAATACATAGACCGTTATCCAAATGCATCTATGACTAAAAATCCACCCTCCAAATATCATCCGAACAAACGTTGGGTATTAAGTTGCAAGCAACAGATAATTGCAGTAAGCAAAGTGTGTAATGTAAACAATAACATCATCCTTAGACAAAGCATTGTTGTTTTCTCCCTAATGGCAACAACACATGCTCTATCCGTCAGGTTTCTGTCACTCGAGCATAGATGAAAAGGAGGCAGGAACCCACTATCGAGCATAAATACTCCCTCTTGGAGTTACTAGCATCTACTTGGATAGAGCATCTACTAATAACGGAGAGCATGCAAGATCATAAATAACATAATCATGAAGATAAACATGATAGATGGATAATCAGAAGACATAGCATTCAACATTCATCAGATCCCAGCAAACACAACATGTAGCATTACATAAAGATGATCTTGATCATGATAGGCAGCTCACAAGATCTAAACATGAGGTACAAAGTGGAGAGAACAACCATCTAGCTACTGCTATGGACCCGTAGTTCAGGGATGAACTACTCACGCATCACTTCGGAGGAGGGAATGGTGGTGTAGACCCCTCTAGTGATGATTTCCCCCTCCGGTAGGGTGCCGGGGAGAGCTCTAGAACCCTCCCGATCTCGGGATGACGGTGATGGCGGCCTCGGGTGTTTCTTGGGAAAAAGTGGGATATCTTTAGGGTTTATGTCTCGGGGGATTAAATAGGCGAAAGGCAGAGGCGGTGGAGGCTTGGGGGCCCCACACCACCCCCCGGTGCGGCCAAGGGGGAGCGTCGCCCTATGGTGTGGGCCCCCTGAGGCCCCCCTCCGGGTCTCTTCGGGACTCCGTGGAACCTTTAGGAATTCTAAGACTTACGGGCTTTGAATTTTACAATTCCGAGAATATTTCCAGAACAACTTTTCTGAAACAAAAAACAGCAGAAAACATGGAACTGACTCTGTGGCATCTTATCAATAGGTTAGTCCGGAAAATCGATAAAAATGACATAAAGTGTATAGAGAACATGTGGGAAATAATAAGAAAACAACATGGAACATCAGAAATTAAGGATACGTTTATGACGTATCACTAAACCACCCTCTGTCGGCACTTCCCGGAATAGTGCTACCACTGGTGGCATTAAGAGTCGGTTGGTATGTGTGGGTAAAGTGTACCCCCTGTAGGGACAAATATTTTCGAGAATCCGTGTCCGTGGTTAAGGACGACTTGGTGAAGTACTGGGCCATAGATAACATGAACGAGAGACTAAAACCTGTTGACAATGAATGAAGGGTGCCTCCTCGGAGATGCCGAGAGGGGTGATCCTTGTAGCATGAGATGCTGGGAAATGATATTGGTGGAATGAAAATATGATGATTACAGTAGTTGAGTCGTTTATCATCTGTTTTAAAAACACTCCATGAGACTTGCTATTCTTCCTCGATTTGGAAAACAAAGATTGCTTTACGCAAATTAACCTTTATAAAACCTTTATGAAAACAATAGATATATAATAGGTTAACTAAGTCTTGTTGAGTACCTCCCGTACTCAGGTTTGCTCAATTTTGGTTCAGGTGAAGTTTCCACTCCGGTGGTGTTTCAGCGTGGACATCAACGAGTAGTTTGGGGTTCCCATATAGCAGCCTGGAATCTATGGGCTGGGACGTCGCCTTATGTTGCGGCCTCTTAGGCCTTTTTGGTTCTTGCTGATTAGCAACATAATTTGCCTTCCGTTGTCTGATGCAATGTTGGTTCATGTGACCTCTGTTTGTAAAGATATGCTCTAGTAATACTTGCGTTGTACAACTTCATGTCTAGAGTTACTGCTTTGATTGGTTGTTGGTTTCAAGCTCATTGTTATACAGTTTTGGCTATGCCTGCGTTGTTGTCGTAGTCGAGGGGTTGTGGAGCCGATGATCCATTTCCGAGCACGCCTGCCGATCTGATTCGGTTTGGGGCTTGGTAACACCAGCAACCCTCGATTGTTGTTGCACTTTCTGGACACATAGCATCTCTGTATAGCTTTGGTCTTGTTCCTTCAGTTTCATGCGAGTCGTGGACGCTTTGATATGCATAGTTGGTTATGACTAGCATGGACATAAGGAGTAGTAGTACCGATGTTATCCGGCCTATGTGCTGATGAATTCTGTCTACCTGTTGTTGTTTGTTGCAGCCGGGGATGGTAACCCCGAAGCCCTTGTGGGTCCATGACTAGGAGCGCATAACAGTATGTATAACTCTGGGTCCGGGGTCATGACAAGTCATGGTATCAGAGCAGGACTGCCTGTAGGAAAACCTTACTTCTTGGTCAATGTTAAGTCTAGTGTTTGTGAAAACTATTTTGAAACCGACAAATGAGTTATGAAAACCTTCTTAGGATTCTTTTTAATCCTTATCTGGTATTGCTCTAACTCTGGGTCACCTTACCTGTTTTGATTTGAAAAAGGTTTTTCTATCTCTTCTAATCATTCCAAACCTAGGTGCCTTCTTTGGCAATGACGTCTTTTACCCAAGTTGACCTAGTGTTGAGTTTCTAGAGTCGTGTGTGTTCCATACTTTGTTTTTCTCGTCATTCAACTAGGAGATTCATTACCATCATAACCTCTCATATTTGTTTGGATTCCACATTCCTCCATGTCCTTTGCTCAAATATTTCCGGAGTTATGTTTGGCTTCTGAAATATACATTGTGATCGCTACTCATAGTGTCCTTTACGACACTCAGATAGTAGTTGCTCCTTTCTCTAGGTTTTTAACCCTCGAACTTGAACCGAAGGTCCCGGAATGTGCTGAATTGCGGTGGGTTGAACTATGTGGTTTTATAACCATGCGATTCTCACGCCATCAGTACGGGATGCTGACCTTTAACCCAAGTTCCTTTTCTTTAGATCCTGGGGAATCTGTTCCGTCTCAGGGTGGCTAGGCCATTCCAACTCTCATAGCCATAGGTTCTCTTTTGGAACCAAAAGGGGCCACAACAAGAGTGATCATTATGGCCTCCATTTGCTTGTTCTTATTTCAGCTATACCAATCTGTTGAGCATGGGTTTTACAAATGAGTATGACCCTATGCATTCAATGTGATTTAGGGATTTTCCGGATCACGTTCCTATTCTTTAGTTGCTTCCTGAATTTCGTCCATTGTTTGGAAACCAAGTTGTATACGTGTATTGGATATTCCAATACCCATCCCACGAATCTGACCTTTTGGAGCATTTATTGCTTCACCTTTGCACCTCTCCACCTTGGTCAACGTAGCTTCGCAGAAAGAAACCACAGTCGGTACTACCGGGCTGATCTGGTAGTACCGCGATGAACTACCAGACGCCCCCGGTAGTTCCGAACTTAACAGAAGTTGGGGGGAAAAGAGTCCAGTGCGCATCCAGGATCCAATAGCGATTTTCCGGTACTACCGAGCTGGTTCTGTAGAACCACGACTCCGGTACATCCGTGTTGATCCGGTAGTACCGCCCCACAGCACCCCATTAGTTCCACCAACGCACGCAAGCAAACCATGGTCGGTAGTACCAGGCGGGTCCGGTAGTACCGATTTGAACTACCGGACGATCCCGGTAGTGTCGAAGTAAACAGAAGCTTGTGCGCAAACACCAGTGCTGTAACTGGGGAAACCCGGTAGTACCGGCTCCTTCCGGTAATACCGGTCCAGTCTGTAACCCCTCAAAATAGACATAATTCTTCAAGGATCTCAACGGGGTTTTAGCACAAGACCAAAAATACCATGATGAACAATATAAGAACAATGACCTGTAGACACTTAGCACACATTAGTGCTCTAATTTTGTTGTCAACAAACATCAAAAAAAATGCGGGGAAATGCTCTTTCAACCTTCTATACCAGATGCGTCCTTCAATGGGAACCGTTCTTGTGAAGACTAGTTGGCTTGTGATGCACTCTATTTTCTGTTTACCATTCGTTGACATAAGCATACACCTCTCTAAAAAATGTTTTCAATAGCTTTGTTTGATAAAATAAAAAGCTCTAGCACAGGAGTTAATCCCTGCTTCCCTCTGCGAAGGGCTTTTCTTTTACTTTTATGTTGACTCTCCATCTTCTAACTTTATGCACACTTGAGAGAGCATAGTTGCCATTCTGAGTTTAATGTGCATTTGTCCTAGAAACATTATTAATTGATTCATGATGTGTTATTATTTTCTCTCAAATTATTTGTTCTAGTCATCCACTTGAACTTTGAAGGTGTCCTGGCATTTATGGGTGCGTTTGGTTCCCAAGCAAAAACAGTTATAGACTAGCTTAGCCAGGGTAGGCGTTTGGTACGGGCTAATATCCTAGCTTTTGAGGGCTAACTAGCTTGGATGGGCCAGATAAACCTTGCTCACGTAGGAGAGCCGAATCGGCTCTCTCTCGACGGCAAAAACGAATCAAACGAAAAATGAGCGTGGAAGTAGCAAACTCTCCGGGTCCCAGATGAAGGATTCTGTTCGTAACAAATTGCTCCATTTAATTTGGTTCTCCACGTGGACCCTTTTCTGCCCTTCTACTCATTATTTTCTCATTTGTAGCTACATCCTCCAAAGGCCTCTCAATAAATTCAGCAGACTTGTGCGAGTACTATTTCCTCCAAGATGCTATCGGAAGCGAAATCCACATATGATTTTGGGAGAAATATCAGTTCGTGCTGCTTCATATCAAGCAATTTAATGCAACGTGTGTGTCAAGTTTGACGTTGCACATGTGTGTCCAATTTATTCCATGAGAATAAATTAGAAACTTCATCTCTGTATATGTATAATATACGAGTACGACGGCACGACCTTCCATTAGTTCTTTGATTGCCCTCAAAAGCAACAACTTAAATCCAAACGACTAGCCTCTCCGTTGCTAGCAAAATCTATGCAACCAAACGGATAGGCAACAGCAAGATCAGCTGAGCCAAGCTAAGCTAGCTGGGCTAGTTGGGCTATGCCCTTTCAAGCAATGCAACCAAACGCACCCTATGTTTTGCCCCACTCTTAAGGACAGGAGAAATATTACTTTTCTATGTTTTCTCTATGCTCGAAGAAAACATATAACTTTCAGGTGCATTATTATTCATGATCGTTTATTTGTCCTACTTTTCATGATGCAAGGTGATTGCTAAGTTTCATTGTTAAAATTATATCTATCATGCTTGTATTTAAAGTACTATGATCTCAGCTTACTTATGCTTTTACAATTATGATGATCAATGTTGGTAGCATGTCACCTCAAAAATTATTTTGTTGTCACTTACTTACTCGAGGACGAGCATGAGTTAAGCTTGGGGATGCTTGATACGTCTCAAACGTATCTATAATTTTCGATGCTCCATGCTTATTTTCTATCCAATACCTTTATGTTTTCACAGGTTTTCCTTCATTTTCTGGACGTTTTCATGGACTAACTATTGACAAGATACCACAGAGCCAGTTTCTGTTTTCTGTTGTTTTTTGTTTCAGAAAAGTTGTTCTGGAAATATTCTCGGAATTAGACGAAACAAAATCCAAAAGTCTTACAATTCCCGACACGTCAAGGAAGTCCAAACGAGACTCAGAGGGGGGCCCTGGAGCCCCCACACCATAGGCTCGCGCGTTCTCCCCCATGGCCGCACCGGCTAGTGGTGTGGGCCCCTCGGGCGCCCACCGCCATCACCCTTTCGCCTATAAAGTCCCCCCCGAGGCATAAACCCTAAATATATCGGCCCCCTTCCACGAAAAGTTCCGGAGCTCCGCCGCCACCGACAAGTTTCGGGGAACAGAAATCTCTGTTCCGGCACCCTGCCTGGATGAGGAAGTGCCCCCGGAGCCATCTTTCATCGACTCCACCGCCATCTTCATCGCCGTTGCTGTCTCCTATGATGAGGAGGGAGTAGTTCTCCCCAGGGGCTGAGGGCTCTACCGGTAGCTATGTGTTTCATCTCTCTCTCCCATGGTGTGATCTTTATGTGATCATGAGCTTTGTAATCTAGTTGAATAAGTAGATGGTACTCTTCATCTGTTATGCTACTCAAGTGGTTTTGTTATGAGATCTCCTTAGACACTTTGATCACGGTGTAAAGGTGACAATGTGTGCACCATGTGGTTAGCATGATATTTATATCTTTTGTTGGATGATCCTATGGAATTGTGGCGTTTTTTTAGTACTAATTTGGGACGCTCATAGTGACAGCGTGGGGTGCCCTAGAGAGGGAATACATACTTGAGGAGTGTTGTTATAGCCTTACACAATGATAGGTGTTTGTTATTCAACCGGAGAATGGTTTGGAGTAGCATAGTGAAGAGATGATATTTATGCATTCAATTATGTTTTCATTGTTGAGAGTGTCCACTAGTGAAAGTAGGATCCCTAGGTCTTGTTTCTAAGCATTGAAACACCGTTTACAATCAGTTCTGCTACATGTTTGCTTGCTGCCGTTTTTATTTCAGATTGCTATTGTCACTTATAATCATCCATATTACTTGTATTTCACTATCTCTTCCCGGAACTAGTGCACCTATACAACTGACAATTGTATTAGGTGTGTTGGGGACACAAGAGACTTCTTGTATGGTAATTGCAGGGTTGCTTGAGAGGGATACCTTTGACCTCTACCTCCCTGAGTTCGATAAACCTTGGGTGATCCACTTAAGGAAAACTTGCTGCTCTTCTACAAACCTATGCACTTGGAGTCCCAACACTGTCTGCAAGAATAGAAGCGTGTGTAGACATCAGCTCTCATCGTCCATGGCTCCGGATACAACGGACCTAGCGATCGCGGTGATCGCGACAAAGGCGGCGCTCGTGGTGGTCACACCGGCAACGGTGGGCAGACCGGCCACCAGGGCGGCCACACCAACGGCACCCACGGCTGCAGTGCCAACGGCTACGATAACTAGGGCTACGACCAGGGAGGTTACGACTCCGGCGGCTACAACAACGGGCACCAGTATGGCTACAACCACAACGATCGAGGCCGACGTCGCCGTGGCCGTGGGCGCGGTCGTGGCAACTAGGGGAGTGGTCACCAGCAACCATACCACCCACAGTGCCCGACACACTTTCAGCAACCGTACCACCAGCCAGGCTACTTCCGCCCGTCGTTCATCCCCAACAACGACAACATCCTCGGGCCGCGCCCCGGCCACCACACCCACGCCTACGACGCCGGGCACCCCAACTTCTACCCCTAGACCGGGTACCAGCCTCCTGCGCCCATGCCGTACTCTTGGGATCACGGCGCCATGATCAACGCTGCTCCGAGCCACACCCCACCCGGCTGGACTATGGACACAGGCTCCTCCTCCCACATCACCAACGACCCATGTATATTGAACTCGTCTCACTCTTTACCAAGCATTAATTCTCAGCATATAATTGTCCGCAACGGATCAAGCTTGCCCATCACAGCCACCGGCACGGTCACTCTCTCTTCCACTCACCGCCCCTTCTCTCTTAACAATGTCTTAGTTTTTCCTTCTATGGTCACCAACCTTATTTCTGTCCGCAAATTTACCAGAGATAATTCCTGCTCCATTGATTTTGATCCCTTGGTTTCACTGTGAAGGACCTAGCCACCAAGACTATTCTTCTTTGATGCAATAGTGCTGGAGACCTCTACCCCTTCCTTGGCGCGCCACAAGCCTCCACCGCCTTCACAGCTTCACTCTCTGGGGCAATTTGGCACCAGTGTTTCGGCCACCCAGGACCAAGAGCAATTTCCCAATTATCGCAAATTTTACCATCTTGTAATAAGACCGCACCCTCCTCTGTTTGTGAGGTGTGCCAATTAGGAAAACATGCTAGGCTCCCTTTTTCTACTTCCACTTCATGTACTACTGCCCCATTTCAAATTATTCATTGCGACTTGTGGACGTCTCCAGTTCCTACCTTTTCTGGTTACACTTATTATCTTGCCGTGCTTGACGACTACTCGCATTATTCCTGGACGTTTCCTCTTAAAAACAAATCTGACACCGCACCAACTCCCTGGCACCGAGGAGTCGGGGGCACATGGGTTTGACACCCTCGCATTATTAGGTTGCAGAGACTGGCGCGTGGCCTGCCATGTCCCTGGCACCGAGGCGTCGGGGGCACATGGGTTTGACACGTGCCCAGTAGCGACACGGAGAGGTGGATTTGGTCTGATTCAGCGGGATCGCGTTTGAAATTTCACTAAGTTATTTTACTCGGCAACCCAGGAGATAAATTGCCCTACTCAGCTACCAAGAATGTTATCTCATAACCGCAGTTGAAGAGATTCGAGAAGGAGTTACTGGTTCAAGTTGGAGTGCAACTCGGCATTACTAATTCGAGAAGACAATTTGGTTTAAGCTGGCAGGGCCCAAGGAACAAGTTCGCAGGACTCTACCAGTTTTGGGGACTAATGTCGGGGTTTACCCCCGAGTAGGGGTAAGGTGATGACTCCCAACTGCAGGAGATCAATTGTAGTACCTTTCGATAAGTATTTGAGTGTCGAACCCACGAGGAGGTGAAGGTAAGCTATCTATTCTCTAAAGCCCTATAACCCTCTTATATGGCTGTTTATGCAAAGCAATAAGTTTGACTAAAAAGAACTAACTAATTAAAATCAAGTGACGTGGAGTGTGGTTTGTCTAGTAACTAGTGAAGCAAGTTTAAAATGCAAGTAATCCTAGAGCAAGTTTCACAAGTAGCAAGCAGCAAATATCTCAAGTATCTCAAGGGAGCAAGTGTTCTAGCAATAGGTGTTTCGTTCGTGTGGTTGTCACAATTAGTGAAGCACATGTTTTAGTCTTAGTTGTTTCTTCTAGGAAGGAGCCATGAATAGGTATAGTCAAGTAAATGATCTACAACCGACATAAAGTCCCACCATAGACGTTCTAAGGTCCCCTATATATATCCCCCAATAACTTAACTTTGTGGCCCGGTCTCAGATTACTGTCACTCCCAAGTCACCACCACTCCATTATGCTACCGGTGATCACCTTACATGCATTCCCCAACATATGCGTGCACTCATATATTGTACATAAAGACAATCATAGAAGATAACAAACTTGTATGCAACCAATCAACGAACTATTTCACCATTGCCAAGAACAATTCACTACTCAAACATAGACGGGGAGACACAATACATCAAGGGAATATAGTATTGCATCATACATCGTGTTTGCCAAGAGATTACAGTGGAGGGATGGAGCTGATCTTGCTGTAGATGTTGATGATGAACACGCCGGAGGGGGGTGGAGCCCTCCGGGGGTGATCCCGGCGGCGTTTCCCCCCTCCGATCTTCTCCGGCGGCAGCCTTCTGTCTCTCTGTTTCGTGTTTTCATCTCTCGGCGTCGCCTCCTTCTCGAAAAGGCCAGGGGAACCTTTATATAGTCGTTTTTAGGTCACGAGACACTCGGGAGAAGAAAGATCGACGGCATCGGAGCCACGGGGGCAAAAAGGGGCCCCCACACGCGACCAAGGAATCTGGCCGCGTGGAGGGTCCTCTTTTCCACCTGGTTGGCCTTTTGGCCCTCTACTTTGTCCCATGGTCTTCGTCTCGAAAATTCTGAACCGTGCTCTTTGGCCTTGCCCTTTTTGGAGTCCCGAAGCTCCCGGAAAGTCTGAAACACTAAAAAGTACGTTTTCTGGAAAAACAGGGTTAGAACCAAAAGAATGGGGATTGTTCAGAAAATCCCCCAAATCATTATAAAACATGAATATAAGTTGTTAATATGTAGGAAAAACAAGTAATAACATGCAAAGTTCATCTATGCATTTTACATGCATCATAAGGCAAGTGGTAAAAGACAAAGATAGATGTACTGTTGGCCGGGTTGGTGGCTACCCGGTACCCCTCTACCCGGTAGTCTCTATCCGGTCATAAGTATTGAAGACCAGGAGGAGGTATTGAGCAAGTTTGAATTCGTCCGGATAGCGGTCAAGTGGTCCGAGTAGAGGGACTGTGTTTCTACTCGGGCAAGAAGTCAATGGAGCCGTTCTGACAAGGGATCCCGCGTATCCTGCGTCCGTACCGGCGTGCGGTTCAACTTACCACTACTAGAGGAATGCTTATAGCAGCACAGCTTACCACAGGCGAACAGAAAATTATATGCGCCTGGAATACTTAACGCAGGCGAACAGGTTCATTATGCGCCTGGGGTAAGTGTGTTACCCCAGGCGAACCAATTTCAGATGCGCCTGGGGTAAAGTGTGGCAGGGCACCCACCACCCCCTGGCACTGTTCCTTTACCCCAGGCGAATGTTATCCTAGTTCGTCTGCGGTATAACACATACCCCAGGCGAATATTCACAGAAGCGCCTGGGGTAAATAGTGGACTGGGGTAGCACCCTTAGCGCGGGCGCACCACGTCCTTGTTCGCCTGGGTTATTTTACATCCCGCCGTATGCGCTAGCCCAACCCCATCCTCCTCGCTCACCACAGGCAGCCGTACCCACTCGTCCGTCTCTTATCCCAACAGAAACCCTAGCCGCCGGCTCCTTCTCCTTCTCTCGCGGCGCCTCCTACTCCCACCCAACTCCCGTTGCCAGATCCCCTTTCCTCGCGGCGCCTCCCACTCCCGTTGCCGCATCTCGCACGGGAGGAAGAGATGGTGGTCGTATCGGGACGCAGGGGAGACACAACCCTACTCGATCCCCTTTCCTCGCGGCGCCTCCCACTCCCACCCAACTCGTCGCATCCCGTTCATCTCGACGCCGCCACCGCTGCCGCTCGATCTCCTTTCTCCCCCCTTGACGCCGGTAGCCGGAATAGGTCGAGCTTTACCCCGCGGATCCGGAGAAACCGCCTGCGAGCTCTTACTCGACCGGTGGCTTCCAAAGCGACGACGACCCAAGTCCATTTCACCGCTCGGTAGTGGCTGCCGCCGCCCGATTCCCTCTACGCCGGCCACCCCACCCGCCCGATTCCCCGATGGTGGTCTCCCCTCTCCCCTCTCCCGACGCGCCAGACTGGTGGTGGCCCTCACCTCCCCGAGCTGCCTTGGCTGGGCCGGAGTCAGCACAAACAGGTACAGGTAGTTCTGTTCTCCAGTTGGGAAGTAGCTTCGTATCGATCGCTCGTTCCTTGACTTCGTTTTCTTGTTTGTTGTGCCGCGAAGGATGCGATGCGGAGCTGGGCGGAGACGATGCTGTGCTGCTGCGGCACCGCGGACTGCTGCGCGCGGCTGTGGCGCAGGGTGGTGTTGCGCAAGTGGCGGCGCCGGCTCCGGTGACTCCGACTTCAGCGCCGACGAGAGCGAAAGCGACGCCGACCACCAAGAAGGTCAGCAACTTCACTTGCCCATCCCTTCCCCTCCCGTGTTGGGCTGCTATGTATGATTCGATTCATTTAGATGTGGGGATTGGGGTGCTAGGGGAACGCAGCAGACCACCACGTAGGAGCTTCTTGGCTAGTAGAGTCAGGGTCAAGTAGAATGAATTGGTCTCTATCTAGCCTTTAATTCGTTTAACATTGCACTGGAGGGATTTAAGTAACTAGTATTATTGCTTCTTCTTGCGTCGCTGCAACTGAATAAGAGTCCTTGTATATGGTGGACGCGATTGCAACTGGTGATTAAACATTCATCTTCTTGCGTCGCTGCAACTGAATAGTCGTTGTTGTGACTATCTTTGGAGGATCGTTGTGTGTGCTTATAGCTCAACTGCAACTATAGATTTACATGTCTTGAATATACTACCTAGTTGTTTTAATCAGAAACACGACACTTGGGTTCTTATCATGACATAAATTACAATATGATCTTGTTTTTTATCATCTCATTACTTCTTTTTGTGGGGTTACTAGTGCTCATTTTTTACTAAGAGTGCCAGGGACTTATTTCATATCTTTTGCAGACTATCTTTTTGCTTGTTACTATACTCCGGTATTGCTTTATATATACAATGTAGTAGCATTGTTGATTCTTACCAGGTGCTTGAATGGTCTACTAGTTCTGTATGTTCATCTTATAGTGGGTAGTGTACACTATGAAGCTTGCTGATCACATTAGATACTTTGTGAATATAAAGTTATTTTTCTCATATAGCCAGTTTATGCAGTTAAGATATTGATGATGAACTAGTATAACCAGTTAACAATCTAGAAATTTGTTATGTGTTTCTTTAAGGCACTAAGTAGCTGATGCTCCTAATACAGTCAGTGTGTGTTTCCACCGATTCGAGGTTCCTTTAGGACTTAGAAGTACAATCTCCTTCACTGTCTTAAAATTTGAGTTCACAAGAATTTCAGCTAGTGCCAGTTAAGAACATAACTTGCATTGCTTGAAGAAAAGTACATGTTGTTACAGTTAATGTGTCATATTCTACTAGCCTAATGTTACTGATATCTTGTTTTCATCGAGTGTCTCTCTTCGTCCTCAGATTCACCGGAGCGGTGGTAGTGGGAAATCGGCATAATGACTGAGCGGAGGACAAGCGCTAGCGAGGATGCACGAGCTCGAGGCGGCTCGGCAACCGCAGAGTTGTCCACTCGGTGGGAGCCCTCCGACAGCCGGCAGAGCGGCCGCACCGTGCCTAGGAGCCTGCGGGTGTCCGCGGCTACGACGGCGCACCACAGGTGGTGGGCGGCCTCTGGCCAACGCTGAAGTGTAGACCTGGGTGGCCGGTCGCTGAAGTGTAGACCTGGGTGGCCGCACGGGTAGCTAGGTGTCCGGCTAGCCGTGACCTACGTGTATGTACTCAATTGGTATACCTATGTGTATGTACTCAATTGGTAGTAGAAGTGGTCTTATAAATCTGCATGTTATTGTGTATTTTTGATATATTACATAGAGAGCATGTTTGTGATCGTTCCGCTGGCTGTTTGAACTGTACAGCTGTTTGAACTGTACAGTATCAGTTTTTTTTAGACCTGTATTGTGTACCCAGGCGCACAGTGCATGTGAGTTAAGCGCCTGGGCTAAGCACTACCGCCGACGCATGAGCTTTATGCGCCCGTGCTAGCCAAGATACCCTTGGCGCACTTGGTATATTCGCCTGCGGTAACCAAAATACCCCTGGCGAACTAAGATATTCGCCTGCGGTAATGCAATACCACTGGCGTGTAGGTCGCAGGCGAACTGAAATTCGCCTGCGGTAAGCATATATTGTTCGCCTGCGATAAGGTTTTCCCTAGTAGCGTACGGAGCGCGTGATTATCCGCGCTACGGCGTGGCTATAGTGTGGTAGTCGCCTGTCAAGTCCTGTCACTGACAGAGGGGACAAGACAGGTCTAGGGGCCTACCCTATCTCACTGACAAGGTGGACAGGTCCCATCTCCGGAACGGCGCAACGACTTCCCGCACCCGCGTCAGCGAGAAGCCGGATGCGTGCTCTGTCCTGCAGTGGGCATGTCCCATCAAATGTACCTTATAGTGTTTCTTTATTCGGCTGGACACCAGTATATAAGGTGCCCTGCCCCCTCCTGCGCGAGGGACGTTGCTTCACTTCGCATTTATTACTAGAGACAACACTAGAGCTAGAGAGAACAGTCGAGTGGCTACTCGGCCAAGAGACATACTGTGTACTGTGGCTACTCGGAGAACACACATATATAGAGAGAGGCAGGAGTAGGGGTGTTACCTCCACACGAGGGCCCTGAACCTGGGTAGATCTTGTTGTTTGCAGTGCTAGAGATACCCTACGCGCGGCTACTCGCCGTGCGATCCCTCCCCGGATATCTCCAACGTCCATCGGCCCCAACACTTTAGCCATCCTATGACATCTGCCGTGATACCACCACGACACTTCGTCCGCGACCGCGTCGCTCTAGGTGAAGCCGAAATTCTCCATGTGCCCACATCTTCACAGTTTGCCGACATATTCACCAAGGGCCTACCGAGCTCCGTGTTTGAAGATTTCAGGTCCAGTCTTCACATCATTCCCTACGACGTTCGGATTGCGGGGGCGTTAGTCTGTCATGATCAGACCTTGTACATTGTACCATTCGTCGGTTAACTGTATGACCTGGTCTCTCGGAGAGCTGAGTCTCACCGCCATGCATGCACCTGCGCCGCTGCATGCGCGCTCACGCGCTCCACTCACTCTGTAACCTGTATATGTACCCCATGATGGCATCTCCAATGTAGAAATAAGGAAAGACCTTAAGCCAAAAAGTGGTCTTAAGACACACCTTATACATTGTGGGATTAGACTTTAAATTTAAATTCTTAAGACCCACCCATAACACTATGGCCTTGCCATAAGGAATTTAATAAAGCAAAGTAATGTTTCTCTCACCTACTTTACATTGTTTATATTTGGCAATTGGTCAAAGGTTCTCCTATGTGAGCTCCACCTTAAGGTCTAGCTGGATCTTAAACATTGTGAGTTTTTTAGTATGCTATAACATATGCTGTGGGTCCTACTTTATGGCCAAAAGTGAAATTAAACATTGGAGACGCGCTGAGGAGGAATATAATCTGTGCGTGTGTGTGCAATATTGTCTAGCTCACCCACACGGTAATGGTTCGAAGGCAGAGAGACTGTGTACACATTCATAGAGTGAAGGCGGAATATAGGAATACGTAACTGGCCTCGCTCACGAGTCACCCGCCCCACGCTGCGGCCGCTGCAAGATCTCTTCTACAGCGAGAGCTTCTTCTTCCCCTCCCTTTCGCTCTCTCTCTCCCTAAATCCTCCAAAACCTCTCTCTCCTTTCCCGCGAGGCAAAAACTTCAAAAATCCTCGCCCGAGCCCTCCTGTCGCCTCAAACCCTAGCACCTCGCGACGCCACCTCTGCGTCGGAGTTCCCCACCTGCACCCGCCGCCGGCCATGGAGGCGGTGGTCGTCGACGCGGGCTCCAAGCTGCTCAAGGCCGGCATCGCGTTGCCCGACCAGGCCCCGGGGCTGGTGAGTTTACCAGATCTCCCCGCCCCTCGTCGATTCGCCCGCGGAACATCATGATTAACATTCGATGCGTTTCAGGTGATGCCCTCGAAGATGAAGTCGGAGGAGGAAGGGGAGGAGGGGAACCAGCTGCCCGACGGCGCGGTGGTGGAGGAGGTGCATCCGGTCGTGCGCGGCTTCGTCAAGGACTGGGACGCCATGGAGGACCTGCTCAGCTACGTCCTCTACAGGAACATCGGCTGGGAGATGGGGGACGAGGGCCAGATCCTCTTCACCCAGCCGCTCTTCACGCCCAAGGTCATGCTACGCTCCCCCTGCGCTTAATTTTTGAACCTCGTTTACATGTGCTGCCTACCCGTCGGGGTTTACTGTTGGAGCAGGTTCAGTGTTGGATTCGAATGTGCTGGATTAGAATTGGGAGCTCGATTTTTACTACTAGGTGCTACAGTATTATTAACTCTGCCTGGGTGGTGTGGCAATGTGGCTGTGAGTGTTGAACGTAGCAAACTAATCCACATGATGGCGTACGTGATTCCACATTTCCATCAGCCTAGCCCAAAGACATTAGCTATCCCTTTTGCGGATAGGCTAAACTCCTCTACATTATCCATGTGATACATTCATTTCTTCTTGGAAGGGGACTACCGGGGGGAGTCAGTCTGAACTGTGCCATCGCCAGCGATTCCTGTGAAAGTCCACCTCTCAACCTTGAATTCTTAAACTGTCCGAGTAACGATCCCACCCCTTTACAACCTTGGGTGGTACGTAAGTACCAAGTGCTTTGGCCTGGCGTGTATGCCACTTTATCAAACAAACCAGTTATGTTGACCGGACAGGTGTGTTTGGGTTAAAACCACACTGAGCTCTAGCTATTATCCCGTGCCATATTTCTCCTTAAGTAATATATATGATTTGTTTGGTGACGTGGTGAATACATGTCCAATCCTTCTGTTGTTTCGTAGTCAGTTGATCAAATATTTATCCTCTGTGGCTGGAGTTGGTTGAGATCATGAAATCCAAAAAATTCTGTTTATGATCGTTTAAATGTGATGCCTAGTAGGCTTGTTGGATTTTAATGCCGGAGGAGGTAAAGTGGTGCTAGTTCAAGATATTCAAGATTGGGTTCGCATGTGCTGGATTAGAAATGGGGTTTGATTTTGGTATCAGTATTAACTTTATCTGGGTTTTGTATGCCTATGAGTTATGGTGCAACAACCCAATCCGTATGGCATATGTAATTCCACATTTCCACCAAGCTGAAGCTATCCCTTTTATGGATAAGCTCAAACCCTCATATTTTACGACATCAATGTTGTTTACTAGGGTTGGGAAGAAGCTCTCACCTTAGGGGGCATGATAGAAGAACTATCCTTCTAATTCTTGCTTTCTTTATTCCTCGTAGGGAGGTCCTTCTTTGTATAGACGACGAACACTCCAATCTAAGAAACAAACTGTAGATCTTATCTCTAATTAGTTGAAGGCCGAAGCTAAAATATATCTTCCATAATTGGGAGCTATCATGGTGGGGCCGTGTAAAACAGAGGAAAGTGAAGAAATTACATGCTATCGACAGTGGTTTGTGTAAAAAGTCCACTTCTCAACCCTGAACTTTAAGGCTGTTCTTGTTAAATTCAGCCCTTTTATGCCTTGGGTAGTTTAACAAGTGCTTTGGGCTGACGTGCATGCCGCTTCATCAAACAAATCAGTCATGTTGACCCAACCGATAATGTTTGAGATAACACCGCACTGAGCTGTAACTATTCAAGTTATATGTCTCTACTAATTTTCCATGCCTTATTTCTCTTCCAAGTTATCTGTCTCTACTAATTTGCTTGATGACACAATGAATATGTTATGTATAGGAATATAAGATTATGCAATATCCAGATAGATATGGAATATTGTCTATATAGGTAGGAGCATTTTTTATATAGGAAAACGAGATAATATTAGAATTAGAGATCACATCCATATCCTTTGAATTATTACTTAGGTTCAAGTTAAGTCCTCCTAACTCCTATATAAAAGATATCATATGTATGAATTATCAATCAAGCAATGGGAAACTAATCAATCTAGTATCTTTCTAGTTCATCCTCCCAAATCCTTGAATACATGTCAATTCCTTTTGTTGTTTCCTGGTTAGTGGATTATATATTTTGTGGTTATGGTTGGATTTGTCATGACTTTGCTGAGATCATGGACTGCAAAAATTTCATATGTTTACCGTGGCCAACATATCCAGTTTGTGAAATTAGTGCAAATCCTGGTGATGTACTAATTACTGGACAGTTCTACCTTTGTGTCAATTTTGATGCCTATGAAAAATCTTAAGGGTATTTAAGGCCAATCCTGGCATGAAAAGTTTGGGCAACAAGTTACAGCTGAATTGCTTCTATGACACATGGGCAAGGGGGATAAAAAAAAAGGTGCAGTAAGCCAAAATTGTGTCGTCAAACCAAGCTCCTGTCTAAGAACCTGCTGCATGGCATGCCATGGTTAAGCATAAAATGAAACACCTACTAGACTAGAGTATGAACATGTTATCAGCTGTATCATTTGGAAGTTACCAATACAGTGCTGGCCATTCTGGTCCAATGCATTCCATAACTGTTATTGTAGAATTGGATGAAATTGTAGCATATAGTGCATTATATAGCCCGAGTCGAGCTTTTGACTGTTGTGCTGCGCCATGGATTCTAGTTAGTTATGAAGGTCTTTACCAATTCTACTCGTGCTATGAGAAGAGGATGTTTTAAAATTGTTATTAGCAGTAAAAGGTAAAACTGTAAGTGCTGCCAAAAAGCTTTCGCTATGCCAACTGGAGCCTAATTAAGTTTTCATCATTCTGAAGCTGTATCACGATCTATCTTATTTGCAAAGTGTTGTCGCTAAGTCAAGTTGAGTCGAGCCTGTGCACCATGGTGACTCGGGATGCAAGCCGCCCGTGCGCTGGATGGGGCGGGCCGTCCGTCAGCATTTCTACGCTACACCCAGAAACGAAGCAAAGTGTTGATCAGCAAAAATGTTCACACGGAGACGGTGCCGGACGGGATGGGCTGGACGTGTACACGCTGGCGGACGTCTTCCTGCATCCCTAATGGTGACATGGTGAAAATTAGACCTTGGGCAAAATAATAATAAGTAGGAATATATCATACGTCAGAAAATATGAAATTGTACCTCATGCGGCAGCAAATCATAAGATTTACTGATTTAGTAGCATAAATAGCAACTAGCATTAACATAACTTCACCACAATTTCTATACATACTGGCAATTAACATCTCATAGGATGATAGAATGGCAAACTTATATGATGGTAGATGATGCCATGACTCCAACACACATCCTCAAGCCTCAAATCATTTTGTGTAGATGATGGAGCGGCGTCTTTGAACTTCAGCTGCATCTTCCTCACATTTATCTTGCTGCATGGCCTCAATTCCTTCTATTCAAGTAATTGCACATCTCGTACCCAATTTCTTCATTTGACTCAGGGTGTTTCTCCACATCGTTAAAACTTCCAGGACGGTGCCACATTCTTTCTCCATAATATACCGGAGGGGATCATTCCTCTCTAAACCTTGCCAGAATGCATATACTGCCAAGCTGGGTTGCTGGATTTAGCTCTCCACATAGGATCACATGCCTCAGCAGATGCATGATTCATTGGAGTCGGGGCCACTTGCGTGCTTCAACAACAGAGTAAAGACAAGCGGATCAGAGTGAGATGAAGCAGAGCAGAGGGACAGGCAATGGGTGCCTAGCAGAGGAAGAGTAGGATAAAGAAGCAGAATGCAGAGGAGAGGAAGAAGCTACACAGATTAGAGGGAGAAGTGGCTGTCGAAGAGAGGAAGAAGTGAAGGTGGACATGGAGCACTGGAAGAAGCAGAGTCAGAGTAGTAGAGAATAAGTGGGGGCTTACCAAAGTGGTGGCGGCATTGAAGCTTGGCAGCTACGGCTCATGCTCTTAGTGGTTGTGGCGTCCCCCTTTTACAGTGTACTCAGCCCTCTGCCCCACCCAGCAATTTCACTCTAGGAGAGCGACACAAGCAGCCTGTGGTGACACCATGGTGGGCATGGTGTGACCATTAATTTCTGGGTACCTGCCTAACTACGAATTCGTTGCTCTCAGGCGTCCCCTTCAGCAACTGGATGTCTTGGTGATGAAATAACGACCCCTAGGCAATGATATGATAACCCTGCTTGCTTGTTTGCTAAGCCTTTCCCATTTGATGTTGTCCATTTTTTGTAATTGCTTTATCTATCTTTTTGTTGTCTTGCATTTGGTTCTAATTTTCCGAATCTGTCATACTCTCTGCAGGCTCTCCGGGAGCAACTGGTCCAACTTATGTTTGAGAAATTCAATGTGTCAGGCTTTTATGACTCTGAACAGGCTGTGTTGTCACTTTATGCTGTTGGCCGCATTTCAGGCTGCACGGTAGACATTGGGCATGGAAAAATAGGTAATGTCACCAAATCAGATGTATCTTGACTTGAGTCGCAGCCTTGTTTATTCCATATGTGGGCTTTGTGCAATGTCTGTTTGATGTTATAGTTGTTCTGAAGCTATTGATGTTATGTTTCTTTAGTTTTCCTGCTTTATATATTCATTCTTGACTAGCCATAATGCAAACCAGCATATATCGAAGGCTTGCAGGGAAACTGTTCCCTTTTAAGCTCAAAAATTGTGCAACACAATTGTCACCTTGTGATTGATGATCTGTGAGCACATGCAAGAATATCATACAAGGATGACAAAAATTCTTGAAAATTGAACTCAATTGTTTCTTATGTTAATAAAAGTCCTTTTTCCTCAGTATCCTGCCGCCTGTAAATTATTAATTTAGTATACAAACATTCAGTGCTGTGAGCTGTCATCTGTTGTGTATTTTTTACATATCGTGTCATGTTTCGTTCATCTGGAGATTACCTTTAAAAAAAAAAACCTGTACCCTTCTTAGAAATTCTTTGTCTACTCAAACTCTGTTTTTTCTGTTCTTATAATCGAGTAGGCATTCCCCCTCTTGCTTCACAAATTGGGCAAGAAGCGTACATTTCTTTTTCTTCTTTTGGCTTCGCCACAAGTCAAAAACAAAATGCTTAGTTAGCCAAGAGCTTAGTTCAGGGGAAGAAATGAATAGAGATTATTTATGGGCTTGTGAAGGAATAGTACTCCCTCCGGTTGGAAAACTGAGACAACCTTTTTCAACCGGAGAGAGTAGTACTCTGAATCTGATGGCTATAAAATATCCACATAGTTTGCTTATGTAGAAATGGAGATTTAAGGCTTAATTGTGAATAATATTGTTCAGCGTTGGCTGTCCAGTGCATGTTTTACTAAATTATCTGGGATATGTTTCGTAAGTGCCGTGTGTACTGGCAGTCACGATTGACTGCACTTGGAGCTTCAATTGTACTGACACTTCTATGTTACCAGATATTGCTCCAGTTACTGAAGGTGCTGTTCAACATGTTGCGTCGAAGAGATTTGAGATAGGAGGAACTGACTTGACAAACCTATTTGCCCAAGAACTAAAGAAGTCCAACCCATCGGTAAATATTGATATTTCTGACATTGAGAGACTGAAAGAGCAGTATGCATGCTGCGCAGAAGATCAGTCAGCCTTTGATGCTATAGAGAGCTCATGCGAGCCGGAAACGCACACTCTTCCAGATGGACAGGTTGGTTATTCACTTATGGTAGCTTTGTTGAATGTTCTGCAAAGCACCTACAATGTTCCTATTATATGTATCTTAGTGTGCAATTTCTATCTTTAAAAAATGCACAGTGATTGTGTGAATTATCCTCATTAGCTTGATGTTTACGCCTTGGTGTATTTATTTTTCTTAATCTATGCAGCCAGTTTTTTCTAAGCACTTCTTCCTCTAGGTTATAACAATTGGAAAAGAGCGCTATGTTGCCGGCGAAGCTTTGTTTGAACCAAGTATTTTGGGCCTAGAGGATTATGGCATTGTCCATCAGCTAATTACCAGTGTTTCAAACGTCGCAACGGAGTACCATAAGCAACTGCTTGAAAACACGATGCTATGCGGTGGCACTGCATCTATGACTGGTTAGTTATTGTTCTCCTCTGCAGGATGTTGTTTCCTTGGTTATAACTCTCGGATTATTCAATCCTATATATTCTAAATGGTACTCCCTCCGTTCCTAAATGTAAGATGTTTTAGCCCTTTTCCATATACACACATGTCTACACATATCAAGACAAGTTTTAGTGCACATGTTCAGTCATATTAGCATGTACTCTAGACAACATGAGCAATAGCTACAACATCTTATATTTAGGAACGGAGGGAGTAACTCTTAGTGTTTTTTAATGCCAATGTATGCTTCCTGTGGAACATTGGGTCATTCACAAAGAATTACATCCTGTGCAAGTTATTAATTGAAGGGATGAAAAATGAATGCTATATCAAGTGATTTATCTGAATGCTAGACTGCTAGTGGTGTATGACCTATGCAGCAGCAGTCTAGGTTGGTCTATGCTATGCTATATTCCAGCGCAGAAGAAATGGGGCCATGTCATGGGACCTGAGAATTTCATTTGGTTGGATAGGAATCAGAATCTTATCTTAGACTTGAGAATATCATGTACTCCTGTTAGGATACGCTCACACAGATAACGCTATCAATACTATGCTGAATACGTCATGTTGGTTATAATACTTGGACTATTGTAAAACAGGTTAGAGCTGAACATTATGTTCAACACTTTAGCCAATCGTTACATGCAGAATGCTGCAGACACAGCTTTACTGCATGGCACAGCTGCTGCCATTCATTGCTTGCTCGCTTAGGCGCATACTGATATGAGTCGAATGGAATTTCTCGTTTTACTTGTGTTATAACCATTTGAAACCCATCAACTAGCTAAAGCTCTATGAGATTAATGCCCAAGGTTCATTGCGGACAACTAACTAATCACTGTGTTCTCTTTTCTCAAGGTTTTGAGGATAGGTTTCAGAGAGAAGCAAATCTGTCAGCTTCAGCAATCCGGCCATCCTTGTAAAGGTAAACCCCCACTTCCCTCACCCCATTCTCCAGTGCTTGATTTGCGTGGCCTGAGTTACTAACCCCAATGTGCACTCCTCCAGCCCCCAGAATACATGCCCGAGAACCTGGCGAGGCACTCGGCCTGGCTGGGTGGCGCGATACTGGCCAAGGTGGTCTTCCCCCAGAACCAGCACGTCACCAAGGGCGACTATGACGAGACGGGTCCATCCATCGTCCACAAGAAGTGCTTCTGAGAACCATGGCCCGAACTTCTTGGGAGGTAGGTTCCAGGCTCTCTGTTTACCGAAGCCACCAGATGATGGATGTGTGTACTGTGTACCGTGTATGTACGCGCTGGCAACTGAAACATGAAGTGATTTTCGCTGCAGGCAGGCGCGGGCATGTGCTATACGTCATTCGTTCGTCCTCCGACGCGGCGGGCGGCTCTGAGCTATTCATGGCCACTGGCTTACATGTGTTGTTGGTAGCTAGCGAGCTATTCAGATTGCAGTAGAATGTATGATTGCCGTCGATTTATTGTTAGGAGTGAGTGCTAGCCAATTGTACCTGTCGCGCCAGGTGAAAAACGTTCTGCTGTTTATCCGTTTCAATGAAGCCTATGGAAATGCGCCCATTCTGTTTGCTTTACTACGGTGCGTAAGCATAAGCAAAGTGTCTAAATTTTGAAGGACGATAAGAACAGCACGGCTGAGAGACCAGGGGCGTCCCAGGTGGTTGGTTGTCGACGGTCCAGGTTTTTGCTTGGCGTTGGAGCTGTTGGCGGTTGATATATCCAGGACCGATCTACGTACAGTACCCGGTCCCCGGACATCCCCTGCCATTGTTCTAGGCTCTAATAAATGTTGCCTACAGTACCATGCTCAAACTGTCCGATCCTTTTTCCTTTCCCGATCCAAGGGAAAGGCGCCATGGTTTGCTACAGTCTACAGGTGCCCTCCAACGTGTAAGAGCAATTATGTTTGAAGAGGTTGTCAGCAAATAATTCAAAAAAAAAGAGCGAATGTTTCAAGTTTACTTAGGGCCTCCTTGGATCACAGGCGAATGTAGGAATAGAAAAAACACGTGAATTTGACAAGTTTGCTGGTGTAAAACAGTATTGGAGAGCCCGGAAAAGGCGTAGCGTAGGAATAGTCGGTTTGAATGGAACACAAAAAAATACAGAAAAGAAGTGACTTGATGCGAAAGTGTCTTAGAAAGAGGGTGTAGTGGATGTTGAAAACCTTACGTAACTGAGGCATAGGGGACGTGTTTGTTTGCAGTCACGGTAATGTAAATGGTAACGAAATCAAGTTACCCTGGTATTTCGGAGTAGTGGGGACATTCCTTATTTTGTTTGGTTCATCCACCTGGGCAGGAGCGCGTTAGGGGATCTGAGGCGGAGAACTAGCTGGAGCCGGCAATCCTTTGGAGCTTTCCATCCGGTAACGCGATTCGTTTCCGGCCGGGGGTGTGCGGTATCAGATTTTAGTTGGGCCGTAATCCGTTTACATGGTACTCGTTTACAGGCCCAGACAACCAAACGCGTTTAACGGAAACAGCTACCAGTGTAATCATATTACAGGCGGAAATGACCGAACCAAACATGTCCAGGAATCCAATACAAACGAATTTAAGTACTCACTCTGAACCGAAAAAGTGTCGCTGATAGAGCTAGGAAGCTGTACTTCGTACGCTCCTTTTCCCCGACACTAAAAATCGGATCGGAGGGAGTAGCATCATTCATTTAATCCAAAGGCAATACATAATAGATTACAAAAAAAACATGAGTAGTATATAGTCGTTTGAATGAAACATGGGGGAAAATACCGAAAAATGACGTGATCCTACGCGAATGTGCCTTTGAAAGAAGTTGGAGTTGATGTTGAAAATGCTACCCCCTCTGTCTCGAATTAACTGTTGTGAATTTATTAAAATATACGTGTATCTAGACATATTTTAGTGTAATATGTACATTTATATTTTAAAATGTTTAAGATGATTAATTCGAGACGGAGGGAGTAGATAACTGAGACATAGGAATTATAACAATTTGAGCAGCATCGTTCCTTTAATCTAAAGACACTCCATAGAGAAAAAAATCATCTTGCAATCCAGACAAGGTCTTACCAGCTGGCCGCATCATGGCTTTTCAATTAGTTGGAGCCCCACCCGTGCTGTCCGACTCTAGAAAGAAAGAAGCTAATGCTACGCTAATCCCATAATGAGCAGTTCTTGATCCCATCTATGCATACATCAGCCGATGTAGGATCTCCGACAGGGACATGACATGCTGCGATGCATGTCCATCCCCATCAGGGTTTTTGGTTGCACCAAACAGTGGGGCCGATCTGGCGAACAAAAGCTGCCCGCGGTCTACCCAAATAATTGGCTCCCTCTGCTAATGCGTTCGCAGATTAGCGCTGTGCGTATCAGGTGTGGCCAATAGAAGTTGTCGATCTTGTCTCTGGCGGCCACCGCTAGCGCGCGCGGTTTCGCGGTGCTGTTAGGCGGCTCTGGCCAGCTAGAATGGCCGTCAGTCATGTGGATTTTTGTCCTGTCAACCACACCCGTCTTAATCGTTGTCGGGCGGGCTGTTAGGGCGGCGCTAAGAGCGGATGCAGACACTGCTACCGGCAAGCTGAACATACATTGGGCATGTACAATACAGTGATATCAGTCTTTCCTTATAGACGTCAGTAGGATTTTTGCTTAGTTGGAGAAGAGAGAATTAACATAGAGAGGATTGCCTTCCCCTAGCTAAGGGATGATCTCTTAACAATTATGAGAAGACTATTTTCTCCATTGTACCACATGCCTTCTCTTATTAACATAATTTTACACTAAAATTTAATTAATTCTTATTAATTGATAGGGATGAAAATAAGAGATAATGCATTGTACGACTAATATTTATTTGCCTTTTCGGGTGACGTGGAGGGTTAAGAGAAGGCTCGCCCTCTCTAGCATTGTATATGCCCTTAGGCCATCTCCAACCAAAGTTGCCAAATTTGACCCTCGGTGGCCGGTAAATCATAAAAAGACAGTGCTCTAACCGTGTTCCTCAAATCCAACTCCCAAATCCATATAAATCATTCAATGTCGATAAAAAAAATAAACGGACACATAGATTCGATCAACGAAAACTTAGATATATCATGGAGTACTTTAGTTCATACGGACAAAATATACAAACAAAATAAAGAACGAGGTCACGTGAGGAGGAACAGTTCCGACGCCGTGAGGAGGAAACGAGGGAGCGGGATTTCGGCCGGCCTAACTCGTTTGGGCCGCATGCTCCCCGTGCTGGTTGTACGGGGAATCAACAAGGTGGGTCGACGGGGGGAGGGCCTCCGCCGACTGTTGCCGCCACTCAGAACATTCTATGCTACAAGTGCGGCAAACCCAGACATGTTCAAGCTGCTTGCACTGAAGAGCCCTTCTGCCTCAAGTGTGCCGCCAAGTGTCACCCTTCAGCAATGTGCCCGTCGGGGAATGCGGGCCCGAAGCTGCGCTGAATGGGCTTCGGAGAGGAGGGCAAGGGTTTCTTCCATGTGTTCACCCAGGAGGTGACCCTCAAGAAGCCGGCGGCCAACGCGCCCACGGTGAGAAAGGTAACCTGACGATGCTTCAAGTGGAAGAGGAGTTTAAGGACCTAGTAGATGACAGTTGGAGCTGGCAGGTCAAACAACTTAGCGACTCCGACTATTCTCCATGCTTCCCTTCTAAGGAGCTGATGCGTATGGCGACTCACGGGGGCAGGTTGGTGCTGCCAAGATCCAAGTGTCGCGCAATTGTTTTCGAAGCAGTGGGGGATCAACTGACTTCCAAATCCCTGGAAGAAGTTTGGGTGGGGTTGCACGACGTGCCAGGTTTGTTGAGAGAGAGGATAAGTTGCTGATGGGTGCTACTCTGGAGTTGGGTTGTCTTCTAGAGGTTAAGAAGGACGCGTTGGCAGACGAATCCGAGCCAATTCTCATGAAATTTTCCTCCAGGAAGCCGGTGCACTTGAAGCCCTTCATTGTCATATTTGCCAATCTTTAGGGCTATAAGATTGGGGCGTCGCGGGAAAGGGGTGCTCGGGCGCGAGAGGAATCCTTACCACCGCCCCCGCCACGCACTGATGGGAATGGGGAAGAGCGGGCGGATTACTTGGAGGCTAGTTCGTCCGGGGACGGGGAAGACTGGAATGGCCGACACCGTAAGAAGAACAAACGCTCTCCGGTGCAGCAGATTGACAAAGGGAAGGGTGGAGGCCACCGCTCGGTATCGGATCCCTGGCTTGGTCCAGTGATAATGGGGTGCGCTCCACCCTTGTCTTAGTTGGCTGGGGGCGTGGAGGGGGCAAAGTTGGACCTCCCAGCTACAATGTTTTCGCAGTACGACTCTAATCTGACCCCAGAGGGGGATGTGTTCAAGACCTTGGGTAATTTTGTGACCTCAGCCCAGGTGAAGGTTCGGCGGGCGCCCCTGGTCCATGGCGTGTTCGACACAAGGGCGGGCCGTGTGGTGGTGGGCTTGCAAAGCCCCCTGATTGGCCCTTTTGAAGCCGAGTCAAGCAGATCCTAGGAGAGGAGAAGCAAGAGCAACGCAGACCGGCCTTCTCGTTTCTTCATGCTGGAGGAGGATGCTGCAGTGGTGGTGGACTCCTAGGACTATGGTCCATCGGTGCTCTCCCCAGCGGCGGCGATGGGCATGTTCCTTACCACGTCGGTGGTGCCAACTCTCTCGGCCATGGTGGTCAGGGGAGTCCGCTCGAAGGCGACTCTAGTGGAGTCGGTGCGCAAGAGTGGCCGGGTGGCTAGAGAGGCGGATGGGTCGATGCTGGAGCGGGCGGTGGTGCGCTCGACGGGCGCGGGACGGGCAGGCCATGCTTGCCATTCTGTAGGACTTTCCAGTATTGTTTTCATAATTTTCTGAAACTTTTAAATGTTTTATGTTATGATTTATTTTTCTTTCAAAACAGCGGGTTCGCTGGTGGTCGGGAGCCAAAACTGTTTTCCACAGCATAAGAGAGCTTCAGTCGACATCCAAACATGTTTTGTTTTTTTTTCTTATAACGAAAATGCAGCAACTCATGTTCGTTTGGCTTTTGGTTTATAATGTCAATGTGTAGCAATAGGTAATCAAATGTCTCAATTAGCTCAATCTACCCGTAGTTGTAAAATATGGATGTATCTAGACATATATTAGGGCATCTCCAGTCGCCCCTCAGGCGGCCTTTTTAGCGCCGGAAGCGGCGAATAGCGCTGTTTCCTCACCAGTCGCCCCCTAGAAGCCCAAATAGCGCCGTTTCGGCGCTATTTCGCGCCGCGGCACCCAGGCCAAACCTAGCCCGCTGGTGTCGAATCCGCTGTTCGGCAAATCCCTCGGGTGAACCTATCGGGTTTCGAATAGGGGAACCCATGAGCGCTGGTGGAATCGTCGGCTAGACAGGGGGCGAGATTTACCCAGGTTCGGGGCCCTCGTAGAGGTAAAACCCTTACTCCTGCCTCTGTCGATCTGTATTAATCGAGTAGATCGATTACAATGGTGGTGGCTCGAGTCGAGAGTATGATCTCAAACTCAAGGCTTTGGTGTTGCGGTGTTGCTTGGTCCTCTTCCGGTGGCTCTCCTGGCCTTATATAGGTGGCCAGGTCTCAAACCCTACCCGGAGAGGACTCGATCTCTAACCTTAGGTCGGTTACATATTTCCAAACTTAACCCGCAAGTTAGTGCGGGTGGGCTTCACGTGGGCCTTCTGGAATACTCCAAGGGCTCCTCTTCTTGGGCCTTAACCTTGGGCCTGAGATGGGGTGTCCTTACCCGCAGGGTCCAGGATCCATGTCTTCGTCAGTAGCCCCCGAGCGTTTTCTCGAATGGGATTTTTCCAGTCGAGTAGACGGTCAAATCTTTCTTGGTCTTTCTTTCCTGTGGATAACCAGTTTGGTTTTTTCTTGTTTAGAGAGCGCGTATCCTGTATAATGAGTTTTCATACTCGAGTATCGAGCAATGCAAGTGCCTGTTTTTATGGCTTTTTATCGCAGAAGGATGTGGCGCAGTAGCTTGGCTCTCCCGAGAGATCAGGGCCAATTAATTGCGACTAGGGCAAAAACATTTCTGGCCTACACAGATTCGAGACCTCCGATTCGAACCCGATAAGGTGATTGTTGCGACTGGGCCGTTGTGGTCTTATCGAGTCGAACTTAACCTATGAGGGTACCCGGCGCGTCCGCTAGGATTTTTCTTCGTGTTGTTGACACGGAATCATACCGGAGGACGCAACTTTGAGTGCGATTCCAGGCCCTCAAGAGAGATCTTTCGGGTCTTACCTTCATATTCGAAGAATATGGCATCCGGATGTGCCTAGTCGGCCGAACAATCCAGGTTTTTATGATGTAAAAATATCATGCGAGTGAGAAAAGGGTAGGTTCTGCCTACTCGTGTAATTTTTGAATGAGTAGATCTTTTATCCATACGAAAGAGTTTTCGTGTTAGGAGTTTTATGCCCATATGAAAGAGTTTTCATGTTTGGGAGATCGTGCCCATACGAAAGAGTTTTCGTGTGCAGGGTATTTTTCACCGTTTTAAAGGAGTCTTGCCTCATGATTTATTCATGAAAAGGTTGCTTCTATTCGAAGGAGTTTTGTTCATACGAAGTTATTTTCGCGTTTGAACTTTCCATTCGAAGCTTTCTTCAATTTGATGATGCACGCCATGATGTCATGGCGCACTTTTCTCCTCCCGATGGGACGTGACGGAGTGAGAGCAGAAGGTCTGGCCCACATAGTCAGCTTTTTGACCGGGAAACGAGACGTCGTTCCCGGTTTTTACGCAAACCGTGCAGTAAATGCGCACGATCTTCTGTTAAGATCGTGGCAGGAAACAGCGCTCACCGCCCCCTCGTTTCGTCTTCACACGTGGTGGCGGCGATGGGCGCCACATGGCGCATCGAGTGGCCAGTATCGATTCGTTCCGTGTATAAGTACGGGTCTTTGCGATGCGGTAAAACTTTCCCAGCCTTCGTCTTCTAGTCCATCTTCTTCCTCGCGCTCGTCTTCTCCCTTTCTCCAAGCTCGTGCTTAGCAGCGATGGCGGGAGGCAAGAAACGTGGTGCTGCCATTTCCGCATCCGGGGAAGCTTCGGTGCAACCTGCGCCGCGTTCGGGCGACTGGCGCTCGCCCAACACCACAGCGAAGAGCATCAAGGAGATGCAGCGGGAGGGGCTGCTGCCTGCGGAGTCTGAGAAGCGGGTGCGCCTCGGAAAGAAAGAAGAGGTACCCAACCCGCAAGCGAACGAGCGGGTGGTCTTCGCGGACCACGTGTCTCGCGGTCTTTCCTTTCCACTCCATCCGTTTCTCGTCGGGTTGCTGTATGTCTATGGCATATAGCTTCACGATCTTCCTCCGAACACGGTGCAGCACATATCGTGCTTCATCGTGTTCTGCGAATGCTTCCTAGGCATTCGCCCACACTGGGCGCTCTGGAAGGCCCTATTCAAAGTTCGGATCTTCCGCGAGAAATCGCGGGTAGACTCCGAGCCCGGCGAGCCGCTACGTACGGGTGGCTTTGGGATCCAAGCGAAATCGGAGACCAGCTACTTCAGCATGTACTTCATCGACTCCGCGCAGGGCTGGAGGAAAAAATGGTTTTACGTCATCGACAACAGCTCGGGTGGGATCGTAGAATTCCACCCGTTCGCTGTTTTGAAGAGGCAGAAATCCTGGGCGCACAAGCCGTCGGCTGAAGAAACCCAGGTCGTCGCGCCACTACTCGCAAAGGTGACAGCTCTCCGTGATCAAGCTGCTGGAGTTGTACTCAACGGGCTGCACCTGGCGGGTATCTTTCTCAAGCGCAGGATCCAGCCTCTGCAGCTCAGACCTTCCACGATGTGGGAGTACCAAGGCTCTGAGGATCCTAGACGAGTGAGTCGCGAGGAGCTCTCGAACGCCGAGTTCGAGAAGAAGATCGCGTCTATCACTAGCCTGAAGGCGGGAGAGAAATTTCCCGACTGCACAGTCGCAGCCTTCGAGGCGTCGAGGCCTCCACCAGCCGAGGTGAGTTTATTCTTCTTTTTTATTTTCTTGCTTGTTCTGAGTTTCAGTCGATTGAATTTTCTCTTGCTTTCTTCTGTCTTCTTCGTAGAGCTTATCCGTGGCCAACTGCTACCCTCCGACTTCCGGAAAGGAAGCCTCGGATTTATTGGCGAGTAACCTGGACGGCCCGGCCGATACCTGTGTTGCCAATGCTACTTCGAGTTCCGAGCACGATTCTTCGGATGGTGCAGAGGACTCGAATGGCGGTCTCCTTCCCCCCAAGCGCCGTCGAGTAGAGGATGACGAGGCTACCTCCAAAGACAACTCCTTGGAGGACTCTCCCAGGAAGGATCCCATCTCTGCGACTCCGATGTGCTCACTCGCCCCTTCTCCTTCGTTCCCAGTAATCCAAACCGCCTGGAATGCGGATATGCTGGATGAGGATGAAGATGATGAGTAAGTCTTTCTCCTCGTTCTTAGTCGAACGTTTTCCTTTGCATCTTTTTTGACACTTTGAATTTTGTTGTAGCCTTCAAACCATTAGTCCTCGCAGGTACGCCTCTTCCCTTCCTCCCGAAAGGAAGAATAAAGCAGGAGCTGCGGGTGAGACTCCTACTGCTGGCACTGTCCAGAATTCGCCCAGCACAGCCCCCAATGCGGCGACTACGGAACATGGAGTTCCTAGTTCTGCTGCCGGAGCTTCAGCTTCAAAAGAGGTGACGGGTAGCTCAGCAGATCCCCTCTCCCGTGCCAAGGGTCAGGTAAATTCTGCTACTTGCCTTTAATTTGTTATCGGGTGGACGACAGTGCTCCCGATGGGAGTAGCCCCCGAGGCTGTAGTTGATCGCATGTGATCGGCTACAGGCTCAAAGACTGTCTTTTCCTTCTTCTTGGTTTTATCGGGTGCACGGCAGTGCTCCCGATGGGACTAGCCCCCGAGGCTTTACTCGATTGATTGCAATCGGGTATAGGCTCCAATTTTTCTCTTCTAATTCTTCTATTTCCGTGTTCTTTGCAGTCGCTCGTTGACTCCCTTGCGGCGATTGGCCGCCGTGTTGTTTTTGCTGAGTCTGAGTGCGGGATCCTTCGGGCGGACCGTAGTCGACTCACCACAGAGAATGAGCTCCTTCGAGGTGAGTTTTCCATCCTTTCCTGCTTTCGTTTTCCACCAATTCTTCGACTCTGATAACTGTTGTCGTGTGCAGCTCAACTTCAATTTTCGAAGACCGAGAAAGATAATGCCTCCGCCCAGGCAACAACTCTAGAGGCAGAACTGGCGACTGCCCGGCAGGAGCTCGAGTCTTCCCGCATGTTAAATGCTGATTACGAGGGAAAACTTGCGGCTGCCCAGGACGCCCTAAAGAACTT
Organism: Alopecurus myosuroides; assembly: GCA_028641055.1. Lineage (NCBI taxonomy): Eukaryota > Viridiplantae > Streptophyta > Magnoliopsida > Poales > Poaceae > Alopecurus > Alopecurus myosuroides. Next base: position 129,567,861 of record CM054057.1, on the reverse strand, counting down.
GGAGGATGCTGGCGCCAAGGCGGATGCCAATCTCGTCAATTTTATTCGTCCCCTTGCTGAGCGCTTTGCGGGTAAGTTTGTACTTTTCTACAATCTTCTTTTTGTCTTGGTAGATCTTTTGGACTAACACCGTTTTGAAAGCAAAGTATGGGCACCTAGAGGGGGGGGGGGTGAATAGGTGCTATGACCAATTTTATTTTTTCTTAAAGTTTAGGCTTGAGAAGAAGGTAAATTCTCTAGATAGTGCAACTAGTGGTGAATTTACCTATATGACAAGGCAAGCAATTAATGCAACAAGTACGAGTAAGTAAAGAGAGGGAGGAACGAGATAACCGATGGAAGCACACGGAGACACGATGTATTTCCGAGTTCCTCCTTTTTAGGGGAGTACGTCTCGTTGGAGGGGTGTGAGCTCGCCACAAAGGCCTACTCAACGCCACTAAGGCCTCACCCTATTCTCCGATGAACTCCACCACAAAGGCCTAGTTCACCTTCCACTATTGAACCCCTTTGAGGCGGGGATCGAATTCTTTACTAACAACTTGGGGCACACACCCACAACTAAATTGGGGCTCCCAACTCTTCTTGAATCACCAACAAGTATCAAGATGCCTAGGTTCTCCACAAGAGGAAACCCTAGGTTAGATCCCTCAAGCTAGAGAGGGGGAAATGAAGAACGGCTCGGTGAAGATGTAGATCGGGGCCTTCTCCTTCAATCCTCCAAAGATCTTCAAGTTTGGGTGGAGGGATTGGGAGTAATGAGAGATTTGGTGAGTTCTTAAGTGCTCATAAATGCTAAGGGGAAGAACTAGATCTTGGGGAAGAAGAGGAGGGGTATTTATAGCCCCTCCTCACAACTAGTCGTTGTGCAGGAAAAAGGGGACCGGAATATCCGGTCCAAGTTTGGACCGGAATATCCGGTCAGCTTTCTCCACGCAGCCCTGCAGATCTGGACCGGATTATCCGGCTGTTCCGGAATAATCCGGTTCAAATAATCCGGCTCACTCCAGTGAGCAAATCTTCCAGTCCTTAGCCAATTTCGCGCAGCACCCGGAATATCCGGCTCGATATGAAAAATCTGGATTGAATAATCCGGTTGACTCCAGTACGCCAAACTTCCAGTCCTTAGCCATTTTTGCGCTCCTTCATCAGCACCCGGAATATCCGGTCCGATATGAAAAATCCGGTCCGAATAATCCGGTTGACTCCAGTACGCAAAACTTCCAGTCCTTAGCCATTTTTGCGCTCCTTCATCAGCACCCGGAATATCCGGTCCGATATGAAAAATCCGGTCCGAATAATCCGGCTCACTCCAGTACGCAAAAGGGTCTGAAATTTGCCAAACCGGAATATCCGGTCTGCTTCGAATAATCCGGTTTCCAATAAACCGGCTGGGTACTGTCCCAAAACTCTCAGGCCAAACTTCACCGACTTTTCGGTGATCGATGCCGATGTTAAGTATAACACCTGCACGCTTAACACCTCGATAAATAATGTACTTAGTATTGTTAACTAACACACAAAACACTGGGAAAACGAAATGCACTTTCAATCTCCCCCTTTTTGGTGTTAGATGACAATACTCAGATTTGCAATAAAACCTTGACAAGAACATGTTTGAAACATGATGGAAACGTCTCCCCCTATCTCTATGCATATCTTTTGTTTGCCTCAAATGAAAATAGATGCAATGATGTATGGGGAGTAATTTCCAACAAGTAGCAAAACATGTCAACGAACCAATATCACCAATATGTTGAGTGTAAGATAGAAGTATATACCTTGTGCGAAGATAATATATCCAAGAATAACCAATCACAACAATAGATAATATCCTCAACATATAAGATAGATAACCATAAAGCCACTAACATAGATAATCCACGATAATATCCAAATAACCAACATAGTCTCACACACCATAGCACACATAGTTTTAACGAGACAATAAACGAGCAAAGTTCACGAAAAACGAATACTAAATGGACACAAGCTCTCAAGAAATGATAAAAGCATACGCTTGTGCCCGAACCCATGCAAATCCCGTAGTCTAATAGCTACTTCTCCCCCTTTGGCATCGAGATACCAAAAAGGAGGGAAATAGCTAAACTAACGTCCCAACCACGGTCTAAGCATCAGAGTGCTCAGAAGACTCGCCAGCAGACGTCTCAGATTCTCCCTCCGCCTCGTGCTCAGCATCAGACTCCTCGTCCTCATCCTCCTCATCATCATGACCAGCTCCAGAAGTAGTAGCCTGAGTAGACCGGAGCGCAGCCTCAATGTCCTCCCAAGGAGTGCTATCCTGAGCAGACCAAGCAGTGTAGGACTGAGCAGTGAGAGGAGCAGGAGCATCACCAGTAGCACCACTCACGTGGTGAAGAATCTGACCCTGTGTGCTAGCCATGGTAGTGTCTCTGCAATAAGCCCTGTACTGCTCCTGGTGGATGTCAACCTTCATGCAGAGCACATTGCGCTGAAACCAGGAGAGCTTCCTGACATTGCGCAAAGTGCTAGCAGGAGTGGGCACAGACTCAGAAACCAGTGGAGGGACCTCCCATAGAGGAACCACCCTCCTGAGAAGCAGCAACAATCTTCTTCTTCCTCTTGATATACAGCTTCTTGACCTTGTGCTCAACCATAGGTAACTCTGTGTACTCTTTCCGCATCTCATGCTTGATGAGCATCATGATATATGGATCATAGGGAATGGTGTTTCCACCAATCATAGCAGTGTATAGCTCGTGATAGATGATGTCCATCACATCCACAGTGAAAGAAACAGACGGGTCCACTTCCTCCAAGCACTCCTTAGCCAGAATCAGAAGGTTGCATAAGGGAGTGGTGAGAGCATCATTGTTACCTCCACTTGGCACAAGGAAAGATCTGAAAATGCGCACCAGATGATCATAGAGGGGAAGGAGTCCCTCACTGCCCCCAATAGTGAATCCAGGAGCATACAACTCAGCCATGGACACCTCCCTCCTAGGCCTATCAACCTCATGCGCACGGCGACCAACAGGAGGGTGAGAGCTGTAAGGGTATCCAAGGAGACGTGCAAACTTCTCGAAGGAAGCCTCACAAGCAGTGGTCTCAGACATCCACTTGAGACGGCACACAATATCCTCACTGTAAACCAAGGTAGACATGAACTGCATGACGAGCTGGGTGTTGTAGTTGCACTAGGTCTCCATGAGCTTCAGAAGCCCAAACCGCTCAACAATGCTCGCGGCAACAACAAACTCCTCTTTCGCCTTGAGAGCAGTGAAGTCAAAGGGCTGCATCAGACGGATAGGGTGACGGAAGTCACAATAGATATCAACATAGATGTAGGACTGCTCCAAGTTCCAGAACCGAGGATCAATGTTGGCCACACGGGGAGAGAGGTAGACATCCTCCTGCCTGAGCACAGTGAATTCCAAAACTGAGATGTCGGTCTTATAGTTGCGCCGAGCCTTCCTCTTGTTTCTGACAGAAATCTGCTTGGGACGCTTAGGAATGCGCCTCTCAGAACTACCACCTGTGAGACAAGATAATAGGAGGATAGCACAAGATGAGTACACTAGTGTCAAGCAAAGGATGAAGCATGCATAAAAACAGTAGAAAAGATTCCAGGCATGACTCTAAGAAGAAATCTAGGACAGATTAATTTTGGGTTGTTATCAAACTGTTCTGGACTCAGCCGGATATTCCGGTTCAAAACTGAACCGGATATTCCGGTGGACCCGGATATTCCGGTTCAGTCGTGGACCGGATATTCCGGTAGTGCGAAAACAACACAAAAACAATCTAGATCTAGATTTCAACAATAGATCGGTGACATGTGAATCTAGTCTATCGTTTCTAGCATGCAAAGGGACCTCTAAGGATCAATTTCTACCAAGCATTGCCAACAAAAACGCAAATCCATGGAGTGGTAGGGTTATAGCACCAAGATTCAAAGAGATTGAACATTACCGGAATCCATGGAGGAAGATGCTTGGGTAGAAACGTTCCTAAGGACGAGGGGAACAAGATCCGGGCCAAAGCTTCAAGATCCCGCGGAGGAAACGGCCCGGGAGGCCAAGAATCAAAGCGGCGGCGTTTTGGGGTGGAGAGGAGCAGATGGGGAAAAGGGCAAGAATTGCCTCCTCCCCGTCGGGCTCCAGTTTTTATGATTTTCGCCGAACCGGATATTCCGGTTCATACTTGAACCGGATATTCCGGTACACCCGGATATTCCGGTCCAAAACTGGACCGGAAATTCCGGCTGCCTTCTGATCCGAAATTTCCTCGTTTCAATGGACGACACAAGTGCTAAAAAAGAATGGCTTTTTGATAGAATGGCTTAGGATACAAACATCAAACTGAAACTAGTACTTATCCCTCTCAAAAGCAAGAATCAAACCAACAAAAGACCAATTGAGTGGGATTTTCCTAGGACGAAACACTTAGAAGGGAAAACACAAGAAATGCAATGAAATGACAAATAAAACCCAACTAATATCCAACTCTTCGACATGAAGAGGTTGGTGGCCTAGGCCACCATGTAAGATATTATGGTATGCAACCGCGAAGATATATCTTGGGGGCATTGCCAATACTCAACATTGAAGCTCACAATTCAAGATTAGAAAAAGAGAGATCACAATGAATTTTTGCTATGGGCATAATGGGGGGGAGGGAGAACCCAATGTGTTAGGATAACACTCCCCCTATGTCCATGCCTACATCTAAGCTCAAACACGTGTCATATATAGGGGTGTGTGCAAGATCCTCAAGTCAAACTCCTAGAATCAATCACATTTAGTTCATTCCTCAAGAACAAGAATCTTGCATCATCAAGTGGCTTCGTGAAAATATCCGCAAGATTGTCCTTGGTGGGCACATAAGATAGTGCAATGTCTCCTCTTGCCACATGGTCACGGATGAAGTGGTGGTGGATCTCAATGTGTTTGGTCCTTGTATGTTGCACCGGATTATATGCAATTTTGATGGCACTTTCATTGTCACACAAAAGAGGCACCTTATCCGAATGAACTCCATACTCCTTGAGAGTTTGCCTCATCCATAACAATTGAGTGCATGCACTTGCGGCGGCAACATACTCGGCTTCGGCGGTGGAGAGAGATATGCAATTTTGCTTCTTGGAAGACCAACTCACTAGGGACCTACCAAGAAATTGGCAAGCCCCGGAGGTAGACTTCCTATCATCTTGATCACCCGCCCAATCGGAATCCGTATATCCATTGAGAGAAAATTGTGCCCCCTTTGGGTACCACAAACCAAATCTTGGGGTATGAACCAAATAACGAAAGATTCTATGGACCGCCATCAAATGGCAATCCTTAGGAGCCGCTTGATACCTTGCAGACACACCTACACTCAAAACGATATCGGGCCTAGATGCACAAAGATAGAGCAAAGAACCAATCATAGAACGATAAAGCTTTTGATCCACATCCTTACTCTCTTTTGGATTACGAGATAGATGGCACTTGACTTGCATAGGAGATGTTTTGATCTTAGCATCTTGGAAGTTAAACCTCTTGATCATATCTTGGGTATACTTGGCTTGAGAAATGAAAGTCCCACGAGCCAATTGCTTGATCTCAAAGCCAAGGAAGAATTTAAGCTCACCCATCATAGACATCTCGAACCTGTCAGTCATAAGCTTAGAGAACTCATTATTGAAATCTTGGTTAGTTGAGCCAAAGATGATATCGTCCACATATAGTTGGCATATGAAAATCTCTCCCTTTACTCTCTTGGTGAAGAGAGTGGGGTCAATCTTCCCAACTTCGAAACCACGATCATCTAACAACTCCCTAAGGTGCTCATACCAAGCACGAGGTGCTTGTTTGAGACCATAGAGATCCTTGTCAAGTTTGTAAACGTGGTTAGGAAAGTTGAGATTCTCGAACCCCGGAGGTTGCTTAACATATACCTCCTCTTTTAGTGGACCATTCAAGAAAGCACTTTTCACATCCATTTGTTGCAATTTGAAATTATGAGAGGATGCATAAGCAAAGAGGATACGGATGGACTCAAGGTGAGCCACGGGTGCGTAGGTTTCATCAAAGTCAATGCCTTCAACTTGGGTGTAACCTTGAGCAACCAATATTGCCTTGTTCCTAATGACAATGCCATTCTCATCTTGCTTGTTCTTGAAAATCAACTTAGTGCCAATAACATTGTGGCAATTCTTGGGCTTCTCAACCAATCTCCAAACTTTGTTGCGCTCAAAGTTGTTGAGCTCATCATGCATAGCTTCAACCCAATCGGAGTCCTCAAGAGCTTCATACACTTTCTTGGGCTCCACCATAGAGATATGAGCTTGATGCTCACAAAAATGAGCCAATTGCCTTCTTGTAGATCTTCTAGTTTGAACATCCTCCAAGACCTTGTCGTCTTGGGCATCAATTTGCTTCAAAGATCTTCTTATCCTTTTGATGCGACGGGCTTTGATCTCCTCATTATTGCGAGTAGGGATCACTTGATCATCTTGATCATTTGGGTCCCCATCTTGACCAACTTGGCCTTGATCATCATCATCAACAATATCTTCAGCACTAGCTTCAACTTGAGGAGAGGATGAAGAGGATGGTTGATCTTGGCCTTGATCTTGACTCGCATTAGTGAGAGGAGTGGGTACGACTTGTGGAGTCACTTGATCAATAAGAGGGTCTTGAATATGTTCTTGGTTAGGTGTAATAGTTGGCTCCTTGGCTTGATATTCTAATGTAGAGGAGGGCTCCACTTGAGTAGAGCATAGTCCTTCTCGATTCGCCATAAGGTGTCCCTCGATGGGGCGGAAAAAACCCACACCCATCCTTCCTATGGCTTCTTGAGGCATTTCAACATCTACATTTGAAACATGAAATTGCGCTACTTGGGAGCCGTCATTTTCCTCGAACACCACACTACAAGATTCTATGACAATCCGTGAGGCTTTTTCATAGACTCTATACGTGTGGGATTCGGCACCGTAACCAACAAAAATACCCTCAATAGTTTTGGATTGAAATTTCGACAACCTAATACCCTTGATCAAGTAGAAGCACTTACAACCGAATACACGGAAGTAAGAGACGTTGGGCTTGTTGCCGGTGAGGATCTCATATGGGGTCTTGCCCAAGCCTTTGCGGATGTAGAGGCGGTTGGAGGAGTGGCATGCGGTGGATATGGCCTCGGCCCATAAATATTGGGGAGAAGAGTACTCCGCCAACATGGTCCTTGCCATATCCAAGAGAGTGCGATTATTCCTTTCGGCAACACCATTTTGTTGAGGATTGTAAGTGGCGGAGTATTGATGACAAATGCCTTCTTCACTAAGAAATTCATTCAATGTATAGTTCTTGAACTCCGAGCCATTATCACTCCTAATAGCCATGATTTGCACATTGTGTTGACGTTGCACTTCGTTGGAGAAGTCGATGATTGTTTGTTGAGTCTCACTCTTGCACTTGAAGAAATAAACCCAAGTGTATCTTGAATAATCATCGACAATCACCAAGCAATACTTCTTGCCGCCAAGACTTGCCTCAGGCACGGCACCAAAGAGATCAACATGGAGAAGCTCCAAGATCCTCTTTGATGAGATAATAGTCTTGGCCTTGTGCATGATGTCATGCATCTTCCTTTCAACGCACGACCTACAAACGCGATCATTTGCAAAGGAAACATTTTCTTTTAGTCCAACAATAAGGCCACCTTTGTGAAGACTTTGAAAAGTTCTCATGTTGACATGGGATAGGCGGCGATGCCACAACCATCCCAAGTCCGCCTTCCCGAAAAGACACATTGCTTGAGAGTTGGTGGACTTCGAAAAGTCCACCACAAACAACTCATTTTCAACATGTCCCATGTGAGCGACGTCAAGAGTCTTGCTCCTCAAAAGGACCACAATATCACCATCGTAAAAGACGGAAAAACCCATCTTTCCAAGAGAGCGGACGGAAAGTAAATTGTAACCAAGGGATTCGACAAGCATGACGTTCACGATAGTTATATCGGGAGCCACCACAACCTTGCCGAACCCGGATACCTTAGACTTGGACGAGTCCCCATAAATGACGGTTGCTTGGATGTCATTTGGTCGCAACTCCGTCACTAGTTCTTTGCTTCCGGTCATATGATTAGTGCATCCACTATCGAGAATCCATTTAGTCCCACCGGAAGCATAGTCCTGCAAGAGATCATTGACTAGAGTTAGGACCCGAGTTGGGTCCCTTCATGTTAGCAACAAGGGTCTTGGGAACCCAAATAGTGTAGTCAATGAAACCCTCAATAGGACCAACATATTTAGCTTGCACAACACCATAATAATCAACATATAAGAAATGGTGTGGATTGTTAGTTCCCGCGGAGGTGCTACGAGTAGAGGTGTCCCTCATGACATTACTACTCGAGGCAACATTGTTTTCTTGTGCGGGTGTGCTACGAGTAGTGTTGTCCCTAATGACAATGCTACCCGAAGCACCCTTTTGGTTCTTCCTCTTGTTCTTCTTCTTCTTGTTCTTCTTCTTGGCTATATAGCCAAGCCCTTGCTTACCCACTTGTTGCCTTGGAGCACTTAATTGTGGTCTAGAAATGACCGCATTAGGGCTAGGGCAACCACTTGTGGGGTGGCTAACACAACCTTCTCAACATGAGGGCTTTTGCCCTTGAGCCTTGCTAGCTCATCCTTCAACCTAGCATTTTCCTCAATAATATTTGCATGATCACAAGAAGAAGTAGAGGTGCTAGGATGGTTAGATTGAGTAAGTTGAGTTTGAAGTTGTTCATGCAAATCTTTGAGGGATGAGTGTTGGCTTTCCAAAGCTTTATGAGCATTGGGTAGCTTTTCAAACTCCTCGGTTAGTTTACCATGACCAACCCCAAACTCGACTTTATCCTTTTTAGCCTTTTTATATTTAGCAATAGCAAGATCACGTTCCTTAATGATTTTAGAGACAAATTAATTATGGGTTGATTCAATCGATTCAAGTTCATCCTCTAGAGAAACTCTACCATCATGCTCTTCCTCAAGAGTCATAGAGAGAGATGCAATTTCATCCGCATCCCTTCTCTCAATCTCACCTTTCTTCTCAAGAGCCTCTTGCGCCTCTCCCAATTTCCTCATGAGATGCTCAAAGTACTTCTTGGTCTCCCCTTGCATGTTAGACATAAAACGGTCCAAGGAGGCCCTTTCCTCTTCTTCTCTAAGACTAGCAATATGTTCTAGTTCACTAGGGGTCTTAGAGTTAGGAGAAGATGATACCTCCGTGGCCTTAGCCATGAAGCACTTGGCATTGCGTTGAGGAAGATTTTCATTGGGGGATTCAAAGAGGGATGACGAAGATGGAGTGGAAGCAATAGCTAGAGCAACCACTTCACTTGTTGTTTCTTCTTCTTCATCACTCCCGGAATCATACTCCTCTTGAGTCAAGAGCACAAACTTGGTGGGGGATTTTCTTGTTGAATGGTTTCTTCTTGAAGTGAGGTTTCTTGTATTCAACCTTGGACTTGTCCTTGCGAATGAGCTTGCCACTATGGTGTTCTCTATTCTCGTAGGGGCACTCCGCAATGAAGTGATGCTTGTCTTGGCAATTGAAGCAAGACCTCACTTTTTGAGCTCCATCGTTTCCATAGCGAGACCTTGTCTTTTCCTCAACAAATTTCTTGCCATTGGGAGGATTGCTCCAAAACTTTTGCACGGTGAGGGCTATGAGATCCTTTAGGATGGGATCATAGTCTTGTTCCTTCAAGGGAGGCAATACCTCTTCTCCATCTTCTTCATTCTCAACCTCTCTTGACAACACCTTGGCCTTCAAAGCAACGGATGCTCCTTGATGCATTCCAATGGCTCTAGCACGGTTGTCAAGAGCATTCTTGGTTTGCACTTTGTAGGAGCACAATTCTTGCATCACTTGAGTTGAGGTCATGGAGGAGAAATCATGTCTTCCTTGAATGCTCTTCAAGTCCGTGCCCTCAAAAGGCATCACGGCAATCATGTACTTCCTCTTGATCCAAGCATCATCAATATACGTTGCACCCGCACTAGAGAAGGAGGTGGTAAGAGTTTTGAGTCTTCGATACATGTCAACATGATCTTCTCCATCACGCATGAAGAACCCTTCGGCCTCATTGGTCAAGGCATCATATCGATTTCTTTGCATGCTCTCATTTCCAACGAACATGATGACAAGTGCATCCCATGTTTCTTTGGCGGTGGAGAAGTGAAGATGCGGCATGTGGTTGAGACCCACGGCTTGTTGAAGGATGGACAAGGCGGTGTAGTTGAGTTGGCAATCTACGGCTTCTCTTCTTGTGAGATTCTTGGGATCAAATGGCTTGTATCCGTCACGAGTGATCCTCCAAAGATCTATACAAGAAGAGTTCAAGTGAGTCTCCATATAGTATTGCCATTCACGAAAAGAAAAAGCATCAATTTTAGGTGGATCTCCTCTAGGGATTATATGAGGAAAAGGGATGGGGGGATCGGGAGAATATCGGCCTTCAACGGCGTGATATCCTTCCTTTTCACCCGCACCCTTTTTAGCGGATTGTTCGGCGGAAGCAGTTTTAAGTGGTTCACCATCTACCCCTTTCTTGGCACCCTCCGGTTCTTCCGGAAGGGATGAGCCGACCACCTCCGGTCCTTTGGCTTTGAGGAGTTGTGCCATGAGTTGACGCAACTCATCAAATTTAGTGTCTATGGATGAGGTCAATGATTCTCTCAAAGCATTGAGATCATCCATGGTCACATTGCCATCGGACGGAGAGTCAATCAACTCATCTCCCATACTTAAACTCTTAGGCGGTTAAGCCCGATAGAAGAGCCGAGGCTCTGATACCAATTGAAAGCAAAGTATGGGCACCTAGAGGGGGGGGGGGTGAATAGGTGCTACGACCAATTTTAATTTTTCTTAAAGTTTAGGCTTGAGAAGAAGGTAAATTCTCTAGATAGTGCAACTAGTGGTGAATTTACCTATATGACAAGGCAAGCAATTAATGCAACAAGTACGAGTAAGTAAAGAGAGGGAGGAACGAGGTAACCGATGGAAGCACACGGAGACACGATGTATTTCCGAGTTCCTCCTTTTTAGGGGAGTACGTCTCGTTGGAGGGGTGTGAGCTCGCCACAAAGGCCTACTCAACGCCACTAAGGCCTCACCCTATTCTCCGATGAACTCCGCCACAAAGGCCTAGTTCACCTTCCACTATTGAACCCCTTTGAGGCGGGGATCGAATTCTTTACAAACAACTTGGGGCACACACCCACAACTAAATTGGGGGCTCCCAACTCTTCTTGAATCACCAACAAGTATCAAGATGCCTAGGTTCTCCACAAGAGGAAACCCTAGGCTAGATCCCTCAAGCTAGAGAGGGGGAAATGAAGAACGACTCGGTGAAGATGTAGATCGGGGCCTTCTCCTTCAATCCTCCAAAGATCTTCAAGTTTGGGTGGAGAGATTGGGAGTAATGAGAGATTTGGTGAGTTCTTAAGTGCTCATAAATGCTGTAACACCCGGGGGTTTTCCCTCAAATGGAATTGCTTGTTTTCTTTTTTTTTTGCATTGCATTGCCTCCTGCATCATATGCACACACCTTTGTTTTCAAACCAATTTAAAAAAAATTCAAACATGTTCCAATGTTTTCAAGTAAAATTGCAAACAAAACAAATCAAATTGTAATTCATTATAATTTGAATGCTTGGTTGAATAAAAATACCCTTCTATTAAAACCCTAATTCCAATTCAAATTCAAATTCAAATCCATTGGCACAATTTGAAATTTTCAAAAACAAACTTTTGTGCAACTGGGCTTTTGAGTTGTTCAAGCCATTAAAAATATTTTTGGAATGAAACTCTACAGTTTTCCCCTCTTATTTTCCTCTCCTTTCTTTTCTACAAAAAAAAGAGGTAGTGGAGGAGGCAGGCCGAGCGGCCCACCTACGACCCCGTGTTTCCAACCCATCTCTTCCCTTTCGGCCTGTGGCCTTCTTCCACCTCTGTCCGTACCGTGACGGAAGCAGGAAGGGAGCCGGGCTCACCTGCTCCACCTGCCCCTCCAACCAACCCCCTCACCTTTCCCCTCCTTAAAGCCGGCTCCGGATCCCTCCAAACCCTAGGCCCCTCCTCTCTTCCATCCCTGCCGCCGCCGCTCCCCTTCCTTCTTCTTTCCTGTCCCCAATTTCTTCTCTGAAGTTTTATCTGAACCAAGAAAGAAGCCTCCATGGCCGGAAATTGGAGTGGTTGGCGCCGACGTTGTGGTCATCGCCCGGCCACGCCGAGGCCGGGAATGGAACTGGGGCACTACCCTCTTCGCGTGCGGTTCCTCGGCCGGGCCTGCGGAGCCCCGGAGCCACCACGCCGTCGCCGTTTGCTGCCGCATTTTTCAGGCCGGCGGCCATGGTCGTCTTCACCAACGGTGGCCGTCCTCCTCCACAATTCCGGCGCCCCACGGGGAGCACCCGCCTTCGGAACCCCGCCTTTTCCCCTCCTTGCTCTGTGAACGCTGGCCTTCGTGCAGCGCCAGTGCGCACGCCGAGCCCGCCTTCGTCACCGTGCACCACACCGTCGACACGCCTGGCTGCCAGGGACAGAAGCTCGATCTCTCCTCCCGTGCGTGCGCACCCACCGCCGCACACACGGACGCCGTGCACGTGCCCCAGCACCACGCACACATCAGCACCACCTCGGCACCCCAAAGGCGCCGCCCGCTGCCCCGATCTGGTCATCTCCGGCCGCAATTTTTCTGTCCCCGTCGAGTTCCGTTCGGAAGTCTGAACCTTTCGTGGAGGTTTAGTTAACGCCGAGTTGCTATTCATATTAAATCAGATCCGACTTCTATCAGAAACCCGCTGCTAGCCTAGTGGCTTGTGTGTCCGTCCTCAATCAGGAGACCCAGGCTCGAATCCCGTCTTAGGCAAATATGCCCCTATTTTTCCTCTTTTTATTCCTAGCTGACATGCGGGACCTCTCCGTCAATGACCACCGGTGCTAGCACATAAACTGCAGACTAGTCAACGCCCAGTCAGCGGATTGGCCCCGCTTGACAGCCTCTGTAGCTACCTATCTGTGTGTAATCCACGTTTTTCTCTTTTCCAAAAATTTCAGAACCAGTGCCAATCTTCTATAAAGCATATCCTTTGTTCTACAAAACCAAATACCACAAAACTTATGTCTATTTTTATCAGAAAAATGTGTAGATTATTAATATGCCACCTATGCTTATGTTTGCATCTTGTATCTTGCATTTTAGTTGTGTTATGCATGTCAACTAAATAACAACATATGGAATGTGTTGGGGTAATTACTTTAAATATTGCCCTATTCCATTTAATCTTGTTTAGCTCACCTACTTATTGTTTTTCCATGTTAAACAACATTTAATATGATGGTTAGATAAACAACTTAAACCATAATTAAATTGTCCGGACTCCGGGTCCGATTAAATTGTCTAAATTGCATTTTTGCGTTGCATCTCGCATGTCGTGCATATAAAATTGGGATCATGCTGGATCTTTTGCCGTAGTAGTAATTGTTGCATCCGGTGTTTGTTCTAGTTCGTTGCTTCTTCGCGGATAGGACGCTGAGATGTGTGAGCAACGACAAGTTCGGATGTACCTCTACTTGCTGGATCTCAGGCAAGTATACTCATTTGCTACCTATGTTGCCTTTCCTCACTTGTTACCGATTCTTTCCATTGTCTTTATGCTAGCCTAGTATTTTCGATGCTTGTGTTCCGATCCCATCACATGTTTACCCTGCTGTCACGATATTGCCTTACCTCCACACCTATAACCCTGTTGTTTGTTGGCCTGTGTCGTACTAGCATGCTTAGCTTTGTTTGCGCTCTAGTCCTGTTGTCCTTTGTTCTATCACCTGTTTAGTTGATAGTTGGGCTTGTCTTAATCAACAACATGTTAATGTTTTGGGTAATAATAATTTGATGATAAGGCACCGGCAGGAGGCCCGGCGTGGTTTTGAGGCCTGCTAGTGTCGAACTTAATTAGGAAAAGGGTCTTGTCCTCCGATCCATGATGAGCGCACTAACCGCATGTGGGAAGCGTGTATGGGCGCCCCCCCCCCCCGCAATTCTGATTCGATTCGCATCTCGTCCAAATCGCCACACTTAGTTCGGGCTTTCCATTTGATGCATGCATATGCAGGTGCGAGCCCTTGGCGCCAGGGTGGAACTTTTGTAGTCGGCATTTAGGGCGGCGTGGTCTTCCAGTGCTATGAGGGTCCCCCTTTTCTTCGTGGGGGCTCGATTAGCCGCGCACGCACATCACGTGGTTCTTTGGGCTTGATGCAAAGAAGAGTTGGGTTGTTATGAGTGCCTCGCTTGGTGGAAGGGCCTTTCCATCTGGCGGGTCATTCTTACGTGTACGGCCAAATTGGTGCATCCCTGCAGGGTTAATCTTCTCGAGAAGCCGTGTTGTCCGCGGTTATGGATGACTTGGTGAAAGTGCTGGCTAACAAGTACTCAGACAACTTACACTTAACGATGATAACTTGACTAGTAATATAGATTACCTCCACCATAAAAATGAATGTCACCTTAATCAACCGTGTGAGTTTCCTTGGGTTGCTTCCTTAGTAGGGGGTAACATTGGATGGGTATTGTTTGGTGAGTAGTTATGGTTGGTTTTGTCGCGCTATCTTATCCCTTTCTTTTAGCCGGATGTTGTAGCGCGTCTCTGTAGTTAGTTAGTGCAGCCCGCTGCCGCTTCTTTGCAATAATCCCTTCCTTCCGTTCTACCCAAAGTATTTGTATCTTGTGATGATTGGTTACTCTGGTATCTTGTGAGTATGGTTTATCCACTTGCCAGTACTTAATAGTACTGACCCACGAATCCATTTCGTGGCTGCATATTCCACATTGCAGTCAACAGGTTTGAAGTCTGACGACGTTAGCTTGGGAATCCCTCCGGCTTGGCCTGGGCAGGGATTGGACGCCATCGGTTATCTTCAGGACTCTTAGTCCAATTTGTATCTTGTCCGTAGTCGGACACTATGTTGTTTCTTCCGTTGTCATTTTGGATCTTTGTATTGTATCAGTTGTATCCTTGACTCGTTTGAGTCGTCTTGTATATAACTCCTCTGTTGTTGTTGTGGATTATTCGTGAACTGTTGTAATGTTATCACAAGTGGCAACCTGAAATCGGTTATTATGTGGATTTTGGCGGAAATGCTGAAATCTGCATAGTGCCCGATCCCGGGGTGTCACAAATGGTATCAGAGCATGGTTTCCGATTCCCGATGTTGTTTCGATACGAATGGTTATCGAAGCAACGGGTCCGCAAAGCCTGTAGGATAACCTCGCTCACGGTCGTTGTTTCTAGAGTGTCAAAAACTATTTCTGCTAAACTGTTTTGGAAAACTCTCGATAGGATTCTTGTTTATTCCTTTCCTATATTCTACTTCTCCTCCTACCTTATTTGTTTTGGAGTCTCTCTTCCTCTCAATCTTTCAAAGTTCTAGGATTCTACGTGGGTGGACGTTTTCTGAGTCTTTAACCTAATATGTGCGATCATCGGAAGATTCCTGGTGGGAGAAGATCGTCATCAACCCGAGCAAGATTCCCTTGTTAGTGGTGTCGAGAAACTTTTGTTAGTGGTGTCGAGAAGAGGAGATCCGCCCATTGACCCGGGAAATCAACCGCGGCACGAAGACTCGATAGTCCGGCTTCTTCCTCTCTCTTGGCGTTGGCGGATTGCGAGGGCGCAATCCCTTGTTAGTGGTGTCGGCTGTAACACCCGATGGTTTTCCCTCAAATGGAATTGCTTGTTTTCTTTTTTTTTTTGCATTGCATTGCCTCCTGCATCATATGCATGCACCTTTGTTTACAAACCAATTTAAAAAAAATTCAAACATGTTCCAATGTTTTCAAGTAAAATTGCAAACAAAACAAATCAAATTGTAATTCATTATAATTTGAATGCTTGGTTGAATAAAAATCCCCTTCTATTAAAACCCTAATTCCAATTCAAATTCAAATTCAAATCCATTGGCACAATTTGAAATTTTGAAAAATAAACTTTTGTGCAACTGGGCTTTTGAGTTGTTCAAGCCATTAAAAATATTTTTGGAATGAAACTCTACAGTTTTCCCCTCTTATTTTCCTCTCCTTTCTTTTCTACAAAATAAATAAATAAAAAGAAGTGGTGGAGGAGGCAGGCCGAGCGGCCCACCTACGACCCCGTGTTTCCAGCCCATCTCTTCCCTTTCGGCCTGTGGCCTTCTTCCACCTCTGTCCGTACCGTGACGGAAGCAGGAAGGGAGCCGAGCTCACCTGCTCCACCTGCCCCTCCAACCAACCCCCTCACCTTTCCCCTCCTTAAAGCCGGCTCCGGATCCCTCCAAACCCTAGGCCCCTCCTCTCTTCCATCCCTGCCGCCGCCGCTCCCCTTCCTTCTTCTTTCCTGTCCCCAATTTCTTCTCTGAAGTTTTATCTGAACCAAGAAAGAAGCCTCCATGGCCGGAAATTGGAGTGGTTGGCGCCGACGTTGTGGTCATCGCCCGGCCACGCCGAGGCCGGGAATGGAACTGGGGCACTACCCTCTTCGCGTGCGGTTCCTCGGCCGGGCCTGCGGAGCCCCGGAGCCACCACGCCGTCGCCGTTTGCTGCCGCATTTTTCAGGCCGGTGGCCATGGTCATCTTCACCAACGGTGGCCGTCCTCCTCCACAATTCCGGCGCCCCACGGTGAGCACCCGCCTTCGGAACCCCGCCTTTTCCCCTCCTTGCTCTGTGAACGCTGGCCTTCGTGCAGCGCCAGTGTGCACGCCGAGCCCGCCTTCGTCACCGTGCACCACACCGTCGACACGCCTGGCTGCCAGGGACAGAAGCTCGATCTCGCCTCCCGTGCGTGCACACCCACCGCCGCACACACGGACGCCGTGCACGTGCCCCAACACCACGCACACATCAGCACCACCTCGGCACCCCAAAGGCGCCGCCCGCTGCCCCGATCTGGTCATCTCCGGCCGCAATTTTTCTGTCCCCGTCGAGTTCCGTTCGGAAGTCTGAACCTTTCGTGGAGGTTTAGTTAACGCCGAGTTGCTATTCATATTAAATCAGATCCGACTTCTATCAGAAACCCGCTGCTAGCCTAGTGGCTTGTGTGTCCGTCCTCAATCAGGAGACCCAGGCTCGAATCCCGTCTTAGGCAAATATGCCCCTATTTTTCCTCTTTTTATTCCTAGCTGACATGCGGGACCTCTCCGTCAGTGACCACCGGTTCTAGCACATAAACTGCAGACTAGTCAACGCCCAGTCAGCGGATTGGCCCCGCTTGACAGCCTCTGTAGCTACCTATCTGTGTGTAATCCACGTTTTTCTCTTTTCCAAAAATTTCAGAACCAGTGCCAATCTTCTATAAAGCATATCCTTTGTTCTACAAAACCAAATACCACAAAACTTATGTCTATTTTTATCAGAAAAATGTGTAGATTATTAATATGCCACCTATGCTTATGTTTGCATCTTGTATCTTGCATTTTAGTTGTGTTATGCATGTCAACTAAATAACAACATATGGAATGTGTTGGGGTAATTACTTTAAATATTGCCATATTCCATTTAATTTTGTTTAGCTCACCTACTTATTGTTTTTCCATGTTAAACAACATTTAATATGATGGTTAGATAAACAACTTAAACCATAATTAAATTGTCCGGACTCCGGGTCCGATTAAATTGTCTAAATTGCATTTTTGCGTTGCATCTCGCATGCCGTGCATATAAAATTAGGATCATGCTGGATCTTTTGCCGTAGTAGTAATTGTTGCATCCGGTGTTTGTTCTAGTTCGTTGCTTCTTCGCGGATAGGACGCTGAGATGATGTGAGAAACGACAAGTTCGGATGTACCTCTACTTGCTGGATCTCAGGCAAGTATACTCACTTGCTACCTATGTTGCCTTTCCTCACTTGTTACCGATTCTTTCCATTGACTTTATGCTAGCCTAGTATTTTCGATGCTTGTGTTCCGATCCCATCACATGTTTACCCTGCTGTCACGATATTGCCTTACCTCCACACCTATAACACTGTTGTTTGTTGGCCTGTGTCGTACTAGCATGCTTAGGTTTGTTTGCGCTCTAGTCCTGTTGTCCTTTGTTCTATCACCTGTTTAGTTGATAGTTGGGCTTGTCTTAATCAACAACATGTTAATGTTTTGGGTAATAATAATTTGATGATAAGGCACCGGCAGGAGGCCCGGCGTGGTTTTGAGGCCTGCTAGTGTCGAACTTAATTAGGAAAAGGGTCTTGTCCTCCGATCCATGATGAGCGCACTAACCGCATGTGGGAAGCGTGTATGGGCGCCCCCCGCAATTCAGATTCGATTCGCATCTTGTCCAAATCGCCACACTTAGTTCGGGCTTTCCATTTGATGCATGCATATGCAGGTGCGAGCCCTTGGCGCCAGGGTGGAACTTTTGTAGTCGGCATTTAGGGCGGCGTGGTCTTCCAGTGCTATGAGGATCCCCCTTTTCTTCGTGGGGGCTCGATTAGCCGCGCACGCACAGCACGTGGTTCTTTGGGCTTGATGCGAAGAAGAGTTGGGTTGTGTTGAGTGCCTCACTTGGTGGAAGAGCCTTTCCATCTAGCGGGTCATTCTTATGTGTACGGCCAAATTGGTGCATTCCTGCAGGGTTAATCTTCTCGAGAAGCCGTGTTGTCCGCGGTTATGGATGACTTGGTGAAAGTGCTGGCTAACAAGTACTCAGACAACTTACACTTAACTATGATAACTTGACTAGTAATATAGATTACCTCCACCATAAAAATGAATGTCACCTTAATCAACCGTGTGAGTTTCCTTGGGTTGCTTCCTTAGTAGGGGGTAACATTGGATGGGTATTGTTTGGTGAGTAGTTATAGTTGGTTTTGTCGCACTATCTTATCCCTTTCTTTTAGCCGGATGTTGTAGCGCGTCTCTGTAGTTAGTTAGTGCAGCCCGCTGGCGCTTCTTTGCAATAATCCCTTCCTTCCGTTCTACCCAAAGTATTTGTATCTTGTGATGATTGGTTACTCTGGTATCTTGTGAGTATGGTTTATCCACTTGCCAGTACTTAATAGTACTGACCCACGAATCCATTTCGTGGCTGCATATTCCACATTGCAGTCAACAGGTTTGAAGTCTGACGACGTTAGCTTGGGAATCCCTCCGGCTTGGCCTGGGCAGGGATTGGACGCCATCGGTTATCTTCAGGACTCTTAGTCCAATTTGTATCTTGTCCGTAGTCGGACACTATGTTGTTTCTTCCGCTGTCATTTTGGATGTTTGTATTGTATCAGTTGTATCCTTGACTCGTTTGAGTCGTCTTGTATATACCTCCTCTGTTGTTGTTGTGGATTATTCGTGAACTGTTGTAATGTTATCACAAGTGGCAACCTGAAATCGGTTATTATGTGGATTTTGGCGGAAATGCTGAAATCTGCATAGTGCCCGATCCCGAGGCGTCACAAATGCTAAGGGGAAGAACTAGATCTTGGGGAAGAAGAGGAGGGGTATTTATAGCCCCTCCTCACAACTAGTCGTTGTGCAGGAAAAAGGGGGACCGGAATATCCGGTCCAAGTTTGGACCGGAATATCCGGTCAGCTTTCTCCACGCAGCCCTGCAGATCTGGACTGGATTATCCGGCTGTTCCGGAATAACCCGGTTCAAATAATCCGGCTCACTCCAGTGAGCAAATCTTCCAGTCCTTAGCCAATTTCGCGCAGCACCCGGAATATCCGGCTCGATATGAAAAATCCGGATTGAATAATCCGGTTGACTCCAGTACGCCAAACTTCCAGTCCTTAGCCATTTTTGCGCTCCTTCATCAGCACCCGGAATATCCGGTCCGATATGAAAAATCCGGTCCGAATAATCCGGTTGACTCCAATACGCAAAATTTCCAGTCCTTAGCCATTTTTCAGCACCCGGAATATCCGGTCCGATATGAAAAATCCGGTCCGAATAATCCGGCTCACTCCAGTACGTAAAAGGGTATGAAATTTGCCAAACCGGAATATCCGGTCTGCTCCGAATAATCCGGTTTCCAATAAACCGGCTGGGTACTGTCCCAAAACTCTCAGGCCAAACTTCACCGACTTTTCGGTGATCGATGCCGATGTTAAGTATAACACCTGCACGCTTAACACCTCGATAAATAATGTACTTAGTATTGTTAACTAACACACAAAACACTGGGAAAACGAAATGCACTTTCACCTTTTTTGTTCTTAGGTCTTCTGGGTGTCCCCCTGGAGCTTGCTGGGGTTCCTCGAGTGGACGCATGGACAGATTCTTGCGCCCAGCTTAGGAGGCATGCTGCAGGGGTTTGCTCCTTGGTCGGCAATGCCACTCAAGTGTTGACGCAGCTGTATGGTCGCCTTCTCGTCAATGGTGCATCTCCACCCGTGCTAGGTGACCTGCTGAAGATCTTCTCGGAGAGCAATCTCCTTGATGCCTACGCGGTCGCTCAGTCGGAGTCTGGGGCAAAGACGGCCATCCAGTTCGCGCTGGCGCATGGAGTTAGTGTCTTGGAGGAGGCCTACTCGGATCTCCCAGTCGATCCTTCCACAGGCAAAAAGGTAGGGCTTCGTCGATTTAGCGAGCCAGCCGCTGTCCTCGCTCGGAAGTTATCTGAGCTGTTTGCTCGACTTAAGGGAGGGACGACTGCCGCGAGTGGGAGTACCACTGTAGCTTCTAAGTTTACTTCGATTGTAGTTTGCAACTTCGATTGTAATGAACCCTGGGATGTGCTCCTGTTTTTCCAGTATTTTAATCGAGATGCTTTTGCTGAAATGCTTCCTGCGATTGTACGTGTGCTCCCGATGGGAGTAGCCCCCGAGCACCTGTCGAATAGGTGGTGAATATATTTCGAGTAGGGCACCTTATTCCTTTAATCTTCTTTGTACTTTTCAGGTATCCGAGGTGGTCGCAGAACCTTCAGGTGGACCTGCTGCCCCAACAGATCCGCTTGTCGCCGCTGTGGGGTCTTTAGCAGGTCTTCGTGATCGTGTAGCTGATGGCGAGCGCAGGCTGAAAGCGTTGCGTGGGGTAGCCGATGTGGCGAAGTCCAAGCAAAAACTGGCGACTGAACGCGAACAGTTTCTGATGGACGAGTTGGCTTCCGTCGCTAGGGACTTGCTGTGTAAGTAATACAGCCTCCGAGTCTTTTTTGTCTTGTTTCCTTGCCTAATCGTGCATATTTGCTCTTCAGTTGTTAAACCGGATGATAGGGAGGAAAAACAGTGGGTAGAAAACCACATTCTTCAAGAAGCTGGCAGCTCAAGGCCTCATGCGAGTAATTTTTGGTCTGATCGCAGTCGAGGCTTTGTGCTGGCTACTTTGAAGTTCCGTATCACCCGGGTAAAAGTTCTCGTGAGTTCTTTTCACGAGGTCTTGGTCGCGATGAACGCTGCGTTCTATCCGCTGGAAAGGGGTCCTGAAGACTGGAGCCATCTCCTCAGGCTGTTCGGGCAAGAGGGAGAGATTCGCGAGTGTGTGCGCAATCAGATGACTTGCGGCGCGGTGGTGGCTCTCTCCTTTGTCCGGATATGGCATCCTGAGATAAATTTTAACTCCGTAGCTAGGCTTCCAGATGGTCCAATCGATGATATTTCACCGCATTATGACGCTGTTCGTCCTGCAGCGGAGAAAATCATTCGACTAACCTCTGAGGAAGTAGATAGAGTGTTGGCGACTGAGAATGCTTATCGCCATGATTGATTGTTGGATGTGCACATCCTGTGATGCTGTATAGTTTGTAAAAACTGTTGTAAGCTGTGTGACCCTGTATGTATAAATTTTCCTGTGATGCTTAGTTGTAGGCGTAACCCCCGTGTGTTTATGGGGTGTGTACCTGTAACTATTTTAGCATATAAGAATGAATAATCTTCGAGTAAATATGGTTGAGAAACCATGCATTTTATTGCGATGACTGAGAAGTCATGTATTCGAGCTACAAGAGTGGCCAGTATAGCCTTATTTGTTGTGAGAACAAGTAAATCTAGGGATAAAATTTTCGGAGGTGTGCGATATTCCAAGGATTGGAATAGATTCCTCCAGTCGATGGGTTCTTCAGCCTGTAGGCTCCGCCTGGGATAACTTCGTGTATGACAAAGGGTCCTTCCCATGGTGGCTCGAGCTTGTGTCCCTCCTTCTGCTTGAGCCGCAGCACTAGATCTCCTACCGCGAATGCTCTGTGGCGTATGCGGCGACTATGATAGTTTCGCAGTGATTGTTGATATACTGCGGATCTTGCGAGCGCTATGTCGCGCATCTCATCGAGTGCATCCATATCTTCCGCGAGTGCCCTGTTGGAGGTTTCTTCGCTGTAAGCCACAACTCGTGGGGCGCTGAACCTAACATCCTCGGGAAGGACCGCTTCTGCCCCGTATACCATGGAAAATGGCGTGTAGTTTGTGGATCGATTTGGAGTTGTGCGGAGGCTCCATAGTACGGAGGGTAGCTCTTCGGCCCAATGTCCTGCTGCTGGTTGTAGACGATCGAGTAGACGTTTCTTGATGCCAGCGGAAACTAAGCCGTTGGATCTTTCGACTTGTCCGTTCGTTTGCGGGTGGGCAACTGAAGCAAACTTGAAGTTGATGCCCTTTTCCTCGCAGAACAGTTGTGTTTCCTTTGCCGTGAAGTTTGTACCATTGTCTGTAATGATATCGTATGGTACCCCAAATCTGCATACGACGAAATCGAGGAACTTGACGGCGCATTGGGCGCTAGCCGAAGTTATTGGCATGGCCTCGATCCATTTGGTAAATTTGTCGACTGCGACCAGAAAATGTGTATATCCACCCGGCGTGGACTTCCGTAGTGGTCCTACCATGTCTAGCCCCCACTGTGCAAAGGGCCAGACGATGGGTATCATGTGCAATTCCGTAGCAGGTGCATGTGGTCTTGGTGCGAATCGCTGGCAAGCGTTGCATCGTTCGACTAGCTCCTTCGCATCCTTGGCTGCCGTGAGCCAATAGAATCCTGCCCTGAAGGCTTTTCCCATGATTGTCTTCCAAGTAGCGTGATGCCCACAGTATCCTTGGTGGATGTCCTGGAGTAATTCCTTGCCATCTTCGGGCGCGATGCAGCGCTGAAGTATACCCGAGATGCTTTGCTTGTATAATTCTCCGTTGATTACCCGAAAGGATTTACTGCGTCTGATTATCTGTCTAGCCTCGCGAGGATCGGCCGGGAGCTGTCTGATGGACAGGTAGTCGAGGTATTTCTGCGTCCAGACTGGCTCGACCAGAAAAACCTGTCGGGAAATGTTATGAATAAGCTCGATGATGGCGACTTGCGGGCTGACCTCTGTTTCTGGTGCTGTGGGTGTTCCTGCAACTTTTTTGACTTTGACTGAGCGCTTGGTCATCCGCTTGAAATATATTACTGGTGGTATGGGTGTGTTTGTGGAACCCATGTTTGCCAGTTTATCTGCTTTTTCGTAGCTGGATCTTGCAATGTGCTTCAGCTCGCATCTCTTGAAGTTTCCTTCGAGTAGGTTGTACATGTCGCGATATGCGACCATGTTCTCAGCAACAGCGTCGCATTCTTTCATCGTCTGCTGCACGATGAGATTGGAGTCGCCGTAGATCATTAATCGGGTGGCTCCACAGGCAACTGCCATCTTCATCCTGTGCAACAGAGCTTCATATTCTTCGTCGTTGTTTGATGCCGGATCATCGGGTGGAAGGTCCAATCGTAGGACGTATTGCAGCTTGTCTCCCCTAGGCGATATGATTACGATTCCAGCTCCTGCTCCTTCGTTTCTTTTGGACCCGTCAAAGTACATTATCTAGTTGCTCGTGTATTCAGGCGGTCTGGGCGTTTGTAGCTCTGTCCACTCGCTTAAGAATTCCACGAGTACCAGGGATTTGACTGCATTGCGCCCTGCATAAGTGATGTCCCAAGCGCCCAACTCGATGCTCCATTTGGCTATTCTTCCGGATGCCATAGGGTTGTTCATGATTGTCCCGAGTGATGCATCATTAACCACTGTGATGGCGTGTTCCTGGAAATAGTGCTTGAGCTTTCGGGCTGTAAGAACAACTCCATACGCGAGCTTCTGGTAATGAGGATATCGTTGCTTGCATGGCGAGAGCACTTCACTGATGTAATAGATTGGTCGTTGGACTCCGTACGCTTTGCCCTCCTCAGGTCGTTCGACTACGATTGCTGTGCTGATGACCTGGTTTGTGGCGGCTAGGTACAAGTAGAGTGGCTCCCTTTCTTGCGGTGTTGCAAGGACGCGCCTGCTTTGCAACGATCGCTTCAAGTCTGCGAACGCTTGTTTAGCTTCTGGTGTCCACTCGAATTTGTCCGTCTTCTTCAACAGCTTGTAGAAGGGTAACGCTTGCTCTCCCAATCGGGCGATAAACCTGCTCAGAGCGGCTAGTCGCCCTGCGAGCTGCTGGACTCCGCGTAGATTGGTTGGCTCCTTCATAGTCAAGATTGCTTGTATTTTTTCTGGGTTGGCTTCGATGCCTCTGGCGGATACCAGGTACCCGAGAAGTTTTCCTGCTGGAACGCCAAAGACACATTTTGTCGGATTGAGCTTGATCCTGTATGCGTTGAGGGCGTCGAATGTTTCTCTAATGTCATCGAGGAGTGTGTCCTCAACTCGAGTCTTGATGACAATGTCATCAACGTACACTTGTACGTTCTTGCCAATGAGCTTGGCGAGGCATTTTTGCATGCAGCGTTGGTATGTTGCGCTTGCGTTCTTGAACCCGAAGGGCATTATATTGTAGCAATATACACCGTGTGGTGTGATGAATGCTGTCTTTTCTTCGTCCTCCCGTTTCATCCGGATCTTATTGTAGCCCGAGTAGGCGTCCAGGAAGGATAGGCGTTGACAGCCTGCCGTAGAGTCCACGATCTGGTCGATTCGCGGTAGGGGGAAGTTATCCTTGGGGCAGTGCTTGTTTAACGACGTGTAGTCGATGCATACCCGAAGGATGTCCGTGTTCTTCTTGGGGACCAGCACTGGGTTTGCTAACCAGGTGGATATCTTGATCTCCCTGATGAAATTTGCTGCTAGCAATCTGTTTACTTCTTCTCCAAGCGCTTTCTGCTTGGGTTCTGAAAATCGTCGAGTAGTCTGTTTGATAGGTTTGGCATCTGGAAAGACTTCGAGTGAGTGCTCGGCAAACTCCCTGGGTATTCCTGGCATATCAGAGGGCTGCCAGGCGAAAAATTCCCAGTACTCACGGAGGAGTTCGACGAGCGCGCTTTCCTATGCTTGCGAGAGGGTGGTTGAGACCATCGCTGTCTTCGCAGAATCTATCGGGTGCACTTGATGCTTTCGGGTGTCACTGTTGGCGTTGAACTCTAGCTCAGGCGCGTTTTTCTTCGTGAGGGGCATCACGGAGTGATCTGTGGTTTTTGCCAGCTCTTGAAGTTCTTCCTGCATCCCGAAAGATTTTGCGATCTCATTGAATTCAATGTCACACCTGTTGGATTTTTGAAAGTCTCCGTCGATGGTGATCACACCATATTCTCCAGGTAATTTGAGCTTCAGGTATGCGTAGTGTCGTACTGCCATGAATCTGGCGAACGCTGTTCGACCAAGAATGGCGTGGTACTGTGAAGGCCAGTCGACGACTTCGAAGTCGAGGAATTCTCTTCTGTAGTTGCTTTTAGTGCCCAGCACAACTTCTAGGTTGATTTTTCCGAGTGGACGGATTGCCTTTCCCGGAACTATCCCGTGGAAGGATGTTTCTGATTCCGCAAGGCCGTCCAGGTTCCTGTTCATCCGACAGAGTGTATCCGCGTAAATAATATTGATGCCACTGCCACCATCCAAGAATACGCGGGCCAAGTCGTAGTTGCCAATCTGTGCTTGGATGACGAGGGCGGCGTGTCCTGGTCGATAGACTCGTGGTGGGTGGTCTTTCATCGAGAATGTGATCGGCTGATCCGCCATCTTCAAGTACTCGGGCTTTGTTGGCGGAGTCTGCACAGCCATGCACAACTGCCTTGTGTTAGTCTTTTGAGCTCTGCGGGATGGACATACCTTCTGGATCATTGCGAGTTGCCCTGCCGGATTCGGGTATGCATTGGCCCCGGAGTTTTGTGTAGGTGGTGCTGGCAGTGCAGCCAATGCCATGTTTGGATTTGCTGGTGGAGGTAGGGGTTGTGGCGGCTGGAATCCTTGGTGGCCTCCTCCTGGTAGTGGTGGGTAATTTGGAGCAGCTGCTGATCTATTTTTCTTCGTGAAAGCCTCATGAATGTCATGGAACTTCCGACAGTCCTTGAGGAGGTGCGTTGCCTTGGTTTTGCCCGTGCGCTTATCTGTAAACAGATGTAGCGAGCAGTAAGCGTCAAGGTCCACCTCGGGACTTTTCTCTTCAACTTTTGGTTTCCATTCGCGACTTCCACGTCGTCCGGAATCGCGACTTCGCGTGAACTCCGCTGCCACCATCTCTTCTCGCTCTTCGTGATCGTAGTATTTCCTTCTCTTTCTTCGGCCATGGCGATCTTCGTCGTGTGCGGGTGATGATGCTCTCTCATTGCGCACCGCATCTTCTCCGTTAGCCCATTTTTCGGCTATGTTCATTAGCTCCCCAATAGTTTTGGGTGCGGCTCTGCCTAGTTCTTCTCTGAAAGCAGTTCTTCGGGCGCCTTTCGCGAAGGCTTCAATCGCCACTTCTTCCGAGATGGTTCCCGCGGTGTTCCTGAGCGTGGTCCACTGCTGGATATATTCGCGGGTAGACTCACCGCTTTTCTGTTTGCATGTTCGCAGTTCTTCAATGGTGGCCGGCCTCTTGTAGGTCGACTGGAAATTTTTGCAGAAGTCACGGTGCAAGTCATCCCACGATGCGTAACAAGATCTTGGTCTTCTTTCCAGCCAACTGCGGGCCGCGCCAATGAGATGCAAATTGAGATATTGCATAGCTGTGTTCTTGTTCCCACGTTGGCATTTTACTGCCGTGAGGTAATCGCTTAGCCATTGAGAGGGCTCGAGTGAGCCGTCGTACTTTGTCACTTCCGTGCTGAGCTTGAATCTTCTGGGTAGAGGCGCCTCGCGGATGCTGCGGGCGAAGCAGAGCGCACCGCAGGTTTCGTCATCCGAAGAGGCGGACGAAGAGCGCTCGCGATATCGCGAAGCCCTTTCCTTATCTACCTTATTTTGTGTGATGTCAGATCGCGCGTCATGTCCTGGCCGGTCGCGGTCGGCGTCCTTCCTTGGCTCCTCGCTTCGTTTTCGCGAGCGGCTGCCGTGATGTCGCGATCTTTTGTCTCTCGGGATGCCTTCGCTGCTGCTTCGACTGTCGTCACGGCGCCGGGCTTCTTTTCCTCGCCCACGACGTGGCGACCTGTCCCTTCTTGGCGAAGAGCTCCTATGTTTGCGGGACGCCTCTTTTTTCCTTCTCCTTCTCCGTCTCCCGTTCCTTCTCCAGCTGCTCTGCGGCTTTCTTGCGGTCGTAGGAGGCGAGCCTCGCGGCTGCCAGTCCTAGTCCCTTTCGCACTTGTTTATACTTCTCCGCCCGAGGGTCACTTTCCGTCGGTTGATTCATCTGCATCTAGGTTGCTGCGGATAGAACCGCGGCAGCAGGAGTTTGCGGGTAGACGTAGCCGTCGTCATCGACTCGCATGAGAGATGGAGTGACCGACCTGCTTGTTCCGGCTAGGGACTCGATGTTCCTGGATGTAGATGCGTGCCCCTTCCTCGTGGGTCGGGTTCCGACCGAGGGTGCCATGGACAGCCCAGCTCGTCGTTGACTTGACTCATCCGCCGCTCTTCTTCGGCGGGCCAGATCTACCCGAGCGTCCTTGATGGTTGCGGCTGCTCTCACTAGGTGATAGTGGTAGGCAACCATGTCTTCGTGTGATGCTCCGGCTGCGGGTGGCCTGCTCGTTCGCATAGCCTCCTTGGCTCGGTCCCAAGATTCCCGTGAGACGCCGATTATGTTGCGCTCTGCCGCACTATGTTCCGTTTCCGGGGTTTGTTCCGACTCTGCCATGCAGACTTGGGCCAGTCGAGGCTCGTGTGTCCTAGGCGCAGATCGGAAGGCTCTTTGAACCTTTGAGGGCTCCTCTGTCGAGAGGGTATGGTAGTCGTTGGCGTTGAAGCGGATGGATTCGCCGCTTTTCTCCAAATGACGGCGCGAGTCGACAGATCTAGATTCAGTTTCTGATTCGTCCGAGAAGTGGAGGATTCCGTCCCTGTTGGTCACGAATTTCAGGCTCCCGAACGTCAAGGTGACGCTCCTCTCCAGATCCTCGAATACCGGGCGTGATTCCGGCGAGTGAGGTGTGACCACGACAGATCCGATCCGTATAGGATTGTTCGGAGCCGTAGTCGATTGTTTCCAACGGGAGTTGGTTGTCGATGAAGCCGAAGATGCCGGTGATCCAGCGCCCGCCGTTCCCACAGACGGCGCCAATTGTCGAATCCGCTGTTCGGCAAATCCCTCGGGTGAACCTATCGGGTTTCGAATAGGGGAACCCATGAACGCTGGTGGAATCGTCGGCTAGACATGGGGCGAGATTTACCCAGGTTCGGGGCCCTCATAGAGGTAAAACCCTTACTCCTGCCTCTGTCGATCTGTATTAATCGAGTAGATCGGTTACAATGGTGGTGGCTCGAGTCGAGAGTATGATCTCAAACTCAAGGCTTTGGTGTTGCGGTGTTGCTTGGTCCTCTTCCGGTGGCTCTCCTGGCCTTATATAGGTGGCCAGGTCTCAAACCCTACCCGGAGAGGACTCGATCTCTAACCTTAGGTCGGTTACATATTTCCAAACTTAACCCGCAAGTTAGTGCGGGTGGGCTTCACGTGGGCCTTCTAGAATACTCCAAGAGCTCCTCTTCTTGGGTCTTAACCTTGGGCCTGAGATGGGGTGTCCTTACCCGCAGGGTCCAGGATCCATGTCTTCGTCAACTGGGTTCGACCTGGGGGGGGGGCGGCGAAACTGCGCGGCAGCACGCGCGGGCCAGCTCTGTCAGTGACGCGCCGAAAAAACGCGAGAACAGAAACCCCCGCCCGTGACCTTCTTCTCGGCGCCCGCGCCGTCAAAGGCTGCTGGAGTAATGGCGTGGCGGCCGCCCAGTGCATGCGCCCCAGTCAAAGGCTGCCGGCGTAATGGCGTGGCGGCCAGCCAGTGCATGGCGGGGGCGGCACCGGTGACACGCGCGGCGCAGGGACTGGCCCGCCAGGCTATAAAAAGGGCGCTCGCCCCTCGCCGTTCTCCCATTCTCGCTTCCTTCTCATCGCCGTTCTCCCATTCTCGCCTCCTCCTCCTCGCCACCCTCGCCGCACCTAGCAACGATGCCTCGCCTCTGGGATGCGTGGCCCGACAACGACGGAGAGGAACAGCAGCCGGCGCGGGAGGTGGCGCCCGAGGAGCCGCCAGCGCAGGGAGCGGTGGCGCCCGAGCAGCAGCCCGCCCAGGAAGAGCTGGCGCCCGAGCAGCCGGCGCAGGCTGCCCGACGCTGGAGGAGGGAGAGGAGGAGGCAACCGGTGTGGCTGGAACAGCACGCTGCCTACCACTCCTTCGAGACCGCGCGGAACGAGGAAGCGTTCCAGCAGGTCCTCGGCGGACTCGAGCAGGCGGCGGCGGCGGCCGAGGCTGCCGCCGTTCGGGCATCTCTGGAGACCCACCGGAGGGAAGAGGCGGAGCGCGAGGCGTACCGGCAGCTGGCCGAAAATGCGGCGTCGGCCGAGCAGCAGGCCCTCATCGCGCAGTACGAGGCCGACCGGCGGTAGGTGGTGCGGCAGAGCGAGCGGCGCAACCGCCAGCCCTCCGAGCAGGCGCAGCTGCACCGGCTGCGGGTGCAAGGCCGGGCGGAGCGGCGCTGGCTCGCCATGGCGGCGAAGGATGACGGCGAAGCTGGCCCCTCCAACCGGCTCGCCATGGTGGCGAAGGGTGACTGCGAGGAGGACGACGATGAAGACGACGACGCCTAGAATAGTCGCCGACGTAGATTTATTTTCGCACTGTTTAGTTTATTTCTCGATGTTTTAGTTCAAATTTGCGTCGAATCAAATAAAATGTGTCGAATTTTCATTCCTCTTTTTTTTGGGCCGAAACTTGGGCTCGGGGGGGCGACTGGGAAGCCTGCCCCCCAAGGTTCCAGATTAGCGTCGTTTGGCGCCGCGGCGGCTCCAAAACGGCGGCGTTTTGGGCCCGGGGGCGCAACGGCTGGAGATACCCTTAGT
Organism: Alopecurus myosuroides; assembly: GCA_028641055.1. Taxonomy (NCBI): domain Eukaryota; kingdom Viridiplantae; phylum Streptophyta; class Magnoliopsida; order Poales; family Poaceae; genus Alopecurus; species Alopecurus myosuroides. The sequence continues at coordinate 129,537,729 of CM054057.1, read as the reverse complement.
GTCTATTGATATATTGATATTGTGACAAATCCAAAACAATTAATTTGGGATGGAGGGAGTAATAAACAGCATGTCAAATGACCTACAATTGGGCATCAACCTATGAGGAAAGGGGCCACCCTCTTTTTTTTTTTTGTTGGTGAAAAAGTCACTCGTGAGAATATGGTAGGTTTAGTTGGGCATAACGGACCCGATGAAAAAGTAGTTTTCGAATTAACAACTCAAACAAGGAAGTGCGAATGGAAAAGCGTAGACAGCAGATTTCACAACAAACTCGGAAATGCTCGAACAGCCGGTGTAACGCGAGTAGGCGACACATACTGCGATCGATAGCACGCAGGCCAAGAGAGCTGGAGAGGCAGCGAGAAGGGGGCACGAGTGAGGGCGAGCAGAGGGGGACAAGCCGGAAACCGCCGCGCGCGCGGGCGGGCGGGCTCGTTGCCGTTGGGCTCCTTTGTTCCCTAGCGACCACACGCGAATCTCTTCCCCGATCGAATCCGCAGCGGCGCGCGCTCGCACGCAACGCAACAAGGCCACGGTATAATTGCTACTCAGACCGGTCTAGCCACGCTCTGCTTCTAGTCGTGTGCCGTGCGCGTGCATGGTCCCCCGCCGGCGAGCGCGCGCGTGACACGGCACCGCGACCGGTCAGGGATGCGAGCAAAACGCCCACGGCCGTAGCGTGTTGGCCCGTCGGAGCGTGCGTACGTGACGAGGGAGATCGCGCCATGGCATGCCGGCCGGCGTTCTCTTCTCTCTGCTCTAGTCTGCTGCTGGTCCCTAGCGCGCGGCCGGCCTAGCTCGCCGTGGACTCGTGGCACGTGACGCGCACACATCGCTGGTGCTGTCGGCTTGCGTTCGTCTCGCGCGCGCGTGCGATGCCGCGACCGGACACCTACGTTTTACGTGCTACTACCACACTAGTATACAGGAGTAGCTCTCTGCGTGGACGTACTCTTCTCCGTAAGAGTCGTTCGCGTGTATCGGATCGAGCGGTAGTTCAGCACCTACCTACCTGTATTCTGTTTTCCAAGCTCCAAGGCTCACATGACATGACACCGCCTCCAACATACGTACGACGTCACTACAAAAGACAGTCGTGCGGCATATATATGCCAGTACCAAATGTCCATGCTAACTAATTGAGCTTATGACCTGTCAGATATAGAACGTACATACTACCCTTGACCTTGAGCCGTAAGTACAACCCTATTACATAACGTCCGCCTAGCTACAAGTCGTTATGCTATCTAGCAGTCATTTTGTAAATTGTAGCTGATTGCAAATAAGTATTGGACAGTTCATTATAATTATAGTTTACATCATTGTTATAAATAGATTATAGTTGTGATCTTTAGTTCGTATAATTGTATAGTATTGGTCAATTTTAGTTCGTTAAAATTTAAGTTCATGTTATTGTTTAAATTTTATCGTTGGTTTGTTAGTATTAGATAGTTTATTACATTCTTAGTATAGAATTAATAGTTAAATAGATTTCTTATAAATAGTTAGGATTTTTTGAATCATTACTACTTTTTAGTATTGTGATCTTTTCCCTCATTGTTTTAATCGCACTTCTCTTTCTTTCGTAGGGCTATGTCTCCAGTTGTAAACGTTTGGGACAACAAATGGAGCTGGAGTTCGGCTGCACTGGCTTATTTGTATCGACGGTAACTACCTTTTCATATCAAGTCCATTCAGAAATGCCTATGTACGATGTAATGAAATATAAACTGTGTTTTATTCTTTATGCAGTTGGACGAGGCGTGCCGAAGGGGTAGAGTCCCAAAGGCTAAGATCCAATAGGGTAAGAATAAGGTTGAATGCAATATGAGTGGTTGCTTGGTGCTTCTGTCTGTATGTAGTTGTGGGAGCATTTCTCAATTTGCAGACCAGTGTCTGATCTCGATATGAAGTGAATGGGGTTCATCTAATACCCTATATCTTGAGTACACCAATGAGTTCGACACCATTACCCCTGACATGGTAAGATTTATATGTTACGTAAGTTCAGAGTACCACCGGGATGGTTCAAACTAACAATCTAAATTGTATTATGTATAGGTTACCTGGGAGCCATACATTCCAGCGTGGGGAAATTTGTTATTGACATGTCGTTTGACTTGAATCCAAAATGTCTAGCTGAATGACATATTTGACGGATGGAATGTCCGATGGTTTATTTCTTTGTAGTGGAGTGACATTTTCCAAACAGGGTTATGAGACAGTTCGGATTGTTGAAAAATGACCCCTTCTCCTTATAAGGACAATGACGCGTCGTTGCACCAGTAAGTGATTCCCATTTTACTTATCTAGTGATCATTATAGTCAATTCTACTAAGCTAACATACCTAAATTTGTTGTATAGACTGGACAAGAATAAATCATGGGCTGCAAAGAATTGGCCAAAGAAGTTTGGCAAATACATCACCGAGTTCAAGACCACTGTTGATAAGTTGAATTGGGCTCATGAAAATGGAGAAGTCACATTTCATGACCCTCCTCCCACCACTGCAACATTCGACAAATACGTGCTCCCACCTTCCATGACCCTCCTTTTCACACCAGTGCTGATAACTTGAATTGGACTCATGAAAATGGAGAAGTCACATTTCATGACCCTCCTCCTCACACCACTGTTGATACTTGTTTAAACAGCTCCCACATGCTTTCAGCACTGACAATGTTTGTGATGCAGCACACCCTCACACCATTGACTTGTCGAACTTGGAGTATAACAAGAGCATCAGGGACATCTGTCAACGACATGAGTTGGCGCCGATGGTCAACTGTATTGTGCATCATGCCGCATTTTCACGTGAAATCGTTAATTTAGTTTACATAGTTGGCGCCGATGGTCAACTATATTATTGTTTTCGTAGACATCGCAGATGAGGAAACATCATGACGAGACTGTGCGTGCGCTTCGTTACCCTCCTGGACATCCAGAATATTAGTCTACCCATGGTTGAGATATGTCGTGCAAATGTGCATTTCTGATTGTTCCTTTTTGTTGTCCAAACATGGTAACTCAACTCAGTTTATTTATTGTTTGACAGAAAACCCATGATTTTACACGTGGCCTTTGTGCTTTGTTCGGTTTTCGTTGACAAACGACGTAGTTCCCTTGAGGTCGACCTCTCGATCAAGGGAGCACCACTCATCGGCGAGCGGTGAACATGGCTCAGAGGGAAAATGTACCTCTTCAACCCAAGGCCACGAAGACGGCATTGAAGACGAGGACGTCCATCAGGATATTAACACATCCCAGATGCCAGATGCACCAAGGCCAACTCGTCATCAGCATGACTGTATTCCTTTCGAGCAGAGGGAGCAGAATCGCCCAAGGAGCGAGCCAATATTTACTCCTTATATGTATACTAAGGGAAAGAATCCTGGTGTATCCATTAAGCCGTAAGAGGAGAGGGAGCAGCAAGCGGAGACATAGGATGAGGAGGATGTTCCTTGTGCACTACAAAAGGAGAAAGAGGAAGCTCGCTATCCATAGGGGGGAAACCCTAGGGTGATGCATAGTCACCGTTCTAATGTTCGTTCCTATATGAATTGTGTCATGAAATTGTGTCTTTAAGTTGTCGTTGTGGTTGAAATTGTTTCATGAGCTTGTGGAATTGCACTTTATTATGGTATGTAATAAATCTATGTCAGGTCATTGTTGTTGAACTTATGTCAAGCTCTTTTCTATTTAGAGTTATCCATTAAAAGATTTCTTCGTGAATTATATTCTCTATTGCTACATTCTATATTCCTTATTGTTAGATCTATCCTCAATAATTTGGAAAAATTATGATTGAGGCTATCCTAAATAACTTGTAAAAACTACGCCCTCATCCAATATATGTTTTATTACCAATATATGTTCTTTGAATGTGTTTTTGAAAGGAAAATTTAAAATACATTGGAAACTAAGTGAGGATTTAGGATCAAATACCTACTACAAAAAGGTCAAAAAAATATGATGGAATATACCCTCACAAAGTTGAAAAATAGTTGGAAAAATCCATCGAGGAGCATAACACCCCCTTCCAGGGCGTTATGTTGGTTGACACGGAATTCTGTCCTAAAATCCGGCTAAGATCTGTTAGGTCGAGTACTTAGTAAGGACTTGACGCGTAATTCCGTGTCATGTATGTGTAACGCGCTAAACAGAGGCGTTATGCCCCCCATCACGCAGAATTGTGTTGTAGTATCCGGTCCGGCTCTGTTAGGTGGAGGAATTAGCCCAGGTTTGTCCTGGAATTTCGCGCTTGACGGTGTAACGTCCTAGTGAAAGGCGTTATGTCCACCAGCATGACGCCTAGTGACCCGCGTTGTGCCTGCCAGCATGACACCTTGGACCAGGACGTTATTTTCCAGGTTTTTGCTAACTCTTTTTTTCATTTTTCTTACACACTTGCCACCATTTTTATTACACAATTGCCACACTCTATATAAACATTTTTATTAAAGTAAAACATGTCAAGTGCATTGCCCATGAGGAAAGATAACACAAAAAATTCATTGATCTTCAATTATATGGATTGAGCACGAATAATAACATAGTCTAACATTTAGAACATAGTCGCACACGAATAAAAACATAGTCGCACACAAATAAAAACATAGTCTGACACAATGACATCATAAATACGAATACTAACAAAGTCTGACATAAGACATGGAGAGCGGCGCTAAACCCTCATGACTCGGCCTACTACTCCTCGCCGGAGCTGGTGTCGTCATCGTTGGAGCTACTCTCATCCGAGCTATCCTGGCAGCATCGGGCGCAGAGTAGGGTGCAGTCGAACATCACTGTCTGGAGCACGTCCACCCAGCGTCATTCCTGTATTTGAAGGTGAGCAAGTATCGCCGCTCCAGTTTGTTCCTGCAGGTGCCCATCCTTGGTGGAAGAAGAGGCCCTCACCGGGTCGTTCAACATCCACCTCAATTGGCCCGTTGACGCAACCCTCCAACTCCAGCATGAATCTACGGGGCTTGTCACCGGCGAGTGATACATCCATTTTTCATCACTATTTTATATTGTAATTTTCTGTTATTCATTGATATATTTCATATTGTGATGCATTACTTATGTTATTTCATCTTATTTTGCATGTTTCATAATTTTTGGAGAATAAACATCGGGGCTAGAAATCTGATGGAAAATGCGCCGTCAACATACCCTATTTCAGAAGATCAAAAGAAGAAGGGGGGCATCGGGGATGTCTTAGAAGTTCAGAAGAGGGATCTAGCCACGAGGAGACCCGGAGGGGGGTCATAGGGGCCCACACCATGCCTGGGCGCCCCCCTTGGCCGCGCCTGGGGGTGGTGTGGCCGCCCTAGCCCACTTCTGGTTGCCTCCTTTCGCGTACTTGACCCCCCGGGAACCCTAAGCCTGACAGAACCATCGAGGAAATATTCTGCCGCCTCCTCGGGGCAGAAAACAACAAAGAGAGAAAAGCTCACCGGTAGGGAGAAATCTATCGGGGAAATTCCTCCCCAAAGAGGGGAAATCATCGCCATCGTCACCGTCATCGCGCCGGGCATCATTAAGATCGTCATCGTCATCATCATCATCATCAGCACCATCACCATGTAACATCCCAATTTTTGCTAACAAATGGTTGTGGTGTTGTGCTCATGTCATTTATGCATGAAACAAACTGGAACCAATTTAAATTCTGAATTTAAATGGAAACTGAGAAAATTCCACAAATACTACTTAATGTGGTTTCCAAACTTTTGAAATGAAAAATATTTCAATTTCACCAAAACAAAACATGGCGAGGTTGGAAATTTTACAAGGTTTCCAAATATCATTTTTGCCAACTTTTCTGACTGGAAAAAGGTCCCTAAACTTTCAAATTTCATCTCTTTTAAAACAGCAGAAGGTCCTAATTGTAATTTCTATTAAGGCAGGGGGTTTTCGGGAAACTTTCTTTTTATGTCGTCTTCCTCCCCGGTAAGCAGCTTCGTGGCCGACGCCGTCGTCGCCACGTCCTGTCTGCGCGCCTGCCTCCAGGGATGAAGACCCGGAGAGGCGTCCTAATCCTCCTCACCGCACTCTTGACCCCGCGCCCTCTCTCTGTCTCTCTCTATCGTGGAAATGAACCCTAACCCGAAACCCTACCTCGTCGGCGATCTACTCTCGCCGCCGCTACGTCGCCTTCCTCGCCGTTCTGAAAAGCCCACGAGCTCCGCCTTGATCTCCTCCTTCACCGCGAGCAAGCGGAGCAGTGGAGATGGCGTAAAGGCCGGGAATTCCGGTATCTTCCTCACGGCCGGCTGCCGGTGGACGCATTCGATTCCGGCGCCCTCGACCTCCCCCAACCTCACCGACCACCTCCTCGCACTCAGGGTGAGCCGCCGCACCTTCTGGTGCCCTCCAATCTCCCCTTCCCTCTCCGTAGGTCGTTGCCACCGTGGTCGCTGTCCCGCCGCCGCGGTTGCTGCACGCCGGCGAGCCGCCCGTGACCAATTTTGGGCGGCGCCGCCACTATAATGTTCACCGTAGCCGGGCCCCCTCTAGCTAATCCCTCACTCAATTTCACGAACGACTCAACGAATCGTGCGAATTTGAGTTCGCCTGAGAAGATCTCCTCGGTGTGATCTCAGCGTGACGTCACTATGACGTCACACATCCTATTTTCTTAATTCCAGAAAATATTTAATAATTCCAGAAAATTAATTAATTTTAATAATTTAATAACTATTGTTTTATAATTCAGAAAAATAAAAGTAAGGTATCAAAATGATCAGAAAAATAAACTCTACATGTTTATGTAATTTTCACACATGTTTGACAAAGTTGATTTTTTTACCACTATTTAATATTGTTTAATTCATTTAAAATGGAGAAAATAAGTTTTTAATCAATAAAATTAGAAAATTAAAAGTTATATACCAAAATGCTCAAAATGAAAAATGCAATCTAGTATAAAGTTTTCAAACCAAATTGAGCAATTAAAATTGTACTCGCTTCAAAAATCGCCCGAAATGCCCTCCGAGGTCCATTTCGGGGCTAATTTCAGTTAAAATGCATAACTGCCATACGAACCCTAACAACCCATCGAACATGTTTAGGGCTTTATTTCAGCGCATTAACTTGCTCATGCATATATATTGCGCATTGCATCGATGGCATGTGTTGATTGTTCTCTTTCCGGTATTTGCTTCTTATCGGTAGAATGCGACTCCGAAGAGAAGCCCAGCAATGCCAATCGACGAATACTTGATCGTAACCGACAAGTCAAGCACTTATTCCTGAAGCCGTTGTTTGGTTTTCTGGAAGCAAAGCAAGCATAACCTCTTATATGCCCATATATGTTTTCCAACGTCACTTGATTCTCGTACTTTGCATTCGATTCTAAAGTATTTGATGTCAGTAGATATAGTTCACCTATATAATGCATTGCCTCAATATCCCGATCCACTGCTCATTGCCGCCATAGATTTGCTTGTGCGCATCGCCAGAGCCTCATATCTGCTTCGCTTAGCGATACATGTTTGTTTACCTCTACTCCATCTGGTTGATGAATCAGAGTACGAGAACCTAGTATGATATGATGACGTGGTAAGATGAGCATTGTGTGTTTAATTTGACTAAGGCTTGGATAGGAGGCCACTTGGGAAGTGGTTGTTTGTTCTATACTTGCCAACCCTAGGATTAAGGTCGTATCATGGAAACCAAGACCGAGCGTGCAACCACACGCGCGGGCCAATGAACCTCGCTCGACTAACTAATTTGTTTGGCCACATCCATGAGTCACGTAGTTTGCTATTTCCATCTGCGTGTGAGTCAAAAAACGATTTGGAGAAAACCTAGGGCGTGACCGGGACAAGTGATGGACGTACACGGATCTTGATCCCGACTCACAGAACAAGTGCCATCAGGAGGTGGCCAACTCCCTGTTGATGGGGTGGCCCTGTTTGGGTTGACTCATGGATAGGGTCGAGCAAGGTAAAGGTCGGAGCCAGCCACCCTCTGCCGCGCTCCATGGAAGAGCGTACATGTGGCGCTAAGAGTCAGAGGGTACGCATGGCTAAAGTGTACATCCCTGCAGGGAAATCTTTTTGAAAAGTCGTGTCCACGGTTAAGGACGACTTGGTGAAAGACACGAGGTCATAGACAACTTGAACGTGGTGTAAAATATGTTGAAAATGATTGAAGGGTGCCTCCTCGGAGATGCCGAGAGTGGTGATCCTTGTAGCATGTGAGATGTTGGGAAATGATGTTGGTGGATGAAAAGATAATGATTACAGTAGCTGAGTAGCTTCCTCATCTGTTTTGAAAACACTCCTTGAGACGTGTTATTCTTCCTCGATTTGGAGAAATAAATCTTGCTTTATGCAAAATAGCCTTCATAAAACCCTTTTCCGAAAGAGCAGATATATAATAGGTTAACTAAGTCTTGTTGAGTACCTCCCGTACTCAGGTTTGCTTAATTTTTGTTTAGGTGAAGTTCGTCACTTCGGCGGTATTTCAACATGGACATCGACGAGTAGTTCGGGATTCCCAAGTAGCAGCCTAGAATCTATGGGCTGAGACGTCGCCTTATGTTGCGGCCTCTTAGGCCTTTTTGGTTCTTGTTGATTAGCAACATACTTTGCTTTCTGTTGTCTGATGTAATGTTTGGTCATGTGACCTCTGTTTGCAAAGCTATACTCTATCAATACATGCTTTATACAGCTTCATGTCTAGAGTTACTGCTTTGATCGGTTGTTGGCTTCGAGCACATTGTTATACAGTTTTGCATATGCCTGCGTTGTTGTCGCAGTCGAGGGTTTGTGGAGACGATGATCCATTGCTGAGCACGCTTGCCGATGTGATTCGGCCTGGGGCTTGGTAACCCCAGTAACCCTCGATTGTTGTTGCACTTCCTGGACACATAACATCTTTGTATAGCTTTGCTCCCGTTCCTTCAGTTTCATAGGGTTCGTGGACGCTTTGATATGCATAGTTGGTTATGACTAGCATGGACACAAGGAGTAGTAGTACCAATGTTATCCGGACTCCGTGCCGATGAAACCGGTCTACCTGCTGTTGTTTGTTCCGGTCGGGGCTGGTAACCCCGAAGCCCTTGTGGGTCCATGACTAGGAGCGCATAATAGTATGTATACCTCTGCGTCCGGGGTCGTGACACACCATCACCCTTACCATCCATCTCCATCCCGATGTAACGATTAGGGTTCTATACCGTTGTTCTTCACTAGATCTCTCTCCCAGTGTGGATTACTTGTTAGTAGTTGGTGCTTGTGAGATATATCGGTGTTTACACTTTATGGCCAGATTGTTATTCATCATTATATCACCTCTGATTATGATCCATATGATGTCTTGTGAGTAATTTGTTTAGTTCTTGAGGACATGGGAGAAGTCAAGATGTTAGTAGTGGAATTATGTCGAAGTAATATCTAGTTGTTTGATATTTAAGTTGTGATGTTATTCTTCTAGTGGTGTCATGTGAACATCGACTACATGATACTTCACCTTTATGGGCCTAGGAGGATGCATTGTGCATTTGGCTACTAATTGTGGGGTTGCCGGAGTGACAGAAAACTAAACACCCATTAGGTAAACGATGCACGAGGGAGTGTAGGATCCCAGAGTTTTAAGGCTGTTAGATTTATCTTAATTAATTTCTTGTATTTGCGGATGCTTGCAAGGGGTTTAATCACAAGTATGTATTAGTCCTAGTTGGGCGGTGCATTAGCATAGGTTCACCCACACAACACCTATCAAAACAATAAATATTAATCAACTGTATGAAATGAAAGTGCTTGACGAAGTTCCCATGTGTCCTCAAGAACGTTTGGTAACCATAAATAGAAATAGAACAACCAGTTTGTCCTTTGCTCTCAAAAGGATTGGGTCACTCGCTGCAATTATATTTATTGTCTTTTATTTACTCGCACTTTATTTATATGCTATATCAAAAACCACCAAAAACCTGTTTGCTAGTGTTTACAGTGAATCCTTTATCCAACCTTCTTGTCAACACCTTCTGCTCCTCGTTGGGTTCGACACTCTTATTTATCAAAATTACTACGATAAACCTCCTATACTTGTGGGTCATGAAGACTATTTTCTAGCGCCGTTGCCGGGGAGTGAAGCGCTATTGGTAAGTGGAATTGGTAAGAGAAAGTTTTACTGTGAGTGTTGTTTCTATTTCTGTCTACTGTTTTATTTCATTACTGAGAATCCTTTTGGTTCTCTGTTTAGGGGCACTACTACTGTTACTGCTAGGGTAGTAGGTGACCCGTTATCTGCTGAATTTGATCCTTTTAAAATACCTATGAAAAATTGTTGGACGTGTTATGGATAACTGCTATTATGGAGATGGAACTGTGCATTCCGGTGATCATTTTCTCTTTATACATGAATTATGTGAGTTATTCAGGTGTGCAGGTATTACAATGGATCAAGTTAAAAGGAAATTATTCTCTTAAGGCATAGCTGCTGAATAGTTTAAAATGCTGAAGAATGGTGAATCTATTGGATGGGAGGCAATTGTACCTCTCTTTTATTCTAAATTTTATCCTCCCAGTGAGATTCATAAAGACCGGAATCAAATATATATTTTCTGGCCTCATGATGGAGAGAGTATTTCCCAAGCTTGGGGGAGAATGAAGTTATTAATGCTTAAATGTCTCGTCCATGAGCTCCCGATTAATATTGTTATCAATAATTTTTATGCAAAGCTTTCTCTTCATGATAAGGATTTATTGCATGCTTCTTGTTCTGGATCATTCACATGTATGAAGGAAGAAGCTAAATGGGATCTTTTTGACCGTATTCAAGAAAACACTGAAGGATGGGAGAATGACAAAGGTAGAAAGTCATGTATAAATTATGATTATGAATGCATTAAAGCTGTAACATCCCAAGTCTGAAAAATAGCCATTAGAATGTTTGCTCCCTGTTATTTTATGTTTTGCATCATGGCATCATGTTCATCTGTTTTGTTTGTTTTCCATTTGTTTTCCTCTGTTTTCAGTTGTTTTCCAACTGTTTTCATTTGTTTTCCTTTGTTTTCTATTTGAATTTCAAACCAAAATTCAAACCTTTTGTTTCATCCTTGTGATGTTACAATTTCTAAAATGTTATTTCAAATAAAAACAACCAAATTTCTTTCATTTTATTCCTTGTTAATCACCCATTAAATTGTTGGTTTAATCAAACCATTAATCCAATCAAATAATTCTAAAACATTTTCAAATTCAAACCAAGGCTAAAAACCAGTACCTTTTTGAATCCATGATTTCCACCAAACAATTATAAACTTTAACTCATTTTAAACCTAAGGGTAACCCTATTGAAAATGATTCTGTTTTTCTAATATAATTAATATTGGAAATTTCATTCAATTTGGTTTCAAATATAAACAACATTTTAACTTTCAAACTTTTAAAAATCCACCTTGGCAATGGGTTGCTATTGGTATAAACAACCTAATCTAATTTTTCCAAAATTTTTACCACCTTAAAAACCAATCCAAAGTTTCCATTTGCTTGTGCTACAAAAAAAAAACAGTAAAACAAAAAAATACAAAAAGAGAAAGGGGGCATCAGCTATCTACCTCCCAGCCCAGCCCACCAAATTTTCCAGTTGGCCCAGTACCTGTCGCTTTCTTCCTCCTCCTGGTGATGTCACCTGTACGACCTACAGGAGAACCCTTCGATCAACTCCCCACCCCCTGGATGCCATGCCGTACAAGGGTTTCTTCCCCCTTAAAGCACCACCTTCCCCCCTCTGCCCCTCAACCCTAGTCCCATTCCTCTAGCGCCGCCAGCCCCTTTTTTTTTTCCTCTCCCCCCTCGAGTCTTTCTCTGAACTACTGAACCACCGTGAGCTCACCGAGACCACCTCTGTTCCCCGTCACCGTCCCATCCCCTTGGTCGCCTCGAGGGGCCTCAGAGGAGTGAAATGGAAACGTTGATGTCCCCTGATGCTCACCGTCCACTCGCCTCACGCCGGGAGAGCTCGTAGTGGCCGCGCCGTGCCGGAGAAGCCCGCCGTTTCTCTGCTCCGTCGGCTGAACGTCTACATCGGGGTGAGCCTCTGCTACCCCCCTTCCCCTCTCTCCTATCTTCCCTCCGCTGCACACGCCCACATCCTAGCAGCACGCCGCACCTCCACCGCGCGGACTGCTCCCGTGAGCAGCAAGCCAGCGGCCGCCGGCCGCCCTATCGTTCCCGTCGGAATTCAGAACAGAACCTGAAACCAAAGTTCAGTTAACCTCCGTAGCCACGTTATCTTCCAACGCACCCCGTATCTGTCACAACAGCAGAAGCAGCGTACTGGTTCCACCCCTCTCGCGCGCGGATCAGGTCCTGGGGTCGAACCCCAGGGGCGCACCAACCCCACTTTTTCCCTTTTATTCCCGCACCGCCAGCGTGGCCCCGGGGCCCGCTCGTCAGCGCCTCTGGCTGGCTAGCCCCGCGGTAACAACCGTTTTCCTGCACAATTCCTTTTAACACTAAGTCCCTAAAAATAACAATTTGGTCCTCCATCTTAATCTGTTAATAACTTTTTAATTATGCCTCCAAATCAAAAACTCTAAATATGGTTGTTGCTCCAAATTTAATCATCTATCCAAATAATCCTTTTGTTTACTGTTTTGACAATTTCAAATGCAATTAAATTTCAAATTTGAATAATTCAAATGCAATTTCTTAAATTCAATAACTAATTATTTATTAATCCAACAAATGCAAATAAAATATGTTTTCCATACCATTTTGCATAACCTTTTCAAATATAATTTTTGTTTCCTGTTTTGAATAATTAAAATTGCCTAAACAATTTAATCCTTGTTTAATTCAATTAAAATTGCTAAAATCATAACTTGCTCAAAATAATTTATTTTTGAACATGCAAAATATGTTTTCAAACCATCAAAGTGTGAACTTTTCAATTGTGAATTTAACTTTAACAAATAAAATTCAATTAATATTTAAGCTTGTTTGAAATTCAATTACAACTTGTTTAATATTGTTTAATTCATAATAAATTCATCCTAATTCAAATTTCAAAATGTGAAACATGTAATCCAACTAAAATTTGATGTTCTCTTCAAATATAAACTTTGTTATTTGTTTTGGACACTTTAACTTGATGAAAACAACAATTACTTGTGTGGCAAGTCTAAGTAACCAAAATTTCCAAACTTAAATAATTAATTCCTTAACTTGTTTTATTCCTTTTCCATTTGCATCTAACTTGATTACTTTATTGTTCTTCATCATGCATGCATCATATTTAACTACTTACACTTGTTAATCAAATGTAGCTCATTGCTTCAACCTAAACCATTTGCATCCATATGCAATTCACATTGCATATGGGTCCAATTAAATTGTGTTATTTTGTCAAGTAGTTTATTTTGATGCATCTATTAACTTGACATGCATCATCCCATGTTTGTGCACCTATGCCATTATATTGATTGTTTATCTTTCTGCAATGGTTGTTTGCTTCTTCTCGGATAAACGACGACGTTGAGACCGACGATACTTACGACACCCCTTCTAAGGATTTTAGCTCAGTACCAGGCTACTGGGTTTGCAGGCAAGTTATCACTCACATGAACCACTGTGTTCCTTTCAATATTGGTTACCGATACTTTCCGTTGTTCCTTTTCTGCTAGCCTTAGTAGTAGTTGTTTCTGTTACGAACCCATCACATGAATCCCTTAACCTTGATATTGCCTCACCTCCACTCCTATCACCCCTTTGGTTGAGCCAGTGTCTTACTAGCATGCTTAGGTTGTTTTGCTCGAGTCTGTTACCCGTTACTTTCTGTTTCTACTTCTTTATGTTCTGGGGGCTCGATGTTAATCAATCAATCCTGTTAATGCTAATGGTAATAATAATAATTTGATGATAAGGCACCGGCAGGAGGCCCTGTGTGGTTTTGAAGCCTGCTAGTGTCGACCCTAATAGGAAAAGGGTCTTTTCTACCGATCCATGATGAGCGCACTAACCGCATGTGGGAAGCGAGTATGGGCGCCCCCCTCAATTTGATTCGATTCGCATCTCGTCCAAATCGCCTCATTTTGTTCGTGTGTTCTATTTGCCGCATGCATGTTTTTGCGAGCCCAGGCCAGGGTGGAACTTTGGTAGTCGGCATATAGGGGGACACGGTCTTAGAGTGCTATGAGGGTCCCTTTTCTTCGGGGCTTGATTAGCCGTGCGCCCAAGGTTCTTTGGGCTTGATGCGAAGAAGAGTCGAGTTGTGTTGAGTGCCCCGCTTGGTGGGTTAGCTTCCCATCTGGCGGGTTATTCATGCGTGTACGGCCAAATTGGTGCAACCCTGCAGGGATAATCTTCTCGAGAAGCCGTGTTTTACGCGGTTATGGATTACTTGGTGAAAGTACTGGCTAACAAGTACTCAGGACAACTTAAACATAATGATCAAACATGTTACACCCCATGATTAATAACTTGACTAGTAATAGGCTTATTGACACAATAATTTGAACCATCATTATTACAACTGTGTGAGTTATCCTCGGATTGCTTCTTTGGATAAGGGGCGAGATCCAGGATGGGTTTGTTTGAAGTTATCTTTCAGTTGGTTACAATCCTCGATCTTATCTTCTTTCTGTTAGCCGGAAGTGGTAGAGTCTCTGTAGTTGGTTAGTGCAGCCAGTTGCAGCATCGTTTATATCCCCTTTCTTCCGTTGAACCCAAGGCATCTGTGCTTGGTGTTGACGGGTTACACTTTGGTGAACTGTGAGTCTTGCTTGCCAGTACGTGTGACGCCCCGAGATCGGGCACTATGCAGATTTCAGCATTCCCGCCAAATCCGCATAATAACCGATTCCAGGTTGCCATTTATGATAACATTACAATAGTTCGCGAATAATCCACAAGTACAACAGAAACAGATAGATACAAGATGACTCAAACGAGCCGGGGTTACATCTGATACATTACAAAGATCCAGATAACAGCGGAAGAAAACAACATAGCGTCCGGCTACGGACAAGATCCAAATTGGACTAAGAGTCCTGAAGATAACCGAAGGCGTCCAATCCCTGCCCAGGCCAAGCCGGAGGGATTCCCAAGCTAACGTCGTCAGACTTCAAACCTGTTGACTGCAATTTGGAATTTGCAGCCACGAAAGAGATTCGTGGGTCAGTACGGTTAAGTACTGGCAAGGGGGATAAAACCCATACTCACAAGTTACCGGCGTAGCCAGTCATCACAAGATACAAATACTTTAGGATCAACGGAAAGGAAGGGGGTTATTGCAAATAAGCGACAGCAGGCTGCACTAACCAACTACAGAGACTCTATTACTTCCAACTATCAGAAAGGGGATAAGATCGAGTAATAGTAACCAACTGAAAGATAACTTCAAACGAACCCATCCTGGATCTCGCCCCTTATCCAAAGAAGCAATCCGAAGATAACTCACCCAGTTGATTAATGATGGTTCAGATTATTGTGTCAATAAGCCTATTACTAGTCAAGTTGTTAATCATTGGGTGAAAGGTTGTTATTCATTAGGTTTAAGTTGTCCTGAGTACTTGTTAGCCAGTACTTTCACCAAGTAATCCATAACCGCGGAAAAGACGGCTTCTCGAGAAGATTATCGCTGCAGGGTTGCACCAATTTAGCCGTACACGCAAGAATAACCCGCCAGATGGGGAGCTAACCCACCAAGCGAGGTACTCTACACAACTCAACTCTTCTTCGCATCAAGCCCAAAGAACCTTGGGCGCACGGCTAATCGAGCCCAGAAGAAAATGGACCCTCATAGCACTCTAAGAACGTGTCCCCCTATATGCCGACTACGAAAGTTCCACCCGGGTACCAAGGGCTCGCAAGATCATGCATGCAGCAAATGGAAAACCCGAACTAAATGAGGCGATTTGGACGAGATGCGAATCGAGTCAAATTGAGGGGGGCGCCCATACTCGCTTCCCACATGCGGGTAGTGCGCTCATCATGGATCAGTAGACAAGACCCTTTTCCTATTAGGGTCGACACTAGCAGGCCTCAAAACCACAAAGGGCCTCCTGCCGGTGCCTTATCATCAAATTATTATTTAACAATAACAGTAGCAAGATTGATTGATTGATTAAACATCGAGCCCCCAGAACATAAAAGTAATCTAGTAACGGAAAGTAACGGGTAACAGACTCGAGCAAAACAACCTAAGCATGATAGTAAGACAAGGGCAACAAGCAATGGTTATAGGTAGGGAGGTGAGGCAATATCAGGGTTCAGGGTATCATGTGATGGGTTCGTAACAGAAACAACTACTACTAAGGATAGCAGAAAGAATCAACGGAAAGAATCGGTAACAAGTGATGAAAGGCAGCCATATGGCAGCAAGTGAGTATACTTGCCTGAGATCCCGCAAGGTAGCAGAACTTGTCGTTGCTCACATCATCTCAACGTCCTATCCGGGAAGAAGCAACGAACCTCGAACAAACACCGGATGCAACAATTACTACTACGGCAAAAGATCCAACATGATCAAGATATGGATGCATGACAGGTTTAAAGATGCATCAAGGTAAACTAGTTGACAAGATAAACAGATTTAAATGGACCCATATGCAATTTGAGTTGCATATGAAAAACCCATGAATTACGGTTGAAACAATTGTTTTCCAACTAACCAATAGGTGAAAGTGGATTAGCATGATGCATGGATGAGGAAAACAGCAAAATAACAACATTAGAATCAAATTAAAATAGGGTGTAGCAATTTAGAATTTTATTATTAACTTAGGGAAATTTTGGGTGCCTTAAAGGGAGCACACAAGTATTTGTTGTTTTCAACCTTTTAAAATGTTCAAAACAAATAACAAAGTTGATATTTGAAAAGAACATCAAATTTTAGTTCGATTACATGTTTCACATTTTGAAATTGGACTTAGGATTATTTAATTATGAATTAAACAATATTAAATAATTTTTAATTGCATTAAACAAGAATTAAATGGTTTAGGCAATTTTAATTATTCAAAACAGAAAACAAAAATTATATTTGAATAGGTTAGTTAAAATGGTATTGAAAACATATTTTATTTGCATTTATTGGATTAGTAAATAAATAGTTATGGAATTTACAAATTAACATTTGAATTATTTAAATTTGAAGTTTAAATGCATTTGAAGTTTTCAAAACAGTACACAAATTGGATATTTGGAAAGTTTAGGAAATTTAGATCAGAATTCATATAAGGTTTGTATTTATTGGAATTAGAAAACAAAAGATATGGAATTTCAAAGTTTGGTTTTGATTCTGATTATTAAAAAGGAATTGGAATTTTTGGAAATGCGCAGAAAACTTTTGTCACGCAGCTGCACGCTACACACTGCCACTGCGTAGTGGGCCAGTGGCCAGCGTGGCCGTGCTGGTCTATGCCAGGTGGGCCGCTGCGCGCTGTGGAAGTAAAATTCCACAAAAAGGTGGGGTGCTGCGGCTGGGTTTCGAACCCAGGGCGCTAGCGCTGCGCTGACGGGATGGAACCAGTTGGGCTAGTGTTCGTTTCGTGTCAGTGTACGTGCGCGTTTGTTTTTCAGGCGAAAGGCCAAGCCTTGAGCTCTTGCTGTCAACTGACGAAACTGAACTCGTTTGTCAGTTAGCAGATACAGCAGAGATGGTAGCGACGCGGCGGCGCTCGCCGGAGTGCGGCCCGATGGCTGGCGGGCTCGCGTCGTGCGTGCTTGCTGGGTCCGTGGGGAGGCGTGCAGGAGATCGTGGAGGTGTTACACGGCGACGGCTACTGGTGGTGGAAGCATCTGCTGCTGGTTCGGAACGAACAAAACTGCGGTGACGCGCAGCCATGGCTGGAACACGTCGGAGCGGCCAAGGGAAAGGTACGGCGAACAACGAGAAGGGGGACGGCACGGAGGATGAGAGAGCTCACCTCGGAAACGCGGCGAGGTGATCGTGCGTGGCGTCGTTGACAGCGATGGTGACACGGCCGTGCGCTTGTCCGCGTCGAGGAAGGGGACGTAGATGGCCACCGGAGGAGGACGTGATCGCTCCGGCGAGAACGCAGCAGACCGGCCTCCTGCTCTCCAGCCCAGCATGGAGTAGATCAGCGCGAGGCTTCGGACGCTCTCCTGGCCGCCACGCTGCCGCGCTGCAGGCGAGACGCGACAAATTTTCGAGCTCGCGGTCATGGCGGACAAGGGCGCGGTCAGCAACGAGAAGAAGGTGCAGAGCCCCAAAGGGCTGGCTTTTTCGTGGAATCGGGAGGGGACCTTACCGGAGCGATGAATGGATGGCGGCAGTTGATCGAGTTTGTCCGCGACAGAAGGAAAATCGAAGGAAGCCAGCTGCGCCCGTTCTGAATTCGAGGAAGCTCTGGACGCCATGAGGCTGTTTCGGCTGGTTTTCGTGTTAGAGGAGGAAGATGGAAGTGGGGTGGTTCGTTTCCACCTCGCAGCTGGGCTCATGGGTGACTGTGGGGTGGCGGCGACGAGGGGATTCAAAGGGAGCTTCGGACGAGCGGCGACGGGAGAGAAGGAATTTCGGCGGCGGTGTCGAGGGGAGAGGGGCAGGATAGGTTAGGGCAGCGGCGCAGGTGCCCTAGGGGTCTTATAGGGCGAGGGAAGCCCTCCTGGCCGTCGCTGCGATACTGCTGCTGCCGTGGCAGCAGCGGATGCTGCTCCGTACGGAGGTAGACGACGGGGGCGGCTCGACTGAAGCGGTAAGTTGGCTCAGCGGGCTGGGCTGCGGGTTTAGATGCTTAGGTGGGCTGGGCCAGGCGGTAGATAGGTTAGTTGTTGCGCTGCGTTTTCTTTTATTTATTTTTCTCTTCTGTTTTTTTTTTGCTGAAAAGGTTTTGGAAGGAAATTGTTAAGGGTTTGGTTATTAAAAATTTCAGAAAAAATTAGTTTAAGCTAATTAGGTAAAGAGGAACCAATTTGTAAGATCGGATTTCAAAAATTTGATATTAAAAAAATGTTTGCATTTGAAACCAAATTGAATGAATTTTTAATATTAAACAAACCTTATTTAAAACAACATTTTTAATAGGGTTACCCCTAAGATTTAATTTGATTGAAAATTAGTTGATTGGCTTGTTAAGTTTATGAATTCAAAAGTGGTTATGTTTGAGGCATTTTGATTAGAAGATGGAGGTGATTTAATTAATTGATTGAAAATAGTTGTTTGAGTTAAACCCAACAAGTTAATGAATGACTTGATTTGAATTTTTGAGTTAGTTATTAGGGTTTGTTAACAATAGGGACAAATTTATTTAGCAGGCAATTTGTTTAAAACAATTTTCAAACTATTGAAAACAAATGAGTGGTTTAGTTTGCAAGTTTGAAATTGCAAATTTTTGAGCAAGGGTGAAAGTTTAAATTGTTTTGAAATTTCAGTTGTGATGCAAACATGGTGCAATGCAATGTGATGCATATGATGCAAGCAAACAAACAAGTAACACCCCAGGTGTTACAGACGACACCACTAACAAGGGATTGCGCCCTCGCAATCCACCTGCTAACCCGGGAGGGGAAAGAAGTTCGACTATCGATTCTTCGTGCTTCCGGTTGATCTCCTCGACACCACTAACAAGGTTTCTCGACACCACTAACAAGGGATTCTTGCTCGGAGTGACGACGATGTTCTTCCACCAGGAATCTTCCGATGATCGAACCTATTAGGTCAAGGGCTCAGAAAACGTCCACCCACGTAGGATCCTAACACTTTGAAAGATAGACAAGGGGGGAAGAGACACCAAAACAAATAAGATGGGAGGGGAAATAGAATAGGGATAAGGAGAAAACAAGAATCCTATTGAGATGTTTTTCCAAAATAGTTTAGCAGAAATAGTTTTGACACTCTAGAAACAACGACCGTTAGCGAGGTTATCCTACAGGCTTTGCGGACCCGTTGCTTCGATAACCATTCGTATCGAAACAATATCGGGAATCGGAACCAAGGCTCTGATACCATTTGTGACGCCCCGAGATCGGGCACTATGCAGATTTCAGCATTCCCGCCAAATCCGCATAATAACCGATTCCAGGTTGCCATTTATGATAACATTACAATAGTTCGCGAATAATCCACAAGTACAACAGAAACAGATAGATACAAGATGACTCAAACGAGCCGGGTTACATCTGATACATTACAAAGATCCAGATAACAGCGGAAGAAAACAACATAGCGTCCGGCTACGGACAAGATCCAAATTGGACTAAGAGTCCTGAAGATAACCGAAGGCGTCCAATCCCTGCCCAGGCCAAGCCGGAGGGATTCCCAAGCTAACGTCGTCAGACTTCAAACTTGTTGACTGCAATTTGGAATTTGCAGCCACGAAAGAGATTCGTGGGTCAGTACGGTTAAGTACTGGCAAGGGGGATAAAACCCATACTCACAAGTTACCGGCGTAGCCAGTCATCACAAGATACAAATACTTTAGGATCAACGGAAAGGAAGGGGGTTATTGCAAATAAGCGACAGCAGGCTGCACTAACCAACTACAGAGACTCTATTACTTCCAACTATCAGAAAGGGGATAAGATCGAGTAATAGTAACCAACTGAAAGATAACTTCAAACGAACCCGTCCTGGATCTCGCCCCTTATCCAAAGAAGCAATCCGAAGATAACTCACCCAGTTGATTAATGATGGTTCAGATTATTGTGTCAATAAGCCTATTACTAGTCAAGTTGTTAATCATTGGGTGAAAGGTTGTTATTCATTAGGTTTAAGTTGTCCTGAGTACTTGTTAGCCATTACTTTCACCAAGTAATCCATAACCGCGGAAAACACGGCTTCTCGAGAAGATTATCCCTGCAGGGTTGCACCAATTTAGCCGTACACGCAAGAATAACCCGCCAGATGGGGAGCTAACCCACCAAGCGAGGTACTCTACACAACTCAACTCTTCTTCGCATCAAGCCCAAAGAACCTTGGGCGCACGGCTAATCGAGCCCAGAAGAAAATGGACCCTCATAGCACTCTAAGAACGTGTCCCCCTATATGCCGACTACGAAAGTTCCACCCGGGTACCAAGGGCTCGCAAGATCATGCATGCAGCAAATGGAAAACCCGAACTAAATGAGGCGATTTGGACGAGATGCGAATCGAGTCAAATTGAGGGGGGCGCCCATACTCGCTTCCCACATGCGGGTAGTGCGCTCATCATGGATCAGTAGACAAGACCCTTTTCCTATTAGGGTCGACACTAGCAGGCCTCAAAACCACAAAGGGCCTCCTGCCGGTGCCTTATCATCAAATTATTATTTAACAATAACAGTAGCAAGATTGATTGATTGATTAAACATCGAGCCCCCAGAACATAAAAGTAATCTAGTAACGGAAAGTAACGGGTAACAGACTCGAGCAAAACAACCTAAGCATGATAGTAAGACAAGGGCAACAAGCAATGGTTATAGGTAGGGAGGTGAGGCAATATCAGGGTTCAGGGTATCATGTGATGGGTTCGTAACAGAAACAACTACTACTAAGGATAGCAGAAAGAATCAACGGAAAGAATCGGTAACAAGTGATGAAAGGCAGCCATATGGCAGCAAGTGAGTATACTTGCCTGAGATCCCGCAAGGTAGCAGAACTTGTCGTTGCTCACATCATCTCAACGTCCAATCCGGGAAGAAGCAACGAACCTCGAACAAACACCGGATGCAACAATTACTACTACGGCAAAAGATCCAGCATGATCAAGATATGGATGCATGACAGGTTTAAAGATGCATCAAGGTAAACTAGTTGACAAGATAAACAGATTTAAATGGACCCATATGCAATTTGAGTTGCATATGAAAAACCCATGAATTATGGTTGAAACAATTGTTTTCCAACTAACCAATAGGTGAAAGTGGATTAGCATGATGCATGGATGAGGAAAACAGCAAAATAACAACATTAGAATCAAATTAAAATAGGGTGTAGCAATTTAGAATTTTATTATTAACTTAGGGAAATTTTGGGTGCCTTAAAGGGAGCACACAAGTATTTTTTGTTTTCAACCTTTTAAAATGTTCAAAACAAATAACAAAGTTGATATTTGAAAAGAACATCAAATTTTAGTTGGATTACATGTTTCACATTTTGAAATTGGACTTAGGATTATTTAATTATGAATTAAACAATATTAAATAATTTTTAATTGCATTAAACAAGAATTAAATGGTTTAGGCAATTTTAATTATTCAAAACAGAAAACAAAAATTATATTTGAATAGGTTAGTTAAAATGGTATTGAAAACATATTTTATTTGCATTTATTGGATTAGTAAATAAATAGTTATGGAATTTACAAATTAACATTTGAATTATTTAAATTTGAAGTTTAAATGCATTTGAAGTTTTCAAAACAGTACAAAAATTGGATATTTGGAAAGTTTAGGAAATTTAGATCAGAATTCATATAAGGTTTGTATTTATTGGAATTAGAAAACAAAAGATATGGAATTTCAAAGTTTGGTTTTGATTCTGATTATTAAAAAGGAATTGGAATTTTTGGAAATGCGCAGAAAACTTTTGTCACGCAGCTGCACGCTACACACTGCCACTGCGCAGTGGGCCAGTGGCCAGCGTGGCCGTGCTGGTCTATGCCAGGTGGGCCGCTGCGCGCTGTGGAAGTAAAATTCCACAAAAAGGTGGGGTGCTGCGGCTGGGTTTCGAACCCAGGGCGCTAGCGCTGCGCTGACGGGATGGAACCAGTTGGGCTAGTGTTCGTTTCGTGTCAGTGTACGTGCGCGTTTGTTTTTCAGGCAAAAGGCCAAGCCTTGAGCTCTTGCTGTCAACTGACGAAACTGAACTCGTTTGTCAGTTAGCAGATACAGCAGAGATGGTAGCGACGCGGCGGCGCTCGCCGGAGTGCGGCCCGATGGCTGGCGGGCTCGCGTCGTGCGTGCTTGCTGGGTCCGTGGGGAGGCGTGCAGGAGATCGTGGAGGTGTTACACGGCGACGGCTACTGGTGGTGGAAGCATCTGCTGCTGGTTCGGAACGAACACAACTGCGGTGACGCGCAGCCATGGCTGGAACACGTCGGAGCGGCCAAGGGAAAGGTACGGCGAACAACGAGAAGGGGGACGGCACGGAGGATGAGAGAGCTCACCTCGGAAACGCGGCGAGGTGATCGTGCGTGGCGTCGTTGACAGCGATGGTGACACGGCCGTGCGCTTGTCCGCGTCGAGGAAGGGGACGTAGATGGCCACCGGAGGAGGACGTGATCGCTCCGGCGAGAACGCAGCAGACCGGCCTCCTGCTCTCCAGCTCAGCATGGAGTAGATCAGCACGAGGCTTCGGACGCTCTCCTGGCCGCCACGCTGCCGCGCTGCAGGCGAGACGCGACAAATTTTCGAGCTCGCGGTCATGGCGGACAAGGGCGCGGTCAGCAACGAGAAGAAGGTGCAGAGCCCCAAAGGGCTGGCTTTTTCGTGGAATCGGGAGGGGACCTTACCGGAGCGATGAATGGATGGCGGCAGTTGATCGAGTTTGTCCGCGACAGAAGGAAAATCGAAGGAAGCCAGCTGCGCCCGTTCTGAATTCGAGGAAGCTCTGGACGCCATGAGGCTGTTTCGGCTGGTTTTCGTGTTAGAGGAGGAAGATGGAAGTGGGGTGGTTCGTTTCCACCTCGCAGCTGGGCTCATGGGTGACTGTGGGGTGGCGGCGACGAGGGGATTCAGAGGGAGCTTCGGACGAGCGGCGACGGGAGAGAAGGAATTTCGGCGGCGGTGTCGAGGGGAGAGGGGCAGGATAGGTTAGGGCAGCGGCGCAGGTGCCCTAGGGGTCTTATAGGGCGAGGGAAGCCCTCCTGGCCGTCGCTGCGATACTGCTGCTGCCGTGGCAGCAGCGGATGCTGCTCCGTATACGGAGGTAGACGACGGGGGCGGCTCGACTGAAGCGGTAAGTTGGCTTAGCGGGCTGGGCTGCGGGTTTAGATGCTTAGGTGGGCTGGGCCAGGCGGTAGATAGGTTAGTTGTTGCGCTGCGTTTTCTTTTATTTATTTTTCTCTTCTGTTTTTTTTTTTGCTGAAAAGGTTTTGGAAGGAAATTGTTAAGGGTTTGGTTATTAAAAATTTCAGAAAAAATTAGTTTAAGCTAATTAGGTAAAGAGGAACCAATTTGCAAGATTGGATTTCAAAAATTTGATATTAAAAAAATGTTTGCATTTGAAACCAAATTGAATGAATTTTTAATATTAAACAAACCTTATTTAAAACAACATTTTTAATAGGGTTACCCCTAAGATTTAATTTGATTGAAAATTAGTTGATTGGCTTGTTAAGTTTATGAATTCAAATGTGGTTATGTTTGAGGCATTTTGATTAGAAGATGGAGGTGATTTAATTAATTGATTGAAAATAGTTGTTTGAGTTAAACCCAACAAGTTAATGAATGACTTGATTTGAATTTTTGAGTTAGTTATTAGGGTTTGTTAACAACAGGGACAAATTTATTTAGCAGGCAAATTGTTTAAAACAATTTTCAAACTATTGAAAACAAATGAGTGGTTTAGTTTGCAAGTTTGAAATTGCAAATTTTTGAGCAAGGGTGAAAGTTTAAATTGTTTTGAAATTTCAGTTGTGATGCAAACATGGTGCAATGCAATGTGATGCATATGATGCAAGCAAACAAACAAGTAACACCCCAGGTGTTACAGTACGTTTATGTACTGACCCCTTTGGGGCTGTGGTTTCCGCAGACCTACGTTTCCGAGGATCTACATGGTGGCTACTACGTGGAGTATGACGAGACTGCTGACGAGTAGATAGCGGACCCGGGCAGGATCCGAGACTTCGTGGATGGGCTCCGTCTTTTCGTTTCCGGCCTCTTAGGCCTATTTGGTTCTTGTCTGTACTCAGACATGTTGAATGCTTCCGCTGTGATGTAATGATGAATTGTTGGGGCATGTGCCCTCTGAATGATTGTATTTGCTATCTCTGCTCTAATGAGAGCCATTTGCAAGTTATTTCAATCTTTTGTGTCGTAGAAATCTGTTGTGATATCAGTTGTTCAACGCCGTTGACGTACCATGTGTGTATGGTTTGAAGTACGTCGACGGAAGTGCCCTTGATCTCTAGTGGATAGTTTACATCGACGATGGAATAGCAGGGCTTGTGTTGTCGCGCATAAGCGCAGGCCTACCAGGAAGCTGGGACATGGGAGCAGTTATGCCCCATAATCCAAGCATCTGCTATCCAGTTCGTACGGTGAGTATTCCCTAGAAATCAGGGTGCGACAAATGGTATCAGAGCCTGTCTGCCTGTAGGATCCCTTTTTACTGGTCGCAGTTGAGTCTAGAAACTATTTTGTAGCTATATAGGAAAATTGAAACGTGAGAGTAGGAATTCTGTTCTTTTTCTTCTTTTCCCCACCCTCCCTCCCTTTTCTGGTAAGCAAGTGCAACGTTGTTTTTCCCTTCTCATCTAAACTTTCAAGTTAGGATTTCACGAATCCTGGTTTCTCTAGGATGGTTATATCTACTAGACCATAGGAATGGAGGTGGTTGTGACATGATTTATCATGTTGCCTACTCATGATTGAGAACGGAGGCGTGTAAGCCCCGGAAGCAGATCCTCTATTCCTTAAGCAGTAGATATTGATCCTTTAGAAGCCCGGATGGGTTTTCCATAGTACCTCAGGAGTTTTGTTCTCGTTTTCCCCGATGTTGATATCCTGTTCTTCTCAACATCCTTTTCGTCCGTTGAAATCTTGTTGTTGTTTTCCACT
Organism: Alopecurus myosuroides; assembly: GCA_028641055.1. Taxonomy (NCBI): domain Eukaryota; kingdom Viridiplantae; phylum Streptophyta; class Magnoliopsida; order Poales; family Poaceae; genus Alopecurus; species Alopecurus myosuroides. The sequence continues at coordinate 129,512,043 of CM054057.1, read as the reverse complement.
TCAATTCTTCTACCGGCGTCTAATCAAAACTTCCTCGTAAACTCTTATCCAGTTAAAGTGTTATTTCATACCGGAGAATCACATTCCTTTGTGTCAACAATCTTTTCCACAACATACAACCCAATTCTGGTTCCACTAAGCAATCAAAACTCTGTTCACTCCCCGGGATCTCAAATGTTGACTTCCAAGATAAGTAAGAACAATCCAATAATAATGGGAGGCCACATATTTCTCGTTACTCTCATGTTGATGATTCTGACATTGATGTCATCCTTGGTGTTCCATTGATGTCAATAACTTCGTTTCAACCTTATTCCAGATAGTCTATTCTCCAAATGAATCAAATTCTATCCAGCTATACACCCTCAATGCAAAACCTCTCCCATTACTTGAAAATGTTCCGGTGGTTTACTAATTCCCTGACGTCTATCCAAGGTGCACAATGTGTTTCACGTGTCACAAGAAGTTTCCGGACCTTTTCTTTTCTCAGTAGGAATCTCGGGGCGCGATTCCTTCAAGGGGGGGGGGGGCGTTTTGTAACATCCCAAGTCTGAAAAATAGCCATTAGAATGTTTGCTCCCTGTTATTTTATGTTTTGCATCATGGCATCATGTTGATTGCATCTGTTTTGTTTGTTTTCCATTTGTTTTCCTCTGTTTTCAGTTGTTTTCCAACTGTTTTCATTTGTTTTCCTTTGTTTTCTATTTGAATTTCAAACCAAAATTCAAACCTTTTGTTTCATCCTTGTGATGTTACAATTTCTAAAATGTTATTTCAAATAAAAACAACCAAATTGCTTTCATTTTATTCCTTGTTAATCACCCATTAAATTGTTGGTTTAATCAAACCATTAATCCAATCAAATAATTCTAAAACATTTTCAAATTCAAACCAAGGCTAAAAACCAGTACCTTTTTGAATCCATGATTTCCACCAAACAATTATAAACTTTAACTCATTTTAAACCTAGGGGTAACCCTATTGAAAATGATTCTGTTTTTCTAATATAATTAATATTGGAAATTTCATTCAATTTGGTTTCAAATATAAACAACATTTTAACTTTCAAACTTTTAAAAATCCACCTTGGCAATGGGTTGCTATTGGTATAAACAACCTAATCTAATTTTTCCAAAATTTTTACCACCTTAAAAACCAATCCAAAGTTTCCATTTGCTTGTGCTACAAAAAAAAACAGTAAAACAAAAAAATACAAAAAGAGAAAGGGGGCAGCAGCTATCTACCTCCCAGCCCAGCCCACCAAATTTTCCAGTTGGCCCAGTACCTGTCGCTTTCTTCCTCCTCCTGGTGATGTCACCTGTACGACCTACAGGAGAACCCTTCGATCAACTCCCCACCCCCTGGATGCCATGCCGTACAAGGGTTTCTTCCCCCTTAAAGCACCACCTTCCCCCCTCTGCCCCTCAACCCTAGTCCCATTCCTCTAGCGCCGCCAGCCCCTTTTTTTTTCCTCTTCCCCCTCGAGTCTTTCTCTGAACTACTGAACCACCGTGAGCTCACCGAGACCACCTCTGTTCCCCGTCACCGTCCCATCCCCTTGGTCGCCTCGAGGGGCCTCAGAGGAGTGAAATGGAAACGTTGATGTCCCCTGATGCTCACCGTCCACTCGCCTCACGCCGGGAGAGCTCGTAGTGGCCGCGCCGTGCCGGAGAAGCCCGCCGTTTCTCTGCTCCGTCGGCTGAACGTCTACATCGCGGTGAGCCTCTGCTACCCCCCTTCCCCTCTCTCCTATCTTCCCTCCGCTGCACACGCCCACATCCTAGCAGCACGCCGCACCTCCACCGCGCGGACTGCTCCCGTGAGCAGCAAGCCAGCGGCCGCCGGCCGCCCTGTCGTTCCCGTCGGAATTCAGAACAGAACCTGAAACCAAAGTTCAGTTAACCTCCGTAGCCACGTTATCTTCCAACGCACCCCGTATCTGTCACAACAGCAGAAGCAGCGTACTGGTTCCACCCCTCTCGCGCGCGGATCAAGTCCTGGGGTCGAACCCCAGGGGCGCACCAACCCCACTTTTTCCCTTTTATTCCCGCACCGCCAGCGTGGCCCCGGGGCCCGCTCGTCAGCGCCTCTGGCTGGCTAGCCCCGCGGTAACAACCGTTTTCCTGCACAATTCCTTTTAACACTAAGTCCCTAAAAATAACAATTTGGTCCTCCATCTTAATCTGTTAATAACTTTTTAATTATGCCTCCAAATCAAAAACTCTAAATATGGTTGTTGCTCCAAATTTAATCATCTATCCAAATAATCCTTTTGTTTACTGTTTTGACAATTTCAAATGCAATTAAATTTCAAATTTGAATAATTCAAATGCAATTTCTTAAATTCAATAACTAATTATTTATTAATCCAACAAATGCAAATAAAATATGTTTTCCATACCATTTTGCATAACCTTTTCAAATATAATTTTTGTTTCGTGTTTTGAATAATTAAAATTGCCTAAACAATTTAATCCTTGTTTAATTCAATTAAAATTGCTAAAATCATAACTTGCTCAAAATAATTTATTTTTGAACATGCAAAATATGTTTTCAAACCATCAAAGTGTGAACTTTTCAATTGTGAATTTAACTTTATGGTTTGAACAAATAAAATTCAATCAATATTTAAGCTTGTTTGAAATTCAATTACAACTTGTTTAATATTGTTTAATTCATAATAAATTCATCCTAATTCAAATTTCAAAATGTGAAACATGTAATCCAACTAAAATTTGATGTTCTCTTCAAATATAAACTTTGTTATTTGTTTTGGACACTTTAACTTGATGAAAACAACAATTACTTGTGTGGCAAGTCTAAGTAACCAAAATTTCCAAACTTAAATAATTAATTCCTTAACTTGTTTTATTCCTTTTCCATTTGCATCTAACTTGATTACTTTATTGTTCTTCATCATGCATGCATCATATTTAACTACTTACACTTGTTAATCAAATGTAGCTCATTGCTTCAACCTAAACCATTTGCATCCATATGCAATTCACATTGCATATGGGTCCAATTAAATTGTGTTATTTTGTCAAGTAGTTTATTTTGATGCATCTATTAACTTGACATGCATCATCCCATGTTTGTGCACCTATGCCATTATATTGATTGTTTATCTTTCTGCAATGGTTGTTTGCTTCTTCTCGGATAAACGACGACGTTGAGACCGACGATACTTACGACACCCCTTCTAAGGATTTTAGCTCAGTACCAGGCTACTGGGTTTGCAGGCAAGTTATCACTCACATGAACCACTGTGTTCCTTTCAACATTGGTTACCGATACTTTCCGTTGTTCCTTTTCTGCTAGCCTTAGTAGTAGTTGTTTCTGTTACGAACCCATCACATGAATCCCTTAACCTTGATATTGCCTCACCTCCACTCCTATCACCCCTTTGGTTGAGCCAGTGTCTTACTAGCATGCTTAGGTTGTTTTGCTCGAGTCTGTTACCCGTTACTTTCTGTTTCTACTTCTTTATGTTCTGGGGGCTCGATGTTAATCAATCAATCCTGTTAATGCTAATGGTAATAATAATAATTTGATGATAAGGCACCGGCAGGAGGCCCTGTGTGGTTTTGAAGCCTGCTAGTGTCGACCCTAATAGGAAAAGGGTCTTGTCTACCGATCCATGATGAGCGCACTAACCGCATGTGGGAAGCGAGTATGGGCGCCCCCCTCAATTTGATTCGATTCGCATCTCGTCCAAATCGCCTCATTTAGTTCGTGTGTTCTATTTGCCGCATGCATGTTTTTGCGAGCCCAGGCCAGGGTGGAACTTTTGTAGTCGGCATATAGGGGGACACGGTCTTAGAGTGCTATGAGGGTCCCTTTTCTTCGGGGCTTGATTATCCGTGCGCCCAAGGTTCTTTGGGCTTGATGCGAAGAAGAGTCGAGTTGTGTTGAGTGCCCCGCTTGGTGGGTTAGCTTCCCATCTGGCGGGTTATTCATGCGTGTACGGCCAAATTGGTGCAACCCTGCAGGGATAATCTTCTCGAGAAGCCGTGTTTTCCGCGGTTATGGATTACTTGGTGAAAGTACTGGCTAACAAGTACTCATGACAACTTAAACATAATGATCAAACATGTTACACCCCATGATTAATAACTTGACTAGTAATAGGCTTATTGACACAATAATTTGAACCATCATTATTACAACTGTGTGAGTTATCCTCGGATTGCTTCTTTGGATAAGGGGCGAGATCCAGGATGGGTTTGTTTGAAGTTATCTTTCAGTTGGTTACAATCCTCGATCTTATCTTCTTTCTGTTAGCCGGAAGTGGTAGAGTCTCTGTAGTTGGTTAGTGCAGCCAGTTGCAGCATCGTTTATATCCCCTTTCTTCCGTTGAACCCAAGGCATCTGTGCTTGGTGTTGACGGGTTACACTTTGGTGAACTGTGAGTCTTGCTTGCCAGTACGTTTATGTACTGACCCCTTTGGGGCTGTGGTTTCCGCAGACCTACGTTTCCGAGGATCTACATGGTGGCTACTACGTGGAGTATGACGAGACTGCTGACGAGTAGATAGCGAACCCGGGCAGGATCCGAGACTTCGTGGATGGGCTCCGTCTTTTCGTTTCCGGCCTCTTAGGCCTATTTGGTTCTTGTCTGTACTCAGACATGTTGAATGCTTCCGCTGTGATGTAATGATGAATTGTTGGGGCATGTGCCCTCTGAATGATTGTATTTGCTATCTCTGCTCTAATGAGAGCCATTTGCAAGTTATTTCAATCTTTTGTGTCGTAGAGATCTGTTGTGATATCAATTGTTCAACGCCGTTGACGTACCATGTGTGTATGGTTTGAAGTACGTCGACGGAAGTGCCCTTGATCTCTAGTGGATAGTTTACATCGACGATGGAATAGCAGGGCTTGTGTTGTCGCGCATAAGCGCAGGCCTACCAGGAAGCTGGGACGTGGGAGCAGTTATGCCCCATAATCCAAGCATCTGCTATCCAGTTCGTACGGTGAGTATTCCCTAGAAATCAGGGTGCGACAAAAGCTTTTATATGAACTGATAATTTCTATAATGTTAGTGCCATTTGTGGTCTTGACTCTCAAATCTTTGCAAATTGTCTTAAAGTATGTGCCTCCGACCTTGATATTGCTAAAAAGGAGTTGAGCAAGTATCATGCACCTTATAAAGGTATTGTTCCTGCTAGAAATATAGAAGTGCATAATGTTAATCCTGCTCTGCCTCAGCCTTATATTGAGAAAATGTTTTTCCCTGCTAAGGTAAAAGAACACTCTATTGTAGCTAGTGTGGTTAACAAGAGTATAAAGACATCTATTGAACCTGATAAACAAAAAACTGTTGAACACGTAGTAGCTATAGTTAAAGATCTTGTCTGTGGAAATGTAGAGGATGAACATATTGTCTTCTGTGAGGATGCTTCTAATATTGCTTCACATCCAAATAGACCTAAGAAAACTAGTGTTCTTGTGTTTTCTATTAATATTGGTGATCATTGCTATTATGGTTTGTGTGATATTGGTGCAAGTTCTAGTGCTATTTCTTATGAGCTTTATAAAGAAATTATGCATGAAATTGGTTCTTGTGAGCTTGAGGATATGGATGTGGTTATTCAGCTTGCTAATAGAGAAACTATCTTTCCGATTGGTATTGTTAGGGATGTGGAAGTTTTATGTGGTAAAACTAAATATCCTACTGATTTTCTAGTACTGGGTAAAGCTGCTAGTAAAACTTGTCCTATTATCTTTGGTAGACCTTTCTTGAACACTTGTGGTGCTGTTATAGATTGTAAGAAGGAGAAAATATTGACTAAATTTGATGGAAAATCTTATGAGTTTAATTTCTCCAAATTTTCTAGAGCTCCTTATGAATCTGAATTGCCTAATGAAAATTTTAGAGTTGAACATTTTCCTCTATTTCTCTTACTCCTAATAATGCTTTGCAGCAATATATGAAGAACCATGAAAGTGAGATATTTATGGAAGAGAGAAATGCGATTGACGATATTCTTCTTCGTCAACCCGTGACACTGAAACATAATTTACCTGTGGAAGACTTGGGTACCACATTACCACCCAAAGAGGATCCTGTTTTTTATTTAAAACCTCTACCTTATGATCTTAAATATGCTTATATAGATGATAAGAAAATATATCCTGTTATTATTAGTTCTAAACTTTGAGGAGAAGAAGAGGAAAGATTATTGGGAATATTGAAGAAACACCGTGGAGCTATTGGATATACTCTTGATGATTTCAAAGGGATTTCTCCCACTATATGTCAGCATGTTATTAATATTGAACCAGATGGAAAGACAGTAGTTGAACATCAACGCCGTTTAATTCCTAAGATGAAGGAAGTGGTAAGAAATAAGGTATTAAAACTCATTGATGCTCGTATTATTTTTACTATTGCTGATAGTAGATGGGTAAGCCTTGTGCATTGTGTCCCTAAGAAGGGAGGAATGATTGTTCTACCTAATGAAAATAATGAGTTTATTCCTCAAATAGTAGTAGTTGGTTATAGAATATGCATTGATTTTAGGAAAGTAAAAAAGGTTACAAAGAAATATCATTATCCTTTGCCTTTTATTGATCAAATGCTAGAGAGGTTCTCTAAGAAAACTCATTTTTCTTTCTTGATGGATATTCTAGGTTTTCTCAAATTTCTGTTAGGGCAACTGATAAAGAGAAAACAACCTTTACTTGTCCTTATGGTACTTATGCTTATAGACGTATGACTTTTGGTTTGTGTAATGCTCCTGCTACGTTTCAAAGATGCATGTCTGCTATTTTTAAAGTTTTTGTGAAGAAATTGTGGAATTCTTCATGGACGATTTCTCCGTCTATGGACCTTCTTTTGATAACTGCTTGCACAACCTTGATAAAGTTTTGCAGAGATGTGAGGAAACTAATCTTGTTCTTAATTGGGAGAAATGTCACTTTATGGTGAATGAAGGAATTGTTCTTGGGCATAAAATTTATGAAAAGAGGTATTGAAGTTGACAGAGCTAAAGTGGAAGCAAGAGAGAAAATGCACTGTCCCAAGGATGTTAAAGGTATTTGTAGTGTTCTTGGTCATGCTGGTTTTTATATGAGGTTTATTAAAGATTTCTCTAAAATATCAAACCCTCTTACTAATCTTGTTTAAAAATACGTACCTTTTCTTTTTGATGATGATTGTAAGGAAGCTTTTGAAACTTTGTCTTTAACTAATGCTCCTATTGTTCAACCACCTGATTGGATTTACCTTTTGAAATTATGTGTGATGCTAGTGATTTTGCTGTAGGTGCTGTTCTTGGACAACGAGTAGATAAGAAATTGAATGTTATTCATTATGCTAGTAAGACTCTTGATGCTGCTCAAAAGAATTATGCTACTACTGAAAAAGAGTTCTTAGCCTTAGTTTTTGCTTGTGATAAGTTTAGACCTTATATTGTTGATTCAAAAGTTACTATTCACACTGATCATGCTGCTATTAGATACCTTATGGAAAAGAAAGATGCTAAGACTAGATTTATTAGATGGGTGCTTCTTTTACAAGAGTTGTATTTGCATATTGTGGATAGGAAGGGTGCTAAAAATTCTGTTGCTGATAACTTGTGTAGATTGGAAAATAATGCTTATGACCCTATTCTTGTTAATGATAGTTTTCCAAATGAACAGTTGGCTGCAATAAAGGTAAACTCCCAAGATAGTACATGGTATGCAGATTATGCTAACTTTATTGTTTCCAAGTATTTGCCTCCAATATTTACAGCTCAACAAAGAAGAAAATTCTTTTATGATTTGAGGCATTATTTTTGGGATGAACCACACTTATATAAAGAAGGAGTAGATGGTCATCATCAAGATCGTCATCGTAATCGTCATCATCATCATCATCAGCACCATCACCCTCACCATCCATCTGCATCCCGCTGTAACCATTAGGGTTCTATACCGTTGTTCTTCACTAGATCTCTCCCAGTGTGGATTACTTTTTAGTAGTCGATGCTTGTGAGATTTATCGGTGTTTACACTATATGACCAGATTGTTATTCATCAATATATCACCTCTGATTATGATCCATATGATGTCTTGTGAGTAGTTCGTTTAGTTCTTGAGGACATGGAGAACTCAAGATGTTAGTAGTGGAATTATGTTGAAGTAATATCTAGTGGTTTGATATTTAAGTTGTGGTGTTATTCTTCTAATGGTGTCATGTGAACATCGACTACATGATACTTCACCTTTATGGGCCTAGGAGGATGCATTGTGTATTTGGCTACTAATTGTGGGATTGCCGGAGCGACCGAAACCTAAACCCCCGTTAGAATATCGATGCACGAGGGAGTGTAGGATTCCAGAGTTTTAAGGCTATGGTTAGATTTATCTTAATTACTTTCTTGTAATTGCGGATGCTTGCAAGGGGTTTAATCAAAAGTAGGTATTAGTCCTAGTTGGGCGATGCATTAGCATAGGTTCACCCACACAACAGCTATCAAAATAATAAATATTAATCAACTGTATGAAACGAAAGCGCTTGACGAAGTTCCCATGTGTCCTCGAAAATGTTTGGTAATCATAAGTAGAAGAACCGTCTTGTTCTTTGCTCTCAAAAGGATTGGGCAACTCACTGCAATTATATTTAATGTGTTTTATTTACTCGCACTTTATTTATCTGCTATATCAAAAACCATCAAAAACCGTTTTGCTAATGTTTACAGTGTATCCTCTATGCAACCTGCTTGTCAACACCTTCTGCTCCTCGTTGGGTTCGACACTCTTATTTATCGAAAGTATTACGATACACCCCCTATACTTGTGGGTCATCAGCGAGCGGATCTGATATCTTCTCTGGTAGGCGGAGCCTCTTCCCCAATGGCTCGAAAAGTTGATGTAGAAGTCAAGTAGCTCGATTCCCTCCTTCGTCTCCGCAGCACTGGCGTCGCGCCCACGCCCTCCATGCCGACAGGGCCCGCAGCCACGCTCACGCGCTCCATGCCCACGTCATCCGCGTCCGCGTCCACACGCTCCAGTAGGTTCCGCCTCCTCGTTGTTGGCTCCACGACCACCACCTCCACGTCCACGCGCACGCGCTCCAGCAGATTCAACTTCATAGTTATTGGCTCCGCGCCCACACCCACGCACTCCAGCAGATTACGCCTCCTTGTTGTTGGCTCCGCGACCACCACCTCCACGTCCACGCGCACACGCTCCAGTAGCTTCAACTTCATAGTTATTTGCTCCACAGCCATGCCCACTGCGTCCACGCCCTCCACGCCCACGAGGAGCTCTCGCCATGGCTACAAATAGGTAAAAATTCAACATGATAAATAAAGTATACACACAAACTTAAAGTGTAGACATCAAAAAATAAATTTAATACAACTACAAAATTTAAAGTGCAAACAACAAAAAAATTCAACACTGTAAATGCAATACAACCTAATACTGACAACAAATTTAAAGTGTAAACATTAAAAAATACAACCTAATACTACTACTCCCTTCGTCCTGGTGTATAGGGCACAATACCAAAATCATGCAGTCTCATCCGTTAGGCACATTTTGCATTAATTCTCTTCTAATTAGTGGGTGGTTGCCTCTCTCTACACCTCTACACCAATGCATGTAATGTTTAAACCATAATGAATGAATATCTAGGTCCAAGAGAATTGCTATATGTGACCTATACACATGGACGGAGGGACCAACTAGGGTTTGGTGACTTCGGATTAAACCAACATCAAAAAAACAAAAATTCTAATACCAAAATCCAACTAGGGTTTGGTGACTTAGGATTAAACCAACATTGACAAAAAAAAAGAACCATCTAGATTTGATGAACTATGGTTTGCACCCCGACATGAACTATCTAATAACTAACATACACATGGCACATAGATTTGATGAACTAGGGGTGGGTGATAAATTAGTGTTTGCACTACACTAGGATTTTCCACATGTGATAGTACATAGAGAAGAGGATGAACTAGGGATCGGGATGAACTATGGGTAGAGATGAAAAAAGAGAGGGGAATTTCTAGAATAATAAAAATCCACGATCTGAACCACAAGAAAAAAGGGAAAAGAGGGGCATACTTTTATAACTCCAAGGGGAACCAAATCCCTAGCCAAAGATCTCTGATCTGCTCGATTTGTGACTAGATTGTAGAGGGAACTATAAGGATACCCCGCGTGTTGCGGCGGAGATCCTTTATAGTAAATGGCATGTGTGTTTTTTAGTTTCTCAACCTCCTTTTCGAAAAACAAACAACATGATACATTGTATAGTCTAAAGAAATATGAAAATTTCGGTTGATCATACTCGAGATACTAAATTTTACAGACATGCGATGCATATTATTAATCATTAGTTTAAAAAATGGATGGTTTAAGAAATGTATGATATGTATCTTGCATAAATCGTTAAATTAAAAAATGGATGGTTCAAAAAAATATATGATATGTAGCTTGCATGTAATAATTAATAAATATTAGTAGAGATGACATGGACAATTGATTGGCTAAGAGAATGGATGATGTGGATAGCTTGCATGTTGAGATAGAAAAAATCATTAATGCATGTTAGTGGAGTTTTGCTTTATAAGAAGTATAGATAGATATGGAGAACCGGAGGGGAGGGAGAAGAGAAGAGAAAACGGGTTGGAATAGGGATGGGTGCAGGACGCACGGTTTAACTTATTCTCCCGCTTAACGCCACAACCACCCGGATTTCCTCATCCACATTGACACGGTGTAACGCATCCGTTATGCTAGAGAGCATAACGTCTTATAGGCAGACGTTATGAAATAGGGTTGTTTTTTAGGGCCTATTTGGATTGAAGTATTTTTAAAGAAACTTTGGAAGATTTCAATCCATAGTATTCTTTCCTATGCAATGCCTTTGGATCAAAAGAATGACACCTATAAAATTCCTATATATTTTATTCCTACACGTCAATTCCATAGGAATTTCAACATCCACTCTAACCTCTTTTTTACACTCATTCGCGTAGTATCAAGACAACTTTCCTGTGGTTCCATCCAAATGACTGTTTGCACAGTTTTTCTCTGTTTTGTAATCTTATATTTTGCATCTACAATCTTGTCAAATTCCTACGTTTTCACATTTCTCTGTTTTGTAATCCTGTGATCCAACAAAGCCCTTAATATTTTGATTCAGAGGTGATTTTGCTATGCCAAAAAGGTTATTTATGTGAAATTTCGCTGAATCCGGCTCCTCCTTCGTATCAGCTTTCATTCGCAAAGCGACGTACGTAAAGGGTGAAAAAAGGCGTCCTCGCTCGTGCATGCATGGTCACGTGCGCGGTGGTGAAAAAAGGCAGAGGCGAGACGCGGAAGGCCTGAGCCCGAGAGCTTTTGGCCCACCACGCGACGCGCACAGGGGGAATCCGGCTCCCCGCCAAGCGCTGCGAGACAAACCCTCCGTCTCAGAACCTCAGAAAGCCAGCTCGTCGCAAACCCAAAACCAAACGACCATGGCGTGCATCGATCTCTTCTGTTCGTTCAAAAATATAAAAAAGAAGCGTCTGCATTTGCATGCACGGGAAAGAGAGAGGTTGCCAGGAAGGAAGGAAAAGAACTGGAGCATATTTCTTGCCATTCTCGTTGACCTTGCAGAGGCTGGGTTTTTCCCATTTCATCGTTTTTCTCCGTGACATGCATGGCGAGGAATGCGAGCATATCTCTTGCGTTTCTCACTATGTATTCTCCGGCCATGGCCTGGCGTGCATGTCGCCACCAAGTCCACCACACACAGCACAGCACAGCACAGAGATATTTAACAACGCAGAGGAGGTGTGTGAGAGGGCTACCTGACACTGTGCCAGCTATGGCCGTGTCTAGGGTTCCTCTGGGCTAGCTTAGCTCGGTTGGTGCGTAGCGCCGTGCACCTTTATTCCCTCTTTGTAATCATGCTGCTTGTGCGTGCATATATGGATGGGACTATAGGGAGCTGCTTGTTCTCCCTCTCCCTCTGCCTGTGAGAGCGTGCAATGTGCGCGCATGTGTGTGTGACCGCTTTCTCTGCCTGCGCCTTGCTGTGTCCTGTCACCACATCATACGTGAGAGAATGGGATGAGAGTAGAGTGATTATAGCTCACTCTGAGTAGCCCGGAGCGGAGCTGCGCGGTTTGGAGCTATTTATAGGGGCTGCGTACTGCGTGCAGTTAAGCTGCTACCCCGGCCGTCCTCCTCCTCTTCCAGGCCTCTTCTTCCTCTTCCTTCACACGCTCACCAAGTCACCAACACCACATGCTTCCACGCTCTCGATCTACCCACCTCTCCCTCCTCTCCTTACACACAATGTGCGAGGACCTAGCTCTGGTTTCAGTTAGTAGGTCGTGTAGTGTCTTGTTCATGCATTTTGAGAGCCAGCATTGGTAGGAAGAGGGTGCACTGTGGACGCTGGAGATGGACGCCGCGCCACGCCATGCAATGCAGCTTCCAGGTTGGTAGGTGAAGGTGCGGCAGGAAGAGGTGAACACATTGGGATATGCCTGGCTCCCTGTATGCCACTCGCGTAGCTGCCAACGAGGCTGACCAAGCGTTGGCTCTACCGCGGATGGCGTGCGAGGAGCCAAGCATGACCCTCTCCCTCCCTCTCTCTCTCTCTGATTTTGTTTTAGATTCTTAAAAATTAACTGCATCATGTGTAGTATGTACTACAAGCTAGTTAGCAGCTACCGATAATGGTAGGGAGTAGAGTAGTCCTACTTCCGAGATCTACAGTACGTCCGGCGCCACACCTAATGTTAATCATCTGTCCTTGCGAAGCTCATGTCAAGTGTAGGTCACAAGATTTCGTTTCCGGGCAACTAGTAACAATCTGTGTACATAGTATATGCAAAGCTAGAAATACCCCTTGCTATTCAGCGACTCAACTGTTCACAACTTCGTTCACATGATAGCTGATTGACCTTTCATTTTTGTTACATGACCAACTGTTCACAACTTCACATGATAACTAACTGACCATTGATTTTCGTTACCTCACCAACTGTTCTTCACTTTGTTTTGCTTTCTACTTTTTGTAGTGCTAACATATGCAGGACTGCAGGCCGGTAGCGATGGCGTAGATGCATCGTTCAAGCACATGCATGGTGGCTTCGTCTAGCTAATCGTCGAGTGGAGATCTATTGTGTACCAATCTGCCGATATCTGATTCTACTAGCCTACAAGCGCGCATCTGTCGATCGGCAGAAACTAAAGCTAGACATAGGATCTTCGGAGTGTATGAGCTGGACTTATTAGTTAGTCGTCTGCTCCCCGTCCATGAAGGTAGTAGAATGATATGTGTAACTTCAGATTCCACATTTTCTGTACGGAAATGTACCCTTGATGTTCCATTTTCAAACGATCGAGGAATCAAGTTAGACACTCTACCATGTCTCCTTCCGATGGAAAATACTGTAGCATTTCCAGATATCCGCGGTGAAAGAAAAATTGTTTTATCTTCAAACACTTTCAGAGAAGGGTATTATATATTTTCCACACAATCTCAGAGAAGACTTTCCGTCCACGCAATTTCTTGTCTCGGCCAATATTCGACTTTATAGGACCACGCGCCACCCCTATATATTGCCCGTTGTGAGTCCTAACCAGCACTCGCCCGTAGGAAGTTCTAAATTGACCGGCCCAGTAGTTTAATTAGAAAAGAGAAGAAAAGAAGGTGAAAAGGGGATTCAATCCCAGGATGTCCTATTTGAAAGCGTACGAACAGAGCCACAAGGCTACTACGAGCTCTTGTACATACTTCTCTTTGACCTCTTTTATTTTCTCTTTTCCATCGGTTTTTCTTTTCATTTTCTTTTCTATTACTTTTTTTTTCCATTTTTTATTCTTTTAGTTCTATTTTCCTTTATTTGAAAATATTTCTTTCTTGATATTTTAAAAATCTGAATTTTTTTCTTTTTATTTTTACTGAACTATTTTTTAAATGTGGAACCATTTTGTTTCATAATTTTTTTGGTAAATCGACTTTTTTTGTGCATCGAAAATTCTGTTCACTATTATTTTCAGTTCACCAATTTTTTTGGTTCATTATTAATTTTCGTTCACCGAAAATTTTGGTTCGCCATTATTTTTGGTCCATCCGCATTTTCTGTTCACTATTATTTTTGATTCACCGATTTTTTTAATTGTTCAAACTAAAAAAATGCTAAAAATTTAAAATATTCAAATTTTATAATTGTTTAAATTTGAAAATTGTTCGAATAAAAATGTCAATTTTAAAAATTGTTCTAATGAGAAAATGTTCAAATGAAAATTTGTGCAAATTTGAGAATTACTCGTATGCAAAATTTGTGCGTGTTTTAAAATCGTTTATATTTGAAAATTGTTCAAACCTAAAAACTGTTCAAAATGAAAAATCGTTCATACTTATAAAAATGTTGAAATTTTCAAAAGTATTTTTTGAGCAGAAAATATTCAAAAACTGGTCGCGTGGTTTTGGAAGAAAATATAAGCCTTTTGTGTACGTACCTACTCTGTAGGTACTGCTCGCGTGTTCATGGTCGCGTGGCCCAGCGCAACGCAGACCCAGCATAGGCTTTGTGTACAACCTACTCATGTATCTTCTCGCGTTTACCTGCTCGCGTGGGCTTGGTCCATTTACCCTGCTCGCGTGGGCGAGAGACGGTACTACTCGCTACGAGCGTTGAATGCGTTGAATAGGAGCTCCCTATGGATAGAGCAACACATGTCTTACATGTCCACGCAGTTAGGCCGTGTTTGGTAGCCTGGGCTATAGGGGGCATGCTGAGCAGGGCCAGGTCTAGGTGAAACGGCCCCTCAGCCATGTTGTGCACGTTGTTAGGTATTCTGCATGTTATAATTTTGTCCGGGGCGAACTCAATGAACATGCTGTTTGTTTACATGCTTTGCAGTCTATAATGCAACTCTGTGTGTGTTTGGTTGCATGCGAACTGGAGCTATGCTTACCTCTTCTCTCCTTGGGTGAGATTACCCAATGACCACATAAGCAGACACACATTGCAATCAGGTAAAAGCGTAGCATAGGAACCGAGTTCATCAGAACCATAGTACCAGGACTGATGCACCACGAAGGAACGAATAACGCCTCGTGATGCATCAAAGAGTTCATCAGCGAAGGGGTTAATATATACCACATCCCAAAATATACAGACTAGTCATAAATATAGTTCTACATAATAGGAACTGGAGCCACCCAGATAGTTTTTCAGCCACGTCCTCCGTTCACCATTGTTCATCTTGGCATACCTGATGTGCTCATCTTCGTGGCCAGTAAGGAAGTCAGAGCCTGAATGAGGGAGACCGGGGCATACAGATTAGGAGTTTGCATCTTCGTCCTCGTGTACATTATTCTCATTTTATCATAGTTGACTATAGACTTGTTGATCAGCTCCTCGTTCTTAGGGTACATCTAAGATTGTCATAACAGACTGTTAGTGACATGAGTGATGCAAGAGTAAGAAGAAGGCAACATAGTTTGTAGTTGGACAACTAATCTTACCTGGAGGTGTGGACTCGATGCCACTTCATCCATCATGATGGTGCAGCTATGTCCATATCACACTGCTCATTTAGTCTCCTTAAGTTGGGTAATCCTAACCAACCTGACTCTCGACTTTCTCATATGGTTGTAAGTCTGAGTGTTGCTCACCTCCAGACCTGTGAAGTCAAGAACATCGTTGCTATCTCTGTGAAGTCAAGAAGATGCGCAATCGTCTTCGGCAACTGGAGGCAAATAGGGCACGTGTCCACATCCGTGAGCCCATGGGATTTGCGCCTCACCCTGTCCAACATCTATCCCAAGCCACTTTCCACGCGAAGATTTTAAACTTCAGAGGCGTTTTACATTTCCAGATTTGAGAGTAAAGAGGCTAGCCAATGGAGCCTTCAAAGAAAGCCAAGTAAGCAGAATTCTTCAAGAAGTAATGGGAGGCCGTCCAAGACCAAAGGAAAGAGTCATCCACATCCGCACGAAGGGAAACCTTTCCAATCACCTGCCAGAGGGCAAGGTATTACGCCATGGCCGGGACCGAGAGGCCCAATGAAATGTTGCGAACCCACTAAAAGTCCACTAGGGCAACGGCCACCAGCCTCCTCGCACGAACTTTGACATCCACAAAGGCCAACACAAGGGGAGAAATCGTACCGGTGCATTGCCCATCAATCCACTTATCGGTCCAGAAAAGGCTAGACCCACCATTGCCCACCACTATGTAAGTGGAGTCACGGAACATCGCCAACGTAGACGCGGAACAAGGAACAGAGGCAAGTAGCCAGGGTTTGTCTGATCCACGTCTGCAATGCAACAACCACTTCATACGGAAAGCCTCAATAAGGAGACGAAGGTTCTTGAGCCAAGCCCCCCCTCCCCCAAGCACTTGGAAGTGCAGACCCGGTCCCAAGCAATCGCACACACACCTCCACCAGCCTTGTCCTTGCCACACCAAAGGAACCCTCGACAAAGCTTCTCCAAGGCCTCGATCATCCACTTAGGGAGGTCCAAGGCCATCATGATGTAAATTGGCATAGCCGCCAACACAGTCTGGACCAACACCGCCCTCCCCTGAATCTGGAGCAAAGAGCCTTTCCACGTAGGAAATTTACATGCCAGGCGATCCACATAAGGCTAGAGCTCCATCTTAGAAAGCCTAGCAGTCCCCAGAGGCAGCCCCAGATAGGTGCACGGGAACAACTTGGCCACACAGGAGAGAGTCGCTAAGATAGCCTCCTGATCAAGCGCCTCACACCTAATCAACGTAGCCGAGCATTTGGCATAATTCGCCCGTAGCCCTGCCGCATCCCCAAACAGATCGAAGATGCCCTTGGCGTAGTCAATCTCCACGGAGGAAGGCCTGATGACCAAGGCCACATCATCCGAAAAAAGGGACGGTCGAAACTTGATCCCAAATCTACTCAACGATTAGAAGAGGTCACCCTCTTCGGCCACACGGAACAAGGCCCCCAACACGTTCATAACTATCACAAAGAGAAGCGGGGACAGGGGGTCACCTTGGCGTAATCCACGGCGATGCCAAATGCGCTCCGAGGCATGCCCGTTGATGAGCGCTTTAGAACTTGAGGCAGAAATGATCACCACAATCCACCTACACCACCTCTCCATAAATCCACGGGCATGCAAAACCTCCAAGACAAAGGGCTAGGAGACCGAATCAAAGGCCCGCGCTATCTCCATCTTAAGGAAGATAGCCGGGGATCGCTGATGACCCACAAGTATAGGGGGTGTATCGTAGTACTTTCGATAAATAAGAGTGTCGAACCCAACGAGGAGCACAAGGTGTTGACAAGCATTTTCGATGAAGGAATAACTGTAAATACTGGAAAACAAATTTGTAGGGGTTTTTGATATTGCAGATAAATAAAGTACGAGTAAATAAAATGCAGTAGTAATAATTGCAGCAGGTGGCCCAATCCTTTCTTCAGCAAAGGACAAGCCGGTGAGTTTACTTATGATTAACAAACGTTCTCGAGGACACACGGGAGGTTTCTGTCAAGTGCTTTTTGTTCCATGCAGCTGAATTACTTTGGTGTTTTGATAAGTGTTGTGTGGGTGAGTGTATGCTAATGTACCGTCCCATCCAAGACTAATAAATACTTTTGATTATACCCCTTGCAAGCATCCACAACTACAAGAAAGTAATTAAGAAATAAATCTAACCACACCTTTAAACTCCGGGATCCGACGCTCCCTCGTGTAATGGTTTCCTAACGGGGGTTTAGGTTTCTGTCACTCCGGCAACCCCACAATTAGTAGCCAAATACACGATGCATTACCCTAGGACCATAAATGGTTAAGTATCATGTAGTCGACATTCACATGACACCACTAGAAGAATAACACCACAACTTAAATATCAAACATTAATATTATTCAAGATTACTTCACTACTAACAACTTGACTTCTCCCATGTCCTCAACAACAACACGAACTACTCACAAAGCATCATATGGATCATAATCAGAGGTGATATAATGGATGATAACAATCTGGTCATAAAGTGCAAACACCGATAAATCTCACAAGCATCAACTACTAACAAGTAATCCACACCGGGAGAGAGATCTAATGCAAACCAACGATAGAGACCCCTAATTGTTACAGCGGGATGAAGGTGGATGATGAGGGTGATGATGCTGGTGGTGATGACGATGAGGATGACGATCTTGATGATGCCCGGAGCGATGACGGTGATGATGGCGGCGATTTCCCATCTCCGGAGAGGAATCTCCCTGGCAGATTTCTCCCTGCCAGAGAGCTTTTCTCTCTCGGGCGTTTTCTGCCTCGAGGCGGCGGAGGAATAATTCTTCGAGGATGGAATGAGGCTTAGGGTTCCCCCGTGGTCAGGGGGCCAAAGATGACCCCCGGAGGTGGGCCAGGGTGGCCACACCCCTAGGTGGCGCAGCCGGGTGGGGGGGGGACGCCACCCCTAGGTGTGGGCCCCTGGTGGCCCCCCTCTGGCTCTCCTTCTGGCTATGTTCCTCCTTGGGACTTTTAGGAACCCCCGGATGCCCCCTTCTTCCTCTGATATTCTGAAATATGGTATCTCGACGGTGCTTTTTTCCATCAGATTTCTGGTCCCGATGTTTATTCTCCAAAAATTATAAACATGCAAAATAAGATAAAATAACATAAGAGATGCATCATAACATGAAATATATCGATGAATAACAGAAAATTATTATATAAAATAGTGATGTAAAATGGACTTATCAACTCCCCCAAGCTTAGACCTCGCTTGTCCCCAAGCGAAACTGAACTCATAAAAAATGACCTCAGGTTTATGGAGTGAAGAGTCGATAAATAAAATACATACAAGAAGCATCACATTTACCTATGAACCAATCATTACAGTCAGCAACTTCCTCTCATAAATCTCAACTTGAAACAAGTAAAGGGAGTCACAAACAAAGATGCAAAAGAGAGAATCAAAATTGGTGATGGCAAACTTTGTTCTTGGCCAGAGAACATTTAATGAAAATATACTTATCTTAGGTGAAGTCTCTATAACAAGGTTTATATTGTAGAGCTTAACATGTTTAATTGTAACAAGGTTTACATTGAAAAAATCAACATATAGATGATGTGATCACAACAACTCAAATGCTTGCCGGAGATAGAAGGAAATGGGTTTACAGACTCAACTTAAAAGTAAAAGATAGGCCCTTCGCAGAGGGAAGCATTGACCACACATGTGCTAGAGCTTTTATTTTAAAAAACAGAGGTATAAAATGCATAACACTCCTCCCATCCATCTTACACAAACCATCGCTAACCGAATCTTCGGGTGCCTGCCAACAATCAAAAACCGTGGAGGAGTGCCTAAATTTTGAGAGGTGTATATTTATATCAACGAATGGCAAACAGAAAATACAGTACGTCACAAGCCAACTAGACTCACAAGATCGTTTCCCATAGAAGGACGCAACTGGTATAGAAGGTCATCCCTCTTTCTCTTTTGTTTACACAATTATGCTTTAACTGATAAATCAAGGGCAAAAAGAGTGAAGAGAATTTGTATTATTATTTGGGGCTGGGAACCCCGCTGCGAGCTCTTCTAGCATTTGGATAAGCGGATAAAGCCACTAGTCGAGGTGTGTGAGTCCAATCAAAAAGTGAGATAAATATTCTCTATTTGCGTCCTCATGAGCTAAAACAGGAACATAAAACAGGAGTAATTTGAAAGTTTTATAGGTAGCACATGAGCAATTTACTTGGAGTGGCAGTTAAATACCACATGTAGGTAGGTATGGTGGACACGAATGGAAAGGTTTTGGGTTTAAGGTTTGGATGCACGAGAAGCATTCCCTCTCATTACAAGTTTTTTGGCTAGCAAGGCTGGGTAGGAAGCATAAGAGTTGAAGGAAAATAAACAAATATACATATGATGAAACCAATCATGCAATCTTCATTGAAAGCACAAACGATCTTAACTTGTGAATAGTAAGTTTATGAGCTAATAGGAAAATTCCTCTTTCTCATACTAGCAACTCAAATTATTATTTCTGCTGGCCCAAGCTAAGTTTGCCAAAACCAACTAGATTAACTTGATGATCTCTAGAGTGATACCAAACACTAATAGCAAGCTCAATCATATGACAGAAGTTGAAAACTGAAATAATGTGCATAGAAAGTAAATGATGAAACTTCTCATTAATATTTCAAACCGGCAACTCACACCAACGGATACAACGATAACCAACTAGGGATCGAAACTTCCATATTGCAAACCATCCTATATGATAACTTCTCTACTCATTATATGACTCTACTGAAAAAGTAAAAAGATGAAAGATAGTGATGTGATACCGCGGCACTCCCCCAAGCTTGGAACAAGCCGAGGGGATGCCAAAACCAATCACGAATCAATTCTTCGGTGGTGGTGGATCCTTCTCATCCTCGGTCTTCCAAGGTAAAGGCTCTCCATCCACAAATGACGCCCTGGTCTCCATCATCCTGAAACTAGCAGCAGAGCTTATACGTTTAAACCTGTTCTCGTACTCACAGTTCTGGTTCTGCACGTCATAGAGTTATGCTTGCAGGTCATTGGTGATCTTGGTGAGTGAGAGAATCTCCTCCCAAAGCTTCAAATTCTAACCTTGTATTCAGCGATCTGTTCTGTTTTTATCCCGTCGATGATCTCAACTTCACGCTTTGCCATCTTCTTGTACCTGAAAACTTCTTGCTCCAGTTCTTCCATCCTAGCTTCCAGACTGCCTTCTCCTCTAGGGCCCCGGACATCTTGAATCTGCACCTTCCCGTCCTTGAGCAGCAATTCCTTGGGATGCATCTTCAACTCGTTCAAGTACGGGTTGCCGATGTTCTCAAACAAACTGTCTTTGGGAGATCCAGGAGAAACCATTGTTGCTCTAGATCTGAAGATGTAACCTAGAAGAAACAGCTCAAAATAGAAACACGACGAGAAAACGATATACGGACCTCGGGGGATCTGGGGGATTATATAACAAAAAGTTTCATAACGAAAGACCTAAAACGAGTCGGAGAGGGGCTCCGGGGCGCCCACACCATGGGATGGCGCGGCCAGAGGTGGGCCAGCAACACCCTATGGTGTGGAGCCTCCGGGCTCCGTCTCCCTCTCGTTTCCGGCTCATAATTTTTCATATTTTCTAAAAACAGCAAAAATATAAGTTGGAAGATGTTTCGCGGATGTTTTCTTAGCAAAACTGTTACCTATTCGAAAGCTGACTCCAAAGTTTCTGAAATATGCTTCCTAATAAACTCCTCTGGGATCATGGCTTGAATACAATCAACATTTTCATTATAAGGATCTTCGGAGATATAATGCTTGCGTCTTTGGCCATTCACCACTTGTGAAGAATTGTCTTCAAGGGAATTTTTTTTTAATTGCCCCCGAACGATATACCTCTTTGATAAAAAAAGGTCCTTCCCATATCGAGAGTAATTTTCCTGCAAAACATCTTAGACGAGACCTATACAGTAGCACTTTCTCACGAACATGAAATTCACTTTTAATAATTCTCTTATCATGCCACCTTTTAACTTTCTCTTTAAAGAGCTTAGCATTTTCATATGCTTCACTCCTCCATTCATCTAGAGAACTTAAGTCAAGCAGCCTTTTCTCACCAGCAAGTTTAAAATCTCTATTTAGGTCTTTCACTGCCCAATAAGCTTTGTGTTTTAATTCTAGGGGCAAGTGACAATCTTATCCATAAACCATTTTATAAGGAGATACGCCCATGGGATTTTTCTAAGGAGTTCTATAATCTCACAGAGCATCATTTAATTTGTTAGCCCAATTTTTTCTTGATTTGTTAACAGTCTTTTGCAAGATAGATTTTATTTCTCTATTTGACAATTCTACTTACCCACTATTTTGGGGATGATAGGGTGAATCAATTCTATGATTAACATTATATTTAGCAAGAGTTTTTCTAAAACCACCATGAATAAAATGAGAACCCCCATCAGTCATAAGATATCTAGGCACACCAAACCTAGGGAAAATAATATCTTTAAGCATTTTTAATGAGGTTTCACCATCAGCACTTTTAGTAGGTATATCTTCTACACATTTAGTAACATAATCAACAACAACAACAAGAATATGAGTATAGCCTTTTGAGGAGGCAAAGGACCCATCAAGTCAAAACCCCAACAATCAAACAGTTCAATAACAAGAGAATAATTCATAGGCATTTCATTACGTCTAGAAATATTTCCAACCCTTTGGCATTGATCACAAGGTAAAACAAATTTTCTAGCATCTTTAAAGAGAGTAGGCCAATCAAACCCTGATTGTAGAACCTTATGTGCAGTTCTATCTCCAGCGTGATGTCCTCCATAAGCTCTACTATGACATTTTCTCAATATCTCCCGTTGTTCATTTTCAGGAACACATCTTCTCATAATACCAGCAACACCTTCTTTATATAAGTGTGGGTCATCCCAAAAATAATGCCTCAAATCATAGAAGAATTTTCTTTTTGCTGAGATGTAAATGTAGGAGGAAAATACTTGGAAACAATAAAGTTAGCATAATTAGCATACCATGGACTCTCTTGAGAGCTCACTTTTATTGAAGCTAACTGTTCATAGGAAAAATATCATTAACAGGAATAGGGTCATCAGGTATATTTTCTAATCTAGACAGATTATCACCAACAGGATTTTCAGCACCCTTCCTATCCACAATATGTAAATTAAACTCTTGTAAGAGAAGCACCCATATAATAAGCCTAGGCTTAGCATCTTTCTTTTCCATAAGGTACTTAATAGCAGCATGATCAGTATGAATAGTAACTTTAGAATCAACAATAATACTGCCTAAATTTATCACAAGCAAAAACTACAGCTAGAAATTCTTTCTCAGTGGTAGCATAATTGTTTTGAGCAGTATCAAGAGTTTTACTAGCATAATGAATAACATTTAACTTCTTGTCTACCCGCTGTCCAAGAACAACACCTACATCATAATCACTAGCATCACACATAATTTCAAATGGTAAATTCCAATCAGGTGGTTGAACAATAGGGGCACATATTAAAGCCTTCTTTATAATTTCAAAAGCTTCTTTACAATCATCATCAAAAACAAATGGTACATCTTTTTGAAGAAGATTAGTAAGAGGTTTTGCTATTTTAGAAAAATCTATAATAAACCTTCTATAGAAACCAGCATGACCAAGAATACTACGAATACCTTTAACATCCCTGGGACATGGCATTTTCTCAATAGTTTCAACTTTAGCTCTATCAACTTCAATACCTCTTTCAGAGATTTTATGTCCAAGAACAATTCCTTCATTAACCATAAAATGGCATTTCTCCCAATTAAGAACAAGATTAGTCTCCTCACATCTGTGCAAAACTTTATCAAGATTCTGCAAACAATTATCAAAAGAAGTTCCATAGACGGAGAAATCTTCCATGAAGACTTCCACAATTTCTTCACAAAAACCATGAAAGACAGCAGACATGCATCTTTGAAAAGTAGCAGGAGCATTACATAAACCAAAAGGCATACGTCTATAAGCATAGGTTCCATCAGAACAAGTGAAAGTTGTTTTCTCTTGATCAAGCTTTTTAACAGCAATTTGAGAAAACCCAGAATAACCATCAAGAAAGCAGAAATGAGTTTTCTTAGACAACCTTTCTAACATTTGATCAATAAAAGGCAAAGGGTAATGATCTTTCTTAGTAACTTTGTTAACCTTCCTAAAATCAATGCACATCCTATAACCAACTACTACTCTTTGAGGAATAAGTTCATTATTTTCATTTGGCACAACAGTCATCCCTCCTTTCTTAGGGACACAATGCATAGGTCTAACCCATCTACTATCAGCAATAGGATAAATAATACCAGCATCAAGGAGTTTCAATACCTCATTTCTTACCACATCCTTCATCTTAGGATTTAAACGACGTTGATGTTCAACAACTGGCTTTGCATCAGGTTCAATAATAATAGCATGCTGACAAATAGTAGGAGAAATCTCTTTCAAATCATCAAGAGTATAACCAATAGCACCTCTATGTTTCTTCAATATCCCCAATAATCTCTCCTCTTCTTTATCAGAAAGTTGAGAACTAATAATAATAGGATATGATTTCTTATCATCAATATGAGCATATTTAAGGTTATCTGGCAAAGGCTTTAAATCAAAAACAGGATCTTCCTTGGGTGGTAATATTGTACCCAAGTCTTCCATAGGTAAATTATGTTTCTGCATTGCTGACTGATGTAGGAAAATATCATCAATTTCATTCCTTTCTTCCATAAAGACATCACTTTCGTGGTCTGCCATGAAAGTTAGGAGCAAGAGCAATATCACACTTTATAATTTTCGTTAGGCAGTTCACCTTCATAAGGTGCTTTAGAAAATTTGGAGAAACTAAATTCATAAGACTCTCCATCAAACTTTGTAAGTATTTCCCCTTTTTACAATCAATAACAGCACCACAAGTATTTAAGAAAGGTCTACCAAATATAATAGGACAAGTATCACTAGCAGAAGTGCCTAATACTAGAAAATCAGTAGGATACTTAGTTTTACCACACAAGACCTCCACATCTCTAACAATACCAATTGGAGAAATAGTTTCCCTATTAGCAAGTTGAATAATCACATGAATGTCTTCAAGTTCACAAGAACCAATTCCATGCATGATTTCTTTACAAAGATCATAAGGAATATCACTAGAACTAGCACCAATATCACACAAACCATAATAACAATGATCGCCTATCCTAACAGATAGCACAGGAACACGGGGTTTCCTAGGTTTACTAGGATGGGAGACAATATTAGAAGCATTTTCACAAAGTATAATTTGTCCCTCTTCTACATTTTCAGAAACAAGGTCCTTTACTATTGCTACTGTAGGTTCTATAGTTATTTGTTCCTCAGGTTCTACAAGTTTCCTTGCACTTTTATTAACCACACTAGCTAACATAGAATGTTCTTTTACCTTAGCAGGGAAAGGCATTTTATCAATATAAGGATCAGGCACAATGGAATCAACAATATGAACTTCTATATCTCTACCAGGAACACAATTAACAGTGTCTTTATAAGGAGCATGGTATTTGTCCCATTCCTTTTTAGGAATATCAAAGTAAGAAGAAAAAGCCTTATATAAGTTTGCAACAACTTGAGAATCTAGACCATAAGTAGTACTAACATATGAAAATCCTCAGATGACATAAAGGTTTTAATGCATTCATAGTCATAATTTATGCCTGACTTTCTACCTTTGTCATTTTCCCATGCTTCAGTGTTTTCTTGAATACGGTCAAGAATATCCCATTTAGCTTCATCCTTCATACGTGTAAATGATCCAGAACAAGAAGCATCCAATAAATCCTTATCATGAAGAGGAAGCCTTGCATAGAAATTATTAATAACGATATTACTCGGGAGCTCATTAATGAGGCATTTGAGCATTAGTAACTTCAATATCCCCCATGCTTGGGCAATACTCTCTCCGTCATGAGGCCAAAAATTATATATATAATTCCGATCTCTATGGATTTCACTTAGAGGATAAAATTTAGAATAAAAGAGAGGTACAATTTTCTCCCATTCAATAGTCTGGCTATTTTTCAGCAGTTTGATCCATTCAAAGGCTCGGCCTGTCAATGATATAGAGAATAATTTCCTCTTCACTTGGCTCATGGTAATACATGCACACTTGAAAAAATCGCACAATTCATGTAAAAAGAGCAAATGATCACCAGGATGGACATTTCCATCCCCTGAATAGCAGTTATCCATAACATGTTTAACAATCTTTATAGGTATTTTATAAGGATCCAAATCATCATGCAGTGGGTCACTTACTACCCTAGTAGTGACAGCAGTGCCCGCAAATAGGGACTCAAAAGGAGTTCCAAACATAGTGTAGTAAAGCAGTAGACAGAAATAAAAAACAGAAATAAAAACATCACTTACAGCAGAAGGTTCCTTTATCAATTCCACTTCCCAATAGCACTTCACTCCCCGGCAACGGCGCCACCCCTATATATCGTCCGTTGTGAGTCCTAACCAGCACTCGCCCGTAGGAAGTTCTAAATGGACCGGCCCAGTAGTTTAATAAGAAAAGAGAAGAAAAGAAGGTGAAAAGGGGATTCAATCTCGGGATGTCTTATTCGAAAGCGTACGAACAAAGCCACTAGGCTACTACGAGCTCTTGTACATACTTCTCTTTGAACTCGTTTATTTTCTCTTTTCCATTTGTTTTCTTTTCATTTTCTTTTCTGTTACTTTTTTCTTTTTCCATTATTTTTTATTTTTTTAGTTCTATTTTCCTTTATTTGAAAATATTTCTTTTTTCATATTTTAAAAATCTGAATACATTTTTTATTTTTATTTTTACTGAACTATTTTTTAAATGTGGAACCATTTTAAAAATTGAACCCTTTCTAAAAATTAAACCATTTTCAGTTTAGAACCATTTTCAAATTAGGAATCATATTGGTTCATCGAAAATTTTGTTTCATAATTTTTTTTTGGTAAATCGACTTTTTTTGTGCATCGAAAATTCGGTTCACTAATATTTTCAGTTCACCAATTTTTTTGGTTCACTATTAGTTTTAGTTCACCGAAAATTTTGGTTCGCCATTATTTTTGGTTCATCCGCATTTTCTGTTCACTATTATTTTTGATTCACCGATTTTTTTTAACGGTTCAAACTAAAAAAATGCTAAAACCTTCAATTTTTATAATTGTTTAAATTCGAAAATTGTTTGAATAAAAATGTCAATTTTAAAAATTGTTCTAATGAAAAAATGTTCAAATGAAAATTTGTACAAATTTGAGAATTACTCGTATGCAATATTTGTGTGTGTTTTGAAATCGTTTATATTTGAAAATTGTTCAAACCTAAAAACTGTTCAAAATTAAAAATCGTTCATACTTATAAAAATGTTGAAAATTTCAAAAGTATTTTTTGAGCAGAAAATATTTAAAAACTGGTCGCGTGGTTTTGGAAGAAAATATAAGCCTTTTGTGTACGTACCTACTCTGTAGGTACTGCTCGCGTGTTCATGGTCGCGTGCCTCAGCGCAGCGCAGACCCAGCAAAGGCTTTGTGTACGACCTACTCATGTATCTTCTCGCGTTTACCTGCTCGCGTGGGCTTGGCCCATTTGCCTGCTCGCGTGGGCGAGAGACGGTACTACTCGCTACGAGCGTTGAATAGGAGATCCCTATGGATAGAGCAACACATGTCTTACATGTCCACGCAGTTAGACCGTGTTTGGTAGCCTGGGCTGTAGGGGGCATGCTGAGCAGGGCCAGGTCTAGGTGAAACGGCCCCTTAGCCATGTTGTGCACGTTGTTAGGTATTTTGCATGTTATAATTTTGTCCGGGACGAACTCAATGACCATGCTGTTTGTTTAATGCTTTGCAGTCTATAATGCAACTCTGTGTGTGTTTGGTTGCATGCGAACTGGAGCTATGCTTACCTCTTCTCTCCTTGGGTGAGATTACCCAATGACCACATAAGCAGACACACATTGCAATCAGGTAAAAGCATAGCATAGGAACCGAGTTCATCAGAACCATAGTACCAGGACTGATGCACCACGAGGGAACGAATAACGCCTCGTGATGCATCAAAGAGTTCATCAGCGAAGGGGTTAATATATACCACATCCCAAAATATACAGACTAGTCATAAATATAGTTCTACATAATAGGAACTGGAGCCACCCAGATAGTTTTTCAGCCACGTCCTCCGTTCACCATTGTTCATCTTGGCATACCTGATGTGCTCATCTTCGTGGCCAGTAAGAAAGTCAGAGCCTGAATGAGGGAGACCGGGGCATACAGATTAGGAGTTTGCATCTTCGTCCTCGTGTACATTGTTCTCATTTTATCATAGTTGACTATAGACTTGTTGATCAGCTCCTCGTTCTTAGGGTACATCTAAGATTGTCATAACAGACTGTTAGTGACATGAGTGATGCAAGAGTAAGAAGAAGGGAACATAGTTTGTAGTTGGACAACTAATCTTACCTGGAGGTGTGGACTCGATGCCACTTCATCCATCATGATGGTGCAGCTATGTCCATATCACACTGCTCATTTAGTCTCCTTAAGTTGGGTAATCCTAACCAACCTGACTCTCGACTTTCTCATATGGTTGTAAGTCTAAGTGTTGCTCACCTCCAGACCTGTGTAGTCAAGACATCGTTGCTATCTCTGTGAAGTCAAGAAGATGCGCAATCGTCTTCGGCAACTGGATGCAAATAGGGCACGTGTCCACATCCGTGAGCCCATGGGATTTGCGCCTCACCCTGTCCAACATCTATCCCAAGCCACTTTCCATGCGAAGATTTTAAACTTCAAAGGCGTTTTACATTTCCAATTTGAGAGTAAAGAGGCTAGCCAATGGAGCCTTCAAAGAAAGCCAAGTAAGAAGAATTCTTCGAGAAGTAATGGGAGGCCGTCCAAGACCAAAGGAAAGAGTCATCTACATTCGCACGAAGGGAAACCTCTTCAATCACCTGCCAGAGGGCAAGGTATTACGCCATGGCCGGGAGCGAGAGGCCCAATGAAATGTTGCGAACCCACTGAAAGTTCATTAGGGCATCGGCCACCTGCCTCCTCGCACGAACTTTGACATCCACAAAGGCCAGCACAAGGGGAGAAATCGTACCGGTGCATTGCCCATCAATCCACTTATCGGTCAAGAAAAGGCTAGACCCACCATTGCACACCACTATGTAAGTGGAGGCACGGAACATCGCCAACATAGACGCGGAACAAGGAACAGAGGCAAGTAGCCAGGGTTTGTCTGATCCACGTCTGCAATGCCACAACCACTTCATATGGAAAGCCTCATTAAGGAGGCGAAGGTTCTTGAGTCCAAGCCCCCCCCCCCGCCCCCAAGCACTTGGAAGTGCAGACCCGGTCCCAAGCAATCGCACACACAACTCCACCAGCCTTGTCCTTGCCACACCAAAGGAACCCTCGACAAAGCTTCTCCAAGGCCTCGATCATCCACTTCGGGAGGTCCAAGGCCATCATGATGTAAATTGGCATAGCCGCCAACATAGTCTGGACCAACACCGCCCTCCCCTGAATCTGGAGCAAAGAGCCTTTCCACGTAGGCAATTTACATGCCAGGCGATCCACATAAGGCTGGAGCTCCATCTTAGAAAGCCTAGCAGTCCCCAGAGGCAGCCCCAGATAGGTGCACGGGAACAACTTGGCCACACAGGGGACACTCGCTAAGATAGCCTCCTGATCAAGTGCCTCACACCTAATCAACGTAGCCGAGCATTTGGCATAATTCGTCTGCAGCCTTGCCGCGTCCCCAAATAGATCGAAGATGCCCTTGGCGAAGTCAATCTCCACGGAGGAAGGCCTGATGACCAAGGCCACATCATCCGAAAAAAGGGACAGTCGAAACTTGATCCCAAATCTACTGAACGATTAGAAGAGGTCACCCTCTTCGGCCACACGGAACAAGGCCCCCAACACGTCCATAACTATCACAAAGAGAAGCGGGGATAGGGGGTCACCTTGGCGTAATCCACGGCGATGCCAAATGCGCTCCGAGGCATGCCCGTTGACGAGCACTTTAGAACTTGAGGCAGACATGATCACCACAATCCACCCACACCACCTCTCCATAAATCCACGGGCACGCAAAACCTCCAAGACAAAGGGCCAGGAGACCGAATCAAAGACCCGCGCTATCTCCATCTTAAGGAAGATAGCCGGGGAGCGCTGATGGCCCACAAGTATAGGGGGTGTATCGTAGTACTTTAGATAAATAAGAGTGTCGAACCCAACGAGGAGCAGAAGGTGTTGACAAGCAGTTTCGATGAAGGAATAACTGTAAATACTGGAAAACAGATTTGTAGGGGTTTTTGATATTGCAGATAAATAAAGTGCGAGTAAATAAAATGCAGTAGTAATAATTGCAGCAGGTGGTTCAATCCTTTCTTCAGCAAAGGACAAGCCGGTGAGTTTACTTATGATTAACAAACGTTCTCGAGGACACACGGGAGGTTTCTGTCAAGTGCTTTTGTTCCATGCAGCTAAATAACTTTGGTGTTTTGATAAGTGCTGTGTGGGTGAATGTATGCTGATGTAACGTCCCATCCAAGACTAATACATACTTTTGATTATACCTCTTGCAAGCATCCACAGCTACAAGAAAGTAATTAAGAAATAAATCTAACCAGAGCTTTAAACTCCGGGATCCGACGCTCCCTCGTGTAATGGTTTCCTACCGGGGGTTTAGATTTCAGTCACTCCGGCAACCCCACAATTAGTATCCAAATACACGATGCATTCCCCTAGGCCCATAAATGGTGAAGTATCATGTAGTCGACGTTCACATGACACCACCAGAAGAATAACACCACAACTTAAATATCAAACATTAATATTATTCAACATTACTTCACTACTAACAACTTGACTTCTCCCATGTCCTCAAGAACAACACGAACTAATCACAAAACATCACATGGATCATAATCAGAGGTGATATCATGGATGATAACAATCTGGTCATAAAGTGCAAACACCGATAAATCTCACAAGCATCAACTACTAACAAGTAATCAACACCGGGAGAGAGATCTAATGCAAAACAATGATAGAGGCCCCTAATTGTTACATCAGGATGAAGGTGGATGATGAGGGTGATGGTGCTGTTGGTGATGACGATCTTGATGATGCCCGGAGCGATGACGGTGACGATGGTGGTGATTTCCCCTCTCCGGCGAGGAATTTCCCCGGCAGATTTCTCCCTGCCAGAGAGCTTTTCTCTCTTGGGTGTTTTCCGCCTCGAAGCGGCGGCAGAATAATTCTTCGAGGATGGAATGAGGCTTAGGGTTCCCTCGGGGCCAGGGGGGCCAAGGATGACCCTCGGAGGTGGGCCAAGGTGGCCACACCCCTAGGTGGCGCGGCCGGGGGGGGGGGCGCCACCCCTAGGTGTGGGCCCCTGGTGGCCCCCCTCTGGCTCTCCTTCTGGCTGTGTTCCTCCTTGGGACTTTTAGGAACCCCCGGATGTCCCCCTTCTTCTTCTGATATTCTGAAATATGGTATCTCAACGGTGCTTTTTTCCATCAGATTTCTGGTCCCGGTGTTTATTCTCCAAAAATTATAAAACATGCAAAATAAGATAAAATAACATAAGAGATGCATCATAACATGAAATATATCGATGAATAACAGAAAATTATCATATAAAATAATGATGCGAAATGGACTTATCAACTCCCCCAAGCTTAGACCTCGCTTGTCCCCAAGCGAAACTGAACTCAGAAAAAATGACCTCTGGTTTATGGAGTGAAGAGTCGATAAATAAAATACAGACAAGAAGCATCACATTTACCTATGAACCAATCATTGCAGTCAGCAACTTCCTCTCATAAATCTCAACTTGAAACCAGTAAAGGGAGTCACAAACAAAGATGCAAAAGAGAGAATCAAAATTGGTGATGGCAAACTTTGTTCTTGGTCAGAGAACATTTAATGAAAATATACTTATCTTAGGTGAAGTCTCTATAACAAGGTTTATATTGTAGAGCTTAACATGTTTAATTGGAACAACTCTTTTTCAGTGATTCATAGCTTTCAAAGTAATATTCATTCAGATAATAAAGCATGTGCTAAACAAAGAAGAATAGAAAACATGATTGAATAAATCAACATATAGATGATGTGATCACAACAACTCAAATGCTTGCCCGAGATAGAAGGAAATAGGTTTACAGACTCAACATAAAAGTAAAAGATATGCCCTTCGCAGAGGGAAGCATTGACCATTCATGTGCTAGAGCTTTTATTTTAATAAACAGAGGTATAAAATGCATGACACTCCTCCCATCCATCTTACACAAACCATCGCTAACCGAATCTTTGGGTGCCTGCCAACAATCACAAACCATGGAGGAGTGCCTAAATTTTGAGAGGTGTATATTTATATCAACGAATGGAAAACAGAAAATACAGTACGTCACAAGCCAACTAGACTCACAAGAGCGTCTCCCATAGAAGGACGCAACTGGTATAGAAGGTCATCCCTCTTTCTCTTTTGTTTACACAATTATGCTTTAACTGATAAATCAAGGGAAAAAAGAGTGAAGATAATTTGTATTATTATTTGGGGCTGGGAACCCCGCTGCGAGCTCTTCTAGCATTTGGATAAACGGATGAAGCCACTAGTCCAGGTGTGTGAGTCCAATCAACAAGCGAGATAAATATTCTCTATTTGCGTCCTGATGAGCTAAAATAGGAACACAAAACCGGAGTAATTTGAAAGTTTTAAAGGCATCACATGAGCAATTTACTTGGAGTGGCGGTTAAATACCACATGTAGGTAGGTATGGTGGACACGAATGGCAAGGTTTTGGGTTTAAGGTTTGGATGCACGAGAAGCATTCCCTCCCAGTACAGGTTTTTTGACTAGCAAGGCTGGGTAGCAAGCATAAGAGTTGAAGGAAAACAAACAAATAGACATATGATGAAACCAATCATGCAATCTTCATTGAAAGCACAAACGATCTTAACTTGTGAATAGTAAGTTTATGAGCTAATAGGAAAATTCCTCTTTCTCATACTAGCAACTCAAATTGTTATTTCTGCTGGCCCAAGCTAAGTTTGCCAAAACCAACTAGATTAACTTGATGATCTCTAGAGTGATACCAAACACTAATAGCAAGCTCAATCATATGACAGAAGTTGAAAACTGAAATAATGTGCATAGAAAGTAAATGATGAAACTTCTCATTAATATTTCAAACCGGCAACTCACACCAACAGATACAATGATAACCAACTAGGGAGAGACACTTCCATACTGCAAACCATCCTATATGATAACTTCTCTACTCATTATATGACTCTACTAAAAAAGTAAAAAGATGAAAGATAGTGATGTGATACCGCGGCACTCCTCCCAAGCTTGGAACAAGCCGAGGGGATGCCAAATCCAATGACGAATCAATTCTTTGGTGGTGGTGGATCCTTCTCATCCTCGGTCTTCCAAGGTAAAGGCTCTCCATCCAAAAATGACGTCCTTGTCTCCATCATCCTGAAACTAGCGGCAGAGCTTATACGTTTAAACCTGTTCTCGTACTCACAGTTCTGGTTCTGCACGTCATAGAGTTATGCTTGCAGGTCATTGGTGATCTTGGTGAGTGAGAGAATCTCCTCCCATAGCTTCAAATTCTCCCTCTTGTATTCGGCGATCTGTTCTGTTTTTATCCCGTCAATGATCTCAACTTCACGCTCCGCCATCTTCTTGTACCTGAAAACTTCTTGCTCCAGTTCTTCCATCCTAGCTTCCTGAATGCCTTCTCCTCTAGGGCCCCGAACATCTTCAATCTGCACCTTCCCATCCTTGAGCAGCAATTCCTTGGGATGCATCTTCAACTCGTTCAAGTACGGGTTGACGATGTTCTCAAAGAAACTATCTTTGGGAGATCCAGGAGAAACCATTGTTGCTCTATATCTGAAGATGTAACTTGGCAGAAACAGCTCGAAACAGAAACATGACGAAAAAACGATATACAGACCTCGGGGGATCTGGGGGATTATATAGCAAAAAGTTTCATAACGAAAGGAAAGTCCAGGTCAAAAACGAGTCGGAGAGGGGCTCCGGGGTACCCACACCATGGTCTGGCGCGGCCAGAGGTGGGCCCGCACCACCCTATGGTGTGGAGCCTCCAAGCTTCGTCTCCCTCTCGTTTCCGGCTCATAATTTTTCATATTTTCTAAAAACAGCAAAAATATAAGTTGGAAGATGTTTCGCGAACATTTTCTTACCAAAACTGTTACCTATTTGAAAGCTGACTCTGGAGTTTCTGAAATATGGTTCCTAATAAACTCCTCTGGGATCATGGCTTGAATACAATCAACATTTTCATTATAAGGATCTTCGGAGATATAATGCTTGAGTCTTAGGCCATTCACCACTTGTGAAGAGTTGTCTTCAAGGGAATTTTTTTTAATTTCCCCCGAACCATATACCTCTTCGATAACAAAATGTCCTTCCCATCTCGAGAGTAATTTTCCTACAAAAAATCTGAGACGAGACCTATACAATAGCACTTTCTCACCAACATGAAATTCTCTTTTAATAATTCTCTTATCATCCCACCTTTTAACTTTCTCTTTAAAGAGCTTAGCATTTTCATATGCTTCACTCCTCCATTCATCTAGAGAACTTAAGTCAAGCAGCCTTTTCTCACCAGCAAGTTTAAAATCTCTATTTAGGTCTTTCACTGCCCAATAAGCTTTGTGTTCCAATTCTAGGGGAAAGTGACAAGATTTTCCATAAACTATTTTATAAGGAGACATGCCCATGGGATTTTTGTAAGCAATTCTATAATCCCACAGAGCATCATTTAATTTCTTAGCCCAATTTTTTCTAGATTTGTTGACAGTCTTTTGCAAGATAGATTTGATTTCTCTATTTGATAATTCTACTTACCCACTAGTTTGGGGATGATAGGGTGAAGCAATTCTATGATTAACATCATATTTAGCAAGAGTTTTTCTAAAACCACCATGAATAAAATGAGAACCCTCATCAGTCATAAGATATCTAGGCACACCAAACCTAGGGAAAATAATATCTTTAAGCATTTTTAATGAGGTTTCACCATCAGCACTTTTAGTAGGTATAGCTTCTACCCATTTAGTAACATAATCAACAACAACAACAAGAATATGAGTATAGCCTTTTGAAGGAGGGAAAGGACCCATAAAGTCAAAACCCCAACAATCAAACAGTTCAATAACAAGAGAATAATTCATAGGAATTTCATTACATCTAGAAATATTTCCAACCCTTTGGCATTGATCACAAGATAAAACAAATTTTCTAGCATCTTTAAAGAGATTAGGCCAATAAAAACCTGATTGTAGAACCTTATGTGCAGTTCTATCTCCAGCGTGATGTCCTCCATAAGCACTACTATGACATTTTCTCAATATCTCTTGTCGTTCATTTTCAGGAACACATCTTCTCATAATA
The DNA here is from genome assembly GCA_028641055.1 of Alopecurus myosuroides. Lineage (NCBI taxonomy): Eukaryota > Viridiplantae > Streptophyta > Magnoliopsida > Poales > Poaceae > Alopecurus > Alopecurus myosuroides. Next base: position 129,477,051 of record CM054057.1, on the reverse strand, counting down.
CCAGCAACACGTTCTTTATATAAGTGTGGGTCATCCCAAAAATAATGCCTCATATCATAGAAGAATTTTCTTCTTTGCTAAAGGTAGGAAGCAAATACTTGGAAACAATAAAGTTAGCATACCATGGACTCTATTGAGAGCTCACTTTTATTGAAGCTAACTGTTCATTAGGAAAACTATCATTAACACGTATAGGGTCATCAGATATATTTTTTAATCTAGACAGATTATCACCAACAGGATTTTCAGCACCCTTCCTATCCACAATATGTAAATCAAACTCTTGTAAAAGAAGCACCCATATAATAAGCCTAGGATTAGCATCTTTCTTTTCCATAAGGTACTTAATAGCAGCATGATCAGTATGAATAGTAACTTTAGAATCAACAATATACTGCCTAAATTTATCACAAGCAAAAACTACATCTAGGAATTCTTTCTCAGTGGTAGCATAATTGTTTTCAGCAGCATCAAGAGTTTTACTATCATAATGAATAACATTTAAATTCTTGTCTACCCGCTGTCCAAGAACAGCACCTACAACATAATCACTAGCATCACACATAAATTCCAATCAGGTGGTTGAACAATAGGGGCAGATATTAAAGCCTTCTTTAAAATTTCGAAAGCTTCTTTACAATCTTCATCAAAAACAAATGGTACATCTTTTTGAAGAAGATTAGTAAAAGGTTTTGCTATTTTAGAGAAATCTTTAATAAACCTTCTATAGAAACCAGCATGACCAAGAATACTACGAATACCTTTAACATCCATGGGACAGGGCATTTTCTCAATAGCTTCAACTTTAGCCCTATCAACTCCAATACCTCTTTCAGAGATTTTATGTCCAAGAACAATTCCTTCATTAACCATAAAATAGCATTTCTCCCAGTTAAGAACAAGATTAGTCTCCTCACATCTCTGCAAAACTTTATCAAGATTCTGCAAACAATTATCAAAAGAAGTTCCATAGACGGAGAAATCGTCCATGAAGACTTCCACAATTTCTTCACAAAAACCATGAAAGACAGCAGACATGCATCTTTTGAAAAGTAGCAGGAGCATTACATAAACCAAAAGGCATACGTCTATATGCATAGGTTCCATCAGAACAAGTGAAAGTTGTTTTCTCTTGATCAAGCTTTTTAACAGCAATTTGAGAAAACCCAGAATAACCATCAAGAAAGCAGAAATGAGTTTTCTTAGACAACCTTTCTAACATTTGATCAATAAAAGGCAAAGGGTAATGATCTTTCTTAGTAACTTTTTTAACCTTCCTAAAATCAATGCACATCCTATAACCAACTACTACTCTTTGAGGAATAAGTTCATTATTTTCATTTGGCACAACAGTCATCCCTCCTTTCTTAGGGACACAATGCATAGGACTAACCCATCTACTATCAGCAATAGGATAAATAATACCAGCATCAAGGAGTTTCAATACCTCATTTCTTACCACATACTTCATCTTAGCATTTAAACGGTGTTGATGTTCAACAACTGGCTTTGCATCAGGTTCAATATTAATAGCATGCTGACAAATACTAGGAGAAATCTCTTTCAAATCATCAAGAGTATAACCAATAGAACCTCTATGTTTCTTCAATATCCCCAATAATCTCTCCTCTTCTTTATCAGAAAGTTGAGAACTAATAATAATAGGATATGATTTCTTATCATCAATATGAGCATATTTAAGATTATCTGCCAAAGGCTTTAAATCAAAAACAGGATCTTCCTTGGGTGGTAATGTTGTACCCAAGTCTTCCACAGGTAAATTATGTTTCCGCATTGCTGAATGATGTAGGAAAATATCATCAATTTTATTCCTTTCTTCCATAAAGACATCACTTTCGTGGTCTTCCATGTATTGTTGCAAAGGATTATTAGGAGCAAGAGCAATATCAGCCAATTGTTCAACTTTATAATTTTCATTAGGCAGTTCAGCTTCATAAGGTGCTTTAGAAAATTTGGAGAAACTAAATTCATAAGACTCTCCATCAAACTTTGTAAGGATTTTTCCCTCTTTACAATCAATAACAGCACCACAAGTATTTAAGAAAAGTCTACCAAATATAATAGGACAAGTATCACTAGCAGAAGTGCCTAATACTAGAAAATCAGTAGGATACTTAGTTTTACCACACAATACCTCCACATCTCTAACAATACCAATTGGAGAAATAGTTTCCCTATTAGCAAGTTGAATAATCACATCAATGTCTTCAAGTTCACAAGAACCAATTCCATGCATGATTTCTTTACAAAGCTCATAAGGAATAACACTAGAACTAGCACCAATATCACACAAACCATAATAACAATGATCGCCTATCCTAACAGATAGCACAGGAACACTGGGTTTCCTAGGTTTACTAGGATGGGAGACAATATTGGAAGCATCTTCACAAAATACAATTTGTCCCTCTTCTACATTTACAGAAACAATGTCCTTTACTATTGCTACTGTAGGTTCTACAATTATTTTTTCCTCAGGTTCTACAGGTTTCCTTGCACTTTTATAAACCACACTAGCTAACATAGAATGTTCTTTTACCTTAGCAGGGAAAGGCATTTTCTCAATATAAGGCTCAGGCACAATGGAATCAACAGTATGAACTTCTATATCTCTAGCAGGAACACAATTAACAGTGTCTTTATAAGGATCATGGTATTTGTCCCATTCCTTTTTGGGAATATCAAAGAAAGAAGCAAAAGCCTTTTATAAGTTTGCAACAACTTGAGAATCTAGACCATAAGAAGTACTAACATTCTGAAAATCCTCAGATGACATAAAGGTTTTAATGCATTCATAGTCATAATTTATACCTGACTTTCTACCTTTGTCATTCTCCCATGCTTCAGTGTTTTCTTGAATACAGTCAAGAAGATCCCATTTAGCTTCATCCTTCATATGTGAATATGGATTTCACTTGGAGGATAAAATTTAGAATAAAAGAGAGGTACAATTTCCTCCCATTCAATAGTCTGGCTATTTTTTAGCAGTTTGATCCATTCAGAGGCTCGGCCTGTCAATGATATAGAGAATAATTTCCTCTTCACTTGGCTCATTGTAATACATGCACACTTGAACAACTTGCATAATTCATGTAAAAAGAGAAAATGATCACCAGGATGGACATTTCCATCCCCTGAATAGCAGTTATCCATAACATGTTTAACAATCTTTATAGGTATTTTATAAGGATCCAAATCATCATGCAGTGGGTCACTTACTACCCTAGTAGTGGAAGCAGTGCCCGCAAATAGGGACTCAAAAGGAGTTCCAAACATAGTGTAATAAAGAAGTAGACAGAAATAAAAACAACACTTACAGAGAAGCTTTCTTTATCAATTCCACTTCCCAATAGCACTTCACTCCCCGGCAACGGCGCCAGAAAATAGTCTTGATGACCCACAAGTATAGGGGGTGTATCGTAGTACTTTATATAAATAAGAGTGTCAAACCCTACGAGGAGCAGAAGGTGTTGACAAGCAGTTTCGATGAAGGAATAAGTGTAAATACTGGAAATCTGATTTGTAGGGATTTTTGATATTGTAGATAAATAAAGTGCGAGTAAATAAAATGCAGTAGTAATAATTGCAGCAGGTAGCCCAATCCTTTCTTCAGCAAAGGACAAGTCGGCGAGTTTACTTATGATTAACAAACGTTCTCGAGGACACACGGGAGGTTTCTGTCAAGTGCTTTTGTTCCATGCAGCTGAATAACTTTGGTGTTTTGATAAGTGTTGTGTGGGTGAATATAGGCTAATGTACCGTCCCATCCAAGACTAATAAATACTTGTTATTGTACCCCTTGACAGCATCCGCAACTACAAGAAAGTAATTAAGAAATAAATCTAACCACAGCTTTAAACTCCGGGATCTGACGCTCCCTCGTGTAATGGTTTCCTAACGGGGGTTTAGGTTTCTGTCACTCCAGCAACTCCACAATTAGTAGCCAAATACACGATGCATTCCCCTAGGCCCATAAATTGTGAAGTATCATGTAGTCGACGTTCACATGACACCACTAGAAGAATAACACCACAACTTAAATATCAAACATTAATATTATTCAACATTACTTCACTACTAACAACTTGACTTCTCCCATGTCCTCAAGAACAACACGAACTACTCAAAACACATCATATGGATCATAATCAGAGGTTAATATATTGGATGATAATAATCTAGTCATAAAGCGCAAACACCGATAAATCTCACAAGCATCAACTACTAACAAGTAATCCACACCGGGAGAGAGACCTAATGCAAAACAACGATAGAGGCCCCTAATTTTTCCAACGGTATGAAGGTGGATGATGAGGGTGATGGTGCTGGTGGTGATGACGATGATGATGACGATCTTGATGATGCTCGGAGCGATGACGGTGACGATGGCGGTGATTTCCCCTCTCCGGAGAGGAATTTCCCCTGCAGATTTCTCCCTACCAGAGAGCTTTTCTATCTCAGGTGTTTTCCGCCTCGAGGCGGCGGCGGAATAATTCTGCGAGGATGGAATGAGGCTTAGGTTCCCTCGGGGTCAGGGGGCCAAAGATGACCCCCGGAGGTGGGTAAGGGTGGCTACACCCTTAGGTGGCGCGGCCAGGGGCGCGCCACCCCTAGGTGTGGGCCCCTGGTGGCCCCCCTCTGGCTCTCCTTCTGGCTGTGTTCCTCCTCGGGACTTTTAGGAACCCCCGGATGTCCCCTTTCTTCTTCTGATCTTCTGAAATATGGTATCTTGATGGTGCTTTTTTCCATCAAATTTATGGTCCCGGTGTTTATTCTCCAAAAATTATAAAACATGCAAAATAAGATAAAATAACATAAGAGATGCATCATAACATGAAATATATCGATGAATTACAGAAAATTATGATATAAAATAGTGATGCAAAATGAACGTATCAAGCGCTTGCGGTGGAGGCTCCGGATAGCACTAAGGACCAGGATGTAATTATGTAGGATTGAGCGTCCTTTGATGAAGGCGCTTTGGTTGATCTCCACCAAGTCAGGCATACGAGGGCTCAATCTGGAGGCCAACAACTTGGAGAAAATCTTCCCAAAGCTATGCACAAGACTGATTGGGCGAAAGTTCTTTAACTCCACCTCGTCGTCCACTTTCCGAATCAGCACAATCAGGGCCTGATTGAGGGTCACGAAACCCCGCGCCTTCTTACCATACAGACAGTTAAGGGCATCCACCACTTCCTTATGAATAGTACCCCAACATTTTTGCTAGAAATTGATCGAGAACCCATCCGGCCCCGGGGCTTTGTCCACATGCATCCTCTTGATCACATCCCAAAATTCGTCCACCGTCCATGGGGCCTCCAACTCGAAGAGATCAAGCAAAGGCAACCCAAGGTTGGACAACTCAATAGTCCGCGGATGGCCCTTAAAGAAGTCAAAGGCCAAATCAAGCATCTCTCCCTGATCCGTCGTGGTAGAAGACGGTCCACGAAGGCGATGGATCGCATTCTTATTCCGTCGATGAGAAGCATGGATGTGGAAGAAGGATGTGTTCGCATCGCCCTCCTTCATCCACAAGAGGCAAGAACGAGTCCGCGCAATCGTCCTCTCAAGAGACGCCAACCCCAGGCACTTAAGCTTGAGTTGCTTGCGCAAGCCACTCTCAGCCGGCGATAGAGCACGTCCTTCCTGAGCCACATCAAACCGAAGAATGAGTTCATGTCCCATGAGAAGCTGCAGCTTGAAATTTCCCACGGATTTCTCGCCCCAATGGCGCAAGCCAGCAGCCACGGCACGAAGCCTACAGGTCCATAATCTTCAAGGCACTAAGCTTGGACGCTGGAGGGATCAGACCCGCCTCCACACTCCACAAGCGCTTCACCTCGTCCTGGAATCCACGGGAGCAAGGTAAAAAACGACTCAAACTGAAACCTCCGCTTAAAGGAGATGTTACAAGCGGACGACATGAGCAAAGGAGCATGGTCAGAGATTGAAGAAGAGAGCGCCGACAAGAGATTATCAGGGAAAGCCAACTCCCAATCCATAGTCGAGAACCATCTGTCGAGTTTGGCAAGGGTAGGAACAGCCTGCTCGTTACTCCACGTGAGAGCCACAGTAGAAGATGCAGATTAAGAAGTCGACACGATGACACCAGAAGAACTGACGGCAGATGTATATCACTGTTGCTGATGAAGATGAGTCTATAATCGGGCTATTTGTTTTGATACTCGAAAACTGATGCACTGACATGCTGCCAGTTTTTTTGCCCCACAGCCCAAATCTGGGTGGTGGGTTTTTCTGGCGGCATGATGCTTCCAGTTCTCATTTAGTTTCTTGTGGTTTATTTGTTCCCAGGTGCGAAGTGAAAAGTAATTGGAGAACCGGGGAAACCCGGCTCGAGAACTTATCTATATTATATGGTGGTTCTTGCGTGTTTCCACGCATGCCCTGTCCACGTGCAGGGACCGACAAGCTCGCCCTATAGACATGTTCAACGATGGCATGGATAACTTTATTACCATCTTGCCTACATAATCCAAACTCAAAGTAATGGAAATTTAGGAGGCAAGAGCTCCTAGATTTCGCGCGGAAGTACACAAAGTCTGAGAGGTCATATTCAGCCGATTTCAGTGCGCTCGCCAATCAGATGATTCCGGGAACACCAAAACTGCCCACACCTTGAATTGCTTCAGTACACGCAAATGCTTCAGTATGGAGTGCTGTTCGCAGGCATTCGAGGGTATGGAGTGTTGTTCACACGCATTCAAGCTTCCCAAAAGCCGGAACAAGGAATACAACTTGATCAGACCGAACCGCAGAAGCCTCAGGATCATGTGGACGGGTGATTTCCATGAATGAGGAATCAAAGTTCGCCTTAACGCTCTCTGATAAAACTCTTTTTCGCAGGATAAAGTCTATTTTAAACTCGTAAATATTTGATAGAACGAACCCTCATGTCCAAATCCTGGTGGATTGCACTGTGTGACGAAGGGATGGATCCCAGGCCTGTTGGATGAGCCTACCCGGTCCTAGGCCCACGGCCCAAGCTCCAAAGGAGGCGTCATGGACTATTCTAGAAGGCCCAATTGAAGCCCACCCGCAAGGCCTTGCGGGTCAAGTTAGGAAACTTGTAACCGACTCTAGGTTAGGGTTTGATTCCTCCCCGGGAACGGTTTGAGACCTGGCCACCTATATAAGGCCAGGAGAACCACCAGGAGAGGGACCAAGCAATACCGCACCACCAAGCCTTGAGATCAAGATCATACTCTCGACTTGAGCAACCCTCCATTGTAACCGATCTACTCATTAATAAAGATCGACAGAGGCAGGAGTAAGGGTTTTACCTCTACGAGGGCCCCGAACCTAGGTAAATCGTGCCCCCTGTCTAGCCGACGATTGTCACTGTTGCCTACATGTTCTTCTAATCAAAATCCTATGGGTTCACCCGAGGGACTTGTTGAGATGCAGATTCGACAAATTGGCGCCGTCTGTAGGAACGGCGGGTGCTGGATCTCCGGCATCTTCGGCCTCATCGACAACCAACTCACGCTGGAACCCTAGAACTTTGACTCCAACTAATCCGATCCGAATCGGGTCGGTCATCGTCGCCCCTCACTCGCCGGAATCACGCCCGGTATTCAGCGACTTGGAGAAGAGCATCACGTTGACGTTCGGGAGCTTCTAGTTCTATACCAACAAGGACGGAATTCTACACTTCCCCGAGCAAACCGATCTCGAATGATCGGGATCTGGGTCATTATCTAGCCCAGAAGCTGTCGACTCACGACCCCGCTACGCGGATCGCGACTTGGCAAAAGCGGCGAATCTGTTCGCCTCAACACCAGCAACTTCCATACCCTCTCTACAGAGGAGCCTTCTCGGGTCAAGAAGCCTGCCTAACTGCGCCTAGGACCCGCGAGCCATATCTAGCTCAGGTCTGCATGGCAGGATCAGGAGACCCACCCGAAGAAACTGAAAACAGCGCAAGGGAACGCGCTACCATCGGCGTCTCACGAGATGCTTGGAATCGGGCGAAGGAGGCCATCCGCACAAGCACACCACTGGAACTCGGAGCTCCTCACGAGGACATGACCGCCTACCACTATCATCTAGTGAGAGCGGCTACTTCAATAAAAGAAACTCGGATAGATCTAGCCGAGCGGAAGAAATTAGCGGATACGTCAAGCCAGCGTCGAGCTGCGCTATCCATGACACCTTCTGTCGGGAACCGCCCTGCGAAAAAAGGATACGTCTCAAAAACCGCGACCATGGATGGTGAGTCCTTGAGCGGGATCAGCAAATCACTCATGCGTGTCGACGAAGACGGAAATATCCATCCTCAAACTCCCGCAGCAGCGGTACTAGCCGCAGCCACCTACATGAAGATAAATCAACCAGGGGAAAACGACCCCCGTGCAGAACAATACAAGCAAGTTCAGAAAGGATTAGGCATGGCAGCCGCAAAACTCGCCTCCTACGATCGCAGGAAAGCAGCCGCGCAGAAGGACAAGGAAGCACCCCGCGGACACAGGGGCACATCGCCTGGCAAGGAAAAATCACCTCGTCGCGCACGAGGAAAAGAAGCCCGACGGCGTGGAGATAGCCCGAGTGGCAGCGATAGCAGCCCGAGGGATCGAGACCGTAGTCGCAGCCCGCGAAGAGGTCGAGATCACAACCCGCGGAGAGATCGAGACCGCATCCCACGGAGGGATCGAGACCGCAGCCCGCAGCGACACAACAGCCGCTCGAGACATCGCAGCAAGGAGCCGAGAGGAGACGTCAACCGCGACGAACCCGGGTATAACGCGCGATCATACATCGCTCAGCGCAAGGTTGATAAAGGTCGAGCGGCCAGGAACCGCGCGCGTTCCCCATCTACATCCTCCGACGATGAAGTCTGCAGAGCCTTATGTTTTGCCCGCAACATCCGCGAGGCACCGCTACCCAATAGGTTTAAGCTATCCACGGAAGTGCAGAAATATGATGGTTCGCAAGAGCCACAAGCCTGGTTGTCAGATTACCTCACGGCAGTAAAATGCCAACGTGGGAACAAAAACACGGCTATGCAGTATCTTAACCTACATCTAGTAGGCGCTGTGCGCAGCTGGCTCGAAGGAAGACCGAGGGCATGCTACAGATCTTGGGACGATCTAAACCTCGATTTCGGCAAAAATTTCCAAGCAACATACAAAAGACCGGCGACCATCGAGGAGTTACGAGCTTGCAAACAGAAAAGTGGCGAGTCTACTCACGAATATATTCAGCGATGGACCGCACTCAGGAACACAACGGGAAACATATCAGAAGAAGTCGCGGTTGAAGCATTCGCCAAAGGAGCACGGCGAACCTCCTTCAGGGAAGAACTAGGACGACTCGCGCCCAAAACCATGGGAGAACTGATGGCCATAGCCGACAGATGGGCAAACGGCGAAGACGCGGTGCGTAATGAGAAAGCCTCATCACCAGCACGAGAAGACGATCACCATAGTCGAAAGAAAAGAAGAAAGCATTACGACCGCGATGATCGAGAAGAACTGGTGGCAGCGGAGTTCACAAGGAATCGCGACAGTGGATATCGCGGAAATCGCGAGTGGAAGCCAAAGCCAGAGGACAAAACCCCCGAGGAGGACCTTGACGGTTACTGCACGCTACATCTATTTACAGATAAGTGCACCGGTAAAACTAAGGCAACACACCTTCTCAAGGATTGCCGAAAGTTCCTCGATATCCACGAGGCCTTTTCGAAAAAAAATAGAGCAGCAGTCAATCAGGGCTACCCGCAGCTCCCTGGAGGAGGAGCCCAAGGATTTCACCAGCCGCAAGCCCTGCCCCCAGCAGGAAATCAAAACACGGAGCTAGCTGCGCTACCAGCGCCACCCGCCCCAAACCAGGGAGCCAATGGATACCCGAACCCAGCGGCACTCTTAGGCATGGTACAAAAAGTTTGTCCATCACGCAGGGTTCAGAAGACGAACACTCGACAAATATGCATGGATGTGCAAGCCCCACCTACAAAGCCCCAGTACCTGAAGATGGCGGATCAACCAATAATTTTCTCCAAGGAAGACCACCCCCCACGAGTCTATCAACCAGGACACACCGCGCTAGTCATCCAAGCGCAAATTGGCAACTACGAGCTGGCTCGCGTGTTCATGGACGGGGGCAGCGGCATCAACATCATTTACGTAGATACACTCCGCCGGATGAACAGGAATTTGGACGGACTCGCGGAATCAGAGACATCCTTCCACGGGATAGTTCCAGGAAAAGCGATCCGTCCACTCGGAACAATCAATCTGGAGGTGGTGCTAGGCAACCGAAGCAATTACATGCAAGAATTTCTTGACTTCGAAGTAGTCGACTGGCCCTCACAGTACCACGTCATTCTTGGCCGAACAGCGTTCGCCAGATTCATGGTAGTACCGCACTATGCATACCTGGAGCTCAAGCTGCCTGGGGAACATGGCACAATCACCACCGACAGCGACTTCCAAAAATCCAATAAATGCGACATCGAGTTGAACGAGATCGCCAAATCCTTCGGGATGCAAGAAGAACTGGAAGAGATAGAAACCACGGATCAATCCGTGATGCCTCTCAACAAGAAGAACGTCCCAGAGCTTGAGTTCAACACAAACAGCGGTACCCGCAAGCATCAAGTGCACCCGACAGATTCTGCGAAGACGGCGATGGTGTCCACCACCCTCTTGTAACATCCCAAGTATGAAAATCTACCCCCTAGAATGTTTTGTTTCATGTTTAATTCAAGTACTGCATCATGTCATCATCTTTGCACTTGTTTTCTATTTGGTTCCATTTGTTTTCTTATGAATTCCAAACAAAAATTCAAACCTTTATGCATACTTGTTATGTTACTTTGTGTCAAATAAAAACTACAAAACAAACCAACGATTGTTTCCACCAAAATTGTTATCAAAAACTTAAATTGGCTTAACAGTCAATTATTTCTTTTTGATACCAAAATTTGCTCAAATCATTTAATTACCAAACAATAACATCAATTGAATTTATTTGGAAAAACAAAAGTTGTTTTCAAGTGCTGTTGCAAAACGAAGCAATACCAAATTTATTCCAAAATTGTCTAACCCTAAAACCATTTGTTCTCTCCCTTTTCCCAAATCTGAAAAAAAATAAAAGGAAGAAAAGAATAAAGAATAAAAAGAGAGGGGGGCAAAGGGGCATTCAGCCCAATTGGGCTAGCCCAACTACCCCCTGGCCCGTACCCCCCTCTGTTGTCTTCTTCCTCCGTACAGGTACGAACTCCATCTATGGAGTCCACGTACCCATCGGAGGCAGAGAACGGTCGATCGAGCCTCCACCTCCCCCTATAACCCTAGCCCTAGGGCTCCACTCTCTGCCCTCCACCTCTCTCACGCCGCCGCCACTGGTTTCCCCTCCTTCCACCTCTTCCCCGCCCGGCGTTTCTTCTCTGTAACCGAAGCTTCATCACCACCGCCGCCTTCCCTCTCCGGTGGTCACCGCCACGGCGCCCGCGCGGCCGCGCTAGGGCCGGGAACGGAACCGTCCCGGCGTCCTCTTCCTCTCCGTGCCCACGGCTCCCGCCGGGAGCGCCCGGAGCCCCGCCGCCATCCGGTTTTCGCCGCCGGCCGCAAGCCACCGCGGCAGCGACCACGGTGAGTCCGCAGCTCCTCCCGCTCTCTCCGCCTCTCTGCGCCTCTCCCTCCGGCCGGCAACCGCACGCACACCGGCCCACCGAGCACCTGCACGCTCGCCTCACCGCGCCCAGCGCTGCGAGCAGCGATCACCGGCCGGCCGCAACGGCCCCTGTCCGATCGCAGCGGGTTCCTGTACCCTGCACGCACAAGCAGATTCAGAGAAGTTCAGTTAGGAAAAAAAGAAAACATCCCGAAATAACACCTTATCTACCCTCACTACTTCTTTCTAACACGAATCGGTACACAGCCCAGATGGCTAGGCCCCGTGCGTGCAAGCTATCCCTCGCGGGATCGAATCCCAGGGGAGGCAATTGCCTCCCCAATTTTTTCCCTGCGCGCAACCCCCGTGGGGCCCGCTTGTCATGGGCCCTGGAGGCCACCTCAGCCTCTACCCGCACCAGTCAGCGCCACCGTGGCGCTGGCCCACTGGACAGCCAGTGTGGGTTCTTTTCCCCACGGTGGGAAAAGTCCTGCTGTGTTTCTTTTTTTTCACAGAATGTTTTTTTGAACCAAACAAATTGTAAAAATCATATCTTGGCCATCCTAACTCAGAATTGAACAAATAAAATATGTAATCCAATCAGAAAAGTATATTCTACCCAAATATGAATTTTGTTTCCTGTTTTGAATTTTCAAAATGCAATTCAAATTTGAATTCAAATAATTCTATTGCAAATTGCTAAAATCCATAACTAATTCATTATTAATCCAAATCATGCAAACAAAATATGTTTTCCAAACCATTTTGAACCACCAATTCAAATATAAATTTTGTTTCATGATTTGAATAATTTAAATTGCCTAAATAATTTAAACCTTGTTTAATTCAATTAAAATTGCTAAAATCATAACTTGCTCAAATTTAATTATTCCTGAACATGTAAAATATGTTTTCCAACCAGAAAAACATAACCTTTTCAAATATCAACTTTGTCATTTGTTATGAGCAACTTAACTTGATGAAAACAACAACTATTTGTGTAACACTATTAAGTAACCAAAATTCCCAAACTTAATAATTAATTCCTCAACTTGTTACTTCCCATTTCCAATTGCATCTAACTTTGTTTACTTCTTATTATCATCATGCATGCATCATGTTTAACTACTTACACTTGTTAATCAAATGTAGATCATTGCTTCAACCTAAACCATTTGCATCCATATGCAATTCACATTGCATATGGGTCCAATTAAATTGTGTAACCTTGTCAAGTAGTTTACTTTGATGCATCTATTAACATGACATGCATCATCCCATGGTTGTGCATCCTATGCCATGTATTGATTGTTCGTCTCTTTCGATGGTGTGTTTGCTTCTTCTCGCTTTAGACGACGACGTTGAGACCGAAGAGACGTACGGTACCCCTTCTAAGGATTTTTGCTCAGTACCAGGCTACTGGGTTTGCAGGCAAGTTATCACTCACATGAATCATCGAGTTCACTTCCACACTTGTTGTCGATACTATCCTTTTGTCTATTATTGCTAGCCCTATGTATCGTTGCTTGTTCTCCGAACCTATCACATGATACCCTGAACCAATGATATTGCCTCACCTCCATACCTACAGCCATTGCTTGTGCCTGTTCTCATCTAGCATGCTTAGGGTTGCTTTTGCTCGAGTCTGTTGTCGGTTACTTCTTTTACTATTATTATTGTACCGGGGGCTCGAATTTAATCAATCAATCCTGTTAATTGCTAATGGTAATAATAATTTGATGATAAGGCACCGGCAGGAGGCCCTAAGTGGTTTTGAGGCCTGCTAGTGTCGACCCTAATAGGAAAAGGGTCTTGTCTACTGATCCATGATGAGCGTGCTCACCGCATCCGGGTGGTAGTATGGGACCCCCCTCGACTTAGACTTGATCTGCAGTTTGTCTGAAGAGCCACACTTAGTTCGGGTGTTCCATTTGCTCCTTGCATAATGGGAGGTACCCCCATTGGTTACTGGTGATGATGATGATGCATATAGGGCGAGGCCTGTGGTGCCGGGGGGTGTGGTTTTCACCCTTGCGCTTAGGTTAGGCGGACTGGCCGGGACCTTATAGCTCCGTGGCTCCTAGGATGGATTGTAGAGATGGTTTGGGTCGTGTCAAGTCCACCTAAGTTTTAGTTGGTGGCTTGAGTGTGTACGGGTACTGGAGCACACCCTGCAGGGATAAATCTTCTCGAGAAGCCGTGTTTTCCGCGGTTATGGATTACTTGGTGAAAGTACTGGCTAACAAGTACTCAGGACAACTTAAACATAATGATCAACCATGTATCACCCAATGCTAAATAACTTGACTAGTAATAGGTTATTCACACAATAACTTGACTCATCTTTAATACAACGGTGTGAGTATCCTCGGATTGCTTCTTCGGATAAGGGGCGAGATCCAGGATGGGTTTGTTTGAAGTTATCTTTCAGTTGGTTACAATCCTCGATCTTATCTTCTTCTGTTAGCCGGAACTTGTAGTATTTTTCTGTAGTTGGTTAGAGCAGCCCGCTGCAGCTTTTATAACACCTATCTCTTCCGTTGATCCCAAGCATCAATGCTTGTGTTGACGGGTAACTCTTTGATGAAGTGTGAGTCTTGCTTGCCAGTACTTGGATGTACTGACCCCGTTGGGGCTGTGGTTTACGCAGACTACGACTACGGATACGATGATCACCGGGATGGCTACTTCGTGGAGTACGACGACGCTGTTGACGAGTAGATAGCGGACCCGGGCAGGATCCAAGACCTACGTGGATGGGCTCCGTTTTCCTTTCATTGCCGGCCTCTTAGGCCTATTTGGATTTGTCTGTACTCAGACATGTTGAATGCTTCCGCTGCTATGTAATGAATGTCATGTTGGGACATGTGTCCTCTGGATGATTGTATTTGCTATTCTCTGCCTTAGTGAAGGCCATTTGCAATCTTATTTCAATCTTTTGTGTCTTAGAGATATGTTGTGGTATCATTCCGTTTAACGCTGTTGACGTACCATGTGTGATTGGTATGAAGTACGTCGACAGTAGTGCCTATGGTCTCTAGTGGATAGTTTACATCGACGGTGGAATAGCAGGGCTTGTGTTGTCGCGCATAAGCGCAGGCCTACCAGGAAGCTGGGACGTGGGAGCAGTTATGCCCCATAATCCAAGCATCTGCTATCCAGTTCGGCCCGATGAGTATCCCCTAGAAACCAGGGTGCGACACCTCTCGCCAGCATAGGAAGGCGCGCTCGTCGAACTCCTCCGTGAGTACTGGGAAATTTTTGCCTGGCAGCCTTCAGATATGTCAGGGATACCCAGGGAGTTCGCCGAGCACTCACTCGAAGTCTTCAAAGACGCCAAGCCTATCAAGCAGACCACCCGACGATTCTCAGAGCCCAAGCAAAAAGCGCTCGGAGAAGAAGTAAACAGACTACTCGCAGCAAAATTCATCCGCGAAATAAAGATTTCCACCTGGTTAGCAAACCCGGTGTTGGCCCCGAAGAAAAATACTGACATCCTTCGCGTGTGCATCGACTACACGTCGCTGAATAAGCACTGCCCCAAGGATAACTTTCCCCTACCACGGATCGAGCAGATCGTGGACTCTACAGCAGGCTGCCAATGCCTCTCCTTCTTGGACGCCTACTCGGGCTTTAATCAGATCAGGATGAAAAATGAGGACGAGGAGAAGACAATGTTTATCACACCCCACGGTGTTTACTGCTACACGACAACGCCCTTCGGCCTAAAAACGCAGGCGCAACATATCAGCGCTGCATGCAAAAATGCCTTGCCAAGCTCATTGGCAAGAACGTACAAGTGTATGTTGACGACATCGTCATCAAGACTCGAGTAGAGGATATGCTCCTCGATGATATCAGAGAAACATTCGATGCGTTGAACGCATACCGAATCAAGCTCAACCCGACCAAGTGTGTCTTTGGCGTCCCTGCAGGACAACTTCTCAGATACCTGGTCTCTGCTCAAGAAATTGAAGCCAACCCGGAGAAAATCCAAGCAATCCTGACAATGAAGGAGCCAACCAATCTCCCCGGTGTGCAGCAGCTCGCAGGACGACTAGCCTCTCTAAGCAGATTCATTGCGAGGCTGGGCGAGCAAGCATTGCCTTTCTACAAGCTACCGAAGAAAACGGATAAGTTCGAATGGACACCCGAAGCACAGAAAGCATTCGCAGACCTCAAGCGAGCATTGCAGAGTATGCGTGTCCTGGCAACACCGCAAGAATGAGAGCCATTATATCTATATCTAGCCGCAACAAATCAAGTCATCAGCACAGCAATTGTGGTCGAGCGGCCGGAAGACAGCAAGGCGTATGGCATCCAAAGGCCAATATATTATATCAGCGAGGTGCTTTCGCCCTGCAAACATGTCGGGGGGTTACCCCCGAGTAGGGGTAAGGCAAGTGCTAAAGTGAAGGTCAAGGTGCTATTAACCGGGTAGACGGCTACCCGGGTACTTGCTACCCGGTAGGTTCTATCCGGACGTATTCATTGAAGACCAGAAGAAGATATTGAGGAAGTTATATTCGTCCAAGTAAAGAAGTTCTGGTCCGGGTAGAGGGACAACAATCCTACTCGGGCCAGAAGTCAATGGAGCCGTTCTGACAGGATCCCGCGTATCCTGTAGCCGTACAGGCATGCGGTTCAACTTACGGAGCGCGTGATTATCCGCGCTACGGCGTGGCTACAGTGAGGTAGGCGCCTGTCAAGTCCTGTCACTGACAGAGGGGACAGGACGTGCCTAGGGGCCTACTCTATCTCACTGACAGGGTGGACAGGTCCCATCTCCCGAACGGCGCGACGACTTCCCGCACCCAAGTCAGCGAGAAGCCGGAAGCGTGCGCTGTCCTGCAGTGGGTATGTCCCATCAAGGGTACCTTATAGTCTTTCTTTATTCGGTTGGGCACCAGTATATAAGGTGCCCTACCCCCTCTTGCGCGAGGGACGTTGCTTCAATTCGCATTTATTGCTAGAACCAGCACTAGAGCTAGAGAGAACAGCCGAGTGGCTACTCGGCCAAGAGACATACTTTGTACTGTGGCTACTCGGAGATCACACATATAGAGAGAGAGGCAGGAGTAGGGGTGTTACCTCCACACGAGGGCCCTGAACCTAGGTAGATATTGTTGTTTGCGCTAGAGATACCTTACGCGCGGCTACTCGCCGTGCGATCCCTCCCCGGATACCTCCCGCGTCCATCGGCCCCAACACATTAGCCATCCTATGGCATCTGCTGTGATACCACCACGACAGCTGGCGCCCACCATGGGGCCAGCAGCGGCGCTGGCTAGAGTTCATGTTCGGACGGGACCCGTTTCTGCTACGGGGGAGCGTGTGGTCTGTGGCCTTGTCCACAAATTCGGCTCCTTCGACTTCTTCACCGACAACGCCGGATATTTCGGCGGTAGGCCCATGCCGGCAGCCGGCTCGGTGCTCTCCTTCGGCACACATCTGGTCTACGTCGCCACCACCCGTCATCCGCGAGTTCCCGGAGGAGGTGCTCGTCGCGGAAGATCCTCCTGCTGTACTCGCTGCCCGCGGGAAGCCAACTGGCTGCTCTGCGGACAGCGTGGAGGTGATGATGACAGGCCCGGCTATCGATGTCGGGAAAGGCGCGACCGCTACCGCGGGAGTCATCGAGGAACCTGCTGGCCCAAGTGCTGGCCCAAGGGTTCACAAGCCCTACGACGCGCCCCACAACATTCCGGGTTACGTGGCCCCTTCCACGACTACGACGATACCGGCATCCGCCGTGCGGATGGGCATGCCGCCTCCCACCGAGCTTGAGCTCATGACCATGAGGGCGCAACTCGAGCAGCAGCGTCAAGCGCTACTCGCGGAGTCCCATGAGCTGGAGAAGGTTAGGCTTGAGCTTAACCTAGATCAAAATGAGTACAACAGGGCCCACGGCTTTACTCCTGTGTTTAGGAAGCCTAGCAAGTTATGCACTACTGGTCGCAACTTAGGCGTTGAGATGGCAGGAGTTGGTGGGGCTGCTAGCCAATCTGCTAGTTTAGACACTGCTACTAGGCCCAAGTATAGTACCCCCGCCAAAATTCTTAGGGCTGCAGAGGCAGTGGCTGCTGAGTTGCCGCATCTCGCTGGCGACGCGTGCGCTAGGCAGCAGGATAGGCTCAATGAGCTAGTGCTAGAGGCTGCTAGGCAGAACGAGGAGTTCCGGAAAGCCAATCCGGGTGCTGGCGCTTCTCAGGTTGTGCACTCGCATGCGGTCAGATCTACGGATCAGGCCTCATCACCGCTTCCTGGTAGTGAGAGGAACCAGAGTGTGAACTCGGGGAAGAGCAAACAGATGCAAGTGTACGACCCGGCTGTCGCTGCGAAACAGCGCGCTATGCCGCGGCAGCCCGGTCAGAAACACAACGCTGCAGGAGCAGGCTATCAAGCCAATAAAGCTCACAGCAAGAGGCAGATAGGAGACCACACAAGACCTTCTCGGCGTCATGCCGCCCAGCCTACTCGGCAGAGGACGCAGCAACCAGCGGCAGCACATCCGCATGCAGCTGCGCCAGCAGCCAATCCGGTCGTGCAACCCGCAGCTGTGCAGGAAAACCGCTATGATGATGGGTACTCGGCGATGGGGCTAGCCGGATATGTTGACCCAAGAGATGTCACTGACCGTCTAAGTGACCGCATGCTGGAGCCTAGTGACGCAAGATACAAGCTGGACCGGATCAATCGGTCTGCGCAGCTCGAGAACAGGGGGCCACCTGGCCCAGATTGCTTTGGTCGCCGCATAATGGAGGAGCCCTCCGTGAACCATTTTCAGCTGGCTAGGGGGACCAAGTGCTATGATGGCAGCACCAAGCCGGAAGACTGGCTAAGTGACTATGTTACCGCTGTGCACATTGCAGGCGGCAACCGGAGATGGGCTGTGCGGTATGTTCCGCAGATGCTGGAGGGCCCTGCTTGGACTTGGCTCAACAACTTGCCCAGAGATAGCATCAACTGCTGGCTGGACTTCTCGGAGGCCTTCATCAGCAACTTCGCCATCACATACAAGAGGTCGAATAGGCCGCAACAACTGTCCGCTTGCAAGCAGCGAGAAGAGGAGACTGACCGAGAATACCTTACTCGGTGGAGCACTTTGAGGAACACCTGTGAAGGTGTGAATGAGGCCTAGGCCATTACTTGGTTTGCTCAAGGCTGCAGGCATGGCAGCATGTTGTGGCAGAAGCTGCAGAGAGAGATGCCGAGTACGCTCGCCGAGACGATCAAGATTGCAGATATGTATGCACTCAGTGACCCAACTCAACCTCTACTTGATTCTCCTGAGCCGAGAAGGAAGCACCATGACAGCAGCATGCGCAATGACTTCAGAAACAAGCGCAGAGGTGATCGCATTGATACTCGGTATGATCCCGAGGAGGTGAATGTTGTGACTACAGCTGCTGTGAGTAGCCAAAGGCAAAAAACTGCTGGAGCCCAGTACGGGCAGAACCACAATCAGAGCCAAGGCATCAAGAAGCCGTACAATGCTCCCCAGCAGGGTAGCTGTCACGACCCCGGAGCCAGAGATATACATACTGTTATGTGCTCCTAGCCATGGACTCACAAGGGCTTTACGGTTACCAGCACCGGCCGCAACAAACAATGGCAGGAAGACTAGATTCATCGGCACGTAGTCCGGATCCCCATTCTACTACTCCTTGTATCCATGCTAGTCATAACCAACTATGCATATCAAAGTGTCCACGAATCATATGAAACTGAAGGAAACGGGACCAAATCTATACAGAGCTGCTATGTGTCCAGAAAGTGCAACAACAATCGAGGGTTACTGGGGTTACCTCGTCCCAGGCCGAATCACATCAGTAGGCGGGCTCGGACATGGATCATTGGCTCCACAACCCCTCGACTGCGACAACTATGCAGGCATAGCCAAAACTGTATAACAATGAGCTCGAAACCAACAACCGATCAAAGCAGTACTCTAAACATGGAAGCTGTATTAAGCAGGTGTTACTAGAGTATAGCTTACAAATAGAGGTTACACGACCCAACATTACATCAGAGAACGGAAGGCAAATTATGTTGCTAATCAACAAGAACCAAAAGGCCTAAGAGGCCGCAACATAAGGCGACGTCCCAGCCCATAGATTCCAGGATGCTACCTGGGAACCCCAAACTACTCGTCGATGTCCACGTTGAATCACCACCGAAGTGAGATCTTCACCTGAACCAGAATTAAGCAAACCTGAGTACGGGAGGTACTCAATAAGACTTAATTAACCTATTATATATCTGCTGGTTTCGTAAAGGGTTTTATGAAGGTTGATTTGCGTAAAGAAAGCTTTATTTTCCAAATCGAGGAGGAATAGCACGTCTCATAGAATGTTTTCAAAACAGATGAGAAAGCTACTCAGCTACTGATATCATCATCTTTCATCCACCAACATCATTTCCCAACAACTCTCTTGCTACAAGGATCACCCCTCTCGGCATCTCCGAGGAGGCACCCTTCAGACATTGCCAACACCTTTTACGTCACGTTCAAGTTATCTATGGCCACGTGACATTCACCAAGTCGTCCTTAACCGTGGACACGGCTTTCCGAAAGATTTATCCCTGCAGGGTGGTACACTTTACCCACACGTACCCTCTGACTCTTAGCGCCACATGTACGCTCTTCCATGGAGCGCGGCAGAGGGTGGATGGCTCCGACCTTTACCTTGCTCGACCCTATCCATGAGTCAACCCAAACAGGGCCACCCCGTCAACAGGGAGTTGGCCACCTCCTGACGGCACATGTTCTGTGAGTCGGGATCAAGATCCGTGTACGTCCATCACTTGTCCCGGTCACGCCCTAGTTTTTCTCCAAATCGTTTTCTGACTCACACGCAGATGGAAATAGCAAACTACGTGACTCATGGATGTGGCCAAACAAGTTAGTTAGTCGAGCGAGGTTTATTAGCTCGCGCGTGTGGTTGCACGCTCAGTCTTGGTTTCCGCGGAGAGACCTTAATCCTAGGGTTGGCAAGTACAGGACAAAGAACCACTTCCCAAGTGGCCTCCCGTCCTCGCCTTAGTCAGGTTAACCACACAATGCTCATCTCACCACGTCATCATATCATACTAGGTTATCGCAGCTCTGATTCATCAACCAGATGGAGCAGAGGTAAACAAACATGTAAAGCTAAGCGAAGCAGATATGAGGCTCTGGCGATGCGCACAAGCAAATCTATGGCGGCTAGGAGCAGTGGATCAGGATATTGAGGCAATGCAGTATATAGGTGAACTATATCTACTAACATCAAATATTTTGGAGTCGAATGCAAAGTACGAGATCAAATGTTGTTGGAAAATGTATATGGGCAGATAAGAGGTTATGCTTGCCTTGGTTAAAGAAAACCAAATAAATATCTTCTGGAATAAGTGCTTGACTTGTCGGTTAAGATCAAGTATTCACCATTGGACTGATGGCCTTCACTTCGGGGTCGGATTCTACCGAGGGGGAACAAACACCGAAAAGAAGAAGAAGAATCAACACATGGCATCGATGCAATGCGCAACATGTATGCATGAGCAAGTTAATGCACTTAAATAAAGCCCTAAACATGTTTGTTGGGTTGCTAGGGTTCGTATGTCAGTTATGCATTTTTACTGAAATTATCCCAAAATAGGCCCCGGAGGGGCAATTCGGGTGATTATGAAAGTGAGTACCATTTAAAGTGCTCAAATGGGTTTGAAAACACCATAACTAGATTGTATTTTTCATTTTGAGCAATTTGATATATAACTTTTAATTTTCTAATTTTAGTGAATAAAAACTTATTTTTCTATTTTTAAATGAATTAACAACATTAAATAAAGGCCATTTTTCAACTTTCTCAAACATACATGAAAATGACATATTTGGGTAGATTACATTTTTATGAACATGTCCATACATTCATTTTATTATTCTGAGTAATATTTTGGGATATATTAATTATTCAATTTTATTCTATTTTGGGAAATAAATAAAACAGGGTTGTGACGTCAGGATGACGTCATGGTGACCTCAGCCGAGCCCAAAACGGCTCTGATTCCGTTCGATCTCTCGAACGAGTGCACGATTTGGCAATTGGGGTCTACCACGGGGTAGAGGAAGTTCTGGCGAGTCTAAGATGGGCGGCGCCGCTTCCGGGTGGTTGCCGGAGTTGCTCCGGCGAGCACAAACCGCGGCGGCGGGCGGCGGTGCACGGTGTAAGGACAAACCAGAGGAGTATGGAGGAAGGGGAGAGCATCAACATGCTCCTGAGGTTACCATGAATGTGTTGGAGTGGTCGGAGAGACGAGGGATGGCCGAAATCTGCGGCGGCGTGTGAAAATCCGTGGCGGTGGAGAGGAAGGAGACAACGGAATCCGCGAGCTTAAGGCCATCCTGGCTTCTCCGCTTGCTCGTGGAGGACGAGGCGACCGAGGCGATTCTTTGGAGCTTCTTGGATGGGCCGTGGGTGGCCGGAATCGACGGCTACGGGAGATCGCCGGAGAAGCTAGGGTTCGGCTCAGAGGGAGAAGAGGCAGAGGGAGGAGGCGGCGTGGGGGAGTTGCTGCGGGGTGAGGGCGATCCAGACGGCTCCTGAGGGGGTCCTCACCCTCTCTCCACGTCGGAAGCAGGAGGTGGAAAGGGCCACCTCGAAGCTTCCCGCGTCCTTCTGGCCGGAGAAGAAAGGGAAAGGAAAAGAAAGGGCGGTTTTTCGAATAACCCCCTAGAACTTTTGGAAAACACCAAGATGTCCCTTTCTGCTTTTAAAACAGGACATAAAACATAGTTTTGAGGGCCTTTTTGTAAACAGAAAATTTGGCAAATATACTTTTTGGAAACCTCACAAAATTTCCAACCTCACCATGTTTTTCTTTGGTGAAATTGAAATATTTTTCAATACAACATTTTGGAAACCAAAATAAGTACTATTTGTGAGATTTTCTAGAACCATTTAAATTCACAAATTAAATTGTTTCAACATGGTTTAAATTTGTGGTTTCATGCATGTATGATATGAACAACACCACACACCTATTGTAGCAAAAATTGGGATGTTACAGTAGCGGCAACCCGGAGGTTGGGCCATGCAACTTTCATACTCGGCATCCGAGTAGGCCAGCCAACCACACTACCCGGCAGTGCAGCTGGTGGGACCAAATCAAGAATGAGGATGCTAGTCAGCTGCCCCCTCCTCCTCCTCTGCCGCCTGCGAATACCAATGTGCAGCCTATTCGGGCAGCTGCTCCTAGGCCTACAGTGTTTCCGAGAAGGGAGAACGTGAATCAAGTGGCTCAGGGGGCCAACCGCAACTACAACAACGGCAACCACAACTTCAACAACAACAACAACCGCAACTACAACAACAACAACAGGAACAACAACAACAACAACAACAACAAAGGCAACATTGGTGGGGGAGACCGCAACCAGTACCAGGAACACCACGAGAGCTACATGATCTTCACCACCGAGTCAGCCGACAAGCAGTCACTGCATAGGCGTGCGATGGAGGTAAATGCTGTGATCCCGGCTGTGCCTCACTACCTGCACTGGTGCGACCAAGAGATCACTTGGTCCAGAGCTGATCATCCCAGGGCGATGCCCAACCCGGGTAGATATGCTCTGGTGGTGGATCCCACATTCTTGGGAACCCAGAAGAATGTCAGGTTCAACAAGGTGCTGATAGATAACGGTAGCAGCATCAACATCATGTACAGGGATACACTGGAGAAGCTCGGCCTTGCCGAGAACATGCTGCTACCCAGCAGGACTACATTTCATGGCATTGTGCCGGGAGTATCTTGTGCTCCGATCGGCCGCATCTGGGTTGATGTCCTATTCGGTACCAGGGAGAACTGCCGCACCGAGAGCCTGCAGTTTGAAGTAGTTGATCTTCAGAGCCCCTACCATCCTCTACTCGGTAGGCCTGCCCTCTCCAAGTTCATGGCCTCAACCCATGCTGCCTACCTGAAGATGAAGTTAACTGGTCCCAATGGAGTCATCACCATCTCGGGTGATTACAAGCGTTCCTTGGAATGCGCATCTGCTAGTTCTCAGCTGGCGGAGTCCATGGTCATTGCTGCCGAGAAGAAGAAGATACATGAGGTGGTCGCGATGGCGCAAGCAGCGCAAGTCGGTGCGCCTGGCATGCCGAGTTCCCAGTACGGAACTGCATTCCAGGCGTCCCAGGAGACAAAGAAGGTCCAGGTCGATCCTGAGTTCTCAGACCGTGTTTCCATCATTGGCGCCGGGTTGGGAGAGAAATAGGACAGCGAGCTCATCCACTTCCTCCGTGAGAATCGGGATGTCTTTGCATGGCCCAATGAGGATCTGCCGGGCGTCCCGAGGGAGTTGGTTGAGCACTCGCTGCATGTGCGGCATGACGCCAAGGCGGTTAAGCAGGCTATGCGCCCCTTTGGTGATGAGAGGAGGAAGGCCATCGGTGATCAGATCACCAAGTTGCTAATAAGCGGATTTATCATGGAAGTACTGCATCCGGATTGGCTAGCCAACCCGGTTATGGTCGAGAAGAAGAAGGAGGACCCCAAGGCCGATACCGCATGGCGCATGTGCGAAGACTACACCGACCTGAACAAGGCCTGCCCCAAGGATCCGTTCCCGCTACCCCGCATAGATCAGGTGATAGATTCCACTGCCGGTTGCGAGATTTTGTCTTTCATTGATGCCTACTCTGCTTTCCATCATATAGCTCTCAACCCGGATGATCAAATAAAAATTGCCTTTATTACCCCGTACGGGGCTTATTTCTATCGTGTCATGTGCTTTGGATTGCGGAATGCTACGGCTACCTATCAGAGATGCATGCAGAAATGTTTGCATGATCAAATTGGCAAAAATGTGCAGGTGTACGTAGATGACATTGTCATCAAAACGAATAAAACACATACTCTGCTTAGTGAAATTGAGGAAACCTTTGCCAACTTGCGCAAGTACATGATGAAGTTGAATCCGACTAAATGCACCTTTGGCGTCCCGCCTGGCAAACTACTCGGCTTCTTGGTATCCAGTCGGGGCATTGAAGCCAATCCTTCAAAGATAAAAGCTATAGAGAGAATGTCTTTGCCGAGATCACTGAAGGATGTGCAAAAATTCACCAGGTGCTTGCCTTCTCTAAGCCGCTTCCTGGGCAGAATGGGCGAGAAGGCCTTGCCTCTTTATCAATTGATGAAGAAGAGTGACAAGTTTGTCTGGACACCACAAGCTGATGTAGCATTCAAGGAGCTGAAGGCCATACTGGGTAACGCTCCCATCTTGGCTAGTCCGCTACCCAAAGAGCCAATGATGCTCTATATTGCGGCAACCAACCGAGTAGTCAGTGTGGTGATTGTGGTGGAAAGAGGAGAGGAAGGCAAGACTGTGCAGCGGCCAGTATATTATCTCAGTGAGGTGCTATCCAGCTCCAAGCAGAATTACCCGCATTACCAGAAGATGACTTACGGCGTGTACCTGGGTGCCAAGAAGCTGAAGCACTATTTCCAGGAGCATCCCATCACCGTGGTGAGTTCCGCTCCCATCTCGGATATCATGGGCAACAAGGAGGCAAGTGGCCGAGTACCCAAGTGGGCGATCGAGCTGGCCGCGTACACTCCTATGTACACGAGAAGAGAAGCCATCAAGTCACAGATTCTGGCGGATTTTCTAGTGGATTGGGCTGAGGTGCAGTATGAGCCTCCCTTGCTGGAAACCAACTACTGGAAGATGCATTTTGATGGCTCCAAAGTGAAGGAAGGCCTTGGTGCTGGCGTAGTGCTTACGTCACCCAAGCGAGATCAACTCAAGTACGTGCTGCAGATTCATTTCAAGGCATCTAACAATGTGGCCGAGTATGAGGCAGTGGTGCACGGCCTGAAGGTAGCCAAGGAGGTCGGCGTGCAGCGTATCATCTGTTATGGCGACTCGGATTTGGTGGTGCAGCAGGTACCTGGCACCTGGGATGCTCTGGATGCCAACATGGCATCATATCGGTTTATGGTGCAAACCATGACTGGCTTCTTTGAAGGATGTGAGTTCCAACATATACACCGAGCAGAAGATGACGTAGCTGATGAGTTGTCCAAGTTGGGGTCTTCTCGGCAGTTTATCCCGGCTGGGATTGCCTTGGAGCATTTGAGAAAGCCATCTATCAACCCATCCCCCAACTCGGAGTCTATCTTTGTTCCGTCTCTGCCAGGAGAGGAAGCTGTTCCAATGGAGATTGACTGGGAGGCTGCAAAAGAGAACCCGGGGACTGTCGTCTCCAACCCGGGGAGTTGCACCTTCACCCCGGGGATGCTCTATTCAACCCGGGGACTATCGCATTCATCGAGGGGATCCTTTCCGAGTACTCGGGGACTCGTCTCCAACTAAGAAGAGGTCTTGGTGGCTGATCCAATGGAAGTGGACAAACCAGTGTTTCCCACACGGGAGACACCGAGTTGGGCTCTGCCCATATTATCCTTTCTAACGGATGGCACCTTGCCGGGTGATGAGGTTACAACCAGGCAGATACAGAGAAGATCCAAGGGCTACACTATCCTCAACAATGTGCTGCATAGAAGAAGTCCTACTGGCGTGCTGCAACGCTGCGTTGAGCCAGAGGAAGGAGAAGAAATTCTGGTGGAGATACACCAAGGAGAATGCGGACACCACGCCTCATCTCGGGCTCTGGTCAACAAGGCTTTCCGGCATGGCTTCTTTTGGCTCACTGCCTTGAAGCAAGCTGAAGATATAGTGAGAAAGTGCAACGGCTGCCAGAGATTTGCAAGTAAGATTCATATGCCAGCTTCCGAGTTGAAGACCATTCCCATTACTTGGCCATTTGTTGTTTGGTGTTTGGACATGGTGGGTCCTTTCAAGCCGGCTAGAGGCAACATGACTCACATCTTGGTCATGGTTGACAAGTTCACCAAGTGGATTGAGGTCAAGCCTATTCGGAAGTGCGATGGAGCCACAGCTGTGAGTTTCCTAAAGGATGTGATCCTGAGATACGGCTACCCGCACAGCATCATCACTAATAATGGCACAAACTTTGCTGAGGGTGCTTTTGCGAGATTCTGCAAGGAGAAGCGGATCCGGCTAGATGTTGCATCTGTTGCGCATCCGGCCTCCAATGGGCAAGTTGAGAGAGCAAATGGCATGGTGCTATCTGGCATAAAGCCAAGGCTGATGGAGCCATTGCTGAAAACACCTGGGTGTTGGCTGGACGAGTTGCCGACGGTGTTGTGGAGTCTAAGGACTACCCCTAACCGATCAACCGGATACACACCATTCTTCCTGGTATATGGAGTTGAGGCCATGTTGCCCACTGACCTAGAGCATGAATCGCCCCGAGTAACCCTCTACACTGAGGCGGAGGCGAGAGAAGCTCGAGAAAATGACGTTGACCTGCTAGAAGAAGCAAGAGAGTTAGCTCTGTCACGATTAGCTGTCTACCAGCAAAACTTGAGGCGTTATCACAGCCGGAAAGTGAACCCAAGGGTTTTCCGAGAAGGAGACATGGTCCTTAGGCTCGTGCAGCGCACGACTGGGATGCACAAACTGTCACCTCCATGGGAAGGGCCTTTCATTGTGAGCAAGGCTCTGCACAATGATGCCTACTATCTGGTCGATGCACAAGCACCCCAGAAGAACAGGCCGGATAGAGCTGGAGAGGAATAAGCGCCCCTGGAATGTAGCTCTACTACGCCGTTTTCATTCATGAGTAGAGAGTTGTATGTATCTCCTCAACCGAGTTAAAATTCTAGTAGGCACTCCGAATTTAAACTCGGGGACTGCCCTTGTCCAAATTTGTTCTGTGTTGTTCTACTCTGTTTTACTTTGTCTACTCGGTTGCTCTACTCAGAATTTCATAAGCATATCTAGTAGTGTGTTTAAACCTAAAGGCCAACTCTTCGACTCTGCTGCTGTCCGCAACCCGGCTTCATGGAAAGCAAGAGAATAAGCCAAAGGTCAATGAGCACGCGAAAAATTGCTAAGGAGAAGAGAGGTGTAGCAACCGAGTAGAGTGTTCTTTACCGTTTCCGTTTTCTCTTTTCGGCTAAGTGGTGGGCAGTGTTAATATGTATCTTTCTAAGGGGCTGAGTATTTGAAGCTCTAACTTTGAAATCTTGTGACTCGACTACCAAAAAAGCCACAAGTGGCAGGTAAGAGCTGAGACAAAAAGAAAGAGTGGATAAAAAATGCAACTCGGGGACTTGCATAGAAACGCAACCCGACATTGAGCCAGAGTTGCTAAAACATCAACTGAAATAAAAACTGAGTAGCAACAAGACATAATTGTTTTGGTTACATATGCTCCCGGCATCCCGGGGATCTGATAAAAGTTTAAGGTAGAGTTTGCAGGAATCACTCGATAGTAGTGGCAGTGTTGTCCATGTTTGTGGTGACAGAGGCAGTTGGCTCGGAGGTTGCTGTGGTGACCGAGATGGGATCCGTTGCAGAGGTGGACGCGGCAGACTGGGTCCTGGGCAGCGGGTTGCCACCAGTTGGCGCAGCACCAGTCGCGCCTAGCTCGGGAGCTGGCCCCTCGATCACCATCTCGGTGGTGATAGTGGCCTCCTGAGCGGTGGGTTGCGACTGCTCGGCCTCTGTGTTGGTGGCCAACCCGTACTCCTCCGTGTTGACCAGCTGCTCGGTCCCCTCAATCACCTTGGCCTTCCCCTTCTCGGATGCTCTCTTGGCGGCATCGTCCTCAGACTCGACGTCATCATCCTCATCATCCTCTTCTTCAGCTTCTGTGTCCGGCTCGGGGAGGCCGTCGATGTAGACGCCCGCTTCAGCGTAGGAGGCAATCTCGTAGGCTATCTCCTTGCGGCGAGTAACGCAATCCGGATCCTTGGTCCATTTGGAATCTCCTCGGCGCGTGCGGATCCCGTCGAGATTCAGATTCTCGTACCAGCTGATGATGAAGTGCATCAACTCGTCAGCTCCTCCCCGAGCTGCGGAGGCACGCCACTTCTTGAGTTCTACCTTCACCTCGTCCAGAAGATCAGCAATCTCGCGGAAAGTTTCCGGGACCTCCTTCTCGGGACAGAAAAGCTTGTACAACTTGATACCAGTGGACACCATGGAGGTGCCCAGGCCCTTGAGGGAGCGGATCTGTGTCTTGATGCTGAGAAGGTGGTCATTGATGGTGGAAGTATTGTCAATAGGTAGACCAGCGGCAGCCCTAGCCTGTCGTGCCTTGTCCATAGCGGGCATGCCAGCGGAACGGAGTTCCGGGAAGATATCTTCGTAAGGAACTAAATTGAGTCAGAAGCAGAACCGAGAAGAGGCAAAACCGAGAAGAAATAAAACAAAGAAGAAGAAAGGGGGAGCGACAACTCACATTCCATTTCAACCAGCAGTTGCCCCAGCTTGATCTTCCAGTCATTCTCGTCCGAGATGTGCTTATCCTGGATACGGCGTGATTCCCTGATTTGGGTATTGAGCTCCACGTTCCGGTCCTTTAGCACCTGGATCTCCAGTTCAAGTGCCTGTTTCTCGGCTTTGGCGGTCTTCTCGATCACCTTCTTCTCGCTGACGTGGTTGATAGCAGTTTGGAGCGCGGCTTGGAGATCGACTTGGAGCTGCTCGTATTCTTCTCTCTCAGCCTTGAACTCCTTCTCAATCTCCAGTTCCCGGGTCACCAGTTGCTGTTGCACCTCGGCAGGCATGAGGCAGTTTAAGTGTTGCTCTCGGAACTTTTTATACTCTTCTGCGAGAAGAACATCATTGTCAGCAGAGTAGACAAGTGGGAAGATACGACTGCAGAAAAAAAAGGAGAAAAACTCACCTTCCAGAGTAGAGAACTTGCTTTGAGCAGAGGCAACAAAGACTTCGCAGTCCCGGTGTCTGTCCATCAAGTCCTTGAGCTTGCTTACAGAGAAAACAGCAATGAAGCAAAAGCGCAAACATGGGCGTAAACACAAAACGCACAAACCGAAATGCTGAAAGCTTACCTTCAACTTCTGAGATCTGGAGAGTGCGGTCCAGGGTCAATTTTTCCATCGCCTCTTTGTCTTTCTTGTCGGCTTCAAGAGCCTCGATACAATCTTTGGCGATGCGGTGGTTCCAGAGCAGCCGACGGAAAACCCTAGTCCTCTTCTGGACGCTATCCTGCAGAGAAGAAGAGAAAAAGTGTAAGTCTTTTGGGAGATTTGGCCCGAGTAGATGTCAACTCGGTTGAGTCTCCAACTACTCGGCCCGAATCTCGGGGACTGGGGGAATGACTAAGAGGAAAAGAGGAAAAGAGAAAACGAGAAGAGAAAGAAGAATCCGGAAACTCAGAAAAAGCAAGAAGGAGAATAAACACTTACCGCGTAGCTCTGCTCGATGTCCTCAATGTTCTTGCGCATAACAAACAGCTTCCGGCAAGGGTGCAGGCAGGGCTGGCAACCGTCATGGCGACAGAACCAACATCAGCTTTGTTCCAGTCGGTGCGGTAGTGGTCGATCTGGCCCAGCTCCATACCATTCCAAGTGGGGTTGCCATGTGCTTTGCTGTTCCAAGCTTTGTCAACATAGCCCACTCGGTCCAAGATGGCAGTAAGGCCTTCCTCCTCCACCTCTTCATCTTCTTCGCCACACGGAAAGAACTCGGGAGTAGCTGCCTTCTTCCCCCTGGACTTGGTGGTTCCCACAGCTTGGCCTTCCTTGAGAGAGGCCAGTCGCTTCTCTCCCTTGGATAATGAGATTTCGTGGCGCTGCGACAAAGTCATCATGTACTCGGGTTAGATAGCGCCAGCTTTCTGCTTCTCGATGTCAGAGGCATCCGGGTTGGTGCTGGAAGTGGGCGCGGTAAGCGTCAACTCTGTGTTCTTCACCTGCTTCCCGGAAGGCTTGCCCTGCGGCTTGGGGGGCGGTATCTGCTGCCCGGCTTGCGAAGCGCTGCGCTTTGGCTGCTGCCGGGTAGCCTCGGTTCCAGACTTGATGATTTTCCTGGTGCTTGGAGTAGGATCTGGCCGAGAAGCAGTTGGTGGCGCTTGGGGAGTTGGCTGAGGAGGTGTTGGTGCTGATTGAGTTGGGTGAGGAGGAGTTGGTGCATGGGGTGGAGTCACATGTTGAGTTGGCGGCACTGGTGGCCGGCTACCCGGTGCAGCATCTGGCTGCACTTGATCTTGATGGGTGAGCTCCACCACATCTTCTTCTACCCGCTGCTCTGCAGCGGGGTCTGGCCTTGTGTCTACATTGTCTTCTACCCGCGGCCCGGCCGCGGGATCGTCTTGTTCAGCAGCGTTGGGGTCTTGCTGCTGCTCGGGGGTGGCGTCTGGCCGCTCCAGGGCGGCATCATCTTGCTGCCCGGCAGCGTCTTCAGTGTTTTCCCCAGCTGATGCAGCTGGGGGAGATGGCGGCATCTCGTCGTTGGCAGCATCCTGGGCAGCTTGCTGCGCGTCAGGTTGCTGCTGCTCAAGGATGGGATCGGTGTCTTCCCCGGCGCCATAGTTCTCGGCGCCGAGGTCTCTTTCTTCCTCGCCAGGGGAGGACGCACGCGTCCTATCCTGCTGGTCCTGGTCTTCATGTTCGTCCGAGCTAGAGCTCTACGAGTTGCTCTCGGGGCACAGCTGTTTTTCTCTTGGGGCGAGGAGCGTCCGCAGCAGCATCCGCGTCGAGAGGGGCGATGGAAGAAGGAACAAGTTCAGAAAGGAAGCAGAAAGAGGGAGAAAAGGAAGCGGCAACAAATCAAACTTCTACTCGGAGAAGCACTTACCCTTGGCTGGTAGGGGCTGTCCTCTTGTGGGAAGCGAGGGCCTTGGGACCGCCTTTCTTCTTGGCTCTCTTGGAGGAGGGTTCCTGGGCACCACTGCCCACCCTCTTCCGAGTATTGGGAGCGGCCATGGATAGAGGATCAACCTCCAGGGGCTCATCCTCATCGTCCAACTCAGGCTCCTCTACAGAGTAGAAGAAGAAATGAATTCAGAAACAGAGAAGGGAATCAAAGTGCGCTACTAATGAGCAGAGAGATGAACTCGCTCACCTTCTTCATCTTCGGACCAATCCCGAATAGAGGGACCTGCTCGAGACTTACCAGGTTGAACGACATTGGGGATACACATGGTATCCTGGGTGTCGTAGGCAGTCGTATCATCGTCATCTCGGTCCTTGGTCCAGTTGGCAGTGAGGAGTTCATTGTCTTCTTCTCGCTGGCGTGGGATGTGCTGTCGGTGCAAACAAAAAGCACAAAGAGTTGAGTTCTCAGCTAAGGAGTTCTTCTCGGGATAGCATGCAAACACAGAGCATATTGAGCTAAGGAGTTCTACTCGGGATAGCATGGAAACACAAAGCATATTGAGCTAAGGAGTTCTACTCGGGATAGAATGCAAACACAAAGCATATTACGCTAAGGAGTTCTACTCGGGATAGCATGCAAACACAGAGCATATTGAGCTAAGGAGTTCTACTCGGGATAGCATGCAAACACAAAGCATATTACGCTAAGGAGTTCTACTCGGGATAGCATGCAAACACAAAGCATATTGAGCTAAGGAGTTCTACTCGGGATAGCATGCAAACAAGAAGCATATTAAGCTAAGGAGTTCTACTCGGGATAGCATACAAACACAAAGCATATTAAGCTAAGGAATTCTATTCGGTATCAGAGTGCAAACACAAAGTACAGAACACTAACCTGTTCGATGGGTTTGGTGTGGCTGTACGGCTCAAAGCCGTACGCACAGTTCTCGGTGAGCGATGTCTGCATGATGGACCTGGCCCAGATGGCCACATCCGCCTTGCTCAGCTCGAATGTCGTCGTCCGAGTACAGCCCCGTGCACCTCCCATGTAGCACATCTTGTGCACTCGGTGCTGGAGCGGGAGCACTCGGCGCGAGATCCAGCAGGCAATGGGGTCATCCTGGATAATCCCTGCCTTCACCAGCTCGGTCAGGCGCTTCTCGAGCTGGACGACATCCGGCACCGTCTTCTTCGGGTCGTAGCCCCAGTTCTGCCCGGTGGGCAGCTCGTTGACGAACGGAGGGAGCCCTATCCGGTCTTCGACGGCTTTTCCCTTCTCGGCAGGTACGTTCTTGACGTAGAGGAACCCGCGCTGCCATTTGCGCACGGTGTCCATTCCTTTCACTCTCGGGTGGTGTCCAGTGCGGCGTTGGAGCATCATAGCACTACTAGTCTTGGTCATCGAGCGAGGGCCAGAAGTATTGCCAGGATTTGGAACCTTTTGCCTACGGAGGAAGAAATATCTGGCCCATGTGTGGATTGTTGGGTAGACTCCCAGGAAGGCCTCACACACGGTGGCGTGTGTGGAAAGCATTACGATTGCATTAGGTGGAAGGTGATGTCGGTTGGACGCCAAAGTGGCGAAGGAAATCAGAAAAGAAATTGGAAATTGGCAGGCGGAAGCCACGTTTGAAATGGGATAAGAAGACCACATATTCACCCTCTTGGGGTTCCGGGATGATCTCCTTACACGTTTGAAATTGGAAATTGGCAGGCCGAAGCCACGTTTGAAATGGGATAAGAAGACCACAAATTGGCAGGACGACGCCGGGAGGAATGCGGCCCGTGTTGACCAGCCATTGGCAGTCTTCCGCCATCACATCTGAGCCTTCCCAACCGGCTCGGGCGGGAACTGCATCGTCTCCGGGAGCCATGGAGGCGGAAGTGCTCGTGGGAGATTGGAATCCACGGAGTTGAGCGGAGGCGCTTCTCTCTGTCTCTCTCGCGGTGCGTGGAGCAGCGGCGCAGCGAGTACTTGCGGTGGCGGTGTGCTCGACGGTGGCAGAGAGGCAAGGAGGCGTGAGATTGGGAAGAACGGGAAAGAGGAGAAGTGAACGTCGCGGGGGTATTTATCTCTCCCCCTCGAGTTGCCGTTACTGGTGGATTGATCGTGGCATTGATCATGGGCAATGATCGTGCGGCGTGGGTTAATCGACCTTTAGAAACGCACACAGCGCAAAACGCGCGCGTAACGAGCGCAGTTAATCCCACGTCCGGATCGTGGGCTCTCGAGTACGGTTGACGTGACCTAATGGGCTGTGGACCGTGCGTGCAGAGGCTGGCGCGTCGCCTACGGTTGAACCGAGGCGTCGCGGTCTCTGTGCGCGCCACGTGCCCCACAGTGACACGGGAAGTTGGATTTGGTCTGATTCAGCGGGATCGTGTGCAGAATTTCACTAAGTCATTTTACTCGGCAGCACAGAAGAAAGAATGATTTACTCGGAGGTCAATAAATTCAAGTAAGAGATACAGGGCCAAGTTGAGGTGCAACTCGGCCTCTCTCAGTTATGAAGACAAGTTCTGTTTTAAGCTGGCAGAGCCGAACGAACAAGTTCACTAGACTCTACCAGCTTCGGTGACTAATGTCGGGGGGTTACCCCCGAGTAGGGGTAAGGCAAGTGCTAAAGTGAAGTTCAAGGTGCTATTAACCGGGTAGACGGCTACCCGGGTACTTGCTACCCGGTAGGTTCTATCCGGACGTATTCATTGAAGACCAGAAGAAGATATTGAGGAAGTTATATTCGTCCGAGTAAAGAAGTTGTGGTACGGGTAGAGGGACATCAATCCTACTCGGGCCAGAAGTCAATGGAGCCGTTCTGACAGGATCCCG
Source organism: Alopecurus myosuroides (assembly GCA_028641055.1). Taxonomy (NCBI): domain Eukaryota; kingdom Viridiplantae; phylum Streptophyta; class Magnoliopsida; order Poales; family Poaceae; genus Alopecurus; species Alopecurus myosuroides. The sequence goes on along the minus strand of CM054057.1, from coordinate 129,442,865 downwards.
CGTATTCTGTAGCCGTACAGGCGTGCGGTTCAACTTACGGAGCCCGTGATTATCCGCGCTACGGCGTGGCTACAGTGAGGTAGGCGCCTGTCAAGTCCTGTCACTGACAGAGGGGACAGGACATGCCTAGGGGCCTACTGTATCTCACTGACAGGGTGGACAGGTCCCATCTCCCGAACGGCGCGACGACTTCCCGCACCCACGTCAGCGAGAAGCCGGAAGCGTGCGCTGTCCTGCAGTGGGCATGTCCCATCAAGTGTACCTTATAGTCTTTCTTTATTCGGTTGGGCACCAGTATATAAGGTGCCCTACCCCCTCCTGCGCGAGGGACGTTGCTTCACTTCGCATTTATTGCTAGAACCAGCACTAGAGCTAGAGAGAACAGCCGAGTGGCTACTCGGCCAAGAGACATACTTTGTAATGTGGCTACTCGGAGATCACACATATATATAGAGAGAGAGGCATGAGTAGGGGTGTTACCTCCACACGAGGGCCCTAAACCTGGGTAGATCTTGTTGTTTGTAGTGCTAGAGATACCTTACGCGCGGCTACTCGCCGTGCGATCCCTCCCTGAATACCTCCAGCGTCCATCGGCCCCAACACTTTAGCCATCCTATGGCATCTGCCGTGATACCACCACGACAAAACAGCGATATCCCCATTATCAGATGCTCGCGTACGGTGTGGTGCTTACAGCCCGAAAACTCAAGCACTACTTCCAGGAACACACCGTCATGGTGGTAAACGACGCATCACTGGGTACTATCATGAATAACCCAATGGCATCCGCAAGAATTGAAAAGTGGAGCATCGAGCTCGGCGCCTGGGACATTATATATGCGGGTCGCAAATCTATCAAATCACAAGTATTCGTGGAATTCCTGAGCGAGTGGAAAGAACTACAAACGCCAGGCCCTCTAGAGTATACGAGCAACTGGATAATGTATTTCGATGGGTCGAAGAGAAACGAAGGAGCTGGAGCCGGGGTAATCCTGATATCACCCAGAGGTGACAAGTTGCAGTACGTCCTGCGATTGTATTTTCCACCCGACGACCCGGCATCAAACAACAACGCAGAATACGAAGCCCTCCTCCACGGCATGAAGATGGCGATTGCTTATGGAGCCACCCGACTAATGATCTATGGAGATTCAAACCTCATAGTACATTAGACAATGAAAGAGTGCGAGGCCATTGCAGAAAACATGGTCGCTTATCGAGATACATACAACCTACTCGAAGGAAGTTTCCAAGGGTGCGAACTAAAGCACATTGTGCGATTCAGCAACGAAGAAGCAGATAAACTGGCAAACATGGGTTCTACCAACACACCCATACCGCCTGGAATATACTTCGAGAGGATGGTCAAGCGCTCAGTCAAGGTCAAAAAATCAGCAGAAGCACCCGCAACATTGGAGACGGAGGTCAGCCCGCAAATTGCTATGATCGAGCTCACCCACAACATTTCAAGACAAGATTTTCTGGTTGAACCAGTCTAGACGCAGAAATACCTCGACTACTTGTCCAACAAGCAGCTCCCAGCAGATGTTCGTGAGGCTCGACAGATAGTAGGACGCAACAAAACGTTTCGAGTGCTCAATGGAGATCTATACAAACAGAGCATATCAGGAATATTGCAGAGATGCATAGAACCGGAGGACGGCATGGAACTACTGCGGGATATACACCAAGGAGATTGCGGACACCATGCTAGCTGGAAGGCGATCGTGGGTAAAGCTTTTCGAGCAGGATTCTACTGGCTCACGGCGGCCAGGGACGCAAAGGACCTAGTCGACAAGTGCAATGCATGCCAAAGATTTGCGCCCAAGCCGCACGCCCCTGCCACTGAGCTTCACATGATCCCAATCGCCTGGCCCTTTGCACAATGGGGGCTAGACATGGTAGGGCCACTGAGAAAATCAACACCCGGAGGATACACGCAGTTGCTCGTTGCAATCGACAAATTTACAAAGTGGATTGAAGCCATGCCAGTCACCTCGGCCAGCGCCCAATGCGCCGTAAAATTCGTCGACTCCATCGTGTGCAGATTTGGGATATCACACAACATCATCACCGACAATGGAAGCAATTTCACAGCAAAGGAAACAGAGCAGTTCTGCGAGGAAAAGGGAATCACCCTTAGTTTCGCCTCTGTGGCTCACCCGCAAACCAACGGTCAAGTCGAGCGATCCAACGGATTGGTCTCAGCTGGAATAAAGTAACGACTACTCGATCGTCTGCACCCAGCGGCAGGGCACTGGGCAGAGGAGTTACCCTCCGTACTATGGAGCCTCCGCACAACCCCGAATCGATCAACAAACTACACACCATTTTTCATGGTATACGGAGCTGAAGCATTCCTTCCTGAAGATGTCAAGTTCAGCGCCCCACGAGTCGTCGCTTACAGCGAAGAAACTTTTAACAGGGCACTCGCGGAAGACGTGGATGCACTCGACGAGATACGCGACATTGCACTCGCAAGATCCGCGGTATATCAACAGTCGCTGCACAACTACCACCGCCGCCGTATACGCCACAAGGCTTTCGTGGTCGGAGATTTGGTGCTGCGGCTCAAGCAGAAGGAAGGACACAAGCTCGAGCCACCGTGGGAAGGACCCTTCATAATACACGAAGTTATCCCAGGTGGCGCTTATCGACTGAAGAACCCCGAGACCGGTGGCATCTACTCCAATCCATGGAATGTTGCGCACCTCCGCAAATTCTATCCTTAGGATTATTCTATTCGCGAAAATAAGGATATAGTAGCCATCCTGTAGCTCGAAGATAATACATGGCTTCTCAGTCATATTAATAAAATACATGGTTTCTCAACCATAACTACTCATGTTCTTGATCTTTACACGCTAAATAACAGGTATACACCCCAAACACACGGGGGCTGCGCCTAACTTAGCATCATTTACAAAATACAAAGGTATAAACAAGGTTGGAACCTTATAAAGTTTTAGGACAACTATACAAAAATGACAGGATACATACATCCTACAATTACATATGGCGACGAGCAGTTTCCTCGGCTAACACTCGATTAACCTCTTCAGAAGTCAGTCGAATAATCTCCTCTGTAGCAGGACGAACGACTGTACAATGGGAGGTCATATCGACTGGAGCATTTGGGAGCTTGGCCACAGATTTGAAATTGACATCAGGATGCCACAATCGGACAAAAGCGAGTGCTACTAAGGACCCGCAGATCAGCTGTTGGCAGATGCACTCGCAAATTTTGCCTACTCGACCGAAAGTTCTGAGCAGCTGGCTCAAGTCTTCTGGACCTCTCTCCAGCGGATATAAAGCACGATTCAAAGCTATCAGGGCCTCGTGACAACGATCAACGAGTATCTTCGCCTGGCCCACACGCTACCTGCAAAGTAGCCAGCACAAAGCCTCGACTGCGGTCGGACCAGAAGTTGTTTGCATGTGGTTTTGAACTACCGGCTTCGTGAAGAATATGGTTATCCACCCAATGTTTTTCACACAATTCGTCAGGCTGAACAACTACAAAGAAAGCTACAGAGAGTTAAAGAAGGAAACAAGATACAATCAAACAAAATGCTAGGGGGCTGAAGTGCTTACAAAGCATATCCTTGGCAACAGCTGCCAACTCTTCCATCACAAATTTCTCACGTTCAGCCTCAAGTTTCTGTTTAGACTTGGCTACATCAGCCACTCCACGCAAAGCTTTCAGCTTGCGTTCACCATCCGCAACACGATCACGGAGGCCGGCAAATGTACCAACAGCAGCAAGAAGGGGATATGCTTGTGCGGAAGATCCACTCGAAGACTCCGCGACAGCACCTGTTACCTGGAAGAAGATAAGAAAAGTTCAGGAAGAATTCAAGACACCCCCACTCAAGAAATAAACCACCTATTCGGCAGGTGCTCGGGGGCTACTCTCATCGGGAGGAACTCATGACAATCAATCGCAAGAAATCACATCTCAGATATCAAAAGAACATTTCGATTAAAGGCAGAATACAGGAATACATCCCAAGGTTCATTACATCAGAAGAGCAAACTACATAAAGTCTATCCTAAGGAACTACAGAAGTGCTGCCACTCGCTGCAGATTGCCCCTTGCGACTAGCACGAGCAATCAAGTCCGATAGCTTCCGAGCAAGGACTCCAGCCGGATCGCCGAAAGGACGAAGCGCTACCTTTCTGCCCGTGGGAGCATCGACGGGAAGGTCCGAGTACGCCTCGTCCAAGCCTGCGACTCCGTGTGCCAGAGCAAACTGGATAGCAGTCTTCGCCCCACACTCCGACTGGGTGACCGAGTAGGCCTGAAGGTGATCATCCTCCAGAAAAACCTTCAAGAGACCATCCAGCGTGAGCGGAACCGCGACATCTACCAGAAGATGCTCGTGGCATTGCGTCAACACTCGAATGGCATTGCCAACGAGGGAGCAGATCCCACTCGCGTGCCTCCGAAGCTGAGCGCAAGAATCCGTCAGGGCGTCCACCCGTTGAACCCCGGGCAGCTCCAGCGCAACGCCAAGGACATCTGCAAAGAGACAACATTAATTCCAAAGAAATACCAGCTAGTCGAAAAACAACGGAGGTCAAGTGCAACTTACTTGCGAAATTCTGGGCCAGAGGGCGAAGAAAGTCAACGAGATCGTTGTCCTGTTTGGTGCCAGCCTCCTCCAGTCGCTTCAGAGCGTCCTGGGCCTCAACGAGATTTCCCTCGAGGTCAGTCGACTGCTTGCGAGAGGATTCAAGTTCCTTTCGAGCATCCTCCAACTCAGCCTCAAGGGTGTTCACCCGAGTGATAGCCTCAGTCTTCTCGGTCTTCAGAAAATCAACTTGGTCTGTACAACAACAAAATTTCAGCCTAAAGGAATTCACACGATCGGAAAGAATAAGTAGAAGGATCCGCCCTAGGAGAGTTTGGCCATCCGAGACGAGTCGATCACGATCCGCCCGAAGGATTATGCAGTCTGCCTCAGCCAAAATTACGCGGCGACCAATGGCTGCGAGAGAGTCCAGTAGAGTCTGGAAAACACAAAGATGAAGAAGTCAGAGAAAGTGGAAGGAAATTGAGCCTATTCACAACTGTAAACGGTCGAGTATAGCCTCGGGGCTACTCCCATCGGGAGCACTGCCGTGCACCCGATAAAATCAAGAAAGAAAAGAAGCTTAAGTTCTTGAGCCTGTAGCCAATCGCAAACAATTGGCCACAGCCTCGGGGGCTACTCTCACTGGGAGCACTGCCGTGCACCCGATAAAAACAAGGAAAAGAACGAAGTACAGAATGCGAGGAAAATGGCAAAGTTTACCTGGCCCTGGGCAATTCACAGAGGATCAGCAGAGCTACCCGACACTTCTTTCGAAGCCGAGGCTCCAACCGCAAAGCTAGGCAGCCTATAATCCGTGGCCGCAGCTGTGGGGGCTAGGCTCAGTGAGTTCTGGACGGTCCTAGCAGTTGGGGTTTCACCCGCAACATCATCTTTCCTCTTCTCGGGAGGAACAGAAGAGGCGAATCGACCGGGGCTGATGGACTGAAGCCTGTCATGAAGGAAACAATAGCATAAGGAAGAGCGAGAAGAAAACTTTCGATTAGAGTGTTGAAGGAAAAAGAATCTTACTCATCATCGTCGTCGTCCAGCATATCCACATTCCAGGCGGTTTGGATCTTCGACTTGGGAGCAAGGGGAGCGCGCACACTTAGCAGGGTCACGATAAGAGGTTCTTTATCAGATCCTCCACCCAAGGAATTTTCCTTAGAGGTGGCTTCATCGTCTCCCGCCCGGCGGCGCTTGCGGTGGCGAAGATCGCTACCCGAGTCTTCCACGTCATCCGAAGAATCATGTTCAGAACTCAAATCGGCGTCGGCAACGCTGGTGTCAGCGGGAACCTCCAGGTTGCTCGCGAACAAGTCCGATGCCTCATCACCAGAAACTGGCGGGTAGCAGGTTGCTACCGCTAAACTCTACAAAAGGAAAACAAGAAAACAAGAAGGAGAAACTCAGTCGACAAACTCTCGAGCAAAGAGAAAAAGTTAAGAAAAGGAAAGGTTTGAACTTACTTCGGATCGAGGAGGTCTCGAAGCTTCAAATGCTGCGACAGGGCAGTCAGGGAAGGCCTCACCCACTTTCAGTCTGGTGATGGCCGCGATTTTCTTCTCTAATTCAACATCCGAAAGTTCTTCTCGGCTCACACGACTGGGGTCTTCAACACCCTGGTACTCCCACATCGTGGAGGGTGTAACATCCCAAGTATGAAATATCCCTTAGAATGTTTTGTTCCTTGTTTAAATTCAAGCAATGCATCATGTCATCATCTCATTGCATTTGTTTTTATTTTTGTTTGCATTTGTTATTATTTGTTTTGCATCTGTTTTATCTTGTTTTCATAATCAAACTCAAACAAATTCAAATGGTTATTTTCATACTTGCTCTGTTACAACTTTTGGAATAAAAATAACAAATAAAAACAACCATTTTATTCCTTGTTAATCACCCATTAAATTGTTGGTTTAATCAAACCATTAATCCAATCAAATAATTCTAAAACATTTTCAAATTCAAACCAAGGCTAAAAATCAGTACCTTTTTGAATCCATGAATTCCACCAAACAATTATAAACTTTAAATCACTTTAAAACCCTAGGGGAAACCCAATTGAAATTGCTTTGTTTTTCTAATATTAGTTAATATTGGAAATTTCAACCAATTTGGTTTAATTTTAAAACAGCAAGCAAATATTTAAAATTTTGTAAACAAAAGCCACCAAGTGTTTGCATTTGGTCTATTAAACCTCCCCAATTTTTTCCAAATTTTTCTATAAACTAAAACCTATCATTTCTTCCAAAAGCAAAAGCTACAAAAAAAAACAGGAAAGAAAAAAAATAAAAGGAGCAAAACCAGCGCGCGCGCGCGGCAGATAACGCAGCCCAGCCCAACCTAAGCCTAGCGCGCGCAAGCCCAGCCCTCCTAAGCGCCGCGTACCGCTTCAAAAATCGCGCTGGCCGTCTGTTTGCAGTACGGCGCGCATCCGTTGCGCCACCGCGACAGCGCTGCGACGCCGGCGGCCATCCCATCGCCCAGAGCCCTATAAATACCACCTAGGCACCTGGCACCAACCCCCTAGCCCTAGGTTTCCGCTCCCTCCTCGCTGCGCCGCCGATTTCTCCTCCTCGTCGCTCCTCCCCCCTCTCTGCAATTCCACCGGCGGCCACCCCTCTGAAGATCGCCATGGCGCCGCCACCTCCTCACCCCACCTAGCCACTAGCCTACGGGAACCACACCGCCACTCTCTCCTCTCTCTGCTGGACACCAAATCGTCACGGGTAAGCCCCTGTCTCGCCGCCGCGATCTCCTCTCCGTTCTCCGGCCACCGTGGCGCCCTGGACTGAACCCGCGGTGCTCGTCTACGTTGCAGAGCTTCCCTGCACCGATCGTTTGCTGGAATCGCGTCGCCTCTTCGTCCTCTACCCGCTGGACACCGGAGCCACGCCGGAGGGGCACGGGATCCACGACGCCGTCATCGTCACCGCCGCTGCCACAGCTCGCCGTCGACCACGGCAACCTCCTGGTGAGCCCACCGTGCGCCTTTTCCCTCTCTCTGTTGCGCACGCTTCCGTGCACTCGTTGCACACACACCCAGCGCTTCCAGATCGCGAGCACCACCGTGGATCAACGCCGGCGAACTCTGTTCTGTCAGTCGAGCAAGGAAACGATCGTTCGTCAGTTAACTTCAGTTAACACTGGCGTTGAACGATAACCTGTATGCGTCTGTATCTCTGTCAAACACACGAAAGCAGCGCAGCGGTTCAGGCCCTTTTGCGCGCAAGCGAGGGCGCGGGTTCGAGCCCCCGCGCCGCGATTTAATCGCCACATTTTTGCACCACTGGCTGACAGTCGTGGCCCACGCTGCAGTGACAGCCATGGCCACGCAAGCATTCGCTTGCGCCACGTTGGCCCTGGCCCACGCGGCAGTGGCTGCGTGTAGCTGCCACTCGGTAACAAAAGGATTAAAACATTTCTGTTTTATTTCTAGTTTCTTTTATTTGGCAGAATAAAACACTAACTTTAAAAATCAATAACTTTTAATCTATAATTCTGATAAATAAAAGTTATATATGTTTTCTGTTCAAAATTTTATTGTCTATCCAATTGTTCCATTTGTGTTCTGTTTTGAATTTTCCAAATACATTTAAAATTCAAATTGGAATAATTCAAATGTAATTTGTAATAATGCATAAATGATTCATACTATTTCCAAATAATACAAATAAAATATGTTTTTCATACCATTTTGAATATCCTATTCAAATATAAAATTTGTTTCATTGTTTGAATAATTTAAATTGCCTAAATAATTTAATACTTGTTTAATTCAATTAAAATTGATAAAATCATAACTTGCTTAATATAAAATATTTTTGAACATGCAAAATATTTTTTCAAACCACCAAAGTGTGAACTTTGCAAATGTGAATTTGAAATTATGTTTTGACTAAATAAAATTCAATTAATATTTAAACTTGTTTTAAATTCAATTAAAACTTGTTTAATATTGTTTAATTCATAATAAATTCATCCTAATTCAAATTTCAATATTTGAAACATGTAATCCAACTAAAATTTGATGTTATTTTCAAATATAAATTTTGTTAATTGTTTTGCACACTTTAAATTGATGAAAACAATAATGGTTTGTGTGACATGTTTAAGTAACCAAATTTTCCAAACTTAATAAATAATTTCCAAACTTGTTTTATTCCTTTTCCTTTGCATCTATTATTGTTATTTGTTGTTATCTTGTTATCATCATCATGCATGCATCATGATAACAACTTTCACCTAATCCTTATTTGTAAATCATTTGTTCCACTTAATTATGGACCTTTTCCCATATGCAACTCTTTTAGCATAGGGGTCCATTTAAATTGTGTTATCATGTTAGCTAGATTATTTTGATGCAACCATTAACCTGTCATGCATCATCTTGATTGTGCACAATGCCATGGCAATGATTTTTTACATTCCTGTTTTGTTTGTTTGCTTCTTCTCGAATAGACGACGACGTTGAGGCAGACGACCTTTACAGCACCCCTTCTGAGGATCTAGCTCAGTACCCGGCTGTTGAGTTTGCAGGCAAGTTATCACTCACATGAACCATTATGTTCCTTTCAACCCTGGTTATCGATACTTTCCGTTGTCTATACTTGCTAGCCTTAGTGGTAGATGTTTCTGTTACGAACCTATCACATGAATCCTTTAACCCTGAATATTGCCTCACCACCCCTCCTACAACCCTATTGATTGAGCCAGTGTCTTACTAGCATGCTTAGGTTGTTTTGCTCGAGTCTGTTACCCGTTACTTTCAGTTAATATATTTCATTATGTTCTGGTGGCTCGATGTTTAATCAATCAATCAATCATGCTAATGTTATTACTGTTAATAATAATTTGATGATAAGGCACCGGCAGGAGGCCCTGTGTGGTTTTGAGGCCTGCTAGTGTCGACCCTAATAGGAAAAGGGTCTTGTCTACTGATCCATGATGAGCGCACTACCCGCACGTGGGAAGCGAGTATGGGCGCCCCCTCAATTTGATTCGATTCGCATCTCGTCCAAATCATCTCATTTAGTTCGTGCTTTCTATTTGCCGCATGCATGTTTTTGCGAGCCCAGCGCAGGGTGGAACTTTTGTAGTCGGCATATAGGGGGACACGTTCTTAGAGTGCTATGAGGGTCCATTTTCTTCTGGGCTCGATTAGCCGTGCGCCCAAGGTGCTTTGGGCTTGATGCGGAGAAGAGTTGAGTTGTGTTGAGTGCCCCGCTTGGTGGGAGGCATCCCATCTGGCGGGTTATTCATACGTGTACGGCCAAATTGGTGCAACCCTGCAGGGATAATCTTCTCGAGAAGCCGTGTTTTCCGTGGTTATGGATTACTTGGTGAAAGTACTGGCTAACAAGTACTCAGGACAACTTAAACCTAATGATTCACTATCTCACACCTCATGATGAACAATTTGACTAGTAATAGGCTTATTGTCACAAAAACTTGATTCATATTAATCCAACTGTGTGAGTTATCCTCGGATTGCTTCTTTGGATAAGGGGCGAGATCCAGGATGGGTTTGTTTGATGTTATCTTTCAGTTGGTTACAACACTCGATCTTATCCCCTTTCTGATAGTTGGAAATGATAGAATCTCTATAGTTGGTTAGCGTAGCCAGTTGCAGCATCTTATTTATCCCCTTCTTCCGTTGATCCCAAGTCTTCTGTGCTTGTGTTGACGGGTTATATTTTGGTGAACTGTGAGTCTTGCTTGCCAGTACTTGGATGTACTGACCCCGTTGGGGCTGTGGTTTACGCAGACTACGACTACGGCTACGATGACCACCGGGATGGCTACTTCGTGGAGTTTGACGAGACTGCAGACGAGTAGTTAGCTGGACCAGGGCTGGATCCAGGACCTACGTGGATGGGCTTCGTCTTCTTTATTTTCTCCGGCTTCTTAAACCTGTTGGATTTGTCTGTACTCAGACACCTTTGATTGCTTCCGCTGATGTAATGAATGCTATGTTGGGACATGTGTCCTCTGGATGGTTGTATTTGCTATTTCTGCCTTAGTGAAGGCCATTTGCAACTTTATTTCAATCTTTTGTGTCGTAGAGATAAGTTGTGATCATCATTCGTTCAAAGCTGTTGACGTACAGTGCGTGATTGATATGAAGTACGTCGACAGTAGTGCCTATGACTTCTAGTGGATAGTTTACATCGACGGTGGAATAGCAGGGCTTGTGTTGTCGCGTATAAGCGCAGGCCTACCAGGAAGCTGGGACATGGGAGCAGTTATGCCCCATAATCCAAGCACCTGCTATCCAGTTCGTACGATGAGTATCCCTTAGAAGCCAGGGTGCGACAGATGGTATCAGAGCCTGTCTGCCTGTAGGATCCCTTTTTACTGGTCGCAGTTGAATCTAGAAACTATTTTGTAGCTACATAGGAAAAATGAAACGTGAGAGTAGGAATTCTGCCATTTTTCTTCTTTCCCCACCCACCCACCCTTTTTCTGGTAAGGAAGTGCAACGTTGTTTTCTGTTCTCACCTAAACTTTCAAGTTAGGATTTCACGTGTTTTGGGTTCTCTGTAGTACCTCAGGAGTTTTTGGTCTCGAGTTTCCCGATGTTGCTTCGATGTCACGTTCTTTTCAACATCCTTATCGTCCGTTGAACCTTGTTGTTGTTTTCCACATCCTTGTTCTTCTACCGGAGTCTAATCAAAACTTCCCCGATCATCTGCAGATGGATCTCAGGTTCTACCCGCAGGTGGTTCGGATGACTCGCTGTGAGAGCACCGCCGGTTATCCGGAGATGCTGAGAGACATGGTTACCTATCTGGGGTTCCATTGGGCACCAGAGTACCAGGTCTACGAGCAGCAGCGAGAGTTTGACCAGACCTGCTACCGGGCTATCGTCTACATTCTGTCGGATGATGGCAGGAGCATTGTCCACCGCTACGAGGCAGTAGGTTCCACAGTGGATATGGCCGTGCAGCAGGCAGCGTACGTGAGTCTCACCGTTCTACGTGCTGACTACTGGGGGTTTTATGATTCCATCTATCGTCACATCCCCCGTGGTTACATCACGGCAGCGGGAGTTCACTTCACCCTCCACAGCAACCTGGATACCTACGAGTCTGATAGCTCCAGGCTGCACACCACTGCTCAGTTCGTGAGGCACAGTGACGCAGTTGCTTCCACACTTTCTCAGGAGTTAGCCTCAGTCAGAGAGCAACTCCACATTGCTCTCACCCGTCTGGCGACGTACACCACAGACTTTGTTGGAGACGAGCGCTTTGCACGTATCGTTCAGACAGCTGGGTTACTGCTGCCAGATGCTGGAGGTTACGAGCCGATCAGAGGCCCACTTCTCGACCTCGGAGCTGGTTACACATGGATTCCCCGCTATGGAGCACAGGGAGACGACGCTTTCTACTTCACCACACCGAGAGTTGCTCTCAGGGCAGTCCCGCTCTACGTGGATCGTCGTCATACCTACTTCCGGGGGATTCCTCCGCACCGTATTCCTCGTCGTACTACTCACCGCCGTCCTGCGTGATGAGCATGGGAGTACCGATGTATCCATTCCTAGCTATGTTTAGTTATCCTTTGGCATTCGAACCATGTATTGGTCTGTTGGATATTCTGATGTATTTGAACATGTGATGCTGTACCTGTTGGTTATCTATTCATGCGTCGGAATAATCTATCTTTCGGTTACCAAGTCTATCCTGTTCTATTGTTGTGCTAAAATGCATTTCTATTCAGGATGCCTCCAACCAGGAACAACCCGCCTCCGCCACCACCAATGGGGGAACTGTTAGCTCAGATGACCCAAGTGGTGACACAGATGGCCCAGATCCAGGCTAACCAGCACACCAACCAGAATGCTCCGCGAGTCAGCATCAAGGAGTTTCTGAGCATGGGGCCGAGAGCTTTCGTGGCAACACGTGAGCCTCTGGATGCTGATGACTGGATCAGGGAGATGAACAGGGCTCTGGAGATAGCTCATGTTGCTGAGGAAGATAAGGTCAAGTATGCCACCTACCTACTGAAGGGTCAGGCAGCTACTTGGTGGGAGAACTACTAGACCATGAGAGATGGCTATCCTATCACCTGGGGATGTTTCAAGGATGCCTTCCTGAAGCACCACATCCCGGATGGTCTCATGGAAAGGATGCGTGAGGAATTCTGCTCTCTCAGACAGGGCAAGCTGGACGTCCTCGGCTACCACAACGAGTTCAATCGTCTCGCTCGGTACGCTGGTGACGAAGTGTCCACTGAAGCCAAGAAGATGGCAAGGTTCCGCCGAGGTTTTAACCCGGAACTGAAGTACGCTCTCACCAACATCAAGTGCAAGGACTTCGTGGAGCTCGTGAACACCGCGCTCAATGAGGAGAATGGGCGCAAAGCGTTCGAAGAGTCCCGCAAGCACTCGTGTGAGGGTGGTTCCTCCTCCAACATGACCACCCCTCCGCAGAAGCGCCGCATCTGGGTGCCAAATGGTGTTGTCACTAGGGCTCCAAATGCCCAAGCTTCTCCAGGCTTTGGTCCCCGCCCACCCAACCCATCTCAGATGCAGGGTCAGAGGTTTCCAATGGGGCAGCCAAGGCCAGGTCCTTCTCGTGTCGTCACTTGCTACAAGTGCAAGGATACTGGACACTATGCCGATAAGTGCACTCAGAAGCAGCTACCCCTACCTCCTCGCCCCAACACCAACCAGGCAATGGTTCGTGCTCCCCCGGCTAAAGCCTTCAACTCCAACAACAGGCCTGTCGGGAGGACCGCGAGGGTGAACCATATCAAGGCCGACAAAGCTGAGGAAGCTGCTGATGTCGTTCTCGGTATATTACCCGTAAACTCTATTCCAGCTAAAGTGTTGTTTGATACTGGAGCATCGCATTCCTTTGTGTCAAAGATTTTTGCAAAAGCATACAACCTAGTTCTGGTTCCGCTAAGCAATCAAATGACTGTTCACTCTCCGGGACCGCAAATGTTGACATCCAAGATAAGCATGGACAATGAGATCCTAATTGGAGGTCGCATATTCCTTGCTTCACTCATGTTGCTGGGAAATTCTGACATTGATGTCATTCTGGGTATGGATTGGTTGAAGACCCACAAAGCTAAAATTGACTGTGCTCAAAATTCAATAACTCTCTCCCACACTTCAGGCCTGATAGTCTATTCTCCATATGGATCAAGTTCTGTTCAGCTGTTCAACCTCGATGCCAAACCCCTTCCTGCAATTGAAAATGTTCCGGTGGTTTGTGAATTCCCTGACGTCTTTCCAGAAGAGTTGCCAGGGATGCCTCCGGACAGAGCAGTTGAGTTCGTGATCGAGCTTGAGCCAGGTACTGCTCCAATCTCTAAGCATCCATACAAGATAGCTCCTCCTGAACTGAAATTGTTGAAGGAGCAAATCGATATGTACATGGAGAAAGGTTACATTCAGCCTAGTTCCTCCGCTTGGGGTTGCCCAACTCTGTTTGTTGCCAAGAAGGATCAAACAAAAAGACTCGTGGTTGACTATCGTCCTCTCAACGAGAAAACCATCAAGAACAAGTATCCAATTCCTCGTATCGATGATCTTTTTGATCAACTTGCTGGAGCCTCAATATTCTCAAAGTTGGACTTGAGGATGGGTTACCATCAGATAAAGATCAGAAAGGAAGATATTCCTAAGACAGCTTTCACCACTCGGTACGGTCTATATGAATACACCGTCATGTCCTTTGGTCTCACCAATGCACCGGCAACGTTCTCAAGACTCATGAATTCTGTCTTCCATGAATACCTCGACAAGTTCGTTGTGGTATATCTTGATGACATTCTAGTCTACTCAAAATCCGAGGAAGAGCATGGAGAACACCTTCGTCTCACTCTCATGAAACTTCGCGAGCATCGTCTATATGCCAAGTTTTCCAAATGTGAGTTCTGGATTCCAGAAGTTGCATATCTTGGTCATATAATCTCTGCCAAAGGCATAGCCATTGACCCGGAAAAGGTTAAGGCAATTGTTGATTGGAAACCCCCTAAGACGGTGAAGCAAGTCAGAACTTTTCTTGGCTTGGCTAGCTATTGCCGTCGTTTCGTCCAAAACTTTTCTAAGATTGCTAAACCTCTCACTGATCTCACAAAGAAGGACAAAAAGTTCGTTTGGACTCCACAATGTGATGAGAGTTTCAACCTCCTGAAGACTAAACTCACTTCCACCCCAGTTATGGTTGGCCCAGATACTACCAAACCTTTCCAGATTTTCTGTGATGCATCTCTCCAAGGCCTAGGAGCAGTTCTTATGCAAGAACGTCAAGTTGTGGCTTATGCTTCACGTCAGTTGAACCCACATGAGCAAAACTATCCAACACATGATCTTGAACTTGCAGCAGTTGTGTTTGCCCTCAAGAAATGGAGACAATACTTGCTGGGTAACAAAACTGAAATCTTTTCCGATCATAAGAGTCTAAAATACATCTTCACTCAGCCAGATCTGAACCTCAGGCAAAGGAGATGGATTGAGAAGATTAAAGACTTTGATCTCACCATTTCTTACACTCCAGGCAAGGCTAATGTTATGGCCGATGCTCTCAGTCGCAAATCCTATTGCAATAATCTCATGATCATGGAAAGCCAACCTCCACTTCATGAAGAATTCCAGAAGCTGAACCTTGTCTTGTCCCTGAAGGATACCTTACTAGCTTGACAGCCAGTCCAACTCTCGAGGACAAGATTCGTTCTGAACAACTTCGTGATATTGAAATCAAGAAGATTGTGGAGCACATCAAGGAAGGCAATGATAAATTCAAGTCCTTCTCAATTGATGACAAGGGAACTGTGTTCTTCGAAGGACGCATTGCAGTTCCTCAGATCAAGGATATCATTCTCAAGGAGGCTCATGAAACTCCTCTCTCCATCCACCCTGGAAGTACAAAGATGTACCAGGATCTCAAGACTCTGTATTGGTGGCCTGGCATGAAACGTGAAATTGCTCAATACGTTTCTGAATGCGACGTTTGTCAACGTGTTAAGGCAGTCCATCAGAAAACAGCAGGTCTACTCCAACCTCTGAAAATTCCTGAGTGGAAGTGGGACATGATTGAAATGGACTTCGTTACTGGGTTTCCAAAGTCCAAAAAGGGCAACGATGCAATCTTCGTTGTTATTGATCGTCTCACTAAGGTCGCTCACTTCTTTGCTGTAAAGGAAACTATCTCAGCTAGCCAGTTAGCAGAGCTCTACACAGCAAAGGTTGTTCCTCTTCATGGTGTTCCATTGGAAATAAGCTCAGACCGTGGAAGTATTTTCACTTCTCATTTCTAGAAGAGTTTTCAAGAAGCATTGGGCACTAAACTTCTGTTCAGCACAGCTTATCACCCTCAGTCTCAGGGGCAAGTCGAAAGAGTCAATCAGATTCTCGAGGATATGCTCAGAGCATGTGGTCTCTCCTTTGGCATGAAATGGGAGGATTGCCTTCCATATGCTGAATTCTCTTACAACAACAGCTACCAGGCAAGCCTAGGCATGGCACCATTTGAGGCACTGTATGGTCGCAGATGCAGGAGTCCAATCAATTGGTCTGGAACTGGTGAACGTTCACTCTTAGGCCCTGACATTGTTAAGGAATCCGAGGAGAAAGTTCGTATCATTCGTGACAATCTCAGGATTGCTCAGTCTCGTCAGAAGAGCTATTATGATAGCAAGCACAGGGATATGATCTATGCACCTGGTGATAAGGCATATCTCCGTGTAACTCCCCTCAGAGGCACTCATCGTTTTGGTGTGAAAGGAAAGCTTGCACCAAGATACATTGGTCCTTTCAACATTCTCTCAAGGCGTGCAGAAAATGCTTATCGTCTTGAGCTTCCAGAAAAACTATCCAAGGTGCACGATGTGTTCCACGTGTCACAACTCAAGAAGTGTTTCAAAGATCCAGATCGTGCAGTTGATCATGATTCCATTGAGCTGCAAGATGATCCATCTTATGAGGAGCACCCTATTCGTATTCTCGATGAGACCGAGCGTAAGACTCGCAACAAGAGCACCAAGTTCTTGAAAGTGCAATGGTCGCATCATTCCGATAAAGAGGCAACGTGGGAGACCGAAGAGGATCTTCGCAAGAAGTATCCGGACCTTTTCACATCTCAGTAAGGAATCTCGGGGCGCGATTCCTTCAAGGGGGGGCGTTTTGTAACATCCCAAGTATGAAATATCCCTTAGAATGTTTTGTTCCTTGTTTAAATTCAAGCAATGCATCATGTCATCATCTCATTGCATTTGTTTTATTTTTGTTTGCATTTGTTATTATTTGTTTTGCATCTGTTTTATCTTGTTTTCATAATCAAACTCAAACAAATTCAAATGGTTATTTTCATACTTGCTCTGTTACAACTTTTGGAATAAAAATAACAAATAAAAACAACCATTTTATTCCTTGTTAATCACCCATTAAATTGTTGGTTTAATCAAACCATTAATCCAATCAAATAATTCTAAAACATTTTCAAATTCAAACCAAGGCTAAAAATCAGTACCTTTTTGAATCCATGAATTCCACCAAACAATTATAAACTTTAAATCACTTTAAAACCCTAGGGGAAACCCTATTGAAATTGCTTTGTTTTTCTAATATTAGTTAATATTGGAAATTTCAACCAATTTGGTTTAATTTTAAAACAGCAAGCAAATATTTAAAATTTTGTAAACAAAAGCCACCAAGTGTTTGCATTTGGTCTATTAAACCTCCCCAATTTTTTCCAAATTTTTCTATAAACTAAAACCTATCATTTCTTCCAAAAGCAAAAGTTACAAAAAAAAACAGGAAAGAAAAAAATAAAAGGAGCAAAACCAGCGCGCGCGCGCGGCAGATAACGCAGCCCAGCCCAACATAAGCCTAGCGCGCGCAAGCCCAGCCCTCCTAAGCGCCGCGTACCGCTTCAAAAATCGCGCTGGCCGTCTGTTTGCAGTACGGCGCGCATCCGTTGCGCCACCGCGACAGCGCTGCGACGCCGGCGGCCATCCCATCGCCCAGAGCCCTATAAATACCACCTAGGCACCTGGCACCAACCCCCTAGCCCTAGGTTTCCGCTCCCTCCTCGCAGCGCCGCCGATTTCTCCTCCTCGTCGCTCCTCCCCCCTCTCTGCAATTCCACCGGCGGCCACCCCTCTGAAGATCGCCATGGCGCCGCCACCTCCTCACCCCACCTAGACACTAGCCTACGGGAACCACACCGCCACTCTCTCCTCTCTCTGCTGGACACCAAATCGTCACGGGTAAGCCCCTGTCTCGCCGCCGCGATCTCCTCTCCGTTCTCCGGCCACCGTGGCGCCCTGGACTGAACCCGCGGTGCTCGTCTACGTTGCAGAGCTTCCCTACACCGATCGTTTGCTGGAATCGCGTCGCCTCTTCGTCCTCTACCCGCTGGACACCGGAGCCACGCCGGAGGGGCACGGGATCCACGACGCCGTCATCGTCACCGCCGCTGCCACAGCTCGCCGTCGACCATGGCAACCTCCTGGTGAGCCCACCGTGCGCCTTTTCCCTCTCTCTGTTGCGCACGCTTCCGTGCACTCGTTGCACACACACCCAGCGCTTCCAGATCGCGAGCACCACCGTGGATCAACGCCGGCGAACTCTGTTCTGTCAGTCGAGCAAGGAAACGATCGTTCGTCAGTTAACTTCAGTTGACACTGGCGTTGAACGATAACCTGTATGCGTCTGTATCTCTGTCAAACGCACGAAAGCAGCGCAGCGGTTCAGGCCCTTTTGCGCGCAAGCGAGGGCGCGGGTTCGAGCCCCCGCGCCGCGATTTAATCGCCACATTTTTGCACCACTGGCTGACAGCCGTGGCCCACGCTGCAGTGACAGCCATGGCCACGCAAGCATTCGCTTGCGCCACGTTGGCCCTGGCCCACGCGGCAGTGGCTGCGTGTAGCTGCCACTCGGTAACAAAAGGATTAAAACATTTCTGTTTTATTTCTAGTTTCTTTTATTTGGCAGAATAAAACACTAACTTTAAAAATCAATAACTTTTAATCTATAATTCTGATAAATAAAAGTTATATATGTTTTCTGTTCAAAATTTTATTATCTATCCAATTGTTCCATTTGTGTTCTGTTTTGAATTTTCCAAATACATTTAAAATTCAAATTTGAATAATTCAAATGTAATTTGTAATAATGCATAAATGATTCATACTATTTCCAAATAATACAAATAAAATATGTTTTTCATACCATTTTGAATATCCTATTCAAATATAAAATTTGTTTCATTGTTTGAATAATTTAAATTGCCTAAATAATTTAATACTTGTTTAATTCAATTAAAATTGATAAAATCATAACTTGCTTAATATAAAATATTTTTGAACATGCAAAATATGTTTTCAAACCACCAAAGTGTGAAATTTGCAAATGTGAATTTGAAATTATGTTTTGACTAAATAAAATTCAATTAATATTTAAGCTTGTTTTAAATTCAATTAAAACTTGTTTAATATTGTTTAATTCATAATAAATTCATCCTAATTCAAATTTCAATATTTGAAACATGTAATCCAACTAAAATTTGATGTTCTTTTCAAATATAAATTTTGTTAATTGTTTTGCACACTTTAAATTGATGAAAACAATAATGGTTTGTGTGACATGTTTAAGTAACCAAATTTTCCAAACTTAATAAATAATTTCCAAACTTGTTTTATTCCTTTTCCTTTGCATCTATTATTGTTATTTGTTGTTATCTTGTTATCATCATCATGCATGCATCATGATAACAACTTTCACCTAATCCTTATTTGTAAATCATTTGTTCCACTTAATTATGGACCTTTTCCCATATGCAACTCTTTTAGCATAGGGGTCCATTTAAATTGTGTTATCATGTTAGCTAGATTATTTTGATGCAACCATTAACCTGTCATGCATCATCTTGATTGTGCACAATGCCATGGCAATGATTGTTTACATTCCTGTTTTGTTTGTTTGCTTCTTCTCGAATAGACAACGACGTTGAGGCAGACGACCTTTACAGCACCCCTTCTGAGGATCTAGCTCAGTACCCGGCTGTTGAGTTTGCAGGCAAGTTATCACTCACATGAACCATTGTGTTCCTTTCAACCCTGGTTATCGATACTTTCCGTTGTCTATACTTGCTAGCCTTAGTGGTAGATGTTTCTGTTACGAACCTATCACATGAATCCTTTAACCCTGAATATTGCCTCACCACCCCTCCTACAACCCTATTGATTGAGCCAGTGTCTTACTAGCATGCTTAGGTTGTTTTGCTCGAGTCTGTTACCCGTTACTTTCAGTTAATATATTTCATTATGTTCTGGGGGCTCGATGTTTAATCAATCAATCAATCATGCTAATGTTATTACTGTTAATAATAATTTGATGATAAGGCACCGGCAGGAGGCCCTGTGTGGTTTTTAGGCCTGCTAGTGTCGACCCTAATAGGAAAAGGGTCTTGTCTACTGATCCATGATGAGCGCACTACCCGCACGTGGGAAGCGAGTATGGGCGCCCCCCTCAATTTGATTCGATTCGCATCTCGTCCAAATCATCTCATTTAGTTCGTGCTTTCTATTTGCCGCATGCATGTTTTTGCGAGCCCAGCGCAGGGTGGAACTTTTGTAGTCGGCATATAGGGGGACACGTTCTTAGAGTGCTATGAGGGTCCATTTTCTTCTGGGCTCGATTAGCCGTGCGCCCATGGTGCTTTGGGCTTGATGCGGAGAAGAGTTGAGTTGTGTTGAGTGCCCCGCTTGGTGGGAGGCATCCCATCTGGCGGGTTATTCATACGTGTACGGCCAAATTGGTGCAACCCTGCAGGGATAATCTTCTCGAGAAGCCGTGTTTTCCGCGGTTATGGATTACTTGGTGAAAGTACTGGCTAACAAGTACTCAGGACAACTTAAACCTAATGATTCACTATCTCACACCTCATGATGAACAATTTGACTAGTAATAGGCTTATTGTCACAAAAACTTGATTCATATTAATCCAACTGTGTGAGTTATCCTCGGATTGCTTCTTTGGATAAGGGGCGAGATCCAGGATGGGTTTGTTTGATGTTATCTTTCAGTTGGTTACAACACTCGATCTTATCCCCTTTCTGATAGTTGGAAATGATAGAATCTCTATAGTTGGTTAGCGCAGCCAGTTGCAGCATCTTATTTATCCCCTTCTTCCGTTGATCCCAAGTCTTCTGTGCTTGTGTTGACGGGTTATATTTTGGTGAACTGTGAGTCTTGCTTGCCAGTACTTGGATGTACTGACCCCGTTGGGGCTGTGGTTTACGCAGACTACGACTACGGCTACGATGACCACCGGGATGGCTACTTCGTGGAGTTTGACGAGACTGCAGACGAGTAGTTAGCTGGACCAGGGCTGGATCCAGGACCTACGTGGATGGGCTTCGTCTTCTTTATTTTCTCCGGCTTCTTAAACCTGTTGGATTTGTCTGTACTCAGACACCTTTGATTGCTTCCGCTGATGTAATGAATGCTATGTTGGGACATGTGTCCTCTGGATGGTTGTATTTGCTATTTCTGCCTTAGTGAAGGCCATTTGCAACTTTATTTCAATCTTTTGTGTCGTAGAGATAAGTTGTGATCATCATTCGTTCAAAGCTGTTGACGTACAGTGCGTGATTGATATGAAGTACGTCGACAGTAGTGCCTATGACTTCTAGTGGATAGTTTACATCGACGGTGGAATAGCAGGGCTTGTGTTGTCGCGTATAAGCGCAGGCCTACCAGGAAGCTGGGACGTGGGAGCAGTTATGCCCCATAATCCAAGCACCTGCTATCCAGTTCGTACGATGAGTATCCCTTAGAAGCCAGGGTGCGACAGAGGGCCTCCCCTGCAGAGGTTGAATCACGCTCTTGAGGAACACACTCGCAAGATGCAAGCCGTCCAGCACAACTCCTGCGGTTTGGTCACGAAGGGAGGCCACCTTGGCGAGTAGCGGGGCGACGATTCGGCTCTCTTCGACTGAAAGCTTGTGCGCCCAGGACTTCCGCCGCTTCAAGACAGCGAACAGGTGGATTTCATGAACTCCACCCACGCTGTTGTCGATGACGTAGAACCACTTCTTTCTCCACCCTTGCGCGGAGTCGATGAAGTGCATCTCGAAGTAGCAGTTGTGCGATTTCGCCTGGATTCCGAAGCCGCCGGTACGCAGCGTCTCTCCAAGCTCGGTCTCTACCCTCGATTTCTCGCAGAAGACCCACACCTTGAACAGGGCTTTCCAAAGGCCCTAGTGTGGGCGGATACCCAGGAAGCACTCGCAAAAAACGATGAAGCACGAGATGTGTTGCACCGCATTTGGAGGCAGATCGTGGAGCTGTATGCCATAGACATACAACAAAGCCACGAAGAAAGGATGGAGGGGGAGTGAGAGCCCGCGCGAGACGTGATCCGCAAAGATCACGCGCTCGTTCACGCGGGGGTTTGGTACCTCTTCTTTTTTGCCGAGGCGAACCCGCTTCTCGGCCTCGGGGGGCAGCAGTCTCTCCGTCTGCATCTCCTTGATACTTTTGTTCGTCGTATTGGGGGAGCGCCAGTCGCCTGAGCGCGGAGCGGGTGGCGCGAGAACATCTTCCGTCGCCCTCGAGGAGGAGGCAGCTGCACTGCGTTTCTTTCCTCCCGCCATGGATGCTGGTGCGAGCTTGTAGAGAAGGAGATGAGCGCGAGGAAGAAGAAGGCTGAGAAGCGAATGACCGGGAAG
This sequence comes from Alopecurus myosuroides, assembly GCA_028641055.1. Taxonomy (NCBI): domain Eukaryota; kingdom Viridiplantae; phylum Streptophyta; class Magnoliopsida; order Poales; family Poaceae; genus Alopecurus; species Alopecurus myosuroides. Next base: position 129,420,594 of record CM054057.1, on the reverse strand, counting down.
TTTTACTTTCCACCTAAGGACCGAATATATACACGGGGCCACTCGTTCCTGGCCGTTCATCAGGCAACGTGGCACTCATCGCAGCTGCCACGCGTGAAGCGGAAGCGAAGAGATGGTGAAAGCTATTTCGTGCCATGATCTTAACAGCAGATCGTGCGCAATTACTGCGCGCAATTCGCGGGAAAACCGGAAACGACGTCTCGTTTCCGGTCAAAAAGCTGACAAGGTGGGCCAAGACATCTGTTCTCGCTCCGTCATGTCCCATCAGGAGGATAAAAGTGCGCTATGACGTCATTGTGAACATCATCAGGCTCGAAATTTGTTCGGATAAAAGCCCCACACACGAAATAACTTCGTATAGGCAAATCGTGATGCGAAAACTCTTTCGCATAAAAGCCCCAGACACGAAATAACTTCGTATGGGCAAATCGTGACGCGAAAACTCTTTCGCATAAAAGCCCCAGATACGGAATTTCCTTTCGAACGGTCACGACAAGGTTTCCAAACACGAAAACTCTTTCGTATGGATAGAAGTTTACAAAGCACAAAAAACTTTGTGCACAAAAATCAAGGGAGACATTTTCACTCGAAATATCCCTGGACAAATCTTGCGAGTGCGTAGCTCTTGCCACTCAGTTATACGATGTACACACATCAATTCCCTGGATCGTTTGGCCGACTAGGCACCTCTGGATGCCGCATTCTTTCGAATACGAAGGTAAGACCCAAAAGATCTCTCTTGAGGGCCTGGAATCGCACTCAAACTGCGTCATCCGGTAAATTTCCGTGTCAACAACACGAAGAAAAATCCTAGCGGACGCGCCGGGTACCCTATTAGGTTAAGTTCGACTCGGTAAGACCTCCACGGCCCAGTCGTAATGATCACCTCACCAGGTTCGAGTCGGAGGTCTTGAATCTGCGTAGGCCAGAACTGTTTTTGCCCTAGATGCAATTAATTGGCCCTGAGCTTTCGGGAGAGCCAAACAACTGAGCCACATCCTTCTGCGAAAACAGCCAAACACACAGGCACTTATTTTCTCGATACTCGAGTACAAGAAATGCATCGCATACATGATACACATCCTCTTCAAACGATTGAAGCCACCAGTCGAAGAAAAATCAAGATAAGTTCTGAGCGTCCACCCGACAGATTCTCAGTCGAGTAAACGCTCGGGGGCTACTGACGAAGGGATGGATCCTAGGCCTGTCGGATGAGCCTACCCGGTCTCAGGCCCACGGCCCAACCTCCAAAGTAGGCATCATGGACTATTCTAGAAGGCCCAATTGAAGCCCACCCGCAAGGCCTTGCGGGTCAAGTTAGGAAACTTGTAACTGACTCTAGGTTAGGGTTTGAGTCCTCCCCGGGTACGGTTTGAGACCTGGCCACCTATATAAGGCCAGGAGAACCACCAGGAGAGGGACCAAGCAATACCGCACCACCAAGCCTTGAGATCGAGATCATACTCTCGACTTGAGCAACCCTCCATTGTAACCGATCTACTCATTAATACAGATCGATAGAGGCATGAGTAAGGGTTTTACCTCTACGAGGGCCTCGAACCTGGGTAAATCGTGCCCCCTGTCTAGCCGACGATTGTCATCAGCGCCTACACGTTCTCCTAATCGAAACCCTATGGGTTCACCCGAGGGACGTGTTGAGATGCAGATTCAACATCGTGAATGTAACATCCCAAGTCTGAAAAATAGCCTTTAGAATGTTTGCTATCTGTTATTTCATGTTTTGCATCATGGCATCATGTTGATTGCAATTTTTTTGTTTATTTTCCATTTGTTTTCCTCTGTTTTCAGTTGTTTTCCAACTGTTTTCATTTGTTTTCCTTTGTTTTCTATTTGAATTTCAACTCAAATTTCAAACCTTTTGTTTCATCCTTGTGATGTTACAATTTCTAAAAAGATATTTCAAAATAAAACAATTATTTGTTTCCATTAAAGTGTGATTCCAAACTATTGTTTTATTTCTATAAAAATGCATCCAATAATCAAACCCTTTTCAAATTCAATTTGTTTTCCATTTGAAATTCCAAACCAACATCCAAATAGTTGTTTCCAAATAAAAACCTTAATTGTTTCCAATTATCCCATAATGTTCAACTAATAAAATGGTGTTATAAATTCCACTAAGTCATCCCAAATTGGTTTTCAAATTCAAAGCAAACCATCAACAACACCTCCTTTGGAAATTGTAAAATATCAAACCATTCCAATGTTTCTAATCCAACTAATAATAGGGTTCACCCTATTAAGTGGTTGTTTTCTATATTAAATTAACAAAAGATTCCAATTTCAAATCAAATTTATTCAAACAGCACCCAAATGCAATTTATAAAATCAGCATTATAACCAAACCAATTGTTCTGTTTTAATCATTAGGGTTCCCCTAATAAACATGTTGATCAATTATTAAATTGTTGGTTCTAATCAATCATTTAATTTCCAATCATATTTAAAATTCAAATCAAGCCTCAAACAACAACCAATTTGAATTCATGCAAATTATAACACAAATTTAATCAAGGGGTTATAAATTGCATAGGGGTTACCCTATTTAAAAGTTGGTTTTTATTAAAGTTCATTTAATAGAGAAATGCATCTAATTTTGGTTATCTTTTTCAAACAGCACAAAAACTTAACCATTTTCGAAATCCATCTTTGCTAACTGTTTGAAATTAACTTCACAATCACCCCCCTAATTTTCCTGGGATTTTTACTAACCACAAACCCTCCTTTTCTTTCATTTTTGGTTTCAGCAAAAAAATAAATAAAAGAAACAAAAATAATAGAGAAAAAGGAGCAGCAGCCTACCTCCCAGCCCAGCCCAACCTCTTTTTTTCCAGCCCAGTACCCCCTCCTGTCGCTGTCTTCCACCTCCAGCTGATGTCATCCCTGTACGAACGAAGAAACAACCGCACGATCATCCCTTCCCCTCCCGATGGCCTGCCGTACCCATGGCATTCCCCTACTTAAGTATCCCCCTCTCCCTCCGATCGCAGCAAGCCCTAGCCCCCTCTTTCTTCCCTGCCGCCGCCCTCCACTCCTTCTCCCTTCCCTCTGCTCTGCTGAACCTTGCACCACCGTAGATCACCACCGCACGCCCACCTGCCTCCCTCACCGCCGGTCTCCACAACCACCTCGAGGAGCCTCCGAGGAGGAAAACGGAACCGCGGCAGTCTCTGGAACCTCACCGTGCCCTCGCCGCTTGCCGGGAGTGCCCGCTGTGCCGCCGCCGTCAAGGTTCTCGCCACCGTCGCCACCTCTGCACCGCCCTGTTCTTCTTCAGGTCGCGGTGAGCTCCTCTCCTCCCTCTCGCTACTCCCTCTCTCTGCCTCTCCCCTTCGCTCCCACACCCTCACGGCACCACACGCACCCACGCCGCAGCCACAGTCGCCCACGGCCACCGCGAGCAAGCAATCATTTCCGGCCACCGCTCGAACTGACAGCGATGCAGATGACTGAACTATTGCAGTTCAGTTAACCACCTCGCTGCTGAACAATAACCCCCCACTGCCCCCTGTTCTGTCACCAATCGAACCACTACCGCACTGGTAGCATCACCCCAGCGCGCAAGCAGAGGGCAGGGGTTCGATCCCCCTCCCTGCGCAATTAGCCAACTTTTCCCTTTTTATTTTTCTGATCCAGAGCAACACCCAGTTTCACAAATAGGTCCCTGCCAGTTCTAATCTAGGTCCCTACAAATTAATTCTAAGTCCCTGCTATTAATTCTAAATCCCTGGATATTAATTAAAATGGCAGATTGCATCCTAAACTTCTAAAATGCATAATAAAATCATTTTAACTCCAATTCCAACATTTTTTATATGTTTTCAATACCAAATTAAATGTTCTACCCAAATATAAATTTTTTTTACTGTTTTGAATATTTTAAATTGGTGCAATATTTGAAAACTTGTCAAATTCACTTAAACTTGCAAAATTCATAACTTGAGCATAAAAATTCCAAATTTCACAAACTAAATATGTTTTCCAATCAAATTTTCATGTACTTTCCAAATATAAATTTTGTTTGCTGTTTTGAATAATTTAAATTGCTGAAAACAACTGTTTCCTATTTATTGCATTTAAAATTGCCAAAATAATAACTTGCTCATTTTAAATCCAATTTCCACAAATGAAATATGTTTTCCATGCAAAATTAAACCACCTTTCCAAATATAAATTTTGTTTCATGTTTTGAATAATTAAAAGTGGTTAAATAATTTAAATCTTATTTAATTCATTTAATATTGTTAAATTTATAACTTGATCAAAACAAATTCTTTTGGTGCATATAAAATATGTTTTCAAACCACAAAAGTATAAGCATTTCAAATATGAATCTCACTTAATGTTTTGAACAAATAAAAATTCATTTAAGTTCATGTTTGAATTAAATTCATTTAATTCTTGCTTAAACTTGTTTAATTCATAAATAATTTATTTGAAATCCTTTTTCAACAAGTGAAACATGTAATCCAACCAAAATTGTGTGTTCTTATCAAATATGAACTTTGTTGTCTATTTTGAACAACTTAAAGTGGTGAAAACAACAAATGCTTGTGTGACACCTTTAAGTAACCAAAATTCCCAAAAACTTAACAAATGAATTTCCAAACTTATTAAACCTTATTTCCATTTGGTTCTACTGTTGTTATTTTCTGTTTTCCTCATCCATGCATCATGCTAATCCACTTTCATATAATGATTAGTTGTAAAACAATTAATTCAACCATAATTCATGGATCTTTTCCATATGCAATCCAATTGCATGTGGGTCCAATTAAATTGTGTTATCTTGTCAAGTAGTTATTCTGATGCATCTATTAACATGACATGCATCATCCCATGTTTGTGCACCTATGCCATGATATTGATTGTTTATCTTTCTGCAATGTTTGTTTGCTTCTTCTCGGATAAACGACGACGTTGAGACCGACGATACTTACGACACCCCTTCTAAGGAGTTAGCTCAGTACCAGGCTACTGGGTTTGCAGGCAAGTTATCACTCACATGAACCACTGTGTTCCTTTCAACATTGGTTACCGATACTTTCCGTTGTTCTTTTCTGCTAGCCCTAGTAGTAGTTATTTCTGTTACGAACCCATCACATGAATCCCTTAACCTTGATATTGCCTCACCTCCACTCCTATCACCCTTTGGTTGAGCCAGTGTCTTACTAGCATGCTTAGGTTGTTTTGCTCGAGTCTGTTACCCGTTATTTTCTGTTACTATTTCTATTATGTTCTGGGGGCTCGATGTTTAATCAATCAATCATGCTAATGTTACTATTAATAATAAATTTGATGATAAGGCACCGGCAGGAGGCCCTGTGTGGTTTTGAGGCCTGCTAGTGTCGACCCTAATAGGAAAAGGGTCTTGTCTACTGATCCATGATGAGCGCACTAACCGCATGTGGGAAGCGAGTATGGGCGCCCCCCTCAATTTGATTCGATTCGCATCTCGTCCAAATCGCCTCATTTAGTTCGTGTTTTCCATTTGCCGCATGCATGTTTTTGCGAGCCCAGGCCAGGGTGGAACTTTCGTAGTCGGCATATAGGGGGACACGTTCTTTGAGTGCTATGAGGGTCCATTTTCTTCTGGGCTCGATTAGCCGTGCGCCCAAGGTGCTTTGGGCTTGATGCGAAGAAGAGTCGAGTTGTGTAGAGTACCTCGCTTGGTGGGTTTGATTCCCGTCTGGCGGGATATTCTTGCGTGTACGGCCAAATTGGTGCAACCCTACAGGGATAATCTTCTCGAGAAGCCGTGTTTTCCGCGGTTATGGATTACTTGGTGAAAGTACTGGCTAACAAGTACTCAGGACAACTTAAACCTAATGATTAACAACCTTACACCCAATGATTAACAACTTGACTAGTAATAGGCTTATTGACACAATAATTTGAACCATCATTAATCCAACTGTGTGAGTTATCCTCGGATTGCTTCTTTGGATAAGGGGCGAGATCCAGGATGGGTTTGTTTGAAGGTATCTTTCAGTTGGTTACAATCCTCGATCTTATCTCCTTTCTGTTAGCCGGCAGTTGTAGTATGTTTCTGTAGTTGGTTAGCGCAGCCAGTTGCAGCATCTTTCATACCCCTTTTCTTCCGTTGAACCCAAGGCATCTGTGCTTGGTGTTGACGGGTTACACTTTGGTGAATTGTGAGTCTTGCTTGCCAGTACGTTTATGTACTGACCCCTTTGGGGCTGTGGTTTTCCGCAGACCTACGTTTCCGAAGATCTACATGGTGGCAACTACGTGGAGTATGACGAGACTGCTGGCGAGTAGATAGCGGACCCGGGCAGGATCCGAGACTTCGTGGATGGGCTCCGTCTTTTCGTTTCCGGCCTCTTAGGCCTATTTGGTTCTTGTCTGTACTCAGACATGTTGAATGCTTCCGCTGTGATGTAATGATGAATTGTTGGGGCATGTGCCCTCTGAATGATTGTATTTGCTATCTCTGCTCTAATGAGAGCCATTTGCAAGTTATTTCAATCTTTTGTGTCGTAGAGATCTGTTGTGATATCACTTGTTAAACGCCGTTGACGCACCATGTGTGTATGGTTTGAAGTACGTCGACGGAAGTGCCTTTGATCTCTAGTGGATAGTTTACATCGACGATGGAATAGCAGGGCTTGTGTTGTCGCGCCTAAGCGCGGGCCTACCAGGAAGCTGGGACGTGGGAGCAGTTATGCCCCATAATCCAAGCATCTGCTATCCAGTTCGTACGGTGAGTATCCCCTAGAAATCAGGGTGCGACAAATGGTATCAGAGCCTGTCTGCCTGTAGGATCCCTTTTTACTGGTCGCAGTTGAGTCTAGAAACTATTTTGTAGCTATATAGGAAAAATGAAACGTGAGAGTAGGAACTCTGTTCTTTTTCTTCTTTCCCCACCCACCCTCCCTTTTCTGGTAAGGAAGTGCAACGTTGATTTCTCCCTTCTCATCTAAACTTTCAAGTTAGGATTTCACGTATTCTGGTTTCTCTAGGATGGTTATATCTACTAGTCCATAGGAATGGAGGTGGTTGTGACATGATTTATCATGTTGCCTACTCACGATTGAGAACGGTGGCAAATAGGCCCCGGAAGCAGATCCTCTATTCCTAAAGCAGTAGATATTGATCCTTTAGAAGCCCGGATGGGTTTTCCATAGTACCGCAGGAGTTTTGATCTCGTTTTCCCGGTGTTGCTTCGTTATCCTGTTCTTCTCAACATCCTAACGTCCGTTGAAATCTTGTTGTTGTTTTCCACTTCAATTCTTCTACCGGCGTCTAATCAAAGTTTTCCCCGTTCATCTGCTAAACTCTGTTTCAGCTAAAGTGTTGTTTCATACCGGAGCATCACATTCTTTTGTGTCAAAGATCTTTTCCACAACATACAACCTAATTCTGGTTCCACTAAGCAATCAAATCTCTGTTCACTCCCCGGGATCTCAAATGTTGACTTCCAAGATAAGTAAGAACAATCCAATTCTAATGGGAGGCCACATATTCCTCGTTACTCTCATGTCGATGATTCTGACATTGGTGTTATTCTTGGTGTTGCATTGATGTCAATAACTCTGATCCACCCTTATTACAGATAGTCTATTCAACAAATGAATCAAATTCTATCCAGCTATACACCATTGATACAAAAACCTCTCCCTTTACTCAAAAATGTTCCGGTGGTTTGCTAATTCCCTGACGTCTATCCAATGTGCACGATGTATTTCACGTGTCACAGCTCAAGAGGATCTTCCCAAGAAGTTTCCGGACCTTTTCTTTTCTCAGTAGGAATCTCGGGGCGCGATTCCTTCAAGGGGGGGCGTTTTGTAACATCCCAAGTCTGAAAAATAGCCTTTAGAATGTTTGCTATCTGTTATTTCATGTTTTGCATCATGGCATCATGTTGATTGCAATTGTTTTGTTTATTTTCCATTTGTTTTCCTCTGTTTTCAGTTGTTTTCCAACTGTTTTCATTTGTTTTCCTTTGTTTTCTATTTGAATTTCAACTCAAATTTCAAACCTTTTGTTTCATCCTTGTGATGTTACAATTTCTAAAAAGATATTTCAAAATAAAACAATTATTTGTTTCCATTAAAGTGTGATTCCAAACTATTGTTTTATTTCTATAAAAATGCATCCAATAATCAAACCCTTTTCAAATTCAATTTGTTTTCCATTTGAAATTCCAAACCAACATCCAAATAGTTGTTTCCAAATAAAAACCTTAATTGTTTCCAATTATCCCATAATGTTCAACTAATAAAATGGTGTTATAAATTCCACTAAGTCATCCCAAATTGGTTTTCAAATTCAAAGCAAACCATCAACAACACCTCCTTTGGAAATTGTAAAATATCAAACCATTCCAATGTTTCTAATCCAACTAATAATAGGGTTCACCCTATTAAGTGGTTGTTTTCTATATTAAATTAACAAAAGATTCCAATTTCAAATCAAATTTATTCAAACAGCACCCAAATGCAATTTATAAAATCAGCATTATAACCAAACCAATTGTTCTGTTTTAATCATTAGGGTTCCCCTAATAAACATGTTGATCAATTATTAAATTGTTGGTTCTAATCAATCATTTAATTTCCAATCATATTTAAAATTCAAATCAAGCCTCAAACAACAACCAATTTGAATTCATGCAAATTATAACACAAATTTAATCAAGGGGTTATAAATTGCATAGGGGTTACCCTATTTAAAAGTTGGTTTTTATTAAAGTTCATTTAATAGAGAAATGCATCTAATTTTGGTTATCTTTTTCAAACAGCACAAAAACTTAACCATTTTCGAAATCCATCTTTGCTAACTGTTTGAAATTAACTTCACAATCACCCCCCTAATTTTCCTGGGATTTTTACTAACCACAAACCCTCCTTTTCTTTCATTTTTGGTTTCAGCAAAAAAATAAATAAAAGAAACAAAAATAATAGAGAAAAAGGAGCAGCAGCCTACCTCCCAGCCCAGCCCAACCTCTTTTTTTCCAGCCCAGTACCCCCTCCTGTCGCTGTCTTCCACCTCCAGCTGATGTCATCCCTGTACGAACGAAGAAACAACCGCACGATCATCCCTTCCCCTCCCGATGGCCTGCCGTACCCATGGCATTCCCCTACTTAAGTATCCCCCTCTCCCTCCGATCGCAGCAAGCCCTAGCCCCCTCTTTCTTCCCTGCCGCCGCCCTCCACTCCTTCTCCCTTCCCTCTGCTCTGCTGAACCTTGCACCACAGTAGATCACCACCGCACGCCCACCTGCCTCCCTCACCGCCGGTCTCCACAACCACCTCGAGGAGCCTCCGAGGAGGAAAACGGAACCGCGGCAGTCTCTGGAACCTCACCGTGCCCTCGCCGCTTGCCGGGAGTGCCCGCTATGCCGCCGCCGTCAAGGTTCTCCGCCACCGTCGCCACCTCTGCACCGCCCTGTTCTTCTTCAGGTCGCGGTGAGCTCCTCTCCTCCCTCTCGCTACTCCCTCTCTCTGCCTCTCCCCTTCGCTCCCACACCCTCACGGCACCACACGCACCCACGCCGCAGCCACAGTCGCCCACGGCCACCGCGAGCAAGCAATCGTTTCCGGCCACCGCTCGAACTGACAGCGATGCAGATGACTGAACTATTGCAGTTCAGTTAACCACCTCGCTGCTGAACAATAACCCCCCACTGCCCCCTGTTCTCTCACCAATCGAACCACTACCGCACTGGTAGCATCACCCCAGCGCGCAAGCAGAGGGCAGGGGTTCGATCCCCCTCCCTGCGCAATTAGCCAACTTTTCCCTTTTTATTTTTCAGATCCACAGCAACACCCAGTTTCACAAATAGGTCCCTGCCAGTTCTAATCTAGGTCCCTACAAATTAATTCTAAGTCCCTGCTATTAATTCTAAATCCCTGGATATTAATTAAAATGGCAGATTGCATCCTAAACTTCTAAAATGCATAATAAAATCATTTTAACTCCAATTCCAACATTTTTTATATGTTTTCAATACCAAATTAAATGTTCTACCCAAATATAATTTTTTTTTACTGTTTTGAATATTTTAAATTGGTGCAATATTTGAAAACTTGTCAAATTCACTTAAACTTGCAAAATTCATAACTTGAGCATAAAAATTCCAAATTTCACAAACTAAATATGTTTTCCAATCAAATTTTCATGTACTTTCCAAATATAAATTTTGTTTGCTGTTTTGAATAATTTAAATTGCTGAAAACAACTGTTTCCTATTTATTGCATTTAAAATTGCCAAAATAATAACTTGCTCATTTTAAATCCAATTTCCACAAATGAAATATGTTTTCCATGCAAAATTAAACCACCTTTCCAAATATAAATTTTGTTTCATGTTTTGAATAATTAAAAGTGGTTAAATAATTTAAATCTTATTTAATTCATTTAATATTGTTAAATTTATAACTTGATCAAAACAAATTCTTTTGGTGCATATAAAATATGTTTTCAAACCACAAAAGTATAAACATTTCAAATATGAATCTCACTTAATGTTTTGAACAAATAAAAATTCATTTAAGTTCATGTTTGAATTAAATTCATTTAATTCTTGCTTAAACTTGTTTAATTCATAAATAATTTATTTGAAATCCTTTTTCAACAAGTGAAACATGTAATCCAACCAAAATTGTGTGTTCTTATCAAATATGAACTTTGTTGTCTATTTTGAACAACTTAAAGTGGTGAAAACAACAAATGCTTGTGTGACACCTTTAAGTAACCAAAATTCCCAAAAACTTAACAAATGAATTTCCAAACTTATTAAACCTTATTTCCATTTGGTTCTACTGTTGTTATTTTCTGTTTTCCTCATCCATGCATCATGCTAATCCACTTTCATATAATGATTAGTTGTAAAACAATTAATTCAACCATAATTCATGGATCTTTTCCATATGCAATCCAATTGCATGTGGGTCCAATTAAATTGTGTTATCTTGTCAAGTAGTTATTCTGATGCATCTATTAACATGACATGCATCATCCCATGTTTGTGCACCTATGCCATGATATTGATTGTTTATCTTTCTGCAATGTTTGTTTGCTTCTTCTCGGATAAACGACGACGTTGAGACCGACGATACTTACGACACCCCTTCTAAGGAGTTAGCTCAGTACCAGGCTACTGGGTTTGCAGGCAAGTTATCACTCACATGAACCACTGTGTTCCTTTCAACATTGGTTACCGATACTTTCCGTTGTTCTTTTCTGCTAGCCCTAGTAGTAGTTATTTCTGTTACGAACCCATCACATGAATCCCTTAACCTTGATATTGCCTCACCTCCACTCCTATCACCCTTTGGTTGAGCCAGTGTCTTACTAGCATGCTTAGGTTGTTTTGCTCGAGTCTGTTACCCGTTATTTTCTGTTACTATTTCTATTATGTTCTGGGGGCTCGATGTTTAATCAATCAATCATGCTAATGTTACTATTAATAATAAATTTGATGATAAGGCACCGGCAGGAGGCCCTGTGTGGTTTTGAGGCCTGCTAGTGTCGACCCTAATAGGAAAAGGGTCTTGTCTACTGATCCATGATGAGCGCACTAACCGCATGTGGGAAGCGAGTATGGGCGCCCCCCTCAATTTGATTCGATTCGCATCTCGTCCAAATCGCCTCATTTAGTTCGTGTTTTCCATTTGCCGCATGCATGTTTTTGCGAGCCCAGGCCAGGGTGGAACTTTCGTAGTCGGCATATAGGGGGACACGTTCTTAGAGTGCTATGAGGGTCCATTTTCTTCTGGGCTCGATTAGCCGTGCGCCCAAGGTGCTTTGGGCTTGATGCGAAGAAGAGTCGAGTTGTGTAGAGTACCTCGCTTGGTGGGTTTGATTCCCGTCTGGCGGGATATTCTTGCGTGTACGGCCAAATTGGTGCAACCCTGCAGGGATAATCTTCTCGAGAAGCCGTGTTTTCCGCGGTTATGGATTACTTGGTGAAAGTACTGGCTAACAAGTACTCAGGACAACTTAAACCTAATGATTAACAACCTTACACCCAATGATTAACAACTTGACTAGTAATAGGCTTATTGACACAATAATTTGAACCATCATTAATCCAACTGTGTGAGTTATCCTCGGATTGCTTCTTTGGATAAGGGGCGAGATCCAGGATGGGTTTGTTTGAAGGTATCTTTCAGTTGGTTACAATCCTCGATCTTATCTCCTTTCTGTTAGCCGGCAGTTGTAGTATGTTTCTGTAGTTGGTTAGCGCAGCCAGTTGCAGCATCTTTCATACCCCTTTTCTTCCGTTGAACCCAAGGCATCTGTGCTTGGTGTTGACGGGTTACACTTTGGTGAATTGTGAGTCTTGCTTGCCAGTACGTTTATGTACTGACCCCTTTGGGGCTGTGGTTTCCCGCAGACCTACGTTTCCGAAGATCTACATGGTGGCAACTACGTGGAGTATGACGAGACTGCTGACGAGTAGATAGCGGACCCGGGCAGGATCCGAGACTTCGTGGATGGGCTCCGTCTTTTCGTTTCCGGCCTCTTAGGCCTATTTGGTTCTTGTCTGTACTCAGACATGTTGAATGCTTCCGCTGTGATGTAATGATGAATTGTTGGGGCATGTGCCCTCTGAATGATTGTATTTGCTATCTCTGCTCTAATGAGAGCCATTTGCAAGTTATTTCAATCTTTTGTGTCGTAGAGATCTGTTGTGATATCACTTGTTAAACGCCGTTGACGCACCATGTGTGTATGGTTTGAAGTACGTCGACGGAAGTGCCTTTGATCTCTAGTGGATAGTTTACATCGACGATGGAATAGCAGGGCTTGTGTTGTCGCGCCTAAGCGCAGGCCTACCAGGAAGCTGGGACGTGGGAGCAGTTATGCCCCATAATCCAAGCATCTGCTATCCAGTTCGTACGGTGAGTATCCCCTAGAAATCAGGGTGCGACAGTGAACTATCCAACCCAGGTCTAAATCAAACATTCGTGTCGTTTTAAGCTAAATAGCGGTAATTTGGAAAATCCCAACCAAGATTCTATTAACTGGAGGGCGAGCGAGCGTTGCCGGAGCGTTATTCTTAATGACATCACGCAGGTTCGAACGGTTAGATGCAATCCGTGGAACGGAATTAGGTTTAGGAGTTGCCGGAGCGAAGGATATTTCTCAGCGGGGTGGTGGTGGCTGGCACCGGCGGCGAACATGGGAATGTTGTGCTCTTCTAGTGATTCTTTCACTCCCTGCTTCCGTCGAGTTGTCAGAAGGAGTAGGGTGGAATCAAGGTCCCAGTGCGCTAGCGCAAGAGCCCGATGACGTAGCTGCCGACGAAGCTCTGCCACCACAATCCTCAGAGGAAGGCTACAAGATGAATCTCGTGTAGCCCTCAGAACCCAGGAAGTCGGTATTACACCTATGTGGATGGGATTGTGTGCTTCAGTTTTTCCCTTTTTCTCTCTGATTGTTTTCTTCTCATATATCTCCTCTCTGATTGATATCTCTTGGAGCATATCAACATAATGGTGGCTATGGATATGTTGAATGGCATGATGATCCATAATCCATTGCCGAAGTTTTTTAGTGATTTGATCGGAGATTTGCGAGATGAAGTAAGGAGACTGAAAGGACAAGGAATTGTGGCTCGATCCGAAGATCAAAGTGCAATGGTGGCTCCGAGTAAAGATCAAACAACAAGGGAGATAATGCTAATGTCGCTGCAATAACAACTAAAGAGAAAAAAATGCAGAGATAGCTGGTATTATGACCAAAAATCAGAATGTGGTGTTTGTTTTCATTTTGTTTGGGGTTGTTTTAGTTGTAGGCAAGGTTTTAATGAAGTGATCTGTTGTAAGCAATGTACTACTAGAAAGTTTGCGGTGAAATTGTGCCAGGTTGAAGTTGTATTGGACAAGTTAGATTATTTGTTGTATGCACTATGAAGTGAATTCTACTAAATTATGTGTTCGGTCCTTGAATTGTACTCAATTTCTTGAGTTGAATATGATACTTCATAAAACCTTTCTGTTCGCTTGCTCGAGTAGGGCATGGCGATGAGTACCTCGTTGTTCTTCGTGTCGCCACATCATCATGACCGTCACCATGCCGCCGGTCAACCCCATGTCGAGAGAGAGAGAGAGAGAGAGAGAGGTGAAAGGCAAGAGGCACATAGTGATCGAAGTGGACATCGAGGTAGGCCTTAATCGCCACGGGCCTCACTGGGCGGTCCTAGTCTTTTTTCGTGCGCGGCTCGTTGCGAACCAATCCTCGTCTGGAAAACCATCCTAGGGTCCCATTTAGACCTATACTGCATAGTGTGTGCAATCGACATGGATCTATGTTCTTCGGCTATCTAGAGAAAAGTACGAGACTGTGTCATCGAGGAAGAAAGAGTTTGAATATCTCAAAGATTTGCTCGTTTCTTTTAGATTTTATTTTGTAATCTTTATAGCCAGATCATGTACTATTTGTTATACTAAATACTCCCTCCGTTCACAAATAGATGACTTTCATTTGTCTAAATATGAATGTATGTAGATATGTTTGTGTCCAAATACATTCATAGTTAGATAAATGGAAGTCATCTATTTGTGAACGGATGGAGTATATGATATTGATTGTCAAAAAAAAAAATCGACATGCCGTTTCCCCCAAGCATCTACGAGGTCGAGTTCAGGGTCAATAATTGTAATTCCTACTTTTCCATTACAGTGTATACATCCGCGGTTCAGACAACGAATGTGTAGTACTCCGCCTTCAGACGATTATTACTGCGAGTGTCAGAGTGTGTGTGAGCAACCCGCGGTTCGCGCCATCCCGTCGTCGCCGCCACGATGGCCCCACCGTACTCCACGCCGCGCCTTCTCTTCGCCCGCCTCGCTGCCGTGCGCGGTATCTCCGGCCGGCCCCGCCAGCCGCCATCCGCCCATGCCGCCGCCGCTCCCACCTCCACCCTGGAGGCCTTCCACGCGCACCTCGCCTCGCTCGCCACGCCATCCCGCGCCAGCCACCCGTCCGCGCTCCCGTCCCTCCTCGCCGCGCTCTCCCGGCCACCCGCGCGCTCGCGGCTTCCGCGCTCCTCCGCCACGGCCGCCTCCCAGACGCGCTCGCGCACTTCGGCCTCCTCAAGGGTTCCGCACCGCTGCCCGCGCCGCTCTGCAACTCTCTGCTCGCCTCGCTCGCGTCGTCGGGGTCACTCGCTGCCGCGCGCAAGGTGTTCGACAGAATGCTAATTACCGCCTGCCAGCTGGACACTGTCGGCTTCGGGGTCTTTGCAAAGAATGTGGGCAGAAGGGACGGGTTCGACCAGGTCCTGCGGCTGGTGGACTCGGTGCACCATCAGGGGGACATGATCAACAGGTCCGTTGTCGCGGCGATGGTTGTCGATGGTTTATCCCGGGAGGGCAGGATAGAGGATGCTTGGCGGGCCTTGGAGGATATGAGGTTACGTGGTTGGAAGCCGGATTTTGTGGCATACATGATCGTGTATGAGGGGTTTAGAATAGCGGAAAGAGCAGAGGAGGAAAGAAGGATCCTGAAGCAGAAGAGGAAGCTCGGTGTTGCACCAAGGAAGGTGGACTACAGGGATCTTTTGCTAGCGTTGGTTTCTAACAGGCAGATTTCTGAGGCGAAAGAGATGGCGGAGGCGATTGTGTCAGGAGATTTCCCAGTCGATGACGATGTGCTGGATGTCCTGGTTTGTTAGGTGTCTGAGATTGATGCTGATGCTGCCGCTATGTTCTACAAGTTCATGATAGGGCACGGAAGATTGCCAAGTACCGAGGTGCTAGTGCAACTTTGAGAGAGCCTTTGCAAAATTAACAAGGGCAATGAGATGTGGGAAATGTTTAAGGTGCTTCTGGATAAGGGGTGTTGGACGAGTGAGAAGGACTACCATTTGGTGGTGTCATTCCTGGGCAAGGCAGGAAAGGTGAGAGAGGCATATGCTGTGATAAAGGAGATAAAAAGAAAGAGGCTAGATCCTAGCATTTCATCTTACAATTCTCTGATGGTAACACTCTGTAGAAATGACCTCCTTAGGCCTGCTAAGAAGTTGGGGGATGAGATGTTCACCAGTGGGTGTAGTCCAAATCTGCAGACCTATAATATACTTATAGCGAAATTTGCAGAGATTGGCGAGTGTGGAGAAGTCCAACAGCTGTTTGACCATATGCTCTAGAAAGGAGTGGCCCCAGATGGTGCAACATACACGTCAGTCAGCACTATGTTGTGCCAAGAGAACAAATATGAGCAGGCTGAAGAGATCTTTAACAAGTCTGTAGTGCAGAATCCGAAACTAGCTAGTTCGATATTGACTGTATTTATCATTGCACTCTGTAAACAAGGTAATTATGTCCTCATAATTAGTTCTGCTTGTCGTTTAAGTTATTCCAGTATCTCCTTGTTAAGAGTCATGCTCCAAACATTTCCAGGTAGCTTCAAAACAGCATTGAGTGTGATGTTCGATCTTCCATCCAGTATTGAGAGCTCGAATGCACATGTTATTTTGTTGAAGTGCCTAACAGATGCCGAGGAAATAGAAATGGCCCTTGAACACATAAAATGGATTAGATGCTACTGCAGCTCTATGTTTCAGGATATAATGAGTGAGCTAATGGCTTCTCTTTCGACTTCTGCTAGTCTCCAACCTGTCACAAAGTTGGTCCGTTATTTACATTCTCAGGGGCTTGTAGTTAGCCCATGGATGAAGTTGATAGAGAATGTGTATGCTTGAATGACAGTATCAACAGCAGTTGTATCATGATATCACTTATCCATTCTGCCAAACAGGCCAGAAGTGTCTGGGATTATTGGTGGTTAGAGGTTTTAGCAAATTACTCCAAAAAACAGAAGTGATTTACCTGTGATGCACTCAGTTCTCAGAATTTACCAACTAAAAATGGACACAGCTTTGTTACAAATATTTGGTCAGTGGTAATGTATTCCGATCTCTGTATGAATCTTAAAGTACTGTTTCTGTTATAATGTCTGCATCATCAGTTATTGTAAATCTTTAGTATCCCTATTCTTATGATTAAGTGAATTCCACGATTTTCTAATGACATGTTCCGTTTTTCGCCCACAAATATTGGTAAGACGATGAATCCAGTTGGCAATTGCAAGATAGGCAAATAGGGTGTCAACGTAATGAATTTACCAACTAAAGATGATGCTTTTTTTATACACCGCGGTGTTAATCGAGCATAGAACGAGGCCATAGGTCATGGACTCATGGTAGTGGTCTGGCCTCCGGTTGCAAGTACTGCAAGATAGGCAAATAGGGTGTCAACCTAAAGAATCAGGTCATTTTTTTTGGCTTTGGAACATCCTTGCGAGCGGCCATCCGTCGCATGAGTGTTTTCCATGTCACACCTCGCTGGTTGGACAGAAGCACAGACAGAAGAAAGGGGAGATGTCAATCAGATGCGAGTCAACCGAAGGTTGGAGCAGCACTTATCTAGAGTATTCATTCATGCGTTCTGAAGAAGAAATACTTTGCGCGTGATGGCCGCAGCTGCCATGTAAAATACCATTCCCCGTTCGTCCTCCGTATGGAGTATCAGTAAAATACTACTAATTACTTCTACACCTCCGTAGAAAGTAAGTCTGCTGTCACACACACTTTTACAACACTACACTACCTACTTATGGCACTACATACATTCTCCACAAACGGCGTGCCGGTCGTCTTATAGACCTCCTAATAACATTGAACTTTATATATATAGACCTCCTAATGGCATTGAAGTTAATACAGATGAAAACAGATTAAGTATGGATTACATCCGAAACTCTTTTACAAAGAAAAGTTTCAATCGATAAATGTAAAATCAAATAAACCACAATCTTGAATTCCTCAAATCAGCTCAACAAAGGAATACTTAGTTCGTCATAGGTCACAACAGGGCCACCCTCACCCAAGTAAAATGATGCATTCCTCATACACTGCGGCATCAATTGAGAAGATGAAAGAATCGTAGACCATGTCGCTGCCACTATAAATATTCTCAACAACACCAATCACCGGGTCGTATGCGCACAACCGGGAATAGTTGTATGCGAAGGCAATGCGTGGTTGTACGAGGAGGATCTGCCTGCCATTGCTGATGATGGCCAGTGGATATAACTGGCATTTCACAAACCGGTCGGTGATATCTGGTGACACCTTGCTCATGTCGATCCGGCAATGCAAATTCCAGCTATGTGCTCCATGTTCAGCTAGCAACCAGATATCATAATACGACGAGTGAGAAACCCTATGGGAAAAGAGGCATAAGTGCCCATCGATCTCCGCCAACTTGTGCTTGGACAAACTCTTGTTTTCCATACCGAGTGGCGGCGCCACGGTCCCAAATGTATGGCCGGCGAGAGAGAAGGATACAATTGATATCTCAACAGGTGTATCCTTGGAGATGCTGACCTTTTCTTGCGCCAACCAATGCACATGCCCTTGCGCAAACACACTTGGTTCCTCATACCTTACCCAAGCCGGTGGCTTCTCTGGAATTGGCCGCCAGCGGCCTGGAGAGTTGACAACATAAACCTCGCATCCCGCGGAACTAGGGAGCCCCTGAAGATCACATCCCCGGTAATAGAGGCGAACAACTTTATGTCTCTTGGTGTGAACATCGTAGCCGAGCCCTAGACTCGCGTAATGATGGTACATAATAATATTATGGCTCAACATAGCCTTAGCCTGAACCTCTTTCTTGCCCTGTGGCAGTGCCGCCATCTGCCCGGTTGATGGGTTACACAGGTAGTTGACCTTTGTTAGGGAGTCTTCAAGGACGACAAGGCCACGACACTGAAGTGTGGCCAGTCGAAATGAACTGCCATTGATAGTGTGGGGAACGTCCCCGCTGCTGTTGCCACTGGCAGCGTGTGGGACGCCCATACGCCGCGACCAGGGGCGGCGCCAGGGGTATGCACCTGTATTCAGGTGAATACCCAATATTTGTCCCAATTAATTTAATATATGTTGATTCGGTGATCCACAAGCCCACAACCCACACAACATATCGGCTACGGCCAGTTTAGCACCACATGCCAGTATCGACAACGAGTCAACGGTGTTTCCCGGATTCGTTTGACCCCAAATCCCCTATCTGTTCCCGTGTCTCCGTCTTGGTCAGTTGGTCGTTCCTAAACCTGACCTAGCGGCCGCGGCGACATGGCCAGCATGAGCATGGCAAGCAGCGGCTAGTGGAGCCAACCACGGGTAACCATGTTCCTTCTCCTCGTATGTATTTTCTTAGGGCATCTCCAATCGTCCCCCCAGAGCCCTCCAAGCGGTGTTTTTCGCGCCGTTTCGCACCAGTCGCCCCCCCGGGAACCGATTTAGCGCCGCTTTCCGCCGTTTTTGGCGCCGTTTGGCGTCGCCGAACCCAGGCCGAACCCAGCCCGCTGGGTTCGGCTTGGGGGGCGAAATGCGCGCGTGGGCCACGCCTGTCAGCGACGGAAGACGATTTCCCTCCCTTTTTTCGGCGCTTCCCTTCACTTCCCCCCACATGTACCCCTCCCCCCGGTCCATTCCCGCCATTTCCCCCCGCCCCCGAGATCTAGACGCCATGGCTCCCGCCCGATTTACAGGACCCCACGCCGCCGCCACCGTATCCGTTCCCGCGGCCTCCGAACCGGCCAAGAAACCGCGCAAGCCGAGAGCGCCGAAGGAGCGGCCTCCCGGCATGTCGAACAAGGAGTGGATTGCCGAGAGGTCGCGCCTGGAAACGGCCAACATCAAGCGCCGGGGGAGGGAGGCGGCGCAGCGGCAGAGGCAGCTGATGGCGCAGCTGCAGGCGGAGGAGCAGGCCGCCGCCGAGGAAGCCGAGCTGGAGGACGAGGAGGAGGAGGCCGCGCCGGACGAACCACCTACGCCGGTCGCAGCCACGACGCCGCTCGCCAAGAAGAAGAGCCCTTTCTGCCCCATGTTCGCCGGCTGGAAGCAGTCGCCGTCGCCGTCGCCACGCATGTCACCGCACCCGCCGCCTGCGTGGTTCGTCGAAGGCGATTCCCTCGGAGGCTTCAACCCCAACCTCACCTTCCCCTACCACCCGCCAACGATGTATGGCGCCGCGCCGGGCTACGCAGCTTCCCCGTCCCACCGCCGTGCGATTCTCGCCGGGCTTCAGCCCCAGGACAACTACATGGAGGAGATCATCGCGTCCGGCTCGATGGCGGCGGCGGCGAGCCCGGGCTTCCTCGAGCACAGCGGGGAGTTCTTCGCGCAGGGCGGCGGCGACTACGGCGAAGGCTCCGGCACGCAGGCGACGGAGGAGCAGGGCGAAGACGACGAGGTGGACGAGACGCCGGTGGTGCCAGAGGGGACAGATCAGGCCTGCGATGGCCGAAAGCGCCGGGGTCCTGGCCGTCCCCGCAAGGAACCCAAGGTACCCCTGCCCCCCGCTGAGCCTCGCATCAAGTGGCTGAACAGGGAGGACGCACTCCTCGCCGGGCTTCCTCGAGCACAGCGGGGAGTTCTTCGCGCAGGGCGGTGGCGACTACGGCGAAGGATCCGGCACGCAGGCGACGGAGGAGCAGGGCGAAGACGACGAGGTGGACGAGACGCCGGTGGTGCTAGAGGGGACTGATCAGGCCGGCGATGGCCGAAAGCGCCGGGGTCCTGGCCGTCCCCGCAAGGAACCCAAGGTACCCCTGCCCCCCGCCGAGCCTCGCATCAAGTGGCTGAACAGGGAGGACGCACTCCTCGCCGGGCTTCCTCGAGAACAGCGGGGAGTTCTTCGCGCAGGACGGTGGCGACTACGGCGAAGGCTCCGGCACGCAGGCGACGGAGGAGCAGGGCGAAGACGACGAGGTGGACGAGACGCCGGTGGTGCCAGAGGGGACAGATCAGGCCGGCGATGGCCGAAAGCGCCGGGGTCCTGGCCGTCCCCGCAAGGAACCCAAGGTACCCCTGCCCCCCGCCGAGCCTCGCATCAAGTGGCTTAACAGGGAGGACGCACTCCTCGCCGAGGCGTGGAAGACGATCAGCTTGGACCCGATCGTCGGCGCGAACCAGCACGTCGACAACTACTGGAAGCGGGTGAAAACGGCGTACGAGGAGCGCCGCATGATCGACCCCTACTACGCCTGCTGCATCACCGACCGCGGCCAAAAGGCCATGGCGAACCATTGGGCGAACATCCAGGCGTCCTGCAACAAATGGCACGGCATCCAGGAGGAGATCTCGATGAGGCCGCAGAGCGGCGCCAACCGCGAGATGGAGATCGTCCGGATGCTGGAGGCGTACAAGAACGACGAGGGCTCCGACTTCAAGTTCCTCCACGTCTTCGTCCTCATCGAGAAGTGCGAGAAGTGGGCGGAGGTGCGGCGGTCGATCGGCAAGGGCAAGGAGTACGTTCCCGACGCGGTGGTTGCAGGTGCGTCCGAAGGGCGTCCTCCGATGGGCCACAAGAAAGCCAAGTTGGCAAGGGACGGCACGCCGACAGCGGCAAAGCTCCAGGCATCGATCGAGACCTGCATCGCCGACGCCCAGGCCCAGGCCGTCAAGAGGGACGAGGTCTCCAAACAGCGATGGGCGGCGCTCATGGCCAACTCGCAGGTCAAGATCGACCTCCTCAGGACTGGCACCGCGGCGAAGAAGAGGAACAATGACCTCGCCTTCCTCACGGGCGGCGACCCCGCCGCGATGACCCCCGAGGTGAGAGCTTGGTTCCTGGCGCAGTGCAACCTCATCCTGACCGACATCAGCACGCCCCCGGCCCCGACATCGTCTGGTGGCGCCAGCTACACCACCGCGCCGACAAACCCGCACGCCGACCCGCAGGATGCCGCGACCATCGTCGACAAGGATGCTGAGCCCGTCGTCGACCTGGAGAATGACGCGCCCGTCGTCGACAAGGATGCCGCGCCCGCCGTCCACTCCGACGCCGTCATCGACCTGGAGGATGCTGGGCCGAGCTCGCCGCCCGCTCCGACGCCGGCCGACGCTTCTGCCTGATCGCCTACGTTTTCCCACGCCGCGCGCGTCCGTCTTTGTGATTCGATCTGGACTATATTTGATCACCCACCTGTGGCGTTTTTTGTAATATGATCGCCCGAAACCATGGCTGCTGATCGCCGAACTAGGGCTCTATTTTTTGGGGCGGGAAGATGAACTTTCAAATGATATCGCCGGTTTCTTTTCTGGGCCGCCGAACGGCTGGTGAAATCGCCCCCCCCCCCCCCGGTTTTGGTGCGGTCTGGCGCTATCGCTAAAAAGCGCCGATCTGAAACCTGTGGGGGGGGGGGGGGGGGGGCGAACGACTGGAGATGCCCTTAGTTCTCTAGTTCTCTTCTCCCAGCTCACAAGGCCCGACGTCCCAGCTAGTTTCTAGCTTTCTTTGAGCAGATTAAAACGATCCAAATACTAGTATGCTAGTGGGCTAGATGGTACTCCTGATATTTTAACGTAGTTTGCTGGAACGACCAGGTTGCTACCTGTTAGTACATCCAGTTTGCTAGAAGAAACATGTTGCTAGATTGATTTTTCTAGTACTGTAATATATAGTATATATTGCTATATTACATATGTTTCTATTTTCCAATGAATACCCAGGAGCAAATTCCTAGAGCCGCCACTGCCTTTGAAGCCTCGCGTGTATGTGTGCACGTTAGTGGAGTAGAATAGAATTGATGGACTAGATATTGTTTTCCTAGCTAGGTTACGAACGAGTCTGCCTAGTTAGCAAGTCGCCAACAATCTTGTACTCCCTCCGTTCCAAAATAGACGACTTCTATTTGTCCATACATACATGTATGTTTTAGTGTCTAGATACATGCATGTATGGAAAAATGAAAGTCATCTATTTTGAAATGGAGGGAGTACGTGCGTTTTTTTACACAGACGGCATCCCCGAAAAAGGCCCGCATTCCATTATATTTCAAACGGAACAACCACCACAACATTCCTTGAGTTCAGAGTACTCAACGCCCCGCAGCAGCCCACAGTTTATGTACAGAAAGTACGAGTGAAACAAAAGCCTAAACAACATAGCTCAACAGGAGCTAGAACACGGCTATAGAAAACCAACAGAGAGCTTTCAACGGCACAAATTAGTCTCTTGCTGCAACGGATTTCACCTCCTCTCCCTCCATGTCTGTATCTTGATCAGTCTCGACATCACCATCTGTGATTAGAGCACGCCCAGGGACACCTCTGCGACCCGTCTCCAAGGAAGAAGCCACCTGGATGAGGATGTTGGCCCCAGCCCTGATGTCACTCTGCTCCTGTGGTGGATGAAGTCCTGCCCAGTAAGAAAGAAAAACACAAGTGTAACTAATTAACTCGAAAGGCGACTTGATTAGCTTTCTCTCAAAGCAAACTCGGTTTCTAATCTTCCAAATGGCCCAGCAAACTGCTGCAACCCCAGTTATTTGAATATTTCGGCTTGCCGAAAGATATTTTGGAATCCACCAAAAGTACCGTAGAAAAGAAGCAGGCCTGTTACCAACCCCCACAGCTGTCCCGATCACACTCCAAACATACTTTGCAGCATCACACTCAAAAAACAGATGAAGTATTGTCTCATCTTCATTACAGAACTGACATTTGAAATTCCCTGTCCACTTTCTCTTCTTCATGTTGTCCTTGGTGGCAATTGCGTCATGCCAGATAAGCCATAACCAAACTTTGATCTTGAAGGGAACCTTGGCTTTCCACAGGTGTTTGAAGGACCTGTCAACACCATTGCTAGAAATATGCTTATACATGGACTTCACAGAAAAAACCCCATTTTTAGTCCATTTCCACTTAGGGGTGTCTTTGCCATCACTCAAGGCCACAGTAGCCAGCTTATTTTGCAGGGCTCTCATCTTGCCTTGGAGTTCACCATTGAGCCACCTTCTAAAGGAAGGAGTCCACCTCTGTCTAGCCATCCCAGCCACTGTAATTGACTGCTCATTGCAAATTTCAAATAAATCAGGAAATATATCCTTCAAAGGTCTATGTCCACACCAAGCATCCCACCAAAAATCAGTTTTTTCTCCATTACCTACCACCATAATTCTCCCTTGCAAGTAAACCTGTCTAACATGCAAAAGATCATACCAGAAAGAAGAATCCATTGTTCTGTGTTTGATTTGGGAAATGCCTCCTCCAGCCAGGTATTTTTATCTCATGAACTCCTGCCAAGGACCATCACCAGCCTCCAATTTCCACCACCATTTACACATCAGACTTATATTGAATTTTGCAAGATTCTTGATGCCCAAGCCACCTTTGGCTCTAGGCTTACATATAAGATCCTAGGAGACTAAATGATATCTCCTTTTTGCAGGGCTGCTCTGCCACAAGAAAGCTCTTCTAGGTTTATCCAATTCCTCAAGAGTGGTTTCTGTAACAGGAACATAGACATGTGGTAAACAGCAACAGATGATAAGCACACATCTGTTCTGATTACTCTTCCCCCAATAGACAGAGCACCACTCATCCAACCCTCCATCATTCCTTTCACTCTCTCTCCCAAGAACTTCATGTCCTGTACAGAATTCCTTCTTGCATGAACTGGAACACCCAGATATTTAATTGGCCAAGTACCCTTCTGACAATTGAATAAGTCAGCATAATCCTGTAGTTTGGCATCATCCTCTTGGATTAACATGATTTCACTTTTTTCAAAATTAATCTTGAGCCCAGACATGCTCTAAAAAATGTATAACAACAGTTTAAGGTTTCCGGCCATCTCAACATCATCCTGAATAAGAAAGATTGTATCATCAGCATACTGTAAAATGGCTACACCCTTATCAATAAAATGCTCAGCCAAACCCACCACCAGCTTTATGAACCATTTTAGAGAGATTCTCAGCTGCAGCATTGAACAGGAAAGGGGACAGTGGATCCCCTTGTCTTACACCTTTGTAACTACAGAAGTAAGGACCAATTGTGTCATTAATTTTGACACTAAGGGTCCCCTTAGTCATAATGCTCTTGAACCAACCCATCCATTTCTCACTGAAACCTTTTTGTTTACAAGTCTTGAACAAGAATTCCCAGTTGACTTTATCATAAGCTTTTTCAAAATCTATCTTAAGGACTACCCCCTGCTTTTTCTAGAATTTGTCTCTCTCAAAATTTCCTGGAGTAGTTCCACTCCATCCATAATGTTCCTCCCTTTAATGAAAGCAGATTGACATTGATTGATAACCTTGCCCATGTAAGGTTCCAGCCTGGAATTCATTGCTTTAGAGAAAATTTTAAACAAAACTTGCAGCAAACAAATTGGCCTGTACTTCTGAATTCTGTCTGCATCTTCCACTTTTGGCAACAAAGTAATGATGCCATAATTGATTCTGGCCAAGTCCAATCTATGATTAAAAAAGTCCTCAAAGAGTAAGATCAAATCCTTTTTGATTACAGGCCAGCAAGCCTGGTAGAATTCAATAGGAATTCCATCAGGTCCAGCTGCTTTGTTCCTTTCCATTGAGTCTACTACTTCTTTGATTTCAGTCTCCGAAAAAGGGTTGTCTAAGTTCTCTCTGTCACTATCAGACAACCTTTCCCGTGCCTCCCAACCCTCATCATTCAAATGGATACCCTCAGAATTTGACTAGCCAAAAAGATTTTTGTAGAACATGGTAGCATGTTCCAACAGGTTGGGAGTCCCCTGTATTATATCTTGGCCTTTTTTTAAAGAGAATACCATTTTCCTTCTCCTTCTCCCATTGGCTATTCTGTGAAAAAATTCGGTGTTCTTGTCTCCCTTCAAGAGCCAAGCTTCACTGGATCTTTGATGCCAGTAAGCTTCCTCCTCTTCATGTAGCTTAAGTAAAGCTTTCTGAATTTGGCCTTTTCTAATCAACTGTTCACTCAGCAAAGGATTGTCCTCCTCCAAATCCTCCAGGACTTGCAGCTCTGCCAGCACCTGCTTTTTGAGTCTCCTCGATTCTCCTCTCAAGTTGGCACCCCAACCTTTCAGATTTTTCTTAACTAACTTGATCTTCAACAAGAAAGCTTCCAAATTGCTTTTGGCTCTAACAGGTTTGTTCCATAGCGTCATGGAGATCAACAATGAATTCTAGCTTGAATTCAGCATAGGCTGACCCGTAAACCACAACAAATTGCCACACTAGTTTGTCTAGCCTATTTTTGACAGTTGCAATAATGCAATATTTCTTATTAACAAAGCCAATGATTTCGAAAAGGCTATCTTTAAAACCCACGAGGATACCACCACATGTATGAATCGCAGGAAAATAATGCCAATTGAAACATGTATTACTGGAAATAGAATCAAGAAAGTTTGTAGAAATGGTTTCCATTTTGGTCTCCTGAAAACCAAGGAAATCTACTTTGTTATTAGTGAGCTGTCAGCAATAAATTTCCTTTTGCCTGGATCTCCCAGGCTTCTAATATTAAAGCTGAGACCTATCATTAGAAATGTCAAAATTTGAGATGGTCTGAGGACCTTTTTTTTCTATTTACCAAAATCCAGGGGGAGAAATCATCATTCTCATTGTCAACAATGGAATTAATGGAGTTTTCATTTCTCACATTCATAGAATGTTCAGGAGAGAAATCAATATCAATGTTATCAGGTAGGGAGGTTTCAGGATTGTTATTAGCAAAATTAAGGCATGCAAACATTTCAGATTCTACCATGTCAGAAATAATTGTCGATTGTTCCTCAACACTTGAACCTATTTTTATCCCAACTCTGGTAGCAATACCACTAAGAATATCAGGGTCAAGGACAACATAGGAATTACCTTTGTAAAGAGGAGGTAGCTCAAGTTTTCCTCATTTTCTTCTTTGTAGCTTTCTCTAGGACATTTTATTTGGTTCCAGCACGTTTGGATTGTCTCAAGGCCAAAACAAGACCCCAATTCTGGTTGGTATTAAGCTGAGTATCGATGATGGGAGCTGGAGCATGAACAGTAACAAACTTCTTCAATGCAGAGTTGCTGTCCGGAGATTTGAAGACATTGCGCCTTGTCGAACCAATCTGTTTCGCAATGGCTGGTGCAAGAGTATCCATCTCTGTCTCAACTTCACTGGATGAATCCTCAGAGACATCGTCCATTTCCCTCAGTAATGTGGAGCAGTAAGTCTTGTTGGCAGTTGCAAGCTCTCCAAAAGGAGTGAGAGAAAGTCTACTAATATCCATAGAGGAAAGGTATGGAGTTTCGGCAGTCGGGGGGACATTCATTGCACATTGAGCACCATCAGGAGGAGAGTAAGGGGGTAGGGACTTGTGTAACAGAGTCGGAGGAGCATTTTCCCCACGAGCAAATGCAGGAGGGTCTTCAACCACAATCTGAAGAAATTCTGGGATATCGCCAGGAAGCGATTGAAGTTGTTGTTGGAAGGTATTGGAAGAGGAACTTGGGTTACTGTCTTTCTCAGAATTATTGGCCTTGTTCAGAGCTTCAGTGTCCATCTGTGAGTCAATTCCATCTTCTCCATCATCCAACTCATCAAAAACTAGTGTCCTCATCATGCTTATCATCATCATCATCATCATCATCATCATCACCTACGGGGGTATCATCAGTGCCCGGAAGGTCCTCGGCATTGATAGATAGCAGGTACAATTTCTTTTTCATTTCAACAACACGGCTAGAAGGTATCTTGTAGGGGTTTCGGCTAGCAATTTGAAAACTCGCCTTGTGGAAGAAATTTTTGAAGATGAAGTTCCAATCAATGTTAACCAGAAGGCCATTGCAGGAAGCAAGTTGAGAAATAACGGACCAGACAGACCATTTAGGAGGTATCCCCTCAACCTGTAGCCGGACCTGCTCAAGGTCTCCATAGGGAGAGGTATCTCCAGACCACGCAGTAATTTTGACAGTCACTGTGTCCATCACAAGATCAAAGGCTGGCAGCTCAATAAGTTCAGCCACTGATTTCCAAGGTGGGAATCTGACCAGAAACTCTTTCGCCTTGAGTTGCTTGATCTGCCAGGGCCACTGCTGAGCTTTGCAGAACGAAGCTGAAAGATGGTTCTCGAGCTCTGCTTGAAGAATGTCACCCCTTCTAATAGTAACAACTCCAAAATTCCTGGAATTGATCCAACTTGACTGAGCTTCCGATGGAGCGTCGATGTGGTAGAAACCCAGGCCCGAGGGAGCACTGCCAAAGTATGCAGTGGGTGCGGCCTCACCCAATCGGGGAAGTTATCGACATGATGACCAGGGAGGTTGCATATGAAGCATAATTTCGATTTGATACAATTTCCAATGAAGTGGCCAGGATCACCGCAGTTGAAGCATATGAGGGAGAAAAATACCGGTGCCCGCCCGTTCTTCCACGCCCAAAGCTCCCGGAATCGGATTTTGGTGGGGATGGGGTCGAATTTTCCTAGCTCCTGGATGGGGCGGCAATCATGGGTGTCGAAAGACCGAGCTTGAACTAGGGATTTAGGGACCCAACAGAGAAGCGATTTATGCCGTGGAACCCTAGATCGAGCCGGGGAGGGGATCGCCCAGAGTTGACCGAAGAAATCCGCGACAACCTCCCCCTCTTCAAAGGAAATGGAAGGCGCACTTTCGAAGTCCGTATTCGCTGGGGCCGCCGCAACGGTGGAGATCACGCCAGATGGCGAGGATCTGCGTTGCAGGGGAGGGATCGATCCACCGCGACCGGCAGGTGGGGTATGCGGGGCCGGGAACGGCATAGGCGGGGGAATAATCCGGTCAGCAATGGCTGCTCGCCGTCGGGATGCAGGGGGCGGGGGAACGATGCACAACTGGTCGAAGAAGGCCTCGATGTCACCATCAGCGGGCGCGCCATCCCGTCGTCGCCGCCAGGATGGCCCCACCGTACTCCACGCCGCGCCTTCTCTTCGCCCGCCTCGCTGCCGTGCGCGGTATCTCCGGCCGGCCCCGCCAGCCGCCATCCGCCCATGCCGCCGCCGCTCATCTCCACCCTGGAGGCCTTCCACGCGCACCTCGCCTCGCTCGCCACGCCATCCCGCGCCAGCCACCCGTCCGCGCTCCCGTCCCTGCTCGCGGCGCTCTCCCGCGCCCGCGCCGCGCGGCTGCCGCTCCTCCCGGCCACCCGCGCGCTCGCGGCTTCCGCGCTTCTCCGCCACGGCCGCCTCCCAGACGCGCTCGCGCACTTCGGCCTCCTCTCGGATTCCGCGCCGCTCTGCAACTCTCTGCTCGCCTCGCTCGAGTCGTCGGGGTCACTCGCTGCCGCGCGCAAGGTGTTCGACAGAATGCTAGTTACCGCCTCCCAGCTGGACACTGTCGGCTTCGGGGTCTTTGCAAAGAATGTAGGCAGAAGGGACCGGTTGGACGAGGTCCTGCGGCTGGTGGACGAGGTGCACCATCATGGGAACTTGATCAACAGGTCTGTTGTGGCAGCGATGGTTGTCGATGGTTTGTGCCGGGAGGGCAGGATAGAGGACGCTTGGCGGGTTTGGAGGATATGAGGTTACGTGGTTGGAAGCCGGATTTTGTGGCATACAGGATCGTGTCTGAGGGGTTTAGAATAGCGGAAAGAGCAGAGGAGGAAGGAAGGATCCTGAAGCAGAAGTGGAAGCTCGGTGTTGCACAAAGGAAGGTGGACTACAGGGATCTTTTGCTAGCGTTGGTTTCTAACAGGCAGATTTCTGAGGCGAAGGAGATGGCGGAGGCGATTGTGTCAGGAGATTTCCCAGTCGATGACGATGTGCTGGATGTGCTGGTTTGTTAGGTGTCTGAGATTGATGCTGATGCTGCCGCTATGTTCTACAAGTCCATGATAGGGCACGGAAGATTGCCAAGTACCGAGGTGCTAGTGCAACTTTGCGAGAGCCTTTGCAAAATTAACAAGGGCAATGAGATGTGGGAAATGTTTAAGGTGCTTCTGGATAAGGGGTGTTGGACGAGTGAGAAGGACTACCATTTGGTGGTGTCATTCCTGGGCAAGGCAGGAAAGGTGAGAGAGGCATATGCTGTGATAAAGGAGATAAAAAGAAAGAGGCTAGATCCTAGCATTTCATCTTACAATTCTCTGATGGTAACACTCTGTAGAAATGACCTCCTTAGGCCTGCTAAGAAGTTGGGGGATGAGATGTTCACCAGTGGGTGTAGTCCAAATCTGCAGACCTATAATATACTTATAGCGAAATTTGCAGAGATTGGCGAGTGTGGAGAAATCCAACAGCTGTTTGAGCATATGCTCTAGAAAGGAGTGGCCCCAGATGGTGCAACATACACGTCAGTCAGCACTATGTTGTGCCAAGAGAACAAATATGAGCAGGCTGAAGAGATCTTTAACAAGTCTGTAGTAAAGAATCCGAAACTAGCTAGTTCGATATTGACTGTATTTATCATTGCACTCTGTAAACAAGGTAATTATGTCCTCATAATTAGTTCTGCTTGTCGTTTAAGTTATTCCAGTATCTCCTTGTTAAGAGTCATGCTCGAAACATTTGCACGTAGCTTCAAAACAGCATTGAGTGTGATGTTCGATCTTCCATCCAGTATTGAGAGCTCGAATGCACATGTTATTTTGTTGAAGTGCCTAACAGATGCCGAGGAAATAGAAATCGCCCTTGAACACATAAAATGGATTAGATGCTACTGCAGATCTATGTTTCAGGATATAATGAGTGACCTAATGGCTTCTCTGTCGACTTCTGCTAGTCTCCAACCTGTCACAAAGTTGGTCCGTTATTTACATTCTCAGGGGCTTGTTGATGAAGTTAACCCATGGATGAAGTTGATAGAGAATGTGTATGCTTGAATGACAGTATCAACAGCAGTTGTATCATGATATCATTATCCATTCTGCCAAGCAGGCCAGAAGTGTCTGGGATTATTGGTGGTTAGGGGTTTCAGCAAATTACTTCAAAAAACAGGAGTGATTTACCTGTGATGCATTCAGTTCTCAGAATTTACCAACTAAAAATGGACACAGCTTTGTTACAAATATCTGGTCAGTGGTAATGTATTCCGATCTCTGTATGAATCTTAAAGTACTGTTTCTATTATAATGTCTGCATCATCAGTTATTGTAAATCTTTAGTATCCCTATTCTTATGATTAAGTGAATTCCACGATTTTCTAATGCCATGTTCCGTTTTTCGCCCACAAATATTGGTAAGACAATGAATCCAGTTGGCAATGGCAAGATAGGCAAATAGGGTGTCAACGTAATGAATTTACCAACTAAAGATGATGCTTTTTTTATACACCGCGGTGTTAATCGAGCATAGAACGAGGCCATAGGTCATGGTAGTGGTCTGGCCTCCGGTTGCAAGTACTGCAAGATAGGCAAGTAGGGTGTCAACCTAAAGAATCAGGTCATTTTTTGTGGCTTTGGAACATCCTTGCGAGCGGCCATCCGTCGCATGAGTGTTTTCCATGTCACACCTTGCTGGTTGGACAGAAGCACAGACAAAAGAAAGGGGAGATGTCAACCAGATGCGAGTCAACCGAAGGTTGGAGCAGCAGTTATCTAGAGTATTCATTCATGCCTTCTGAAGAAGAAATACTTTGCGCGTGATGGCCACAGCTGCCATGTAAAATACCATTCCCCGTTCGTCCTCCGTATGGAGTATCAGTAAAATACTACTAATTACTTCTACACCTCGGTAGAAAGTAAGTCTGCTATCTCACACACTTTTACAACACTACACTACCTACTTATGGCACTACATACATTCTCCACAAACGGCGTGCGGGACGTCTTATAGACCTCCTAATAACATTGAAGTTTATATATATAGACCTACTAATGGCATTGAAGTTAATCTCTCCTATCTAAAAGAAAAGTTTCGTTCCTTCAACCAGCCTCGCCGCGTCCTGTCGTCCAGCATCGTCCATTCGTCCGTCGTATACTCGGTATTTTCCTCTAGCGCCGACAGGTGGGCCAAACTAATGGTAGCGCCCACAGGAACGGAGTCTCCCCAAGACCCCAATCGATTCCCTCGATCGGATCTCACGGGCTCACGGCACCACTTCTGCCGTCGCCCGCCGACGCCTATCTCGTGCCCCGCCGCCGTTTTCGTCCGCCGCGCATGCCGTTTTCCGCGGTCTACCACTGCATAACTCCGGCCGCTCGTCCCTTGCCACCGATGCGGCATCGATGACGACGAGGACGGAGACAAGGCGGCAGCGTCCCCTCCGATGCCATCCGGCGCGCACCACCCCCGCCGCGAACCGACTGCGCTACCCACGGTCACATCGGGTTGGCGCCGGCCAACAACGACGAGCGCGGTCTCCACGGCGTGTTGCCGCCTCACTATCTTCCCTGTCGACGGCGAGCGCGGCCGCACCCCCATCCGTACTACTCTCGCCTCTACGACCTGCCTCCCGTCAGCACCTCCATCCGTGCACCTCGCCAGCAAGCTCAGGCCGCGGACGTCCATGTGGAGCCTCGTATTCCACGATCTGGTAAGGTGCTGCCCTACTATCCGTGGTTTGTGGATCTTCCTGCCGATAATACCGGAATGACGATGCGGCCGTGGTCCATCGAGTGTGTCATGGCAATGCGTAGAGGCCGTCGACGATGCCATCATCTACTGCAAGTAGTCAGTGTTTGTGCGCCCCCACCATTGTTGGTTACTACTCATTGTTTGCACGTCCTTGTTCTTCGGAATTGATAGTTTGACACCATGTCAGAATCTTAAACATAAAATTTGCATTTATATTCTCTGACAGTAACTTGGTTTTTGTTTCTCTCAACAATACTGAGTGTTATAACGAGTGGTGCTGCACAAAAGAGAAGAGGTGAAGCTGACGATCTGTATGTATGATATACAGTGGAAGCTTGACTGCTTGAGCATATACGAAGAGCAGTTTTAACGTAATTTCTATATTTTGAATATCGTCTTTTTTGAGGGCTTGATGTGGCGGTCAAATTACTATACAATTTCTTTCAAGATCCAATGGAAACACTAAGTGACAACTTTTGTGGGATTTATCATTTGGACTCATCCATTTAAACCTTGTATAGTTGATTTACCATTTAGATTGCCTATATACATTACCACCACTCTTTCTCATTCATGCTTCCATTGTGCTTTAGAATATATTAATGGTACCATATATAGATCTTTAATTAGAATCTGCTGCTAGGACCCAATTCTTAATATGTCCTTCAATTTAAAATCTTGCAGGAAGGTTTTGTTGTTATCTTGAATTGACAATAGTTGTTATTGAAATAGTTACTTATATGATTATTTTACAGTGTATATCTGCTGAACAAAGAGTGGATAATTATGAGCTTACGTTGTCAGATTTTTTTTATGTGCCACTCATGATTCTCCATTGACGACTCATGTGTATTGTTTTTATGGGTGGCAATGTTGGGTGCAGGCTACAACTAATATATTGGATAGGTTTATTAATGTGTGGAGGTGTCTCATCACTTTATTACCAATCACAAGTTGTCGTGCTGGAGTTGTCCAGGGATGCTAGGAAATATAATCTGCATGGTTGTGCTACATAAATCTTCGAATGTGTGTATGATTAATTCATCCTTTATGATCTATGGCGCACTTATGTTGCAGGTACATATACTTAAGCTCTTCTCTTTATTAAGCTGGATATGCCATCTGTCCTGTCTAATGATATGTATTGCCAATGCTGCTCCTATGATTTCTGAGCTGTCTGTGCTCTACTTTTAGATTGATAGGTTTCGGAACTTACTTTTAGGTTGATAGATTTCTAAACTTCTCTTTTCATAGGATAGGTGTAGCTGTTTTCATCATGTATTACACTGCCAAAGGTTTATGCTATTGTGTATTTATCTCGCACAATTTAAGAATGTAGGCCATCATGTTTCCTTGTTCCCTTATTTCTTCTATTAACTGCAGTTTCCTCTCTGTAGGACTTTGAGTTGCCTCATGTTATTTCAGTTTATTTCCTTGCACATTGATGCAATATAGTTTTGATGGACCAAAATAAGTAATTGTTTAATGAGGGAGAAACATCTCTATACCAGCTTAAGGTGCAACGAGCCAATGACAACACTATTGCAGAAATGATAAGGTAGACTTCTCTATTATAGCTCATCTCTATCCATTTCCTTTTCGATTCATTTCACTTTTGTTTATGTGAGACTTAGGAATATATGCCGACTATGTCTAGGAAGTATGTTTACTGTAAAAAAGGACTATCTTGACGTATGAGATATGTGATGTTTTGAGGGGGAAAGTATAGACTACAAAACTTTGTTGGTACTTCAGCTTTATTCCTGTAGAAGTTGCTATAACTAAAAAATCTGCGTGACTTCCTCTGGAGCACAAATGACTAATCATACGGCCGGTAAAAAGGTTTCCTGGTTTCTAATTTTTTTTTGGTATGGTCTGTGATTGGCAGGATACATTTACATTGTTGTGTCCCTAAGTAAACTTATTTGCTTAAGTCGGTACTTCAACTTTATTCCTGTCAATACCAAATTGACAATGATGTTAGCTTTCAAAGTTTGGTCCAATCATGAAATACAATTTCTATGATCAATTGCTATCTATTTTTCATACCATAATATAAGGGGAATAAGCATTTCACGTGCAGTGATAAATATTTTTTTTGTTACATGGTTATTGAACAATCAAGATTTTGGAGATAGAGAGAGATAGTTAATTTAGAATAAACTAAGGTATAGTCGGTTAGTTCTTACTTACTTATTGTCAAGAGTGGTTTGTGAAATGAAGATTTCATCTAAAGTTATTTTTAAACTAAGGTTAGTAAGAAACATCTGGTAGTGAGGTGTTTCGTCATTTACCATTCACCTTTACTTAGGAATTTCTTGCGAGAGATTTCACACCATCCATACCGATGGCTATACGAGTTGTTCCATCAAACCGCGGCGAGGTTGTGGCGCATCTACAATGCCTACATCGTTCAAGCTCTCCAGATCATCATCTACAAAGCTATGTTGCCCCTAGCATAGTCCACACGCTGACGAGGCAAAGTCATACTTCACCGACATGTCTTTCTTTGATGAAACAAACTACCACTTGCTGAGCCGACGATGTTCGTAGAAGTCATATTGGTCCTTCTAGCAGGCCACAAAGCGCATTTCGAGGGATCTTGTAATTTTGTTTCTCTACACGAGATTAATAAAATGCATGTTTTCCTACTCTTTTTATTTGTGTATTTAGATACACTGGCACGCCCGCTTATTGTTACTATTTTCCGTGTCAAACACAATCTTACAAAAACTATGATTCTAGCGTGAACGAGTGAAACAACTATATTAGAAAGGCTTGCTGGAGAATACTTTTAGTGCAGATAATATTTTGTTAAGGTTGGCGAGGCTTCAAGACTGAACACATTATGTTCGACAAATCTACAAGTGTGCGGTACAAGTGTGCGGTGGAAACAATATGGGCATGTTCAAAAAGAGGTGTTTCTGCATGGTGATTACTATGAGTAGCTTGCCTCGGTGATTCGCTTGTCGATTGGGGCTTAAGATTCGTATTAACAGCTTGTGTCTATGTCCCATGTTTTGCGATGTCAATTAGCAAATTCTAAGTTACTCTCTGCTGTTTGTTCATGGTTCTCGTAAGGTATATGGACTTGCTTAGTCGTTAGTCTTATGTATTCTATTGGGTGTTGTGAACTGTCATTGGATCTCTTGCTTATGTTGACCATGCCATAATTTTCCATTTTAGCTCTTTGAATTAAATGTGATACTACCCTGACTTCCTTAGTTTGAAAGTTGGTTTGTTTGGATTAGGCGGAATATATCCTACAAGTTATCATGTCATAATTTCACTACTCGATGAAACTGAAATACAAACATGTAATATATCAATAATTTTCTGCATATGAATACTTGTGTATTTATATAACAGAATAGTGAACTAGAGGGAGGGTGGATATATCTATTTTGAAGGAAACAAACCTATACAAAACAAAATATAGATTCTTGACCAATAAATTACCACCCGTAGCATCGCACGGGCATTTTGCTAGTACAGATAAAAACAGATTAAGTATGGATTACATCCGAAACTCTTTTACAAAGAAAAGTTTCAATCGATAAATGTAAAATCAAATAAACCACAATCTTGAATTCCTCAAATCAGCTCAACAAAGGAATACTTAGTTCGTCATAGGTCACAACAGGGCCACCCTCACCCAAGTAAAATGATGCATTCCTCATACACTGCGGCATCAATTGAGAAGATCAAAGAATCGTAGACCATGTCGCTGCCACTATAAATATTCTCAACAACACCAGTCACCGGGTCGTATGCGCACAACCGGGAATAGTTGTATGCGAAGGCAATGCGTGGTTGTACGAGGAGGATCTGCCTGCCATTGCTGATGATGGCCAGTGGATATAACTGGCATTTCACAAACCGGTCGGTGATATCTGGTGACACCTTGCTCATGTCGATCCGGCAATGCAAATTCCAGCTATGTGCTCCATGTTCAGCTAGCAACCAGATATCATAATACGACGAGTGAGAAACCCTATGGGAAAAGAGGCATAAGTGCCCATCGAGCTCCGCCAACGTGTGCTTGGACAAACTCTTGTTTTCCATACCGAGTGGCGGCGCCACGGTCCCAAATGTATGGTCCGCGAGAGAGAAGGATACAATTGACATCTCAACAGGTGTATCCTTGGAGACGCTGAGCTTTTTTTGCGCCAACCAATGCACATGACCTTGCGCAAACACACTTGGTTCCTCATACCTTACCCAAGCCGGTGGCTTCTCTGGAATTGGCCGCCAGCGGCCTGGGGAGTTGACAACATAAACCTCGCATCCGGCGGAACTAGGGAGCCCCTGAAGATCACATCCCCGGTAATAGACGCGAACAACTTTATGTTTCTTGGTGTGAACATCGTAGCCGAGCCCTAGTCTCGCGTAATGATGGTACATAACATTATGGTTCAACATAGTCACAACCTCTTTGTTGCCCTGTCCCTGTGGCAGTGCCGCCATCTGCCCGGTTGATGGGTTACACAGGTAGTTAACCTTTGTTCCAGAGTCTTCAAGGACGACAAGGCCACGACACTGAAGTGTGGCCAGTCGAAATGAACTGTCATTGATTGTGTGGGGAACGTCCCCGCTGCTGTTGCCACTGGCAGCGTGTGGGACGTCCATACGCCGCGACGCCGCTCCACTCGAGCCGTCCGGCGACCATACGCGCATGTGTGGTCCATCCTGGTACGAGGTATTCAAGAAGAAAACCCTAGGGCTGTGACGGCGGTTGGCGAGGCGGTGGTGGCGATCCAGGAAATCATCACAGGAGAGCTTGGCGGCCCAGGCGCGGGAGAGACAGCGGCACTGGCCCGCGGATTTGGCCGGCAACCGCGCGAAGATGTTGACGACGATGTCGTCGGGAAGCCAGGGGATCCCGCATGGTGGAGGCACGGGGGATCCCGCGTCGATTGCCCAAGTGTCCATCGTGGTTTCGAGTTTGGCTTTTGTGAATCTTGGAGTAGGAGGAGACACTGGCAGCGGCGAGGCTTTAATTTTCCCTGGTGCTTGAAGTCGATGGGTCTATATATAACCGCTGAGATATGAGCCGGCCAGATGGTACTAGTCGGGTCCGAACTCGGAGTTGTGAAGCCTTGTTGATGGGAGCTCGCATGCGCCCTTTCTGTCTGTTTCCGAGTAGAACTAGGCTCGCCGAGTCTGCTCTCTAGCCGCGGGCTAGCCTTTCGCATATATAGAACGGTTTTGCTAATTCTCAGCTATAGATGGGAATTAGCTTAACGCACAGTCAATCTATGGATCGTCCGATCAGTTAGCGAACGGCCCATTTTGACTTTATTTTTTATCCAAGTTGTTCCGGTGGTGGGCTAGCTGTGTTTTCTTTTTTGGCTAGTAACCTTGTTTAGGTCGTTGAGTTTTTGCGGACCCACGTAGGTGGACTACTAGTTTTGATCAGTATCCCCTCAAAGAAAAGAAAAACTAGTTTTGATCAGTATTTCTAGAGTTGCGGACAGATTCTATAGAAATTTAGTACGGGCTCACTACGTGACACAAGATGAGAGAAGAAACCAGTCCCTTTTTTTACGCAAATACAACTAACCGGCTGACTGTTCCATTGTCCGTACAATTCTTAGTATAACCAGTTCGTAAGTCTAGCATATTATTGAGGTTTGATTCATATTTGTGTTTTTTTCCTTGTTTTTTTCTTGATAATTTTGATGCAAGGAATTTGCCATGGCTATCTTGTAGCTAAAGTTTTCTCCGGTTAAACGTGAGTAATGTCCAAGATTTTTTCAATTGTAAGTGGGATAGATTTTTCGGTTGCAAATGAAATTATAACTGATACTTTTTTAAGTTGCAAGTCGAGTCGCAGTGGACTTGTTGACGTTTTTCCAGCTACAACTGCGGTTGTAACCGAAACTTTTTTGCAGTTGAAACTTATATTGCAAATAAGTTTTTTTTTCAATGCAAGCGGGGGGTTGTACTTTTTTTTTTTCCAGTTGCATGTAGGGTTTATCGTTGAGATATTTTTTTCCAGTTGCAAGTCTGGTTGGAACTATGATTTTCACCGGTTGCAAGTGTGGTTGCAACGGAGATATTTTTTTTTCAGC
The DNA here is from genome assembly GCA_028641055.1 of Alopecurus myosuroides. NCBI lineage: Eukaryota > Viridiplantae > Streptophyta > Magnoliopsida > Poales > Poaceae > Alopecurus > Alopecurus myosuroides. The sequence goes on along the minus strand of CM054057.1, from coordinate 129,382,193 downwards.
TTTTAGAGTTATAATTGAGATTTATTCTCAGTTGCAACTAGGGTTGCGTATAATATTTTCCTAATTGCAAGTGTGGTTGCAACGGAGACTTTTTACGGTTGCATATAGGTTTGAATTATGATTTTTTTTTCAATTGTAAGTGTGGTCGCAATTAACATCTCACCGGAAGCATGTGTGGTTGCAATCGAGATATTGTTCTGCTGCAAGTAGAATTATAATTGAATTAATTTTTAATTTGCAAGTGTGGTTGCAACTAAGCCTTCACCAATTGCAAATACGGTTGCAACCGATATATTTTTCTTGCAAGTAGGAATTTAATTGACATTTTCTAGTAGCAACTAAGTTGCGACTAAAATTTATAGTTGCAAGCGTGGTTGTAACCAGAAGTTTTCTCCGTTGCAACTAGTGTTGTAATTTTAAAAAAATTCCCAGATGCAAGTATGACTGCAACTAAGATTTCACTAGTATAAAATATGGTTGCAACCGAGAATTTTTTTCAGTTGTAATTGAGATTTTTTTTTTCAGTTTCAAGTGTGGTCGCACTTAAGATTCTACTAGTTGCAAGTGTGGTTGTAGGTGAGATATTTTTCAGTTGCATGTAGTGTTGCAATTAAGATATTATTTTTCTAATTGCAAGTGTGGTCGCAACTAAGATTTCATCAATTGCAAATAATGTTGCAACCGTTTTTATTGTTGCAAGTAGGGATTTAGTCGAGATTTTTTGAATTGCGACTAAAATTTATAGTTGTAAGTGTCGTTATAACCAACAAGTTTTTTCAAATGCAAGTAGTGTTGTAATTAAGATTTCACCGGATAGAAATCGGTTTGACATTTGAGATTTCTTAGTTGTAAGTAGGTTGTAATTAGGATTTTTTTTTGTCTAGTTACAAACTGGGTTGAAAGTGATAAAAATATATTCTTAAACGATTCTTGCAAATGCCAAAAAAAAAATCTCAGGCGTACACACGTAACAGAACTGAACTGATCGGTGTCACTAGTCAGGCACATCCACTTCCAGCGAGATGAACAGATCTTGACTAGTAACATGAAGATGGCCTAGTTAATTGCGTGTGGGAATTAGCTACGGAGTAGTGTGGAAAAGAACGGAGTAAGTGTGAGGCATCAACGATTCCTAGGCGTGGCAAGCTACCGTCATAGGCGGAACACAAGCATACGTAACAAGTGGTCCGGACCGTACTAGATAAAAGTTGCGCCGGGTGCTATGTGACATCAGCTGACCAAGAATTAGCATAATTCTCCGTCAGCTGAGCGTTAGAGAGACCCTATATAAAAACGGCCAGTTCTAAGGTAACTTTTACTAGTCATAAAACATGAAAATCATCACAAGGGCCATCCGGTAATAAGTTCGTTGAACCTTCTACCCTTGCACTGAAAATTATTATGTACAATGTTTTTGGAGATTTTTGTTTTTTGAGAATAACAATATTTCTGGAGATGGAGATGTTCACACAAAGAAAAATAATATTGAAATCAGACAGAGACACATAAGATCGATTATTAAGATATCATTGAAGATTTCATTTCAAAGAACACTAAAAAGACCAAGATGTACAATTAAATATCGTGCAACTTAAAGTTGAATCGGTATGATTCTCAATATATCTAATTTTGTGTAAAATATTATTTCATATACATTAGAATTGTTTGTTAGTTAATTTTTCCATGTGAAATAGCTAGGGTCCTATTTCAAACTTTCGCACAGGATAACATCGCCATACTTACTTGAGTATCTTGATTATACACACTGAATTTTAGCCTAAACTTCCACGTTTTACATTCTCTCTGTATTTCGCCTACTTTCGTAACTCCTTCCTGCAAGAAGAATAGATGACTAACACATCAAACTGTTATTTTGAATGTTCCTGTAGCTATACACGGCTAAACCGCCACTACAGGAATGGGCCGATATGCCGACGGCCAAATCCTATGCCGACGGCAATTTGTCGGGGCCGTCGGCATAGGCTTAGTGAGCAAATCCCAAATTGCGAAAAAAAAAAATTTGCTGTGCCGACGGCAATGCCGTCGGCCTTTTGTTTTTTTTTTTTTTTTTTGAGCTACGCCGACGGCTGCCGTCGGCATCGACCCTAAGAGGGAATTCAGAATTGAAAAAAAAAAAATTGAGCTATGCCGACGGCAAAGCCGTCGGCATAGCCAAGCTCAAATTTTTTGTTTTTCGACTTAATCAACGTTTTGATCATAACTTTTGCGTTCCAACTCGGATTTTGACGTTCTTTAGCTCGTTTCGAAGAGGAGAAATATATCTAAATTATCATGCATATTGTTAAAGCTAAATAATTAGAAAAAAATCATAAGAAATAACGCAACTAACAGTAATGGGTTAACAGTTTCGTCTGAGAGGATTGTGGGGCGTCTGAATCCAACCAAAATCTAGGGGGACCTTAAAATCATGATGAAATAGGTATTTGTGTACCTAAAAATGATTTTTTCAAAAAATCATGACTAAACTAGGAGGCACCTGTAGTTCAAATTTGACCCGTTTCCAGCTGAATCGGCAGAAACTTGTGTTCTTCAAAAGAGGTTGATGAAAACCTTTTCAGAGGAAAATAATTGTTTATTCGTGCATATAACATGGTCTAGTATATTCAAAAAATGCAGCTCCCAGATTTTGCAACATATTTATGGTTGATGCTTCACAAAAAAAGCCATTTTTCACACTCGGAAGATGGAAAATGGTCTTTTTATTGAATGAAAAGGAAAACTTTCTTCGGGAACATTGTCCATGCTTCCAATATGCATGTTTGTGTGGAATATGGGCATATTTAAACAAACTATACCATGGATTTGGCCATTACACCCGTCATTTGGCCCGAAACCCTAGAATGTTCGTAGGAGATAGCTCATTTATGTGAACATATTTTCAACACAACTGTCGTATTCCAAGTTTATTATTTTTGGTGGATACTAGGACATATATAATGACACCACGCGAAGGTCTTGCATCATTTTGAGGTTTTTTAAATTTTCTGGAATTTTCTAAGTCGGTTTCGGGAAAAAGTCAAGACGGCGGGCATGACCGTTCGTATCTAGGGCTTGAATATTGAGAAACTCTTGGTGTATCTCTGATGAAATAGGTATTTGTGTACCTAAAAATGATTTTTTCAAAAAATCATGAGCAAACTAGGAGGCACCTGTAGTTCAAATTTGACCCGTTTCCAGCTGAATCGGCAGAAACTTGTGTTCTTCAAAAGAGGTTGATGAAAACCTTTTCAGAGGAAAATAATTGGTTATTCGTGCATATAACATGGTCTAGTATATTCAAAAAATGCAGCTCCCAGGTTTTGCAACATATTTATGGTTGATGCTTCACAAAAAAAGCCATTTTTCACACTCGGAAGATGGAAAATGGTTTTTTTATTGAATGAAAAGGAAAACTTTCTTCGGGAACATTGTCCGTGCTTCCAATATGCATGTTTGTGTGGAATATGGGCATATTTAAACAAACTATGCCATGGATTTGGCCATTACACCCGTCATTTGGCCCGAAACCCTAGAATGTTCGTAGGAGATAGCTCATTTATGTGAACATATTTTCAACACAACTGTCGTATTCCAAGTTTATTATTTTTGGTGGATACTAGGACATATATAATGACACCACGCGAAGGTCTTGCATCATTTTGAGGTTTTTTAAATTTTCTGGAATTTTCTAAGTCGGTTTCGGGAAAAAGTCAAGACGGCGGGCATGACCGTTCGTATCTAGGGCTTGAATATTGAGAAACTCTTGGTGTATCTCTGATGAAATAGGTATTTGTGTACCTAAAAATGATTTTTTCAAAAAATCATGAGCAAACTAGGAGGCACCTGTAGTTCAAATTTGACCCGTTTCCAGCTGAATCGGCAGAAACTTGTGTTCTTCAAAAGAGGTTGATGAAAACCTTTTCAGAGGAAAATAATTGGTTATTCGTGCATATAACATGGTCTAGTATATTCAAAAAATGCAGCTCCCAGGTTTTGCAACATATTTATGGTTGATGCTTCACAAAAAAAGCCATTTTTCACACTCGGGAGATGGAAAATGGTTTTTTTATTGAATGAAAAGGAAAACTTTCTTCGGGAACATTGTCCGTGCTTCCAATATGCATGTTTGTGTGGAATATGGGCATATTTAAACAAACTATGCCATGAATTTGGCCATTACACCCGTCATTTGGCCCGAAACCCTAGAATGTTCGTAGGAGATAGCTCATTTATGTGAACATATTTTCAACACAACTGTCGTATTCCAAGTTTATTATTTTTTGTGGATACTAGGACATATATAATGACACCACGCGAAGGTCTTGCATCATTTTGAGGTTTTTTAAATTTTCTGGAATTTTCTAAGTCGGTTTCGGGAAAAAGTCAAGACGGCGGGCATGACCGTTCGTATCTAGGGCTTGAATATTGAGAAACTCTTGGTGTATCTCTGATGAAATAGGTATTTGTGTACCTAAAAATGATTTTTTCAAAAAATCATGAGCAAACTAGGAGGCACCTGTAGTTCAAATTTGACCCGTTTCCAGCTGAATCGGCAAAAACTTGTGTTCTTCAAAAGAGGTTGATGAAAACCTTTTCAGAGGAAAATAATTGGTTATTCGAGCATATAACATGGTCTAGTATATTCAAAAAATGCAGCTCCCAGGTTTTGCAACATATTTGTGGTTGATGCTTCACAAAAAAAGCCATTTTTCACACTCGGAAGATGGAAAATGATTTTTTTATTAAATGAAAAGGAAAACTTTCTTCGGGAACATTGTCCGTGCTTCCAATATGCATGTTTGTGTGGAATATGGGCATATTTAAACAAACTATGCCATGTATTTGGCCATTACACCCGTCATTTGGCATGTTTCCAGCTGAATCGGCAAAAACTGTCAAAATGGCCACCATGGCTATTCATCAAAAGAGTTTAATTTTTTTCTAAACTATCGATGTTTTTATGATATGGATGTCATATTTGAATTTCTCTAATTTTTCTAATCGATTTAGACATTTTATTTGTCAAATTTCGATTTACGGATTGAAAGATATAAATTATTGTATATTAAATAATTTATTCACAAAATAAAGTAATTTCTAACATTATATTGTTATTTAGTCAATAAATATAATTATATAATGATTGTTATTTGTTCAAATATATTTTAAAATTTATACAATAGAGAAGTTTAACATCATTCCCCACAGGTTAATATGATTGATATGATAGTAATATCAGTAAGTTCTCACATCTCATATGGAATCTAGTTTGGAAGGAACTCAAAGGTTAAGCGTGCTTGGGCTGGAGGAATTTCAGGATGGGTGACCGAATGGGAAGTTTGACTAAGTTAAGTATGTTGACTAGATTAATTGTGTAATTAGAGATTAGAGATTAAATATGTGGCTAAGTGAAAAATTCTGGAACAGAATGTCAAAAAAGTTCAAAAAAAAAAAAAAAAATTTTTTTTTTTTTTTCAAAATTCGAATTTTGGAAATATTGTGCCGACGGCTTTGCCGTCGGCATAGAGCTTAGTGTGCCGACGGCTTTGCCGTCGGCATAGCCTACGCCGACGGTTTTTTATGTGCCGACGGCCATTTGGCCATGTGCCGACGTGGAATGTGCCGACGGCAAGGTGCCGACGGCGGCCGTCGGCACAGGCTGTGCCGACGGCTTTTTAGCCTGTGCCGACGGCTTTTGGCCGTCGGCATATGCGGCGTTTCCTGTAGTGCGCACATTACGGTAGCAGCCTCCTTATAGAAGGACTCCCGATGCCTTCCATTCCGAAAACTTTGTCTAGTTAGTGAAATTTATTATGCGATCTATTGGAGTGTGTTGGCTGCTTCTAATTAAAGAGCAAAAGCTTGTATACTTTCTCATCAACGGACAGATATTTCTTATTCTCGTCTTACTATGCATACACATTTCTACCCCTGAGTCATGGGAAGAAAATGATTTAAGGAATGAAGTGGGTTATATATAGGCAGTGGCATACGGCTTCAGAGGTTAGAGATACCGGAATTTGTAAGATTTAATGCAACTGTGTGCCATCAGTAGGAAAAAGCATTCATTGAGCCCATCGGTAGCATGGCCTCGTGGATGGTAACATGCCTCACTGATCGACCCTTACTAGGCCACAGGTCCGTGATAACATACACCACTGGTGGCGCTTTGCCGTCGGCGTATCTCAGTTTACGCCGACGGTTTTTCTACGCCGACGGTCCCAATCGGCCTACGCATACGTCGACGGGATTCTTATTTTGCCTGATGGTAAGGGGGCCGTCGGTGTTTTGTGCTTTTCCTGTAGTGTAACATAGATGGCACGTAGGCAAAAAAGATGACATGACAAGTATTTAAAAAAGTGAGAGAGTTGTGGTAACATAGTCTACAATATTTGCCCTCACATAATTTGCGCCTAAGACTGTGTTTGGATGTCGGAATTGGGCCACGGAATTGACTATTTGGTATTCCCGCTCCCGATTTCCGGTGTTTGGGTGCATCCGGTATTTGGGCCTGAAACGAAACTCATTTCCGAGACGAGTCCCATGCTCGTACGCAGCATGTCACGGCGATATGGAGGGGCCGAGCTCCGTATTGCCTTTGAATTGGAATAAGGCGAGTTCTAACTATTCATCTTAAAGAGAGAGGAAGGAGGCGAGGAGCTCGACCCGCACGATGCCTCCTTCCCGGCGGCGCTGCGCTGGTATGCCCCTCGATCGCCTGTGGCTCCTCTCCCCTGCTTCTCCTCCTTCTTCGGCCTCTCTTGTGCACCTGCTCTTTCTCCCTCGGTCCCTCCCTTGTACTCACATCTAACCCTATACAGATGGGTGGAGGGAAAGAATGGTGGCGGGAGGGGCACTCCGGCGGGTGGGGGAGCGACAACATCTCACAGGCACTCCCCAAGCCGACCTCCTTTTTCGAATTTCACCGTTTGCACATCCAAAGAGGATTCAGAATTGGATCCCATGATTCAATTCCAACCGAAAATACCAGGTGCATACACACAATAGATTTTGAAAATTGAGGCCAATTAATTTCTATCTTAGATTTGGTATTCACAATTGATACGTCATAAACGTATCCTAATTTCTGATGTTCCATGTTGCTTCCCACATGTTTTTCTTACACTTTATGCCATTTTTACACGTTTTCCGCGACTAACCTATTAACAAGATGCCACAGAGCGAGTTCCCTGTTTTCTGCTGTTTTTAATTTCAGAAAAGTTGTTCTAAAAATATTCTCAGAATTGGAAAATTTGAAAGCCAGAAGTCTTAGAAATCCCTAAGAGCCCCAGAGGGGGGCCACACCATGGGGGTGGCGTGGGTCCCCCCGGCCACGCCACCTAGGGGTGTGGGCCCCTGGCCACCCCCGGCACCGCCCTTTCGCCTATATATACCCCCCGAGGGAAAACCCTAAGGGAATCGACCTTTTACGCAAAATACATCCATAGCTCTGCCGCCGCCACCGACAAGTTTAGGGGGGAAGATCTCTATTCTTGCACCCTGCCGGGACGGGGAAGTGCCCCCGGAAGCCATCTCCATCGTCGTTGCTGACTCCTATGATGGGGAGGGAGTAGTTCTCCCCGAGGCTGAGGGCTCTACCGGTAGCTATGTGGTTCATATCTCTCTCCCATGGTGTTATCTTTATGTGATCATGAGCTTTGTAATCTAGTTGAATATGTAGATTGATCTTCATATATTTTGCTACTCAAGTGGTTATGTTATCTCTGTAAACACTTTGATCACGGGGTAAAGGTGATAGTGTGTGCACCGTGTGGTTTAAAATGGTATTTATATCTTCTGTTGGAAGATGAACCTTTGAAATTGTGGTGTTTGCGTGGAACCATCTGGGTCCCATGGTGATAGCATGGGGGTTACTTGGTTGAGAAAGTGCTTACTCTGAGGAGTGTTGTTAAAGTTCTACGCAATGATTAGTGTTTGTTATTCGACCGGAGAGTGGTTCAGAGTAGCATAGTGAAGAAATGATATGTATGCATTCAATTATGTTTTAATTGTTGAGAGTGTCCTCTAGTGAAAGTAGGAGCCCTAGGCCTTATTTACAAGCATTGAAACACCGTTTTCCGCCTGTTCTGCTACATGTTGTCTTGCTGCCATATATTTCAGATTGTTATTATCACTTATAATCATCCATACTGCTTATATTTTACTCTCTCTTCGCCGAACTAGTGCACCTATATACCGGACACGTATATTGGGTGTGTTGGGGACACAAGAGACTTCTCGTATCTTAATTGAAGGGTTGCTTGAGAGGGATATCTTTGACCTCTACCTCCCTGAGTTCGATAAACCTTGGGTGATCCACTTAAGGGAAACTTGCTGCTATTCTACAAACCTATGCACTTGGAGGCCCAACACTGTCTACAAGAATAGAAGCGTGCGTATACATCAAGCTCTTTTCTGGTGCTGTTGCCGGGGAGGTAAGGTAAAATGTACTCACATCCTCGTGTGCGATTGCTCGAAGTTATTTCCTTTAGATTCTGCATTTTTTGTTTATTCTTTTCACTAGTTAGGCTTATTTTTACTTGCTTTTATTTTTACTAGTAGTCTTAATGGAAAACAACAAAAATATGAGAGAACTTTATAATCTTTATCTTGAGTTAGGACATGAAGTGTTTGAAGAGAAAATTAAAAACCTATGGAACTTTATTTGCATGCTAATAGCGATGTTATTAGTATGAATGCTTTGAACACTATTATTTCTAATGCTATGGAAAAGTCTAAACTTGGGGAAGCTAGTTTATATGAAAATGGTCTTTTTAGTTCCCCAAAGCACGGAGGAGAAATTTTTCTTTGATGATGAGCCTATGCCTGTTACATATAGTAGTGATCATGATTGGGAAGAGCACACTACTTTTGGTATTGAAAATGATGATATAGAAAGCTCTAAACTTGTGGATGATGTGTTTGAAAATCCTTTTGCTATTATGATTATATGCTTGATACATTTCCTCCTTGATGATATGTTTACAAATGAACACATTTTGGAGGATAACTATTCTATTGCTTATGATGATATTATTCTTCCTATATGTGATGAATATGATATTTTCAGTCCACCTACTATTGAGGAGTAAATTTATTTTAAATGATACCATTCCTCCTATATTTAATGATTATGGTGATGAGAATAATAATGATAGCTATTTTGTTGAATTTTCTCCCACTTCTATTAATAAGAATGACTACGCTTATGTGGAAAGTATTAATTCTTTTATGTATGTGCTCATGATAAGAATGTTTCTTGTGATAGTTATATTGTTAATTTCACTCATGATGCTACTGAAAGTTATTATGAGAGAGGGAAACATAGTCTTATGCATCTAAACAATATCAAGTTTCGCCTCTTTATGTTGAAATTTTTGAAGTTGCACTTGTTTTGCTTTCATATACTTGTTGCTTTGTGCTTTCATGACTTGTTTTTCTACAAGATTATTTTTTATAGGAAGTGGGTTAGACTTAAATGTGTTTTATATTTGCTTCTTGATGCTCTATTTTTCTTCAATTCATATTTCTCATGCGAGAATCTTCTCAAATTATCATGTCTAGCTGAAAGGCGTTAAAGAAAAGCGCTACCGGGAGAAACCCATTTTATTTCTCCGTTTTCATCCCGTTTATGTCGTTTTATTTTGTTTTATTTGCACCTGGGTGTTGTATATTTCCTTAGAAACCACTCTGCATATTTTCTTTTGTGTTTTTGTTGAGCCAAGTAAAGCCTCTAGTTGAAAGTTGAGGCTATATTTCGGATTTCTGCGCAGGAAACAGATTTCTGCTGTCCACCATAAAACATCGTATAAAATCCTGGAAGATCAGAATGATCTGAAATTTTTTGTTCATATTCCTAATCTCAATGTTTTATTAGTTGAGCACTTTTTGATTCGAGCAACAGAAGATTTTCGAAAAAAATCATCTTTTCCTGCTGTCCTGTTTTGATAGATTTCTGCCAATAATTGCATTTGCCTCTTAATCTCTTTCTTTTGGTGTTATTTTGAGAAAAAAGTTTTAGAAGAAGTTGTGATAGTAGCTAATATGTCTATGAGTGTTAGGATTTTTTTGAAACTGAACCATGTGAATTTATTATCTCGATTGCACTAACGTTGCTAATGAAGATTGTGAGAAGTTTGGTGTGAAGGAAGTTTTCAAGGGTCAAGAGAAGAGGATGATATGACGTGATCAAAAAGTGTTAAAAGACTAATATTGGGGATGCCCCGGAGGTACATCCCAAAAAATTCAAAGAATACCCAAGCATCTAAGCTTGGGGATGCCCAAGGCATCCCCTTCTTCATCAACAATTTATCAGGTCACTTCTAGTGAAACTATATTTTTATTCGGTCACACCTTATGTGCTTTACTTGGAGCGTCTTTTATTTTTGTTTTCAGTTTATTTGGTTTTATTTGCGGTAATAAATATTTGTATCCTATCATACTTGTGTGGGAGAGAGACACACTTCGTTTTCATTGCTTAGAACACTCTAGTTTTCATGCTTATTGTTTTGTGAGTGTTCACTTTTTGCTAGTACTGCGCTTAGCTTTTCTTTCCATGCTTCTCTTATTCAGATCTGTTAGTTTTAGTAGTGTTATGTGAGTACTCTCATGTTTGCTTTCTGTATCGTGTAGAGAATTTTTGTTAAAACATATCTTATATGGTGCTTGTTGGGAAAAGAAAACTGCTGATTGATGTAGAATTTATAACAGTACTAGTAGAAGCTTGTATAGACTGTGGCTAGAAATTTTTCATGCCATTCTAAGTGTTATTTTAGTTTTAAAGCCTTGTGTTTATTGAGTAGCATGAATAGCCTTAAATAGCAGAGAGCGTTTAATATGTCTTGAAAGATTCATGAGTTGTTCTTGTCATAGTAAAGCATCAATATATGGTATTCTCTTTCGAATGTTTTATTTGGTTGACCTGGCGCATTCTCACACCATGTTTATGACTATGAACCAGTCAAGAATAGCCTCTATGAACATTTATTTTTTAAACTTGTGATACCGCTTAGGCTTTACGTAATGATGTTTATGTCGCTATGCATGATTATGGCTCTTATGCTCTCTTGATTTGCCGCTCCTAGTCTTTTGCTAGCCTCCACCTATACTGAGTTTAATCTCTAGTCGTGCATCCAACTCCCTAAAACCAAATTTTCCCCATTGTGTACACCATATCTACCTACATGTGGTAATTAACTGCCATTCCAAAGTAAATTGCTCATGTGCTACCTTTTAAAACTTTCAAAACTACTCCTGTTTTGTGTTCTTGTTTTTGCTCATGAGGACGTAAATAGAGATTTTTTATCTCATTTGTTGATTGGATTTCACACCCTGGACTAGTGGCTTCATCCGCTTATCCAATGATAGAAGTGCTGGCAGCGGGGTGCCCAGCCCCAATTAATAACACAAATTCTATTCACTATTTTCCCCCTGATTTATCAGTCAAAGCATAATTATGTAAACAAAAGAGAAAGAAGGTGACCTTCTACACCAATTACGTCCTTCACAATGGGAGCCGCTCTTGTGAATACAGTTGGCTCGTGACGTACTGTATTGTCTGTTTACCATTCGTTGACATAAGCATACACCTCTATTAAAAATGTTTTCAATACCTCTGTTCAATAAAATAAACCCTCTACCACATGAGTGATCCCTGCTTCCCTCTGCGAAGGGTCTTTCTTTTACTTTTATGTTGTGTCTCTATTTTCTAACTTTATGCACAGTTGAGAGAGCATTTTTGCCATTCTGAGTTCTATGTGCATTTGTCCCACAAACATCAATAATTACTTCATGATGTGATATTATTTATTCTTAAATTATTTGTTCTAGTCTTCCTCATGAACTTTGAAAGTGTCCTGGAATTTATGTTTTGTCCCATTCTTAAGGACTAGCGAAATACCACTTTGCCATGCTTTCTCTATGCCTGAAACAAACGTTTATCTTTCTTTTCATTGTTATCCATGATCCTTTATTTAAGATACTCTTCATGATGCAAAGTGATTGCTATGCAGTATTATTAAAGTTCTATTTATCATTTTTGTGTTTGAAGTTCTATGATCTTATCGTACATATGTTTTTACATTATAACGATCAAGTTTATGATAGTAGCATGTCACCTTAGAAATTATTTATTTCATCGTTGACCTACTCGAGGACGAGTAGGAACTAAGCTTGGAGATGCTTGATACGTCATAAACGTATCCCTAATTTTCAGAAGTTCCATGTTGTTTTCATGTTGTTTCCCACATGTTTTCCTTACACTTTATGTCATTTTACACGTTTTCTGGGACTAACCTATTAACAAGATGCCACAGAGTGAGTTCCTTGTTTTTTTTTGCTGTTTTTAGTTTCAGAAAAGTTGTTCCGAAAATATTCTCAGAATTCGAAAATTTGAAAGCCATAAGTCTTAAAAGTCCCGGATGCTTCCAGAAGTTCCGAAGAGCCCCGGAGGAGGGCCACAGGGTGGCCACACCATGTAGTGGCGCGGGTCCCCTCCGGTCGCGCCAGCTAGGGATGTGGGCCCTCTGGCCACCCCACGGTATCACCCTTTCACCTATTTATACTCCCCCGAGGGAAAACCCTAAGGGAATCGACCTTTTACGCAAAATACATCCATAGCTCTGCCGCCGCCACCGACAAGTTTAGGGGGGAAGATCTCTATTCTGGCACCCTGCCGGGACGGGGAAGTGCCCCCGAAAGCCATCTCCATCGACTCCACAGCCATCTACATCGTCGTTGCTGTCTCGTATGATAAGGAGGTTGTAGTTCTCCCCCGAGGTTGAGGGCTCTACCGGTAGCATGTGGTTCATCTCTCTCTCCCATGGTGTGATCTTTATGTGATCATGAGCTTTGCAATATAGTTGATATGTAGATTGATCTTCATCTGTTATGCTACTCAAGTGGTTTTTTATCTTCGTAAACACTTTGATCACGGGATAAAGATGATAATGTGTGCACCGTGTGGTTTAGCATGATATTTATATCTTGTGTTGGAAGATCACTACAACAGGCACCCCCCTTTAGCAACTCATCGATGCGTTGCTGAATGTCCATATAAGTGTTGGTAACATCTATACCAACAGATTTAGTATGTGTTGCTGTAGGTGGCGTTGCAAGGGTCTACAACAACACATATACTTGCGTTGGTAATTAACATGAAGAAGTGTTGTAAGATAGCTACACATATAGTTAGAGCCTAACAACACTTCACATGTGTTAGTGCTTACCATGCATGAATGAATTTCTTAGATGGACATAATATAACTGCAAAAGCTTAGTGGAGTCTCAAGCTCGTACAACTTAAGGTGATTTATAAATTCCAAAAACAATTATTTTTTCAATCCAAAGAGAGTTCACAGGAGCCAAAATATGGTAAATAAAAATAACTCATATATTAAATCAATTACGTAGCTTTACAAAGAACATGATCCAACGAATACAAGCTATATAATCTTGGAAATGACATTCTAAAACAAAATGTGTAACTATCTTGTAGCAGCCTATTGACGAACTTGCTCCATCTCACCCATGTCTCATCCTATTTAGTTTGGAATCTACAACAACAACACAAACTGAGATCAGTCATGTACCATTTGTGAGATAAAAATAGGTTAACAATACAGTACAATTTAAAATAGTTGCAACTTACAAAAGGTACAAGAAGATGATTATTCTTCTTCCACAGCCACTTCCCTAAAAACGGACGGAAGGTTATTTTTCTCATATCTGAGCTGCAAGGACAAAGCAACAAAAATAAGCTGAGAACTCTTTCATTCATATACATTATCTTTTTATGGCAGAAAATTCTTGCAAGTGCCCTCTCTTCTTTCTGAATCCTATTAATCTTCCAAGGCCGCCGCACTTGGTGAGGAGTCTAACTGAGGTGTGCAATTTGACTTAGAGTACGAAGTAGCTTAGTGCCTCTGATCTTTTGGCTAAGAATTTTATGGTTCACGGAGGGAAATATTAACTGAATATAGCAGATCGGATAAAAATATTTAGGGTACTAATTGATTAAGCATTTTCTCTTCACAAAACCTGTTATAAATCAGAGAGTAAAATATTTAAGAGCACATACGAGATAGAATAAAAAAATGTAGGGTCGTAATCGGATCATTGTGGCACTAGATGCTGACTCAATGTTCATAAACCTCCACAATACACACAAAAATCAGTATTCAGAAGTGGCTGCAGTTAAAGAAATTTGGGACACTTCGTCAAGCCAATTTCAGATATACGTGCACGCTTCATCATATATGCTGGTTGTGCGATGCCTGGACAGATATATTTGGGACCATAACAACCTAAGGACAAAAGAAGTAACCAGGACAAAAGAAGTAACCAGGACAGACTCTGGGGGGCGCCCGCACATCCCTCCCTCCCGAGCCCCGCCTACCCCCCGACCCTGCCGTCGCTGCCGCCTGTCGCCGGCGGTGGTGGCGGCGCCCCTGTCCCCGACGGTGGGCAGAAGAGATGCTCCGCGGCGGCGCTCCATGGAGGCGGTGGAGAGCCGGCGGTGGGCATGGGGCGGCGCGGCCTAGGGCCGGCGCTTGAGCCTCCCGGTGGGAAGGTGGTACGGCGGGGGTGCTGCGTCGCCGGCGGGCGCCTCGATAAGATCCGAGAATCGCTTGGGGACGCGGGGATTTGATGCCAGATGATCTTGGGTATCGGATTCGGACTTGCCCGGCCGTGGTAGTCTGGCTACGACCTTGGTCTCGTCGGCGACCTAGTGTTGGGCAATGGTCTACCCCTTCTATGATGCTTTCCTGCTGGGAGTGGCTTCACGGTGTCGGGCCGCGAGGCTGAAGAATAATGGCGGTGGTCCTAGGGTTTCCTGTCGCGCGAAGATGAAGATCATGATGTAGGTCCTTTTTGATCAAGCCGGGGTGTCGACCGAAAGGCTCCGCCAGCGACTCCCATAGGCAACGCCTGGAGATTGCTGGATCTGTGGAATTTGGTCGCAATGCTCAGTCATCGAAGACGAGATTGGAGGACTAGCAACGGTGTTCGAAGTCTTTGCATCGATGGGGAACTGGCTTGGAGTTACAAGATTCGTGGCATCTGTATGTCAGAGGGGAAGACAATATGCGTGGAGTCCAAAGTCCTATCTTTCAGGGTGAAAACCCAAGGTCTGGCTTTAATTGGTTGTGCCTGGCACTGGTCTTCTTGGAGCCGTTGTTTTGAGAGCGATTTTTGGCAGCTGCACCGGGCAGATCTGGTAGCGATCGTCCGCAGTTGAGGGCTGGGAATGGCATGCAAAGTAGCACAGATCGGGCACTGCACATAGCTAAAATAATGAAGAACAGTTAGCCTAACCAAGTACAACAGAATAAGGGATGAGGTAAGACTAGTCACAATGGGGAGTATGCATATGATACTAGACTATGTTACCACTTCCATAATGCATAGTAGCATATTTGTGGTATCATATATTAGTATAATTATTAGCTTATAGACTCATCTTGTATTGGAAAACGTTATGTTACGGTATCTATCTATGATACCACTAACAACTCTCTCCTCATTAAATAAGTGCCACATACATCTTATTGCGTTTTTTGTACCACTGTCTTTCCATCTAGGGTTATTGAGTTTCTAGGTGAGGGGTGATTGCTTGTAAGTTATAACTTGGATGATGAATATTTAATAAAAGCTGGGTTTCCCATTTTTTTTAAAAAAAAGAGTGCCACATCATCTTTTTTGCCTATGTGGTACTTATGATACCACCTATGTTACTCCCATTGTGGCTAGTCTAAGAGAAATTGAAAGATCCGCGGAGCGTTTTTGAGGTGTATTTGTACACGGTGGTGTCCATCTGTAACATCCCAAGTATGAAAATATCCCTTAGAATGTTTTGTTTCTTGTTTTATTTCAAGTATTGCATCATGTCATCATGTTTAATCATTTGTTTTGCATCTGTTTTATCTTGTTTTCATAATCAAACTCAAACAATTTCAAATGGTTATTTTCATACTTGCTCTGTTACAACATTTGGAATAAAATCACAAATAAAAACCATCTATTTGTTGTCATAATTTTCAATATGGATCACTTAATAAAATGGTGTTATAAATTCCACTAAGTCTTTCCAAATTGGTTTTCAAATTCAAAGCAAAATCATCATCAACACCTCATTTGGAAATTATCAAATATCAAACCATTCCAATGTTTCTAATCCAACTAATAATAGGGTTCACCCTATTAAGTGGTTGTTTTCTATATTAAATTAACAAAATATTCCAATTTCAAATCAAATTCATTCAAACAGCACCCAAGTTGAGTTATAACCAATTTATAAACATTATCAATTCAATCACCTAATTTTAATCTTTTAATTCATAGGGGCTACCCTATCAAAATGCTTTATTTCATAAGGTTTACTTAATATGAAAATTCATCCAAAGTTGGTTGAAATACAAATACCAAATAAAAATTCAAACTTTTGACAATGGAAGTTAGCATCTGTTTGCTAATGGTCTAAATAACTTACACTGAATTTTCCAAAAAATTTACCACCTTAAAAACCATCCAATGCTTCCATTGCTTTTGCTACAAAAAAAAACAGTAAAACAAAAATAACAAAAGAGAAAAGAGGCAGCAGCTAAACCTACCCCAGCCCACTTTCCCCCTTCTAGCCCAGCCCAACCTACTCCCTGTGGCCCATACCGCTTGGGTCATCCTCTTCCTGCAGTACGGCAGTCATCGACTGCTTCCACGTCGACTGCAACAGCCATGGACGGCCCTCCGTTGCTCCTCTGCCCTATATAGCCCCCTAGGACCTCGAGCCGCCTACCCTCTGATCGCAAGCCCTAGTCCCTAACCCTATTGCCGCCAACCCCTCTTCCTTCCACCTCGAGTTCCTTCTGCCTGTCCACGAACCTGCACGAGAGAGGAATACAGAGAGGGGAGAGCTCGCGGCCATCCCCTGCCATGGTCACCTCGAGGAGCAACCGGGTAGGGGAATGGAACCGCCCCGCTCCCCTCGTCCTCCCGGTGCCCTCCGTTTCCCCGGAGCCCCCCCGAATCGCCGGCGCCATCTCCTCCATCGCCGGCGTTCGCCACTGCCTACACCTCCCTGTCCGCCCCAAGTCTGCACCCGACCGCCTCCTGCCTTCCGCTCGAAGGTATGGCCTCTCTCCCCCCACTCGCCTCCTCCCTCTCCCTTGGCCGCAGCAGCCACGCCCCACACCCCTCGCAGCAGCCCTCCGGCGAGTAGCAGGCCGACGGCCATGTCCCTGTCGATCTCTGTACCTGTTCGATTCAGTTAAGTTCAGAACATCCCGAAACCACAGCACATACCCCCCTAGCCCCCCTTCTCTGTCACAAGTTCAGCTCCACCCCACTGGTTCTGTACCCAGCGCAGGAAGCAGGAGGTGGGGGGTTCGAATCCCCCTCCCCACAATAAAACCAAATCTTTTTCCCCATTTGTTTTGGTACTGCACAAACCCCAGGAATCACACATAGGCCCCTGGTAATTAAATTCTAGCCCTGAAATAATTTTTCCTAAGTCCCTAATAAGGTAAAAATGGCAGATTGCACCTCAATTTTGTAAATTGCATAATAAAATCATTTTAACTCCAAATCCAACATTTTTTATATGTTTTCAATACCAAATTAAATGTCCTACCCAAATATAAAACTTGTTTACTGTTTTGAATATTTTAAATTGGTGCAATATTTGAAAACTTGTCAAATTCACTTAAACTTGCAAAATTCATAACTTGGGCATAAAAATTCCAAATTCAAAAAACCAAATATGTTTTCCAATCAACTTTTCATGTACTTTCCAAATATAAATTTTGTTTTCTCTTTTGAATAATTTAAATTGCTGAAAACAACTGTTTCTTGTTTAATGCATTTAAAATTGCCAAAATAATAACTTGCTCATTTTAAATCCAATTTCCACAAATGAAATATGTTTTCCATGCAAAACTAAACCCTCTTTCCCAATATAAATTTTGTTTCATGTTTTGAATAATTAAAAGTGGTTAAATAATTTAAACCTTATTTAATTCATTTAATATTGTTAAATTCATAACTTGATCAAAACAAATTCTTTTGGGACATATAAAATATGTTTTCAAACCATAAAAGCATAAAATTTTCAAATATGAATCTCACTTAATGTTTTGAACAAATAAAAATTCAAATAAGTTCATGTTTGAATTAAATTCATTTAATTCTTGCTTACACTTGGTTAATTCATAAATAATTTATTTGAAATCCTTTTTCAACAAGTGAAACATGCAATCCACCTAAAATTGTGTGTTCTTATCAAATATAAACTTTGTTATCTATTTTGAACAATTAAACTTGATGAAAACAACAAATGCTTGTGTGACACCTTTAAGTAACCAAAATTTCTTAACTTAATAAACAAATTTTCAAACTTGTTAAACCTTATTTCTATTTGATTCTATTGTTGTTATTTTTCTGTTTTCCTCATCCATGCATCATGCTAATTCACCTACACAAGTTGGTTAGTTGTAAAACAATTAATTCAACCATAATTCATGGGCTTTTCATATGCAATCCAATTGCATGTGGGTCCATTTAATCATGTTGTTATCTTGTCAACTAGTTTATTTCTATGCATCAATTAAATTGACATGCATCATCCCATTGTTTGTGCACTATGACATGTTATTGATTGTTTATCTTTCTGCATTGTTTGTTTGCTTCTTCTCGGATGAACGACGACGTTGAGACCGACGATACTTACGACACCCCTTCTAAGGAGTTAGCTCAGTACCAGGCTACTGGGTTTTGCAGGCAAGTTATCACTCACATGAACCATCGTGTTCCTTTCAACATTGATTACCGATACTTTCCGTTGTTCTTTTCTCCTAGCCTTAGTAGTAGTTGTTTTCTGTTACGAACCCATCACATGAATCCCTTAACCTCGATATTGCCTCACCTCCACTCCTATCACCCCTTGGTTGAGCCAGTGTCTTACTAGCATGCTTAGGTTGTTTTTGCTCGAGTCTGTTACCCGTTACCTTTAGTTACTATCGTTATTATGTTCTGGGGGCTCGATGTTTAATCAATCAATCATGCTAATGTTACTAATAATAATAAATTTGATGATAAGGCACCGGCAGGAGGCCCAAGGTGGTTTTGAGGCCTGCTAGTGTCGACCCCCCCTAATTAGGAAGAGGGTCTTGTCTACTGATCCATGATGAGCGCACTACCCGCATGTGGGAAGCGAGTATGGGCGCCCCCCTCAACTTGACCCGATTCGCATCCCGTCCAAATCGCCGTACTAGTTCGGGCTTTCCATTTGCTGCATGCATGATCTTGCGAGCCCTTGGCGCCCGGGTGGAACTTTCGTAGTCGACATTTAGGGCGGCGTGGTCTTCCAGTGCTATGAGGGTCCTCCTTTTCTTCGGGGGGCTCGATTAGCCGCGCACGCACAGCACGCGGTGCTTTGGGCTTGATGCGAAGAAGGGTTGGTTGTGTTGAGTACCTCGCTTGGTGGGGTGATTTCCCATCTGGCGGGTTATTCATGCGTGTACGGCTAAATTGGTGCAACCCTGCAGGGATAATCTTCTCGAGAAGCCGTGTTTTCCGCGGTTATGGATTACTTGGTGAAAGTACTGGCTAACAAGTACTCAGGACAACTTAAACATAATGATCAAACATGTTACACCCAAGGATTAATAACTGGACTAGTAATAGGTTGATGACACAATAACTTGATTCACCTTTAATACAACTGTGTGAGTTATCCTCGGATTGCTTCTTTGGATAAGGGGCGAGATCCAGGATGGGTTTGTTTGAAGTTATCTTTCAGTTGGTTACAATCCTCGATCTTATCTCCTTTCTGTTAGCCGGAAGTGGTAGGATCTCTGTAGTTGGTTAGTGCAGCCAGTTGCAGCATCTTTTATATCCCCTCTCTTCCGTTGAACCCAAGGCATCTGTGCTTGGTGTTGACGGGTTACACTTTGGTGAACTGTGAGTCTTGCTTGCCAGTACGTTTATGTACTGACCCCTTTGGGGCTGTGGTTTCCGCAGACCTACGTTACCGAAGATCTACATGGTGGCTACTACGTGGAGTATGACGAGACTGCTGACGAGTAGATAGCGGACCCGGGCAGGATCCGAGACTTCGTGGATGGGCTCCGTCTGTTCGTTTCCGGCCTCTTAGGCCTATTTGGTTCTTGTCTGTACTCAGACATGTTGAATGCTTCCGCTGTATTGAAATGATGTATTGTTGGGGCAGGTGCCCTCTGAATGATTGTATTTGCTATCTCTGCTCTAATGAGAGCCATTTGCAACTTATTTCAGTCTTTTGTGTCGTAGAGATCTGTTGTGATATAAGTTGTTCAACGCCGTTGACGTACCATGTGTGTATGGTTTGAAGTACGTTGATGGAAGTGCCTTTGATCTCTAGTGGATAGTTTACATCGACGATGGAATAGCAGGGCTTGTGTTGTCGCGCATAAGCGCAGGCCTACCAGGAAGCTGGGACGTGGGAGCAGTTATGCCCCATAATCCAAGCACCTGCTATCCAGTTCGGCCCGATGAGTATCCCCTAGAAATCAGGGTGCGACAAATGGTATCAGAGCCTGTCTGCCCGTAGGATCCCTTTTTACTGGTCGCAGTTGAGTCTAGAAACTATTTTGTAGTTATATAGGGAAAATGAAACGTGAGAGTAGGAATTCTGTTCTTTTTCTTCTTTTCCCCACCCTCCCTCCCTTTTCTGGTAAGGAAGTGCAACGTTGGTTTTTCCCTTCTCATCTAAACTTTCAAGTTAGGATTTCACGTGTTTTGGGTTTTCCGTAGTACCTCAGAAATCTTGTTCTCGTTTTCCCGGTGTTGCTTCAATATCCTGTTCTTTTAAAGAACATTTCGTCCGTTGAAATCTTGTTGTTGTTTTCCACTTCAAATCTTCTACCGGCGTATAATCAAAACTTCCTCGTAAACTCTATTCCAGCTAAAGTGTTGTTTCATACCGGAGCATCACATTCTGTGGTGTCAAAAATCCTTGCCACAACAAACTACCTAACTCTGGTTCCACTAAGCAATCAAGTCTCTGTTCACTCTCCGGAATCTCAAATGTTGACTTCCAAGATACCAAATCCTAATGGGAGGCCACATATTCCTCGTTACTCTCATGTTGCTGATTCTGACATTGATGTCATTCTTGGTGTTGCATTGATGTCAATAACTCTGTTCCACCCTTATCACAGATAGTCTATTCTCCAAATGAATCAAATTCTATCCAGCTATACACCCTCGATACAAAAACCTCTCCCTTTATTTGAAAATGTTCCGGTGGTTTGCAAATTCCCTGACGTCTATCCAATGTGCACGATGTGTTTCACGTGTCACAGCTTAAGAGGATCTTCCCAAGAAGTTTCCGGACCTTTTCTTTTCTCAGTAGGAATCTCGGGGCGCGATTACTTCAAGGGGGGGCGTTTTGTAACATCCCAAGTATGAAAATATCCCTTAGAATGTTTTGTTTCTTGTTTTATTTCAAGTATTGCATCATGTCATCATGTTTAATCATTTGTTTTGCATCTGTTTTATCTTGTTTTCATAATCAAACTCAAACAATTTCAAATGGTTATTTTCATACTTGCTCTGTTACAACATTTGGAATAAAATCACAAATAAAAACCATCTATTTGTTGTCATAATTTTCAATATGGATCACTTAATAAAATGGTGTTATAAATTCCACTAAGTCTTTCCAAATTGGTTTTCAAATTCAAAGCAAAATCATCATCAACACCTCATTTGGAAATTATCAAATATCAAACCATTCCAATGTTTCTAATCCAACTAATAATAGGGTTCACCCTATTAAGTGGTTGTTTTCTATATTAAATTAACAAAATATTCCAATTTCAAATCAAATTCATTCAAACAGCACCCAAGTTGAGTTATAACCAATTTATAAACATTATCAATTCAATCACCTAATTTTAATCTTTTAATTCATAGGGGCTACCCTATCAAAATGCTTTATTTCATAAGGTTTACTTAATATGAAAATTCATCCAAAGTTGGTTGAAATACAAATACCAAATAAAAATTCAAACTTTTGACAATGGAAGTTAGCATCTGTTTGCTAATGGTCTAAATAACTTACACTGAATTTTCCAAAATTTTTACCACCTTAAAAACCATCCAATGCTTCCATTGCTTTTGCTACAAAAAAAACAGTAAAACAAAAATAACAAAAGAGAAAAGAGGCAGCAGCTAAACCTACCCCAGCCCACTTCCCCCTTCTAGCCCAGCCCAACCTACTCCCTGTGGCCCATACCGCTTGGGTCATCCTCTTCCTGCAGTACGACAGTCATCGACTGCTTCCACGTCGACTGCAACAGCCATGGACGGCCCTCCGTTGCTCCTCTGCCCTATATAGCCCCCTAGGACCTCGAGCCGCATACCCTCTGATCGCAAGCCCTAGTCCCTAACCCTAGCGCCGCCAACCCCTCTTCCTTCCACCTCGAGTTCCTTCTGCCTGTCCACGAACCTGCACGAGAGAGGAATACAGAGAGGGGAGAGCTCGCGGCCATCTCCTGCCATGGTCACCTAGAGGAGCAACCGGGTAGGGGAATGGAACCGCCCCGCTCCCCTCGTCCTCCCGGTGCCCTCCGTTTCCCCGGAGCCCCCCCGAATCGCCGGCGCCATCTCCTCCATCACCGGCGTTCGCCACTGCCTGCACCTCCCTGTCCGCCCCAAGTCTGCACCCGACCGCCTCCTGCCTTCCGCTCGAAGGTATGGCCTCTCTCCCCCCACTCGCCTCCTCCCTCTCCCTTGGCCGCAGCAGCCACGCCCCACACCCCTCGCAGCAGCCCTACGGCGAGTAGCAGGCCGACGGCCATGTCCCTGTCGATCTCTGTACCTGTTCGATTCTGTTAAGTTCAGAACATCCCGAAACCACAGCACATACCCCCCTAGCCCCCCTTCTCTGTCACAAGTTCAGCTCCACCCCACTGGTTCTGTACCCAGCGCAGGAAGCAGGAGGTGGGGGGTTCGAATCCCCCTCCCCACAATAAAACCAAATCTTTTTCCCCATTTGTTTTGGTACTGCACAAACCCCAGGAATCACACATAGGCCCCTGGTAATTAAATTCTAGCCCTGAAATAATTTTTCCTAAGTCCCTAATAAGGTAAAAATGGCAGATTGCACCTCAATTTTGTAAATTGCATAATAAAATCATTTTAACTCCAAATCCAACATTTTTTATATGTTTTCAATACCAAATTAAATGTTCTACCCAAATATAAAACTTTTTTACTGTTTTGAATATTTTAAATTGGTGCAATATTTGAAAACTTGTCAAATTCACTTAAACTTGCAAAATTCATAACTTGGGCATAAAAATTCCAAATTCAACAAACCAAATATGTTTTCCAATCAACTTTTCATGTACTTTCCAAATATAAATTTTGTTTTCTGTTTTGAATAATTTAAATTGCTGAAAACAACTGTTTCTTGTTTAATGCATTTAAAATTGCCAAAATAATAACTTGCTCATTTTAAATCCAATTTCCACAAATGAAATATGTTTTCCATGCAAAATTAAACCCTCTTTCCCAATATAAATTTTGTTTCATGTTTTGAATAATTAAAAGTGGTTAAATAATTTAAACCTTATTTAATTCATTTAATATTGTTAAATTCATAACTTGATCAAAACAAATTCTTTTGGGACATATAAAATATGTTTTCAAACCATAAAAGCATAAACTTTTCAAATATGAATCTCACTTAATGTTTTGAACAAATAAAAATTCAAATAAGTTCATGTTTGAATTAAATTCATTTAATTCTTGCTTACACTTGGTTAATTCATAAATAATTTATTTGAAATCCTTTTTCAACAAGTGAAACATGCAATCCACCTAAAATTGTGTGTTCTTATCAAATATAAACTTTGTTATCTATTTTGAACAATTAAACTTGATGAAAACAACAAATGCTTGTGTGACACCTTTAAGTAACCAAAATTTCTTAACTTAATAAACAAATTTTCAAACTTGTTAAACCTTATTTCTATTTGATTCTATTGTTGTTATTTTTCTGTTTTCCTCATCCATGCATCATGCTAATTCACCTACACAAGTTGGTTAGTTGTAAAACAATTAATTCAACCATAATTCATGGGCTTTTCATATGCAATCCAATTGCATGTGGGTCCATTTAATCATGTTGTTATCTTGTCAACTAGTTTATTTCTATGCATCAATTAAATTGACATGCATCATCCCATTGTTTGTGCACTATGCCATGTTATTGATTGTTTATCTTTCTGCATTGTTTGTTTGCTTCTTCTCGGATGAACGACGACGTTGAGACCGACGATACTTACGACACCCCTTCTAAGGAGTTAGCTCAGTACCAGGCTACTGGGTTTTGCAGGCAAGTTATCACTCACATGAACCATCGTGTTCCTTTCAACATTGATTACCGATACTTTCCGTTGTTATTTTCTCCTAGCCTTAGTAGTAGTTGTTTTCTGTTACGAACCCATCACATGAATCCCTTAACCTCGATATTGCCTCACCTCCACTCCTATCACCCCTTGGTTGAGCCAGTGTCTTACTAGCATGCTTAGGTTGTTTTTGCTCGAGTCTGTTACCCGTTACCTTCAGTTACTATCGTTATTATGTTCTGGGGGCTCGATGTTTAATCAATCAATCATGCTAATGTTACTAATAATAATAAATTTGATGATAAGGCACCGGCAGGAGGCCCAGGGTGGTTTTGAGGCCTGCTAGTGTCGACCCCCCTAATTAGGAAGAGGGTCTTGTCTACTGATCCATGATGAGCGCACTACCCGCATGTGGGAAGCGAGTATGGGCGCCCCCCTCAACTTGACCCGATTCGCATCTCGTCCAAATCGCCGTACTAGTTCGGGCTTTCCATTTGCTGCATGCATGATCTTGCGAGCCCTTGGCGCCCGGGTGGAACTTTCGTAGTCGACATTTAGGGCGGCGTGGTCTTCCAGTGCTATGAGGGTCCTCCTTTTCTTCGGGGGGCTCGATTAGCCGCGCACGCACAGCACGCGGTGCTTTGGGCTTGATGCGAAGAAGGGTTGGTTGTGTTGAGTACCTCGCTTGGTGGGGTGATTTCCCATCTGGCGGGTTATTCATGCGTGTACGGCTAAATTGGTGCAACCCTGCAGGGATAATCTTCTCGAGAAGCCGTGTTTTCCGCGGTTATGGATTACTTGGTGAAAGTACTGGCTAACAAGTACTCAGGACAACTTAAACATAATGATCAAACATGTTACACCCAAGGATTAATAACTGGACTAGTAATAGGTTGATGACACAATAACTTGATTCACCTTTAATACAACTGTGTGAGTTATCCTCGGATTGCTTCTTTGGATAAGGGGCGAGATCCAGGATGGGTTTGTTTGAAGTTATCTTTCAGTTGGTTACAATCCTCGATCTTATCTCCTTTCTGTTAGCCGGAAGTGGTAGGATCTCTGTAGTTGGTTAGTGCAGCCAGTTGCAGCATCTTTTATATCCCCTCTCTTCCGTTGAACCCAAGGCATCTGTGCTTGGTGTTGACGGGTTACACTTTGGTGAACTGTGAGTCTTGCTTGCCAGTACGTTTATGTACTGACCCCTTTGGGGCTGTGGTTTCCGCAGACCTACGTTACCGAAGATCTACATGGTGGCTACTACGTGGAGTATGACGAGACTGCTGACGAGTAGATAGCGGACCCGGGCAGGATCCGAGACTTCGTGGATGGGCTCCGTCTGTTCGTTTCCGGCCTCTTAGGCCTATTTGGTTCTTGTCTGTACTCAGACATGTTGAATGCTTCCGCTGTATTGAATGCTTCCGCTGTATTGAAATGATGTATTGTTGGGGCAGGTGCCCTCTGAATGATTGTATTTGCTATCTCTGCTCTAATGAGAGCCATTTGCAACTTATTTCAGTCTTTTGTGTCGTAGAGATCTGTTGTGATATCAGTTGTTCAACGCCGTTGACGTACCATGTGTGTATGGTTTGAAGTACGTTGACGGAAGTGCCTTTGATCTATAGTGGATAGTTTACATCGACGATGGAATAGCAGGGCTTGTGTTGTCGCGCATAAGCGCATGCCTACCAGGAAGCTGGGACGTGGGAGCAGTTATGCCCCATAATCCAAGCACCTGCTATCCAGTTCGGCCCGATGAGTATCCCCTAGAAATCAGGGTGCGACACCATCAATGGCCAATGATTTTGTGGTGTGGTGCGCTGACTCCCCGACACTAATTGCCAAACCATAGAAATCTGAATTCCAAAACGCAGAGTGCACAGAATGAAGCGCGGCCGCCGGAGCCTGAATTCCAAAACTACAAGGATACGCACAGGCTTCCTGAAGACGCGCTTGTGGCGGCGGCGGCCAGGGAATACTACTAGCGCGAGGAGAGGATCTGGATTGATCGGCTTGGTCAAGAAATAAGGGAGTTACGGATCACGTCTTATTTTCCTCAACAAAAAATAGAACATGCCACGTACAATTATTTCTCCACGGAAAGTGGGGTAGTTTTTCCCTAGTTTTTGTTTCAATGGAAAGTGGAGGAGTTCCTTTCCTAGCAATGCATGGCCATATCGTTGCCGGATATGCGTAGCTATATGATGGTTCCTGTTGTGGTGATGAACCTTTAAAATTGTGGTGTTTGCGTGGAACCATCTGGGTCCCATGGTGATAGCATGGGGATTACTTGGTTGGGAAAGCGGTTACTCTGAGGAGTGCAGTTAAAGCGCTACGCAATGATTAGTGTTCGTTATTCGATCGGAGAGTGGTTCGGAGTAGCATAGTTAAGAAATGATAAGTATGCATTCAATTATGATTTCATCGTTGAGAGTGTCCTCTAGTGAAACTAGGAGCCCTAGGCCTTATTTCCAAGCATTGAAACACCGTTTTACGCCTGTTCTGCTACATGTTTGCTTGCTGCCATTTTATTCAGATTCTTATTATCACTTATAATCATCCATATTGCTTGTATTTTACTCTCTCTTCGTCGAACTAGTGCACCTATATACCTGACAAGTATATTGGATGTGTTGGGGCATAAAAGAGACTTCTCGTATCTTAATTGCAGGGTTGCTTGAGAGAGTTATCTTTGACCTCTACCTCCCTGAGTTCGATAAACCTTGGGTGACCCACTTAAGGGAAATTTGCTTATGTTCTACAAACCTCTACACTTGGAGTTCCAACACTGTCTACAAGAATAGAAACGTGCGTAGACATCAACAATCAAATCCATTACCAAGGTTGAATACCAACATCTAAACACAACATAAATATAATCGGCTTCCACACTCTGTATGGCCCACGCTTTCTAGCACCATGCTATCTTTTTCACATACCATCTTCCCAGCACTCAGCGTCATGCTCGCCGGTGCACCAACGCTCTAGGACTTCTCCGACACCCTAGCTCCCCAAGGTTGAATACCAACATCTAAACACAACATAAATATAATCGGCTTCCACACTCTGTATGGCCCACGCTTTCTAGCACCATGCTATCTTTTTCACATACCATCTTCCCAGCACTCAGCGTCATGCTCGCCGGTGCACCAACGCTCTAGGACTTCTCCGACGCCCTAGCTCCCCATATCTACCTACATGTGGTAATTAACTGCCACTCCAAAGTAAATTGCTCATGTGCTACCTTTTAAAACTTTCAAAACTACTCCTGTTTTGTGTTCTTGTTTTTGCTCATGAGGACGTAAATAGAGATTTTTTATCTCATTTGTTGATTGGATTTCACACCCTGGACTAGTGGCTTCATCCGCTTATCCAATGATAGAAGTGCTGGCAGCGGGGTGCCCAGCCCCAATTAATAACACAAATTCTATTCACTATTTTCCCCCTGATTTATCAGTCAAAGCATAATTATGTAAACAAAAGAGAAAGAAGGTGACCTTCTACACCAATTACGTCCTTCACAATGGGAGCCGCTCTTGTGAATACAGTTGGCTCGTGACGTACTGTATTGTCTGTTTACCATTCGTTGACATAAGCATACACCTCTATTAAAAATGTTTTCAATACCTCTGTTCAATAAAATAAACCCTCTACCACATGAGTGATCCCTGCTTCCCTCTGCGAAGGGTCTTTCTTTTACTTTTATGTTGTGTCTCTATTTTCTAACTTTATGCACAGTTGAGAGAGCATTTTTGCCATTCTGAGTTCTATGTGCATTTGTCCCACAAACATCAATAATTACTTCATGATGTGATATTATTTATTCTTAAATTATTTGTTCTAGTCTTCCTCATGAACTTTGAAAGTGTCCTGGAATTTATGTTTTGTCCCATTCTTAAGGACTAGCGAAATACCACTTTGCCATGCTTTCTCTATGCCTGAAACAAACGTTTATCTTTCTTTTCATTGTTATCCATGATCCTTCATTTAAGATACTCTTCATGATGCAAAGTGATTGCTATGCAGTATTATTAAAGTTCTATTTATCATTTTTGTGTTTGAAGTTCTATGATCTTATCGTACATATGTTTTTACATTATAACGATCAAGTTTATGATAGTAGCATGTCACCTTAGAAATTATTTATTTCATCGTTGACCTACTCGAGGACGAGTAGGAACTAAGCTTGGAGATGCTTGATACGTCATAAACGTATCCCTAATTTTCAGAAGTTCCATGTTGTTTTCATGTTGTTTCCCACATGTTTTCCTTACACTTTATGTCATTTTACACGTTTTCTGGGACTAACCTATTAACAAGATGCCACAGAGTGAGTTCCTTGTTTTTTTTGCTGTTTTTAGTTTCAGAAAAGTTGTTCTGAAAATATTCTCAGAATTCGAAAATTTGAAAGCCATAAGTCTTAAAAGTCCCGGATGCTTCCAGAAGTTCCGAAGAGCCCCGGAGGAGGGCCACAGGGTGGCCACACCATGTAGTGGCGCGGGTCCCCTCCGGTCGCGCCACCTAGGGGTGTGGGCCCTCTGGCCACCCCACGGTATCACCCTTTCACCTATTTATACTCCCCCGAGGGAAAACCCTAAGGGAATCGACCTTTTACGCAAAATACATCCATAGCTCTGCCGCCGCCACCGACAAGTTTAGGGGGGAAGATCTCTATTCTTGCACCCTGCCGGGACGGGGAAGTGCCCCCGGAAGCCATCTCCATCGACTCCACAGCCATCTACATCGTCGTTGCTGTCTCCTATGATAAGGAGGTTGTAGTTCTCCCCCGAGCTTGAGGGCTCTACCGGTAGCATGTGGTTCATCTCTCTCTCCCATGGTGTGATCTTTATGTGATCATGAGCTTTGCAATATAGTTGATATGTAGATTGATCTTCATCTGTTATGCTACTCAAGTGGTTTTTTTTATCTTCGTAAACACTTTGATCACGGGATAAAGATGATAATGTGTGCACCGTGTGGTTTAACATGATATTTATATCTTGTGTTGGAAGATCACTACAACAGGCACCCCCCTTTAGCAACTCATCGATGCGTTGCTGAATGTCCATATAAGTGTTGGTAACATCTATACCAACAGATTTAGTATGTGTTGCTGTAGGTGGCGTTGCAAGGGTCTACAACAACACATATACTTGCGTTGGTAATTAACATGAAGAAGTGTTGTAAGATAGCTACACATATAGTTAGAGCCTAACAACACTTCACATGTGTTAGTGCTTACCATGCATGAATGAATTTCTTAGATGGACATAATATCTGCAAAAGCTTAGTGGAGTCTCAAGCTCGTACAACTTAAGGTGATTTATAAATTCCAAAAACAATTATTTTTTAAAACCAAAGAGAGTTCACAGGAGCCAAAATATGGTAAATAAAAATAACTCATATATTAAATCAATTACGTAGCTTTACAAAGAACATGATCCAACGAATACAAGCTATATAATCTTGGAAATGACATTCTAAAACAAAATGTGTAACTATCTTGTAGCAGCCTATTGACGAACTTGCTCCATCTCACCCATGTCTCATCCTATTTAGTTTGGAATCTACAACAACAACACAAACTGAGATCAGTCATGTACAATTTGTGAGATAAAAATAGGTTAACAATACAGTACAATTTAAAATAGTTGCAACTTACAAAAGGTACAAGGCCATGAGATGATTATTCTTCTTCCACAGCCACTTCCCTAAAAACGGACCGAAGGTTATTTTTCTCATATCTGAGCTGCAAGGACAAAGCAACAAAAATAAGCTGAGAACTCTTTCATTCATATATATTATCTTTTTATGGCAGAAAATTCTTGCAAGTGCCCTCTCTTCTTTCTGAATCCTATTAATCTTCCAAGGCCGCCGCACTTGGTGAGGAGTCTAACTGAGGTGTGCAATTTGACTTAGAGTACGAAGTAGCTTAGTGCCTCTGATCTTTTGGCTAAACATTTTATGGTTCACGGAGGGAAATATTAACTGAATATAGCAGATCGGATAAAAATATTTAGGGTACTAATTGATTAAGCATTTTCTCTTCACAAAACCTGTTATAAATCAGAGAGTAAAATATTTAAGAGCACATACGAGATAGAATAAAAAAATGTAGGGTCGTAATCGGATCATTGTGGCACTAGATGCTGACTCAATGTTCATAAACCTCCACAATACACACAAAAATCAGTATTCAGAAGTGGCTGCAGTTAAAGAAATTTGGGACACTTCGTCAAGCCAATTTCAGATATACGTGCACGCTTCATCATATATGCTGGTTGTGCGATGCCTGGACAGATATATTTGGGACCATAACAACCTAAGGACAAAAGAAGTAACCAGGACAAAAGAAGTAACCAGGACAGACTCTGGGGGGCGCCCGCACATCCCTCCCTCCCGAGCCCCGCCTACCCCCCGACCCCGCCGTCGCTGCCGCCTGTCGCCGGCGGTGGTGGCGGCGCCCCTGTCCCCGACGGTGGGCAGAAGAGATGCTCCGCGGCGGCGCTCCATGGAGGCGGTGGAGAGCCGGCGGTGGGCATGGGGCGGCGCGGCCTAGGGCCGGCGCTTGAGCCTCCCGGCGGGAAGGTGGTACGGCGGGGGTGCTGCGTCGCCGGCGGGCGCCTCGATAAGATCCGAGAATCGCTTGGGGACGCGGGGATTTGATGCCCGATGATCTTGGGTATCGGATTCGGACTTGCCCGGCCGTGGTAGTCTGGCTACGACCTTGGTCTCGTCGGCGACCTAGTGTTGGGCAATGGTCTACCCCTTCTATGATGCTTTCCTGCTGGGAGTGGCTTCACGGTGTCGGGCCGCGAGGCTGAAGAATAATGGCGGTGGTCCTAGGGTTTCCTGTCGCGCGAAGATGAAGATCATGATGTAGGTCCTTTCTGATCAAGCCGGGGTGTCGACCGAAAGGCTCCGCCAGCGACTCCCATAGGCAACGCCTGGAGATTGCTGGATCTGTGGAATTTGGTCGCAATGCTCAGTCATCGAAGACGAGATTGGAGGACTAGCAACGGTGTTCGAAGTCTTTGCATCGATGGGGAACTGGCTTGGAGTTACAAGATTCGTGGCATCGGTATGTCAGAGGGGAAGACAATATGCGTGGAGTCCAAAGTCCTATCTTTCAGGGTGAAAACCCAAGGTCTGGCTTTAATTGGTTGTGCCTGGCACTGGTCTTCTTGGAGCCGTTGTTTTGAGAGCGAGCATTATCTTCAGGGTGAAAACCCAAGGTCTGGCCTTAATTGGTTGTGCCTGGCACCGTTCTTCTTGAAGACGTTTTCGAAGAGTTGGACGTCAGCTGTTGTTTAGGTGGTGGTTGTGCGGATACCGCGAGGATTGTAACCCTGTAGCAGGACTTTTCTTCTTTTTTATTTCTTCTTTTTATTGTCTTTCGGCTGTGTGCATCCATTGCGTTGTTGCAGAGGACGGGTGTAATTTGTATCTCCGCGATATCAATATACTTCTCTTTATCAAAAAAAGAACATACTACATACTCTGAATAGTGTATAATATTCGGTTTATATTTCTCATATATAGTTGCAGCGCACAAATAGTAAATATTTATCGATCATTTGTAGAGAGTTGTAATAGATTATTATTATTAATAATAAACAACACAGCTGCCACGTTAATGAAACCATAAACACAAGTTGAAATTTCACGATGCTGCAAAGTTACGGAGCCTGGGATGCTGTAAATATTAGTGGAACAGATCTTGTACTGTACCAATTATTTAAAAAAAGAGCGATCACGTGTACCTGGTTTTCATCGGAAAAAAACATGTACCTGATTTGAGATGAAGCCGGGTACCTACGGGCAATTTTTGGCAGCTGCACCGGGCAGATCTGGTAGCGATCGTCCGCAGTTGAGGGCTGGGAATGGCATGCAAAGTAGCACAGATCGGGCACTGCACATAGCTAAAATAATGAAGAACAGTTAGCCTAACCAAGTACAACAGAATAAGGGATGAGGTAAGACTAGTCACAATGGGCAGTATGCATATGATACTAGACTATGTTACCACTTCCACAATGCATAGTAGCATATTTGTGGTATCATATATTAGTATAATTATTAGCTTATAGACTCATTTTGTATTGGAAAACGTTATGTTACGGTATCTATCTATGATAACACTAACAACTCTCTCCTCATTAAATAAGTGCCACATACATCTTATTGCGTTTTTTGTACCACTGTCTTTCCATCTAGGGTTATTGAGTTTCTAGGTGAGGGGTGATTGCTTGTAAGTTAT
The DNA here is from genome assembly GCA_028641055.1 of Alopecurus myosuroides. Taxonomy (NCBI): domain Eukaryota; kingdom Viridiplantae; phylum Streptophyta; class Magnoliopsida; order Poales; family Poaceae; genus Alopecurus; species Alopecurus myosuroides. The sequence continues at coordinate 129,349,544 of CM054057.1, read as the reverse complement.
AACTTGGATGATGAATCTTTACTATTAAATGGGAGTTCAACGTACGTTGGTACGTCAACTCCAGACTATCGTTCGCTTCCGCGCGGTCCGCTCGATCGCCGCTCAGCCCATCCAGCATGCTAGCCAGGCCCAGAAAGAAGTACCCGCAAATACTATCGGGGTATACGCACAGTACCCCATCTCTTTTCTCTCCCGTGTTGATAACCTAGAAGGGCGGCCGCCGCCACCATTGTCTCCTACCCCGCCCCTGCGCTCTCCTACTGAAACTCATGCGGTCTCCGCTTGTTAAGAGCGTCGGCGCCGCCGTTCTTTTCTTCCAGGACTGCACCGCCCCCTCACGGACCTCGTGACGCTGCCTCCAGCACTTGCGCTGCTATCATCGTGGATCCCATCTCGAAGGAGCGGGCGGAGCACCACCTCCTCTTGTTTGAGCCGATGGTGTCTGGGGCTGGTGGTGCTGCCCTTCGATCAACGGTCTCTCTCTCTTCGTACGCCGTTGTCCCCCATCTTTCTGTAATCGTTGTGGCTGCTACTCGGTCTGCTCATATGCGTGGGAACCAATTTATTTCTCCTCAACGCCGCCGCCGAGGACCCCCGCCGAAGCGCCTGCCCGCCGGCCAGAGACACAAGGCCTCCCGCGTACGCCTGCCACGACCAGCCGGCCGCACCGGCAGGCTCGCCCTGACGCCAGCCGGACACCCATGGCCACCCCCGCATGCTGGCCACAACAGATTGTCTCCTGCCCAGCAATCACCAGAAGCAAAGTGAAGTGCAATTACAAGTTCCAGGGAATTCAATGCTATTGTGACTTCTCTGAATGTGCTTTATTTTATTTTTCTGTAGCCAGAGTTCAAGATTATAGCCATGAAGTTCTAGAGAATATTGTTGTCTAGCTTGGACAAGTGAAGATGTACACCGGCTCAGTCGTGGTATGGAAAGCTTGAATCTCTGAAATTCTCTTTCTCATATAACTTGCTTCTTTATTACGATTTAAATTGTGGTGCTGACAAAGTTTGCTCCAATATGCACATGCTGAAAGACATGTCAATCCACTCTTGCATCTCAACCTTTCTGCACATTTTTTTTTTGTCAATTTGTCTACATTGTTATTATTCAGTATCTGATCTTGGCTGCAAGAAGAGAAGAACCCTAGGAGAATGGCCAAGAGAGGGGGAGCTGCAGTTTAGTGAGGGGGGAGTCAGCAATTTGTTCACGGTTTTCAGAAATGAGTGCTCCACTGCTGCATGGAGAAAAAAACATTTGCTGCTGATTCCTGTTGCTACCGGGATGTTTCTTTCTACTGATTTCTCTAATTGCTGCTTGTGTTAATTTTGTAGAGATGGAGCCGGATCATTTTCTAGATTCAGATAGTTTAAAACTTCACAACAAACCTCCCAAGGCCCCATCACGTTTCAATGGCAGATCCCTCGATACTTGGTCCATTTCTTATTTGTTCTCTCCACTTACCTATTTTTCGATCATCTCCAGTGGTTGCAGGAAATGAATAGATGTTCTGAGCGCTGAGGCTGGTGAAGCCACAACACACGGAAAATGAATTTCTACTTTATTGTTTGCCAATCAATTTATTTTATGTGAGTGGTCATGAACTCAAGGTGTGTATTAGCTTATATGATTTTTCACTTGTAAATAATAGTCATCTGATGGACATGTTGAATTGAACTATAAGATTGCCTGAAGCAGGTATAAATCTTGTGCATTTTGATTCATTTTTGTGGTTGCTGATACTATATTTGACTCAGCGCCGGAATCACAGGTGTTAATTGCTGAACAACTAAGTCAGGTTTGCGTGTGATGGTGGCTCACCTAAAGAAAAAGGATTCTAGCCCAAAGGTATGCAACTGAATGGTCCTTTTGCTTCCATTCTTCACTATCAATCGCAAGTGTCTTATGTTTGTTGTTTATGAGGTTTTCTGAAAAGGGAGGATGCCTCCAAGTATCTTCATAGGTCTATTGAGGTCACATGCTCGTCGCTTTAGTTGGAAGCTTCCAGCCCACCTCCTTACTCACCATGCTTCTCTATTTGTCGTGATGCTGGACCTCTAAGGTGGCACTTGAATTACTGTTATATCTAGCCTAGCATGTATTATGCATTTTACCTATTTAGGGTTTGTTTGGCTGTTAGGGGAGCAAAAACCAGGGAACCATATCCGTGTAGAGGATTAGGGTGCACAGGGGATCCCCTCTCTCACATGGGGGAGAACTTCCCCATTCCCTGTTGTCATTTGGTAATAGGGCTGGACTACCTCAAGAACACAAAGTAAGAACTCCAATGGGAAACTGTAATTTCAGAAATATTTGCAACTGAAAATGATTACTTCATCACTTCTTTAAGCTGGACATAACAAAGATATCTAGAAACCAGAGAATTTCAAACTGTATGTCTAAAAGAAACTAGAACCTATATATCGTTCAAGCTTACTGCTGGAGCCAAATATTTCGTCAAATAAAACCATATTTGAAATATCTTCCCATCTTAAATAATAGTTGTGTGGTAATTTAACTATAGTAAAGAAAAAGTATGGGCTCTGGATCCCCAAAAGGAAACTGCATGGACGGTTGCAACGCTCTGAATAGATGTATTCTTAAGACTATATATGTAGTCTTATAATTTGTAGTAGTAATCAGTGAGAAAATACTGATAGACATACCTGAGAATCCTTGACGTCGTTCACCATCAAGAGCTTGCTTTTTTCTTCTAAAGAAATAATTCATGCGTGGGTTTTACATGACTAGAGTTATGGCTCGTGGAACAAGAATTCTAGGTTAAGGGCATAACTTATAGAAACATGTACATTGAAATTCTTGTTCTAGACAATAGAGCATAGTATATTATGTGGTTACATTCAATACCAAATGCACAGAAATATACATGCAATTAAGCAAGTTACTTTTTCTATTTTACCTAATGGCGTATGGTTGTATATATCAGTTGTACATACTTTCTGCTGGACCACACCTGTGAGGAAGGAGTAAAGCATGGGCTTGCGGCGCAGATGCGCCTTAACGAGAGAGGAAACGATGAGGGAGAAAGCACGAGAGGAAGAAGTGATGGATGCTATGTTTTGCATTCTGATTACGTTGCATCGGCTGCAGAATTAGATTTGTATTGCGCTGTAATTTGATCAGATGTAATTGAATAACAGAGAAATGAAAAAAAAAGATTTTTAAAGGTACCCATTAACACCGTAATCAGGTTATGCTACAATGTCATGAAACAAACAATTTCTACATTAGATTTTATCCCCCCAAAAAAGACATGCTCCAAGCCTCCATGTATTCCTTTTTTTATCTTCACCATCGATAGTGATTTGAGAAGAGAGTGAGGAGCATCACATAAGGATTGGATGAGTTAGCGGCGCAATTGGTAAGCGTGAAGAGCTTCCCACTGGGACTCCTCCGTATTTCGACTCACTCGAAAAAGAGTGTTAGTTAGATGAATAAGTGGAACGAGACAAAACAACATTGGGAAGCATAATTCATCTCCCGATTTTGTTGATTGCTAGAGAAAAGTGTGTTGGCAATTTTGAAGGGCAGGGATGTGGTTATGTGATTCATGTTGAAGAGTGTGCTAAGGAATTTCAAACACCCATGTGAATCTAATACATATGCATATCCGTCCTTATTTTATCTATGTTGATCAAGGGACTTTGGTATAAATTGGCGTGGACAATTTAAGTTGAACAATTTTGTGAGCAAGTATATCATAGAGCGAAACAAAGCTTGGTCCTTCGACTAGATTAAGTTTCTGTCGAAATGTTGATTAAAGAGGTCTTTAGATTCGCATATCCTAAACGACATATATGTGTTACGAGAAAACAATTACGAGAAAACAAACTTGAATGATATGTGTGGCGAGGAAAGACACATGACTGTCCGTGGCAACGCACGGGCATTCACCTAGTATTTAATAAAAGCTTGGTTTCCCATTTTTTTTAAAAAAAAGAGTGCCACATCATCTTTTTTGCCTATGTGGTACTTATGATACCACCTATGTTACTCCCATTGTGGCTAGTCTAAGAGAAATTGAAAGATCCGCGGAGCGTTTTTGAGGTGTATTTGTACACGGTGGTGTCCATCAATGGCCAATGATTTTGTGGTGTGGTGCGCTGACTCCCCGACACTAATTGCCAAACCATAGAAATCTGAATTCCAAAACGCAGAGTGCACAGAATGAAGCGCGGCCGCCGGAGCCTGAATTCCAAAACTACAAGGATACGCACAGGCTTCCTGAAGACGCGCTTGTGGCGGCGGCGGCCAGGGAATACTACTAGCGCGAGGAGAGGATCTGGATTGATCGGCTTGGTCAAGAAATAAGGGAGTTACGGATCACGTCTTATTTTCCTCAACAGAAAATAGAACATGCCACGTACAATTATTTCTCCACGGAAAGTGGGGTAGTTTTTCCCTAGTTTTTGTTTCAATGGAAAGTGGAGGAGTTCCTTTCCTAGCAATGCATGGCCATATCGTTGCCGGATATGCGTAGCTATATGATGGTTCCTGTTGTGGTGATGAACCTTTAAAATTGTGGTGTTTGCGTGGAACCATCTGGGTCCCATGGTGATAGCATGGGGATTACTTGGTTGGGAAAGCGGTTACTCTGAGGAGTGCAGTTAAAGTGCTACGCAATGATTAGTGTTCGTTATTCGATCGGAGAGTGGTTCGGAGTAGCATAGTTAAGAAATGATAAGTATGCATTCAATTATGATTTCATCGTTGAGAGTGTCCTCTAGTGAAACTAGGAGCCCTAGGCCTTATTTCCAAGCATTGAAACACCGTTTTACGCCTGTTCTGCTACATGTTTGCTTGCTGCCATTTTATTCAGATTCTTATTATCACTTATAATCATCCATATTGCTTGTATTTTACTCTCTCTTCGTCGAACTAGTGCACCTATATACCTGACAAGTATATTGGATGTGTTGGGGCATAAAAGAGACTTCTCGTATCTTAATTGCAGGGTTGCTTGAGAGAGTTATCTTTGACCTCTACCTCCCTGAGTTCGATAAACCTTGGGTGACCCACTTAAGGGAAATTTGCTTATGTTCTACAAACCTCTACACTTGGAGTTCCAACACTGTCTACAAGAATAGAAACGTGCGTAGACATCAACAATCAAATCCATTACCAAGGTTGAATACCAACATCTAAACACAACATAAATATAATCGGCTTCCACACTCTATATGGCCCACGCTTTCTAGCACCATGCTATCTTTTTCACATACCATCTTCCCAGCACTCAGCGTCATGCTCGCCGGTGCACCAACGCTCTAGGACTTCTCCGACACCCTAGCTCCCCAAGTCGTTGTTGGCCTCCCAAGGTATTCTCCGGCCGGCGCCCTAGATCCTTGTCGGATATATACCAACTAGGGGTATAGAAGATGGTAGACAAAGTGCCGGATTACCAGGGTGGCCTAAGTGGTAGTGGGCTTAGGTCCATTGGGCGGCCCAGTAATCCGACGCGCAGAAGCTGGATTCTAGAAGAACCCGGATCACGGCCCACGTGATCCGGCTTGGAGGAGAAGACGGTTTCCTTGCTTTCCAAGTTACAAGTTAAACGTAGTCTTCTAGGTTTCCTATTCTGTAAGCCCTAATCTGGCTATTATATAAAGCCGGACGGGAGCTAGATTAGATAAGTTTGACCGCATAAACAGAAATGACCTACGCAACTCGCCGAGAAGCTCATCGTCGTCGAGTAGCTAGATCTACACCCTCACATTGTAACCCTGTTTTACAGGCTTTAGTCCTGATTAGTGAGAAGTGCAAGAGTAGGCACGTCGTACTGTCGCGACGTACCGAACCTGGGTAAATCCTGTGTTCACTGTCCATCACGTGATCCCGTTACCCCACGTCTCTACCGTAGTCTCATGGCACCCCCGTCTATGAAAACTACTACGATGTCTCGACAGTTGGCGCCCACCGTGGGGCAAACGACGTCAGGCGTGAAATTCCGATCTGGGATACTCGGCGGAATTGGAAGATCGATCACTGTCGGAAGCTTGGAGTTTGACGAAGACGTCGGACGCTTCCTCGACAATGGATCCTATATACCGGCGCAAAACCACCTGGTAAGTGCCTGCGTATTACCGATTGGATCTGCTAACATCTTTATCGGACTAACCGCAGAGGCAATGAGGTTTTGCGGTGGAAGCAAGTATTTCCCACCCGCCCTATACCCAGTCGAAGACGACTATGATGCCGGATTTTGCTCAGATCGCCGACAAAAAAGTGACACACACTTTATCGGCATGGTGCAATCTGAAGTCGCCGAAAACACGGATGATGGAAATCCCGTGCAAGAGGCAGACAACAATACACCCGTCACAGAAACGGAAGAACCACAACCCGTCACCCAGACGGAAGATCCGACATCCGTCAGCGCAACGATAAACTCGGAAGCCGAATCCGTGCTAGCCGCCATTGAGGCGAGATTGGAGTCGGACACCGGATCGGATAAGTTCGATTCCGAAGATGAAGATGAGGATGCCTTCGAAAGAAAGGTCAAATCTCTTCAAGAGGGTTTCCACGAAGTGCTAATGGCAAAACCAGCTGAAGTCACGGATGCCGGCAGCCAGGAAAGCCCTAAAACTCCTCCGCCAGAGGAAGAGAGAGAAGAAGGAGAAACTTCTCCGGTATTTCCCAATGTCAAGGAGATGACAGAAGATGAACCTGTCAAAAAACCTCCCTCTTCCAAGAAAAAACACCGTGCTGCTAAGAAACTCCAATACAAAATCCGGAAGAAAAAGTCAGCTGATCTCGCTGATGAAAACCTGGAAGTAGGAGATGCCAGCCGAACGAAGCCTGCGGAGAAGAAGTCGAAAGAAATCCCTGCCCCGCCAATGACGGAACAGGAAGAGCAAGAACTATTGCAAACACCAGTGGGACCAGATGAACCCCCTGAGATGCTGGAAGCCAGGAGACAAGCTTTCCAACGGCAACAGCAACATCTACTTCGATCTCGGCAACATCTCCAACAAACCCATAATGATATCAAAATCATGAAGGAGGAAATAGAGGAGTACGAGAGAAAGCATAGATCTGCATTAAAACCTACTAGGTTACCCGGAATCGTAAGACCGGAAGAACTGTCGCCAAAAGAAAGGTTTCATAACCCATCTTGGCAAAAGCAGGTAAACGGCAAAGATGCCAGGGGCGAACCAATATACAAAACCGCAGCAGAAAACGCGGAAGCAGCATTCGCCATCCTCAACAACGATCTGTACTCCAACGGGGAAAAACTCCAAGGGGTGTATGCTTTCTTAGGAAAAGCATTACAACAGCAACAGCGAGGCCAAGAGCGATCAGGGAGGCTGCATGATAATTCCGCCTTATGCAAAACAGCTACTTGCGCTGCTGGAGCACCTGGATCGGAAGAACCCGGAGATTCGGATAATTCAAAGGATAAAAAAGAGGATCCGAGAAAAGACAAGAAAAACCCCGACAACCGGGATGCAGCGTCCAGAACCGGACCTCATCTCCCGAAAGATGGATATAAACAACATGATCGGGAAGACAAACACCGGAACGATGGCAAAATAATGCCACCTCCGAGAAACCCAGCCGGGAAAGCTGGAAGATATGATATACCTCACAGACGTGAAAGATCTCGGACACCGCCTAAGGACAAGGAAAGGCACAGGAGCAGAACTCCGCCTAATCCCAAAGGGCGTGACAACGGAAGAGATAGAAACAATCCCGGAAAAACGCGTCCGCGCAACAATGGAAAAGAAAGAAGCAGATCCCCTTCTGTCCATTCAGCCGGAAGATATTCTGCACACATTGATCGAGCAGAAAAGGATGATCTATACTTTGGTCCTAAGTGTTTTACTGACAGGATTCGAAGGATAACCCTGCATTCTGGCTTCGCCAAAGTTGGTCCAACCTACCAAAAATATACCGGCAGCACAAACCCAGACACCTGGCTCTCAGACTACTATACAGCCGTCCAGATCAACAATGGGACAGACCTGGAAGCTGTCAAGTTTCTTCCCCTAATGTTGCTAGACGGAGCCAGAGATTGGATCAATGGATTACCTTCAAGAACTGTCGACAGTTGGGATGATATGGCGAGAGTATTCACTCAGCACTTCCGGGGAACATACAAACGCCCGAACAGCATCAACCAGCTGAACCGTTGCACCCAATTTGAGGATGAACCTTACGTGGATTTCATCTCCAGATGGACGGCAATGAAGAATAGTTGTTCTGGAGTAACTGACGTACAAGCAATGCATGCTTTCGTCAATGGCCTAAAACCCGGACTTGTACCGTTCATGGTTGGTTCTAAACAGCACAAAGATCTCGGATCTATGCTTACAACCGCTAATGAGCATGCTGCAACCGAAGACGACATCAGAGCAAGAGGAGGCAATATCGATACACTGATACTCGCCAAGAAAACCCCTCGTTCTGACAAAAAAGGAACTCCGGAATCGACAACAAAACCCAAAGAGGTCAACATAGCCTTTGGAGGAGAAAAGGGGAATAAGTGGAAAGGACGCAGTCCAGATCCAATCAATTACACTCCCGAAGAATGGGAGAGAATTAAGTCGGAACCCTGTGTCCACCACTCGCAATTTGGGAAACCCACCCACACAAATGCGCAATGCCGGCTAAATAAGCATATGAAAGGCAATGCAGGATCCGGAAGTAAGGGGAAGGGTTCCAAGAGGAAACCTGCCAAACAAAAGCCAGAAGCTGACAAAGAAGACAGTGAATCGGACACTGATGACAAAATCCAGGAACAACAGCGAAAAGGCGAACCCAAATTTCCGAGAGTTGATGGAGAAGCAATGCTAACTTTCTTAGCAACTCCGTCAGCAAAGGTGGCCAAAAGAACACTTCGGGAAATAAATGCGGTTATCCCTGCGACCCCGAAATTCTTGAAGTACTCCAACACACCAATAATCTGGGATCAGTCTGATCATCCCGGAAATATCCCTGAGCCCGGCACACAAGCTCTTGTTGTAAGCCCTATTGTTCAAAACACTAGGCTAAGAAGAGTGCTGATGGACGGAGGATCCAGCATTAATATAATGTACCTGGATACACTGAAGCACTTGAAGATCTCCGAGTCCCAGCTCAACTACAGCAATATACGCTTCCATGGCATTGTTCCTGGCAGACAAGCACGATCCCTAGGATAAATTTCCCTAGATGTCACCTTCGGAGATAAAGATCACTTCCGACAGGAAAAAGTATCCTTCGAAGTGGTGCCGTTCGAAAGCGTGTATCACGCAATACTCGGACGTCCGGCTTTCGCCAAATTCATGGCAAGATCCTGTTATATCTACAACAAGCTGAAGATGCCAGGACCCAAAGGAGGAGTAATCACCATAGCCGGTGATTTCAAGCTGGCTAACGAGTTGGAGAAAGAAAACGCCCTTTGCGCTCAGAGAGTTATAGCAAAGGAAGAACTGAAGGAATTAGCCAAGGAGGTATCGCCGAAAGAAATGCCGGCAGGAAAAGAAACTCGGAAGCCAACAGACAGCTTCAAGGCGTCCGAGAATACAAGACAGGTAATCCTAGATCCCAAAGATCCGACAAAATTTGTCGTCGTAGGGACTGGGATGACCGACAAATAGGAAGGCGAGCTCATCAAGTTCCTCCGTGAGAACTGGGATATTTTTGCCTGGTGTCCAGCTGACATGCCAGGCGTACCCAGGGAACTTGCTGAGCACCAACTCAAGGTTATTCCTGGATCAAAACCCGTCAAACAAGGTCTCCGTCGATTTGACGGAAGAAGACGGAAGGCTATTGGCAAGGAAATCATCCGGCTTTTAGCAGCGGATTTCATCAAGGAAGTAATCCATACTGATTGGTCCGCAAATCCGGTATTAGTACCGAGGAAAGACACCACTGCTCTTAGAATGTGTATAGATTACACAGGATTAAACAAGTTGTGTCCGAAAGATAGGTTCGCATTACCGCGAATCGATCAAATAATAGATGCCACTGCAGGCTCCGAGCTTTTATGCTTTTTGGATGCATACTCCGGGTACCACCAAATACACATGAAAAAGGAAGATCAAATCAAGACTTCTTTTATAACCCCCTATGGGACGTATTACTACATAACCATGCCTTTCGGCCTGAAGAACGCAGGTGCAACATACCAACGTTGCATGCAACGCTGTTTGCATAGTCAGATTGGCAAAAACGTCCATGTTTATGTGGACGATATCGCCGTCGTAACCAAGGAAAAAGATACACTCCTTGAGGATTTGCGAGAAACTTTCGAAAACTTACGCACTTACAAGATGAAGTTGAATCCATCTAAGTGCGTATTCGGGGTTCCCTCAGGAAAACTTCTGGGTTTCATCGTTTCTCATAGAGGAATAGAAGTTAACCCGGAAAAGATCAAGGCAATCTTGAACATCTCAAAACCTACGTGCGTAAAAGATGTCCAAAGATTGACGGGTTCCGCCGCAGCCGTCAGCAGATTTATTAGTCGGCTGGGGGATAAAGCCTTACCACTCTACAAACTGCTGAAGAAATCCGACAAGTTCGAGTGGACAGAAGAGGCCGATGCAGCGTTGGCCCAGTTGAAGGAAACCTTGATGAAAGCTCCCATTTTGGCATCTCCAAAAGACGAAGAACCCATGTTATTATACCTTACGGCTACAAACCGGGTTATTAGTGCGGTAATCGTTGTGGAACGGACAAGGGAAGAGCAAAGCATACCAGACCAAGATCCGGTATATTACATAAGCGAAGTTTTTCCGAATCCAAACAAAGGTACCCGCACTATCAGAAACTGGCATATGGCGTATTTTTTGCATCTAGAAAATTGCGTCATTACTTCCAAGGGCATTCCATAACAGTGGTATGTAAAGCACCACTAGGGGATATTATAAACAATGCGGAGGCAACCGGCCGAGTAGCCAAATGGGGCATCGAGCTGGCAGCTTTCGACATTAAGTACCAGCCAAGGACGGCAATAAAATCCCAAGTTCTGGCAGATTTTGTCGCCGACTGGACAGAAGCAATGGAAAAAACACCGATGCCAGAGTCCGAGTACTGGATCATGCACTTTGACGGATCCAAGATGAAGGAAGGAGCTGGGGCTGGCGTAGTCCTAAAATCTCCTAAGGGAGACACAATGGAATACGTATTGCAAATACACTTTAACGCCAGTAATAACATGGCAGAATACGAAGCTCTGCTTCATGGCTTGCATATTGCAAAAGAAATAGGGGTAAAACGCATCTTGTGCTATGGAGACTCAGATTTGGTACAACATCAGCTCAACCAAACCTGGGACGCGAAAAGCCCTATAATGGCCGAATATCGGAGGACGGTGGACGAGTTCGCCATCTGTTTTTTCGGGTTCGAGGTCCTTCACATAAAAAGGGAGGAAAATTGGAACGCGGATGCTTTAGCCCGCATGGGATCAGAGAGAGTAAAAACTTTACCACCAGGGGTATTCGTCCAGCATTTGCATGAGCCATCCATAAAAGGTGGAGACGTTGATTACCCTCTGGCGTCTGAAGAAATCGAAGTCATGCTCGTCAAACCGGATTGGACAATTCCATACTTAAACTTCTTAGTCAATCAGAAGTACCCGGAAGGAGCAGACGAAATCTTGCAAAGGCAAATACAGCATCGATGCAAAGGATATGTTGTAATTGACGACTGCTTGTACAAACGCAGTACTTCCGGAATTTTTCAACGGTGTATTTCACCAGAAGAAGGAAGAGAAATACTGGAAGAAATCCATGCCGGTGATTGCGGACATCATGCTCAATCAAAAAGCATAGTCAAAAAAGCATTCCGTGCTGGGTTTTTCTCGCTAACAGCCAAGACAGATGCCGAGCGCATAGTTAATACGTGTGAAGGATGTCAATATTACGCCAAGCAGACTAATTTGCCGGCCCAAGCACTAAAAACTATCCCCATCACGTGGCCGTTTGCGGTCTGGGGGCTAGATATGATGGGACCGTTCAAAACTGCAAGAGCTGGACTTACACATCTACTCGTAGCGGTAGATAAGTATACCAAATGGGTGGAGGCTAAACCAATCAAAAAGCTGGACGGTGCAACCGCCAGAAATTTCATCATTGATTTAGTAATGAGATATGGCGTCCCACACAGCATAATAACCGACAACGGGACAAATTTCTCCATTGGAGAGTTGGCAAAATATTGCCAACAAACGGGAATCCGCTTAGATCTCGCATCTGTGGCGCACCCGCAATCTAATGGGCAGGTTGAAAGAATGAACAGTTCAATCCTGCAAGGAATACGCCCAAGGCTCGAATATCCTCTCCATAGAGCAGCTGGAGCATGGGTAGAGGAATTACCTTCCGTACTCTGGAGTATTCGAACGACGCCAAATAGGTCAACTGGGCAAACCCCGTTTTTCTTGGTTTACGGGGCGGAAGCTATTCTCCCAACGGACATGATCCATGACAGCCTAAGAGTGCAGGATTTCGATGACTCGGATGCCGAAGAAGCACGACAGGATGCCGTCGATCTCTTAGAAGAAGAGCGAGAGCTTGTGCTTCAAAGATCCGCCATTTACCAGCAAGGTTTGCGACGTTACCATAGTCGGAAAATCAGGCATCGTTCTTTTAAAGAAGGTGACCTAGTGCTGAGGCTGGTGCAGCAAAAGAAACACAAATTGGCCCCAGTTTGGGAAGGACCATTCGTCATAAGTAAAGCCATGAAGAATGGATCATATTATCTTGTCGATATTCGAGATACGGAAGATGATCCAGAAAGGCCGAATCGCAAAAGAAAGAGAAAAATAGATGATGAGCTAGGAGAGACAAAAAGACCTTGGAGCATCCAGCAGTTACGTCCCTTCTATACTTAGTTCAATATCTATGTAAACATCTTTTGAGATCATGAAATAAAGAAGTCGGAATTTCGATATCCACGTTTTTACAAGTTAATTACAGTACAAAACATGATTCCATCTTTATCTATTTCCCAATGATCTTACAAAACACTCAATGTTAACCCGAATTGTGCCTGCGTGCTCGGTGTTTAAAAGCTGAACGATTCAGCCTGTTAAAGGTTAAAGGAAACTCGGATTGTGCCTGCGTGCCCAAGTTTCAAAACAGTCCTTACCATTCTCTAAGTATTATCTGATTATGGATGTGTTGGGTTACTGGAACTAGTTAGTAAAAATGCCTTTAGCATGATCCATGTATCCGAGTTTCAAAACTGCTTGGTTCGTCCCCAGTTACTCGGCATGACGATTCTTATTGCCATTAGAGCCATTTCAAACACTAAGGGCAGTTAAAACACATTTGCCGGATTATTTAGAAGACAAAAGGAGTATTCAAACCCGAAAAACTTTGCAAGGAATTTCATAATTCAAAGCTGCAAAAGGCGGAGTTCTTGTTTCGGCAAACGAGTACAGAAGCATTACAATATGAATTACATTGTAAAAATAAAATGCTCCTATACACATCCATCATCCAGGCCAAGTGCACTCCCTCAAACTTCCGAGTCTTCATCACTGCTATCATTCTCGGGGGCTGCGGGCACTTCTTCTTCCGGATAAGTAATGGAGATATTCACCATAGAGGCAATCTGGGTGGCGTGACCTTTAACTTCATCAAAAATCGCATTTCTTTGCGCTTCTGTATATTATTGAGGAATGCCAGATGCTACGCGCCAAGATTTAGCATTAGGGTAGTGTAGACGCATGAGGCCAAGTGCCATGAGCGCACCACCTCGTGCGGCAGAGCGAAGGATGGATTCTTTTGACTCTGCAACCTCCCTGATGGCACCCAGAAGTCTGTAAGCTTCCGAAAATTGTATAGTACTTGTGGGAAGGAATTTATTAATCAGATGCATTCCTGCATTCCTGATTGAGTTCCACACTTCCCCAAAAGCCCGGATCTTTTCAGTCCGAGAGATTCCTGGAAAATTTCCTGCTTTTTTGACAAAAAGCAAAGATTAGATGAAAAGATACAAGGAATAAGACATGAAGACATTGGTGAAAGGAATTAACTCACCAAGAACCGTGTCAATTTCGTTGCTCTCTTTCATACGCGGGAATAGCATACTTTCCAAATCATTGATGACAGATTCATCTTCCGCTGCCTGTAATGAAGCCTTGGATTGAGCAATCCCAAGGGCCAGATTACTGGCTTCCAGCTTTTCTTGAACTTTCAAAAGTTCCTTTCGAAGGTTTGAGTTTTCCTCACGAAGTTGAGAGAAATAGACAGCGTTCTCCGCTAATTTCTTGGCTTTGGTTAAAGCAGCTGGAAGACAAGGAAATATTCCGAATTTACAACAAGATTTAGCAATCATTCTCCAGAGAAAACAAATCGCACAAAGCAAAATACCGGTGGCTTTTGATAATTGTCGCTGAGATGAAGCCAGTTCGCTGCTTTTCGACTCAATAACAGATTGAAGGGTTTTTACTTCTCTCCTCTTGAGACTAAGCTTCTTAAAAACTTCCAAGTTTATGGCGTCTGCGGAATGCTAAAACATGGAAATGAAAGCCAGATGCTTAAGTTTAAACAAGCATACGAAGAAACATTAAGAAGAATTCAGATTTTCAGCTTAATGCTTGGGGGCTAGAAGTATTACCTGGCTCATTTCTCGCAAGTCGGCCAAGGTCTCATTGAATTCTCTGGCATACTCCGCGAAAAGAATTCCAACATGGTGAAGGCCATCATGTATGACCTGACGAGGTGAAAATGCGATATCATTGCGAATAACTAATCCATTCTGTGGCCAAGGGCGAATCAGAGGCGCAGGAGCAAAAACTTTCTTAGCCTCCGGACGAATATATCCGAGGTCGTCGAACGGTTCTTCTTTTATCCGGATGTCGTCCAGATTGGGAATGGATTCGTTTCCAACAGGTGATCGAGAATTTCCGCCCATCTGTGTTTCCGTTCTCCCCCTCATGCCCATAGTCGCAGAAGGAGACTCTTCTTTGATAGCAGATTGCCTTTTGCGCTTCCGATTGCTGTAAAACTCGGCATGTAATTTGTTGAGTTCAGCATCGGAAGCAAGATCATTTTCTCCAAGTTCGTCAAACTAGGAAAGAGTTAACAATATGTTAAAAAACGGAGAGAGAAGATAATCTGAGGAAAACTCGGAAACAAGGAAGGATAAAAACCTTGGGAACCAGATTTTCCACGTGATAAATTGCCAGATTTTCCTCAATCTGACTACTGGCGGCGACCAGTTGGTGAAGTCGTTCTATAAAATCCTTTTTGGTATAGGCTTTACTTGTTCCCCTCATGCTATCTTCTGGCCCTTGATATTCGCAAAGAAGTCGGGAACGAAAAGAGAGAGGTTGGATACGACGTCCGAACCAGCATAAAACGGTATCCTTCCCAATCAAAGAGGGTTGAGAGGAAGAAAGTTTGGCAATACGCCGCTTTATCTTCATTAGGTTTTCTGGCAAATTTTCCGCTACTGCAGCTGTCCAACTGTCGCAAGGAGTGGCGGCAGAATTAACGAAGGGAGGAACCCCGGTTTCCTTGCCTGGGAATGGAATGTCCTGGTGATAAAAGAAAGAACCTAGCCAAGATTGGTCAGGTTCCGGCATTTTTATTTTTGGATACCATTCCTCCCTAAATTTTCTGAGGATGAAAGATATAGTCCCACAGATAGGTGAAATACCATTTGTGATGTTATGCTGTACCTCAAAGCAATAGTGCCAGAAATCTAGGTCAGGGGTTATCCCGAGATATCCTTCGAAAAGGGCTTGGAAACTGGCTAAGTAGAGGATGGAATTCGGAGAAATATTGTGTGGTTGAACACCATAAAAGTTAAGGACGTCTAGGAAAAAGGCGGAAGGGGGAAAACCCATACCTCTCGCGATATGAGAGGTAAGGAGGACGCGTTCTCCGGCTTTTGGCTGGGGCTCGGGTTCACCTTTCGAGATTCGCCATTTGCCCTTAACTATTGATCCTTCCCTTGACATCCGACGAAGAAGAACGAGAGAAGTATTACTCGGACTCCAGTTGCCGACAAATTCTGCTTCCTCGTTGGCTCCGGTAGCAAAGCGCTCATCGCCATGGGAATGGATCTTGACCCTCGCCGTTTCTGGAGCAAACGGCGGGAAGGCTGCGGAGCTCGATCCCGCAACGTCCGCGGCGGCGGAGGTGTTCTCTCCGCCCGCCGCGGAAGCCGCGGTCTTCTCCGGCTCGCCGCCGGTGTGCTTGGGCGTTCCTAGTTGCGGATCTAGGTCGCCGATGAGCTCGTCGATGGCGGCGCGGGTGGGCGAGGACGGCGAGGAAGCCATCTCGTTGGTGGCGCGTTGCGTTCCGGCGTGCTCGGAGGGTGAGTGCGTTAGGGACAGTATCTTGCTCTCGAGCTCGTTCGCGTCAATGGCGTGGATAGTGAGGAAGTGAGGAAAGGATTCGATGAGGACGAGGACGGCTATTTATAGCCGGAAAACCGTTTAGATGCGTGCCAACGGCTCTTTTGACCGTTGGATGTTCGACGCGTGTCACTCGCCGGAAAATCCGGGAAATGAAACGACAGGGGAATTATGGCTATCTCCTCGTTTCCCGTGAGAATCTGTCAGAGATACGTTGCAGGGTTTCCCGCGTGAAACCAAGCGTCGCCTGCGTCAGCATGATTAAAGCGCTGACGTCAGAAGTTCCTTTTCCGCGAAGGATCGTGGGAGAAAAGCCGGATTTTCAGGATTCCGAGTTTCATGTTACCATCTCTTTCAAAAGAAAAATAAGAAGAATCAAGACTGTTGAATCAATATTTCCCGGACAAAGTGTATTTGGTGAAAGTCGGAGAATCAGAGTTTTAATCCTTCTTGGGGGCTACTGTCGGATATATACCAACTAGGGGTATAGAAGATGGTAGACAAAGTGCCGGATTACCAGGGTGGCCTAAGTGGTAGTGGGCTTAGGTCCATTGGGCGGCCCAGTAATCCGACGCGCAGAAGCTGGATTCTAGAAGAACCCGGATCACGGCCCACATGATCCGGCTTGGAGGAGAAGACGGTTTCCTTGCTTTCCAAGTTACAAGTTAAACGTAGTCTTCTAGGTTTCCTATTCTGTAAGCCCTAATCTGGCTATTATATAAAGCCGGACGGGAGCTAGATTAGATAGAGCTTGACCGCATAAACAGAAAAGACCTACGCAACTCGCCGAGAAGCTCATCCTCGCCGAGTAGCTAGATCTACACCCTCACATTGTAACCCTGTTTTACAGGCTTTAGTCCTGATTAGTGAGAAGTGCAGGAGTAGGCACGTCGTACTGTCGCGACGTACCGAACCTGGGTAAATCCTGTGTTCACTGTCCATCACGCGATCCCGTTACCCCACGTCTCTACCGTAGTCTCATGGCACCCCCGTCTATGAAAACTACTACGATGTCTCGACAATCCTCATTGTCCAAAATCGTCGGATCCCCAGGTCATCACTGGTGCCCCCAGACCGTCTCTGATGCAGCTCCTGGGCGTAACGCCTAAGATCACCGAATCTCCAGATCGTCTCCGGCCTAGCTCCTTGGCGTAACGCCCAAGATTGCTGGAGCCCTAGGTCGTCCCTGGAGCATCTTCTCGCTCTAGGTCCTCTTTGCCAGAGCCCCAAGTCGTCCCGGAACAGCTTCTCGCCCCAACCCCTTTGCCCTAAAGTTCGTCGAAAACCAAAGTCGTCCCGGGAGTATCTTCTTGCCCCAGCTCCTCTGCGTGAAAGTTCGTCGGAGCCCTAAATCATATGCACTAAATCTCGCTCGTGCCTAAGTATTCACCAGCCCAGCTACTTGCCCCAGATTCTCGCTGCACCAGGTCATGATCAATTCGAGATCAAATTCATAAGCGGATCACTAGCAGTAGCAGATCAAGTTGAGATATTTACACTAGATCAACTAGTAGTAACATATCAAGTTAGATAGACTTCACTAGTACAATCAACTTGCACTAATGGTGAATTAGGACCTCAACATGCCATCACCTGAAATAGCAATGCTAGATCTAAACTTGATAGGTTACAGATCCCTTTCTGCGGGCTCTTTTGTACATCTATCTGATCCAGCTCCATGACCTCCCGTCGAATTCGGTGCAGCACATTGTGTGCTTTATCGTTCTCTGTGAATTCTTCCTCCGCATTAGCCAACACTAGGGGTTGTGGAAGCACATCTTCTTCCTGAAGACACACACGGAGAAGATCCCTCTCGGGTAGGAAGGACCCGGGGAACCCTACACCACAGGCGGCTTAGGGATCAAGGTCAAGAGATACGTCGAGTACTTCAAAATGAAGTTCTTTGACTCCGCCCAATACTGGCGAAAGCGGTGGTTTTAGTCCAATACATAGAATCGAACGAAATCCCCGTGTTCAATCCCCAAGCTGTCTTGACGGATGACGAGGTTGCGGTGAAGGACCCTCTGATGGACCAAATCGCGACTCTCTGCAAGAAGGAGAAGGGGCCTTAGATCACATGTGTGCGTTCGTTCTATGTGGGAGTACTTCGGTACCTCCGTCCCGAGATGGATTCGCAAAGATGAGCTCTTAAAGTACGTGTTCAAGACAATGATCCTCGGAATCCGAAGCCACAAGGAAGAGAATTTGACAGTGTTGCCCCGTGAAGCCTTATGATGCTGATTACCCTCCGACCAAGGTAATTTCTTGGAGTAATCTCCATTTCCGGAAGTAATTTTAGCGGGTCTTCGTCTGAAGGCAATATTTTATGCGGATCCAAGATATTGTAACGTACAACCCTCCTATTCCTAAGGAGTGCGCTTCGTCGGAACCAAGATATCGACACGAGCGAGGAAGGGTTTGAGCCGAAAGAGGAAGAAAAAATTTCTTCGGTGTACCGAAAACGTGACAGGGGCATAGAAGAGGAGGTAACATCCAAAGACTATTCTCCTAGTCGAGAAACACGTGAGAAATTCAACCGGAAGAAAGTTTAGATCGTGTCTCCCCTGAAGATGCTTCCTCAGCCATCCAAGAAATCTCGAGTGGAGGTCCCTTGGGACTTGGATGATTTGGACGGAGACGATGATGAGTAAGTCCTCTGCTCTTATCTTTATTTTGGCGATTATTTTAAATTTCTTATTGGCGTCCCTTAGTTCTTGTTTTCCCGCCAGGTTCGCGATAGTTAGAAAGGACCAGTTCGTCACTTCGGCTAAGTATTCTAGGCCTAAATGTGATGACGCAATTAAAGGAAGAAATGGCTTCAAGTACAAAGAGAAAGGTAGTGAGTCCGAGGGAGGACTCGCCCATTCATGAGGCCTAGAATTCGAAAACCCGTGCGACTCTAGATTTGCAAACACGAGCTGAAGCTAAGGGCAGCTCGCCATATCTGCTATCCACCCCTGGAGCCAAGGTATCTCATACTCTTGGTTTTTTTAGAATTTTTCTTCTTCCCGGTATTACTATCGGGTGCACGACAATGCTCTCAATGGGAGTAGCTCCAGAGTCTATGTTCAATTATTCGTAATCGGGCATAGACACAAAGATCTTTTCCTTATTCTATTCCTTCACTTGTAGGTTGTCGTGGGTACTCTGGCTGAATTTGGGTACCGCCTCATAGTCGCTGAAGAAGATAGTCTTCGTCGAGAGCGCAACCAGCTCTTAGAAGAACAATGAATACGTAGAGGGCGTGGTGGAGTTTTTGAATGCGGCCGAAGAAAATGTGGATAACAAGTGGTTACCTTGCGTGTGTTCTGACTGCAAAAACGTCAAATATTTTGCAAACATGACCCAAATCCGCACACATCTGATCAAAAGGGGGTTTGTGGCGGGTACGAATGTTGGACCAACCATGGAGAACATCAAATTATAGAGAGTGGTGAAGGTTATAGTCTGGGTAATCAATTCCATGGAAACAAGGATACCGTAATGGACTATTATGTTCAGAACTCCACCAGATTTCGTTCACCACCACGTCATCGGGATGTTTAGAAATCATACAACACATCGCCGAGGGAATATATAGCACATATAGAAAGAAAGAGGCCATATGAGTCAGATGTTGCATGACATTGAAGAATACTACTAGTTGAATGCCCGCATGTTGCTACGGAACAAAAATTGAAACGCAAATCCATTGATAAAAATAGATTCACTAATGTACCCGTCAAAATAAAGTTCACCACTAACAAAATCACATGCAATTGATGACTTCATTGCGATTGTTTTTTGTTTAATGCTTGCTTCTCGTAATTGCAAATCCCAAACACCACCTCAAGTTCTGCGCTCATGGAGCATCCATACATAATTCACCTCAAAATTCGAGTGTATACATTCCTAGACACTAAAATTTCTTATGTACATTTTATTGCTCAAAATGCTATTCCATTTAACAAGGCTTTCCGTTTTGATATGGCATCCCCTCCAGCTCTGCCTCGATGAACACGGACACCACCAAGATCCCATCAGCTTACTATGTTCAACTTAAGTTAATAACGTTTCAAGGGATAATTACTATATGTATACAAAATATAATAATGTTTCAATGGATAAGTGCTATATGTATACAAAATGATTGCTTGCAATGGACAAACCGAACTCGTGATATTTTCTTCCATCATGTAGTGTTTCTTTACACGTTCAGAATGGGCTTAGCATGCAGTTTAAGTCTTCGGTGAACCACGAAAGTTTAATAGTTTAGTCAACGCAAAGCAAAGGCAACCTTTTCTGTTTTGTCCACAACAAATATGCATCAATAAAAATATGGGTTTATATATTGTTTGGAAAAAGGGCAAATGGGGTCTACACCAACATTGTGCATGCACAAATTAGATTTCCCAAAATTGGAATGATCAAGAAAACTGTTGGGAGTACTTGGCACTCTAAGTTGGTGAGTAACCAATAAAAAAAGGCGTGACTGAGAATATTATCTTAATTCGTAAGGAATGAAAATCTTTCAAACAAAAGTTAATGTGGCTTTTTCCATGCCATGCTCTACTGATCACTCAAAATACAAGTTTTTTATACAAAGCCAACCATATTATTGCTGGTTGTATTGTCTTTGTAACCCCTTTAAAACCAAACACATGAACAAAACAATAATCATGCTAGCTAGCTATAAGATAAGAATGTACTACTTCCTATCACCTGAACGTTAAGTTATGTGAGTTTTCTCTGGTGAAGCAAGCTTTCTTGAGGGAAGGAAAGAGAAACCATTCAGATGTCTCAAGGCCACGTCGTCAGAAAAATCAATCAAATAATTAGCACTAGGATAGGAAACTAAACCAGTATATTAGTTTTCAGGTGGAAAAATATGAAACATATATAATTTTCTTTTTTCAAATGTCCAGAAAGAATTATTACAAACCAGCGATTATTATTATTATTATTAGAAATGTAGCCATGGCTTATTATTCCTATTGATGGTGGTTAGCTAACCAAAAGTAGCCAAACTGCACATCCAATTTTCCAGACGTAATAATGCCAGTGACGTATCTAGATAGCATAAGCGCTCTTACTTAAGGAAAGAGGATTGTTCTAGTAGATATGTCTGACCTTGGTGTACACGTAGCAGGCATTAAGGCATGTAAACTATGCAACTGTTGCAACAGCAAGAGAAAACATTAATCTGCAATTAAGAAATGAGACAAAATGGTATATGGTTCACATATAATAAGTAACGAAACTCAACACCATAGCCGCAATTCTGGCCTCGTACTCATAGCAGCATCTGATGGGCCTGCATAGACGTAACACGGAGGGGATCGGCCATATCTTTCTGTGGTCACAAGAGGTGCCATAGCTTTAGTCCTGAACGGCAGGAGCATTGCAATCAAGGAGATCGAGCCGGCTTACCTGCAACCTCGCAAGTCCTCTTCTAGCTAACCCTTGGGCTACAACAGCTCGAGGAGGGCATGTCGATTTCATGGTTCAGACTACCCTCACAGCGATTGTTGCAGAGAGAGCGCCCGAGATCAAGGCGAAAAACTGGGGAGAAAAACAAGACGAACTCGGGGCGGTTGTGGCACGTTCCACCAGAGCATAACCGTGGCAGCGGGGAAGCTACGACCGAGCCGGAACTAGAGCCGTGGTTGCGTCGAAGGAGGTAAGAGGAGGAGCCTGACGACACGCATCCCTGTCGGCGGCCGAGCAGGTCCGTGGCGGCGCGGTAGTCTGGGAAGGGCGCCGTGGTAGGCATGGGAGACTTTGCCCGCAGTTCATTACACAGATGTGGACGCGAATGGCGGAGGCCATGGATCGAAGCCTCGGTGGTGGATCAACGCCCAATCTACCTCACAATGCAAGGATCTTGTCCCCATAAGTTTCTAATAAATATATATTCCACGCACCTCTTGCGTCCAGGGCGTCACCGAACAGGCCGGTTCCGGACTTCTCGAAGCTCCCCTGCGGCGAGCGAGGCGTTGTAGAGGAGCAGAGCATGGACGCCTCGCTGGAAGGGTTCGCCACTTGGTGGCATCACGCCGATGGAAACGACGGCTGGGTCGGATCGAGGTCGACCGCCGGCCGGCATCCCGCCGTGATAGTTAGGACGAGATGAATCCTCCAGGCCCAACGGAGAGAACTCCTCCACCAAGCACTCCATCATCATATCGGACTGGTTCCTGCATCGTTGTTTGCTCGCCGGTCTCACCTCCTGACGTCCATCGCTGTTCCTGCATCGCTATGGGAGAGGGTTGGGAGGTTTGCATTGAAGTGCACGATGGGAGATGGGTGCGGGGCAACGGTTTGAGAAAAAGCACGATTGAGCAGGCGTATTGCCCACTTGTGTGCCAATATTTTTCACTGGGATAGGAAGAGGAGTTGGAAGGGACGTACCACACATGGAACACGGACACCACCAACCCAGCTTTCACGCCGATGGAAACGACGGCTGGGTCGGATCGAGGTCGACCGCCGGCCGGCATCCCGCCGTGATAGTTAGGACGAGATGAATCCTCCAGGCCCAACGGAGAGAACTCCTCCACCAAGCACTCCATCATCATATCGGACTGGTTCCTGCATCGCTGTTTGCTCGCCGGTCTCACCTCCTGACGTCCATCGCTGTTCCTGCATCGCTATGGGAGAGGGTTGGGAGGTTTGCATTGAAGTGCACGATGGGAGATGGGTGCGGGGCAACGGTTTGAGAAAAAGCACGATTGAGCAGGCGTATTGCCCACTTGTGTGCCAATATTTTTCACTGGGATAGGAAGAGGAGTTGGAAGGGACATACCACACATGGAACACGGACACCACCAACCTAGCTTTAATAATACTCTTTAGCTGTAAGCTTGCTAAAAGACCCGCCTGCTGAGACCATCCTCGCGAGCAGCATTTTCAGTTGTTTGATTTGTACTCTAATCCATCTGAACCGTCCATTTTCAGCTATTGGGTAAAGTTTTTGTCACGGTAGGAGAGTTAAGTATTTCTCTGACGAGCTGGGTCCGACCATCTTCTGGGCTTGCGCTTTAGTGAGACGAGTATTCGCAGAGAAGAAAAATATTGCGTCCACTTGCGGATGAACTCCCCCCGACCTACCCCTACACCTCCTCCTCCTCCTCCTCCTCTCTCTCTCTCCCCCTTCTCTTCCTCACAGAGCGGAGCGATCTAGGTATCTGGCCGCCGGCCCCCCTAGCTGTAGTCGAAACTTTTCGCGAGGCATTGCCTTCTTCCTCGTGTTGTTGGGTTGCTTCTTCGCATACTGCCTAGAGGTTGTTCCGCCCTAACCTACAGGTTGAGGATCAACAGACTGCCTGTAGATTTGGTTCCCTTTTGGTTGGGATTCTTCGATTTGGGGGTTGTTGGCGTGTACGAGTTTATTCTTTGGATCTTCATCCTTTATCTCCTTTGCCCAGTGCGTGATTTGGGGATTGTTTTAGTTTTGGGTGCCGTTACAAGTTGATGATATCCTAGTTGATTTTCTTGACTTTTGATTTACTCGGTTATCAGCGTTTGGCTGCCGTTACATGTTGATGATAATCCCGGTGGATATTCTGGACTTTGTTTGGCGATAGATGGGTGTGGACCGATGTGTCAGTTTTTTTATTTTTTGTTCTTCACGGTGCATCTATCTGCAATAACTTCTTCTTCCTTACAGCCTCAGGTGCGGTGCCTGGAGGCTTTTGGTTTGAGCGTTGGTTTTCTTTTCTTGGGTGGTCGAGCCATGATAGCATCCTGCTTGATGTGTCCAAAATGGAAGGCAGAACCGTAGAAGTCCTCAGCTAAGGCACAATAAAGAGTGAGTAAAGTTTATTACATGCCTTTTACTGTTACAATGCACCATTTGTGGGTTTATTAAATGGAACTGAGAACCATGACTCAACGATTGCAACAACCCACGACAAAAATTGATCTGGGCCCTGGGGGTATATTGCTAGCTGTTCATGTCAGTTTTTTATTTAGCACGTAAGTTGCACTGAAGGTATGTGTGGTTTTATGAAATTATAGAAAAAGGGTGGTAAATTTTTCATTAGTCTGATATAAACTTTTTTGACATACACTTCAGGAACTATCCAACTACTTTATAGAAACATCACAAATATTTTTTGTGTTATCACTTTACCTATATTCTGCTCGCATTTATTTGATATCTGTAGTCAGTGATGCCATGTGAATAGACTACATGTGGTAGTGGTTGATTTATATTAGTATGCTAGATAGAATAGTTTTAGATGCGTATGTTACAGTAGAAAGCATGTCCAAGGATACCAATTTCCCTTCTTACACAATGGGTATATATTTGAAAACATTTTTCACGTTCTTCAATATTATACAGCAATCTGGTACGCATATCATCCAAAGCATTATCCATGTGAACATATTTTTGTTAAGGAAAAATAAGTTCTACAAGCAATTAAGCCATCATTTTTATCTCACAAATTGAAGGGAGATTCAGAGGTTTGTTCGACCGACCACAGCATCGAAACACAGTTCGTTGCTTAGTCCATTGTTTCTTAGTGTTTGCCATGATTTTACCCAATAAATTGATCGACGGACTAAAGGTTGCAAACCTTAATCCCTTTCTCAGTCAACTATTGCTTATTGATTTCCTCCATATTTCGGGTCTGCAAATAATATATTTTTTATCGGAGAGGGCTGCCTTATGCTGAGCAATTATATCCGCTTGTGATACTAATCTTGTGGCGTATACGACTAATGTTGGACATTGATGTAGCATGCTTTTATTCTCTACTAAGACACATATTCATTATTTTGTAGATTATCTGATGTTTTCATGGTTGGAAACTAAGAGTGTTATCTCATTTTCAATCATTCTGACCGAGTAGAGTATTTTTCTTTACCAAGTCTGATTGTTCTTACTCTATGGTACATTGGTGGTTGAGATATGTTCTTCGCTTCATAGCAGCACCCTTTCCCCGCACCCATGAAAAATATCCAAATAATATGAGCATACAGTCCATGTGAACCAAAAATGTCAACATAATGAATATGGAATTTAACTAGATGCGTGCTTCTTAACCGTTGCAAAATTTTATTATGGTCTATGGAAGAGAGCGGTCTTCTAATGCGCATTGTACAAACTTGGAGCTATCTTGCATCAAAATATTTCTTTTAGTGGTGTGTATTTACACCTCTCTAATAGACCAATTCAAATTTCAAAATCCAGCGTTTGTCCCCTTGCCGATTTTCGAATGTGCCTTCTCTGGCTAGCAGAGTATTTTCCACCATCTATGTTGAGAATTCAATATTTTGGACTTGATAGATCAACAATAAGTTTGGAGATAAAGTACGGAACACATCTAATGTATGCCCATTGAGGGATCAACCTAGACTCTTTATGTACATCAGTTTTCTGTTGCCGTTTTTTAGTAGAGGTTTGCACTCTACCAAGCTATTTTATGGGCATAAATGAATATATCCTCAAGTAGAACAACGGTATCTAGACGTTTGCCAGGAGGATGATTTTTGGGTTACCACACCATTGACAATGCTTTCTTTCCTCTGTGAGCAAATTTCGTAGAACATTTTGAAGGAACTATATATCGAATTACTTCTTAATGCTTTTACCGATGCTATTTAATTTACTCCATTTAAATCCAAGTAGCTTCAGTGTATAAAACCCCTTCTAATCAAATGTTGGACGTTGTTTCTTCTAGGACAACATTTTCTTCAGTGTCTCTAATATTCATTTCTCTGTACCGGTGTTGGCAATTTAAGTTCATGTTCTCGGCCTCCTTACTATCTGGGTAAGACATTTTCCGTTGCTTCTCATAAAATGGAACTAACAAAGAAACACAAAAGAAATGTTTGAGTTTAGTTGAAATAAACAATTGCCTCTTTCAGAGTTTATATCTATTCAGTTTCTGTGAATTAGAAAAGGGTGAAAGCTTTATTTTTATGGTGTTATTTTCTCATTTTACGTGGTGGTTTACTGTAGTTTACGGGGCCACATGGGTATTCACTGTGTTGATGGTTTGCCACAACTACTTCGCTCCTATGCAAATTTCTCTATTCTTTTTGTCTTGATGCTTAGAAATGATAGTCAGGAATCATTTATTCTTCGTGTTATGGCAATGCATTTAAAAATGCGAAGGTTGCACCAAATCAGCAGAAATTGGTAAGTTCTTATGTTTTCTCTGGCGTGTATAAAAGTGGTGATTTGTGGTCATAGTACCTACTCTTCAGAAAAATCTTTTCCTTGCGATTGAAACCCTGGTTATTGGTGGCCATAGTACCTACTCTTCCAAACAAGTCATTTCCTTGCGATTGAAACCCTGGTGGCCATATACGACTTCATGAGCTTCTTAAAAGTTTGTTGAAATCTCTATGGTTGCTGAGGCAAAGTTTGCAAGTTGGTAGCATTTGATAGTTTCTACTAGTTGCTCAATACCCGGAACCGCAAGTTCTATGTGTTCAAAACTTCAAATCTTACTTCAGCATTTGGATGTTCCTTTCTTTATTTACCTTTGAGTCAGCATTATTTACTCCCATCTTGAATACCTTGAAGGCGTCATAGAAAACTTATAAGTCAATTGTTTAATTAGGTAGAAAATGATTTACTCCCGTTTTTGTGTCTATGAATGTTTGACTATATATGTAGGTCGGAAATAAAGTGGAATTCCTGAAAAACTTTATTAGGATTTAGAACCACACCACAGAGAAAGTGTAATCACAATAGTTTATTTGTATGGTCCAGTGCATTGTACGTATAGATCTTTGGTGTGGTGTTAGCCAATTCTCTTCCATAGAATATTTTATCATTCTAAAATACATCCATGCATACGGGTAAAATTGTATGATCATTTCATATCCCGCCCTGCAAGAAATTTAAGGGAAATAAGGATACTTGCGTTATATATGTAGTCCGAGGTGAGATTTTATGGTATGTGTATTCTTGATATCTTCCTGTATATTGTTGGTATGTTCATGTGTATATCCTTACCTATATGCTTGCAAGTGAGGTAATAGTTGGTTGTGTCGGAGTACATTTCTATTGCAGGTAGAAAACCTCACATGTACGTAAAGCTCCTTCGGACTTTTTGCTACGAAAATTTTCTTCGGTCTGCCAGTAAATAGTAATAGCCATGTATGCAAGGTTTCAGCATTCCGCGGAACATGAGTCACACACTAGCTTCTTAGCAGTACCTATGTACATCTAACTGTGCCATTAAGACTTAGCATGAGAACACACAATGTGTTACACCTGGTTAAGTCCTAGGTCAAAGCGCTCAGTACACGCAACCGTACTTTCCGGGCTTGCTGCTAGCAATTGTACCTTACCGTCCACACAATGCAATAATGTCTTGCAGGCGGCGAGGCGAAGCTCTGTCATCGATACATGATCTTTGATTGCATCTGTGTTATACACACAAAAAAGCAAAATATTAGACACTATAGTGAAAATTGTTAAATACTGCCCCTGTTCCATATTAGATGACTCCCACCTAGATGTATTTAGACATATTTTAGTACTAGATATATCTATTTGAGAATCATCGAATATGGAACGAAGGGAGCAGATAATATAATTATAATTCTATGGTGCCAAATGTTTGTGCTGAAATTGTACAAGAAATAAATCGTTTTCCGTACATTTGAGTATTCATAGAAGATAAAGCACATATAATGTGATCAAGTACATCTCTATAGTTAGCAAGGTAATACTCATTTTTAATTTTTGATTCAGGTTTTTTGGTAAAGCTGCACTGTGACGCTATCTGAATGTGAATCTCCTGGCAAACTTTATTATGGAAGATTTGTAGAGCCACTCATCTGGTGGAGTAAGTTAAAGATCGTGATAAATGTTCCTGATTTGGACCGTGGTGGTAGTGTTTGCTACAGTTCAGGAAAACATCTTTTCAACATTTGTAGAGCAAGGGGTCGTCTTTTGAAATGGCCGCTGCATCCTTCTATTATATAGAATTTTTGTTGAAACTATACTGGTTCCATTTTATGAAAGGTTCAATGTCCCTTTCTAGCATCTCGTCTTAGCCTGAGAAGGCTACTATTGTATTTTTTTTCTTTAAGTGAAGTAAGAGCACGCAGGTTGGGTTGGTCTCCAGATTATCTTGTGTAGTCTGTACATGAGCGGACCTAATTAGTGGAATTTCACTGCTCTGTATGTTGTTCCTTTCATTATCCCTGTAAAGTTTAATCTGGGCTAGCTGTGACAATTCTTAGGCATTAGATCCAAGAATTAAAAAAACTAAACGATAGCGCGCACACCTTCGAACCAACCCAACAATTGTGTCATACCAAAGCACCATGTAAATAAGAAACCTTCTATTTCAGCTCTACATTTTAAATACTGCAACCAGCGATTTAGTACCACAACAGTTGGGGTTGGTCTCCAGATTAGGTTGTGTAGTCTGTACAAGAGCTGACCTAATTAGTGGAATTTTGCTGCTCTGTATGTTTGCCAGGCTGCTACAATAAGTTGTTCCTTTCATTATCCCTCCAAATTTTAATCTGGGCTAGCTGTGACTATTCTTAGGCATTAGATCCAAGATAACAAAAAAAGACTGAACGATAACGCACACACCTTCGAACCAACCCAACAATTGTGTCATACCAAAACACAATGTAAATAAAAAACTTCCTATTGGGGCTCTACATTTTAAAAACTGCAACCAGCAATTTAGTACCACGGCTCAACAAGCCTAAATGCCTAATATATGGTCTACATAAGTTTCCATTTTGATGCCATTTGTTCTTTAACTTATCGAGTAATTCATCAAATTATGGTATTCTAGCTCTATCTTTTCTAGGGTTAGTGTCTCACAGTAACATACCAGTTTGTGTAAATGACACACTACACTAAGACCAGAAGCTTAATTACCTGCATTACGCAGTTGGCATATTTTCAAACTCCTAAGCTCCCTCTAGAGCAAAATTTACCGAATTGGTCACATAGTGTCATAATGCCATGCAGGCGGCGCGGCGAAGCGCGCTGTTCGTCTAGTAAAGATAATGATCAGAAGATAAAACTGAAATATATTGGCATGATAGACGACTCAGAAAAACCAATGTACCCCGGTGCAAGTCACGGTACACAAAGTTCACAACGGAGCTAGAACTAATGCAGATGAAGGGAAAGTACAGCTGGTCAGATAAGAGTCTAACCGTGTTGTTAACATTCTTTAGTTACCTTCTTACATAAGGGAACCACATGCCTCAGAGTACATACATAACTAAGAAGATTGTGATACGTTTGGAACGGAAGTTCAACAAATATGATGTTTGTCTCAATGATTTTATATTGTACCATGGTGAGAATAAGAATCCGCGTGAATGCCCGGAGTCAAAGCTAGTAGGTTCAAGGTTCCGAAGAATCATGATATAACTTAAATGGAGAGTGACGACGATGATATGATACTGATCAGGCAATAAAAGTTCAGGTAGGGAGGACATCTCGGTAAAATTATGTTGGTACTTGCCTATTTTTCCTCGTTTCAAACGGTTATTTGCCAACCTGGATATGGAAAAACTGTGCGTTGACACGCAGATGAGAGCATTGAAGACGACAAGCTAAGACACCTGGCCGACCCTCCGCAGTGGTGTAATATTGATAGGCCTTTTTTTTCCAGGAAATCGAGAATGATCCTAGGAATGTGAGGTTTGTAATGAGCACTGATGGAATGAACCCGATCGGCAACATGTATATGACGCAAAACACTTGGCCCGTGAATCTATGCATTTAGAACCTTCCAACATGGTTGGGCATGAAGCAGAAGTGTACCAAGCTTGCGATACTAATCTAGGGATCGAAACAACCTGGAGATGACATTAATGTGTACTTTGCACCTTTGCTAAATGATTTGAATCTTTCATGGACGAATGAATAAAATTTATGATGCGTTCCCCAAGGAGAATTTTAACCTTAGCTGTTTTTTGTTTATAACCATCAATGATTACCTGGATTTTGGAAACACCCTACGCCAGACTACAGAAGGATACAATTCATGTGTCAAGGGCCCAGATAACACCGCAAGTTTGTCATTAAAGAGTTGTGGAAATAAAATTTGTACATGCGAATGATGACCCATACGTATAGGGGATCGCAACACTATTCGAAGGAAGTAAAACCCAAATTTATTGATTCGACAGAAGGGGAGGCAAAGAATATTTATAAGCCTTATTAGCTTAGTTATGAATTCAGCTGCAGCTGAGAGTAGATTTGCTCGCAACAGTTTATCAGTAGCAACAATTTTGTAGCAGTAGGAGTAGTAAAATAATAGTAGGAATAAAATAGAAACAACGCTAGAAATTGTGGGAAACAACAGGATTAAAACACTGTACGCATAGAGATGGGTGAATGGGTGTTGCATGGATAAGATTGTTCATACAATAATCAAAACATGGCCAATTGCAGATAGATAATAATAAAGCATCCAAACAGTAGGTAACCATAGGAATATGTTCCATATTTTGTCGCGCGTGCTCGCAATGAGATACTTGCACAACATCTTCTGTCCTACCAGCCTGTTGCAGCAGGGCTCAAGAAAAACTACTGATAATTAAAGTGTTCTTTTTAATAAACCATCGGAGCAAATCATTAACACGCCGTGAACATATGTGATCCTCACAGCACATGCATCCACTCCGGTTATCTCAATTATTGTCACTTTGAGGCCTCAGGTTCCGGAAAACAATATGTGTAAACAACTTGCAGGTAAGATCAAAAGCATAATTATCTTCATGAAACAATAACACGTTCAAATCTGAGATCATGACATTCGAGCCCTAGACAAGCATAAAGCATAACAAGTTGCAACAATGGTAGATAACACTTACAACGGATACTAGGTACCATACCATAACAATCTGGCATTATTATATGAACGATCTCATTCAATCCCTACCATCCCTCTCAGCCTATAACAGGGATTACTCACACATGGATGAGGAAATCATGGATGGTTGATGGAGAAATGGTGGCGATGATGATGACCATGATCTCCCCTGAATCCCCGTCCCTGCAGGGTGCAACAACGGGAAGTTCTCGTCCCCGAATTGAGTTTCGAGATGGCAGTGGCGCTCTATTGTTTTTCTCTGGAATATCACCAACCCCTTCGGGTTTTTAGGTCAAGAGGTATTTTTAATTGAAATGAGAGAACGAGGGGCGTCCGAGGCGGCAACACCATGTGGTGGCGCGACCTAGGAGGGGAGCGCGCCACCAGGTGGTAGGTGGTGTGGGCCCCTCTCCGTCTCATCTTGTGGCTCCGGGGGTCTTTGGGTAAAATAAGAACTTCAGGATCTTTTCCGGGCATTTGCCTGAAAGTTGATTTTCTGCACAAAAACGAGAAAACGGGTAATTCTGCCGAAATCAGTGTTAGTCCGTCTTAGTTGCATTTAAAACTCACATTTAGGGGAAAACAACAACAAAAGTGTTCGTAAAAGTAGATACGTTTTCACGACATAAGAGGTTTTTGCCAAAGAAGTAACCTTATCGCGGGATAAAAGAAAATACCATTGAGATCAATTTGGGTACTCCAATTTTATCAGGAACCCAGATCTAGGCTCAACTAAAACACTTGTAAGTTGTCTATGGAAAAGGAGAATTCAAAGTCAAAGAGAAAGGTAAGGACAAAATAGAATTCAAAGACAAAGGCAAAAACAGAGAAAAGGGAAAATAAAATGAAAAAGTACCTGGCATTAGATCAATGTGATGCACATAGAGAATAATGTGCGGGTGTAAATACTAGGAACATTTATGAACATGGAAGATAAAAAAAAGATACAACGTTTGGTTGAAGGGTACGCGGGCTACGAGAGCCTCGCACTGGCAACCAATCATCTGGACCTCACACCTGCCGTGCATGGTTGAGGGGTATGCAGGATACCAAACGCTCCCTAGATAATATCTGCAGCCATATGTGCAGCATGTTGGCTTCATGTGACACCTTGGTGTCTCATTGTACATGCTTGTTGGTTGAACCATCATCTTCTTATAACCACTCGCTATCTACATGCAGAACACAATAAAATAAACATATAAAACCAATCAAGATTAATTCCAACAATCAACCCCCTATTAGTGAGAGATTAAGGAGTTAAGAAAATGTCCGGAGAGACCATACACCAATTGTTGTGTTTTTATTATCTTTCTTTGTTCATTTTTTTTGCGAACACGCCCTGAAAAAAGATGAAAAAACTATCGCTCTAAGCCCAAATAACCCCAGCCTAGCAGCGCAACAAAACTGTCAATAGTTATCCTTTCTTCTTTCGAGGGAAATACGCACGGCTTATCCAAGACCTAGGCGCTCCGGCAACAGTAGGATTTCCTTCCTCCTACCGGATCCGTTCTAGGGTGGAGTCTCTTTTGCCGTCTCCGGCTAGGTTTGGGACAAGCGCGCGTGTTTCTCCTTTTCGCGGAGTTTTCGTTTCGACGACGAAGTCTCTCCATGTCTCTCAACCTCGCGACTCTGCAAACTCGAACTTGGTTGGTTCTCGACGAGGTGCCATTTCAACGTCGAGTGCATCGAGCAAGACCGGGGGACCGGTGGATCGCAAACTTGAACACATCGACGATCTCCTTCTGCGCCTTGGGATCGACGAAGACGAGCTAGACAACCTAGTCCTCAAATATGTTATTGAGAACCTGATACAAGAGATGAAGTGGTTAACCCTCGCATGTGTCCATACTGAAAACATGTTTATCCATCAAACCTCAAACCTTTGAGCGGCACATGCGGATTGCATTGGAGCCCGACCAAAGAAGTGGTTTTTACACCTCTGGAGTCTAATCTCTTTAAAGTACAGTGTTTCTGCCTAGGGGCCGGATTGGATCAAGGTGAAGGTGGGACGTCAATGGCAATTTAGAAATAATGTAGTGATAATTGAGGAGTACGATGGTTTATATATAATTGAATCCATTGAACTAAATAACATCGAAGTCTGGCTACAAATTCGTAAACAACTTGTGGGTTCCAGTGATCAAGAACCTTATCAAAAATCTTGGAGATAAGAAAGTTGGCAAGGTCCTTAAAGGCTAGACTACTGTGGATGGAGTAGGTAATTTCGTGAGGGTAAGGGTCAAGCTAGATGTCCTCAAAGCACTTGCTCGAATTGTAACGTTATCTCGGGCAGGCCAAAGAGAAGCTTGTCAAATCAAGTATGAAACAATTCCAAAATTATGTGGTGCATGTGGTTGTTTTGACATACTCGGTTGGAGTGTTGTACGGGCGAGCATGATGTTTTAAGCATCAAGTGGGGTGATTTAATGAAGGCATTCTGGGATACTTGGCATGGTCGTGGTGGTTTCCAGGGTGGACAAGGCAGAAATCCAGTAGGCCATCGAAACGTCCCACCATCCATGGATGGGGCGGTAGCCAGCTCGCGCCACAATGCCTTGCCTCTCTTCAAAGCTTCACATGCATAGAATGAAGACACCCTGAAAAATACGGCCACTAGTCCACTCAAACCAACTAACAGTGAGATGAAAGATAAAAAGGAGGAGATGCTCGCCAGGAAAAAATTACGTACGAGAAGGAAGTGGAAGAGTTCCTATATGACAATCTACCCCTCGGTTCAATCATGGTGACAGGGAAAGTAGAAGAGGGGATCATCAAATATACCTTGGAGGGGTCTATACGTTGGAAGAGGCAAATATCGATGGAGCTAACTCCCCATCATTAGGATCGCCAGGCTCCCGAGGGGATTCTGTCCGGTCGCAATGAAACTATGTTGATCAAACTGTCGTGGCCTCCCAAATCTAGGGAGTAAGATCGCTCTTGGAGGTCGAGGAGCATGTTAAGTTAAATGTCGTATTCGTATTCGAGGCATACCTTTCTAGAGCAAAAGCAGAAAATCTTAAGAGAAGACTTCGTTTCGATAAAATGATTTTATCAGAAAGTGATGGGCGCAATGGGGGTTTAATTCTATTGTGGAATAATATTTTACACATTACTTCGTATATTGAACATACTAATTATTTGGATATTCGCATAGATGACGGGACAAACGAAGCTTGGCGTATCACCGGTATCAATGCAGAACCTAGTGGCGACAAGAAGCATTACTAATGCTGAGGAGGGAGGTAATACAATGCGTATCACCGGATTATATTCGCACTTAACATGGGATGCACAACCTTATTTGGGTGGTTCTGGGAGACTTCAATGAAATTCTTACTAATGCTGAGGAGGGAGGTAATACAAGACCACATAGATGGCTTTAGAGATGTTCTTTCTGCCTCTGACCTCGTAGATCTCGATTTTCATGACGATATTTTCACTTGGAGAAGGGGGTGATAAGAGAAACATTAGACACAGCGGTTGCTAACTAAACATGGATTCATAGATTCTAGTTTTTGGGGATGATCCATGAGGATTACTAAAAGTCTGGTTGTAGACCACAATCACTTTTGATACTCAGTATTTAGAAAACTAGCACCGGGGCCCTTGCAAATGCCAGGTCAACCTAGTTACTCCAACTTTTATTTTTATTAATGTTCACAGTACCTGATAGAATAACGTTGCATATAACCAACATCAAGGTTTTTCTAAATTAAATATCTCGTGTGGGAAAATTAATTATTCTTTATTTGTTGCAAATCATTAATAATTATATGTTTCCCGGAACCACCTTATTGATAAACATGCGTGTCATTTGTAAAAAGTAGCACATACAATAAAGTACAGCTATGTTAAAAAAAAATTAGATTATCAAGATTCACATGGTGGCTCGATTGGAGACCCATTTGTTTTGCTTTTAGTATGACCCATGCATTTGCGCCGCTAAAGTTTTATGTATTTTACATTTGTATATCATCTGGCATAGATTTTTAGTACTTATTTTGCCCTATGAAAAATTATTTTCTCTTTATGTACATGCGTACCTATATTGGCACTGATATGTCCTTCAGATATATTAATGCATTGTATCCAATAGTTATAACCTCCGAAAAATCTAGCGAACTTTGGTGACAAAATTTTGGCTTCTAATATGCTTTTATACGCTGGATAAAAATTATTTCTATGCCGAGTCCAACCCCTTGTAATTTGGTCATCTAGATTTGATATGTTAGTACCCTTGAATTCTGAATTAACAAAATAGTTATTTAAAAGTGTTTCTAAAAATTCCAATCCTAGACAAATTAACGTCAGTGGCTCGCCATTAAAATATGTTCCTCATGTATGCATGGCTTTGTGGGACCAAGTCATAATCGGTATAGGAAAAATAGAGTAGTTAGATCAGGCTAATTATACATATGTATGGCATGGCTTCCTGGGACCAGGTCATTACTCGTACTAGTTGAGTGCCCGTGCGTTGCTACGGAATAGAAAATTTAGATATAAACATTGATCAAAACATTGTAGTAAGTTGTGTGTGTGCCCTCACATGTGGCTTATGATTGCGATAGATATAGGGCCTACTTTCTTCCCTTATAATTCCATCACCAAATTGCTCACAATTCCATTTTTTTTATGCATGCAAACATAAATTTTTAACATTTCATAATTGTATACATGTCAAAATATAATATTTAACAACCATAGTACGGTAAAATCTAATAAACATATGTCCTTTATACAAAGAAATGATTTCCATGGAAGGTCATATTCATTTGCGTTGTGATCGTTTGCATGATCATCCCTATGATAGACTGTCTAGAAATTTGTCCGGAAAATGTTTTTATAATATGCAATCTAGAAGTGCCCCACCTTGATCCTAGACCTTACGCAAAATACAGCAAGGCAGTTTGAGCTCGCGATAGACGCATGTAGAAATGTGCTCATATAACCGGTGTTGGTACCCAACATTTCAACCTCCATTAAAAATCAGAAGATGCACCTTGCTGAAGTGACAGAAAAATGGTAGAACACGTTCACCAGTTAAACCAAAAATAGTTAATCCCTTACAAAATAGATGAAAAATTTAGCTGGAATTATCTGCACATCAGAAAAGCATCATTGATCTAGATGTAACTGTGCTACTCTTGAACAATATATTTAACAAATAATCCTGGTGAGTCATATGCTCCTAGAAATGAAATAAAAACACAAGTAATTACCAACCATTTTGTATAAGCATTTATTCCTAAACAAGTGCATGTATAAGAAGCCCATGGAACAATCTGGAATACCCATCAGCGCTTCACAAGCTGACAATATATCTACTCACGCCACACCGATGGAACCTTGTCAACCTGCACTATATACTCCTTGATATGGTTCTAGCCACACCTACATATTTTACTTATATCTAAGTTTATGTGGAATACATCATGACATAAGCAAAAAATTCAGTTCCATGAAGTGGATGGCAAAGTAGCTCCATATGGACATGGCATTGCGATGGACTGAGCGCATGGGGTGTTCCGCCTATCCGCGAGTCTTGCATTGCGCTGAGCTAGAAGTTTCTGCTTTTCCTCATGTGGTATGTTCTTCCAGCGTTCTCTTCGACGGGCATTATTCTCTTGTCTCTCCTTTGCTGGTAAATTTCGCCTTGCCTGTCTCTGGCGGGCATTCCTCTCATCTATCGTTTTCTTTTTCCTGGTTGCTCTTCTGCGGGCATTGATCTCCTCCATTTTTTCAGCTGTTATATTATTTCTTCGTGCCCTGTCACGTTCCCGTCTTGCTTGATTTCTATCTTTTCTCATGTTTGCAATAGTCTTGTTTTGACGATTAGTTGGGGTCCTCAAAATAAGTTCATCATTGCATGGTGCGCCCTCGGGCAGCACATGGAAGCAATCAGCTTCAAGCTTTTGACCTTTTAACAAAAATCCATTAATAACTCTAATTTAGATTGCACAATTTCATGAATATATCTTGTCGACAATTAAGCATAACTATATCCAGATGCATGCAATGTTTAAAATTAACTGGTGTAGGATGGTACCGCTGCAAGTTTCGCCCGAAGCATGCGTGAGGGTATTATTTACTGAAGGTGTTGAATATGCTGGAGTTGGGACACCGTTGTAGTCATCTGCATGTTGTTGTAGCTGTGACATCTGCCTGAAACTGGTATATATGTGCATAGTTATTCAGTAACACTCAAATATTCACATGGAATATATGGAAACAGAACAACATCATGTGTGCATATGCTAATCCACAAATATCAGTTGTTGACAAGAAGTCACACTTAGTATGTATTATTTTGGAGCTGCATCATATCTAATAGTAAGTTGCTATATAAACACCTGACCACAATAGTGCTGATCTAAGCTCTGTGATGTAGGCAGCTGATTGATGTGGAGTTCCAATGGTTCAATAAATTTAGAGACAACAACAAATAGTTATGGCAATCTAGGATAAAAGGATGATATCCTTGCAATAGCTGGCTGGATGTATCTCCAGCGAGACGCACACACACGCTAAGCTAATCATATTGATGGATTCTTTTGTTGCTAGCTACTTCACGTACCATGAGTCAAATCGCTGGACACACAGACGTAGCAACTCCACGTATTTAGACAGAAAGGCTAGCAATCTAATTAACTTCGGAAAGAAAAAAACGCTAGCAATGGATATTTGTTAGAGATGCGTATTGCACCTCTTAACCTTCTCTTTCTTAACCTAATTCAGAACTCCTATTTCCTACACAAATCGTACTATGGAACCTGCTTATTTCCAAGTTCCAACAAATATATCATATGTACTTGGAAGTGGAAATACACCTGATTACACCTAGACTTGATCTTCCGATGGGCTTGACGGTTATGCAATTACAGCTATGCAATACTGATGAGAGGGGAGTTGGTTTGGATTTTAGACACCGGGTCCTGATGCTGATGAGAGGGAAGCTGCGGTGATTAACGTGGAGAAACACAGCGGTTTGGACTGGGGTGGGCGATGGAAGACTGGGTTTTGGCGACGGCAGGAAGACGATGCCGGGACGTAGCTGCGAGACGAGGGGGCGGTTTGGACGGAGATGGGCGATGGAAACAAGATGATACCCGTGATGGAGATGGGCGACGCGGGGCTGGTTTGGACGGAGATGGGCGATGTTAGGAAGACGATGCCCGTGACGGAGATGGGCGACGGCGGGCTGGTTCGGACGGAGATGGGCGGCAGTAGGAAGACGATGCCGGCGAAGGAGATGGGAGACGGCAGGCTGGTTTAGACCAAGTTCGGCCACGGCAGGAAGACCATGCCGGTGAAGGAGTTGAGTAGGAGAGAGCTATCGTGGGGCAGGGCATGCGTATATCCAGGAACGAAGCAGTTTTTTTCCTAAATAAAAGAATTGCCATCGTGGGCAGGGGTTAATCGGGGGGCCTGCATAGGGCTTCGGGAGGACGTACCGCCCGACGTACCATCACGGCAGACTCTGCTTTAATAGTTTAGATGGCATGGCTTTGTGGTGATCGTAACTGGTTCCAGCGCGTTCCCATCTCATAAGTCAGATTAGCAAAAAAAAAAAAAGTATGTGTTGTGTCTTTGTCCAAAACGTATTGTATTAGATGTTGCCATCAGGTCCTTTTTTTTTTACCAGATTTACTACCCAGGTTTTTTGCTGTTTACGTAATAGGGATAGATAACCTTTTTCAATATGTTGTAATATGTTGTAACGTGACAATTCTTGCGTGGCCACGTGTGATATGTTTGTCCACAGTATGTTGCGTA
The DNA here is from genome assembly GCA_028641055.1 of Alopecurus myosuroides. Lineage (NCBI taxonomy): Eukaryota > Viridiplantae > Streptophyta > Magnoliopsida > Poales > Poaceae > Alopecurus > Alopecurus myosuroides. The sequence continues at coordinate 129,310,646 of CM054057.1, read as the reverse complement.
ACACCTATCATCTTTAAATCACAGCTATCAAAGTTCAGATCTACGAACCATATATTTTCACCCTATGTGGATTAACGTGGTGTCTCCATTATAGCTCCGTATATTGCTTTTAGTATATAATAGAATAGATGTACAACGGCCCGTGGCATCCTGAGGATTTTTCTTTGAAGCGAGTTAACTTTTGGAAGAGGTCGTGATTGAGATCGTGGTCTCGGCCCTCCAACAGACCCAGCAGGCTGGCTCGACGACCATGGCGCAGAAGCTGGCCCACGTGAATACGGCCCTGCATACAAAGGGTGTGCGGCCATCACCCACCACGATCCGGACTGATGCATCGAACAAACATAGCCTGAGCCTCAGGCTCGATGTCCCAAGTCCACCACATTCTTTTCTGTAGCCACAATGATCTGATCTGAAGCGAGTGTAGCCCAGCAGGTTACGGTTGAGGATCCCAAGTCCCCCATGTTTAGATCGTTTTGCCACATAAAATCTGATGATAGAGGCTGACGAGCACGCATTTGCCACTCGCCCACCGTTCGCGTCAGATCGTTTTGCCACTCCTGCACGTTGTTCCTCGCGCGCGCGCGCTTGGGTTTCTTCAGCTTTGTTTTGTCCGATCAAGTACACTACAGCTGGGGGCACTCGGACGCATGCATGAGCTTGGGCACATCTCAGCGTGTGTCAAAGAAGTGACGTAGCTGGGGAGGCCGGCTAGTACCTGGTTTCCATTCAGTCAAAAGCACAAGATTACACGTTTATTTAATTGAGCAACGCCCAGAGTGCTTGAGACCCTTCGTTATGCACTATGAATTTGTACTCGATCTCTCCGTTTCTTTTTACTCAGCATATTAGGATTGTCTTAAGTCAAACGTTATGAAGTTTGACCAACTTTATAGAACAAAATATCAACATTCAATTTTTTTAATTGGTATAATATGAAAATATATTTCATGATGAATTATATGATATTGACTTGGTATTGCTAATATTGATATTTTTCTATATAAAATTGGTCAAACTTGAACAAGTTTGAATTTTGACAATCCTAATACGCGGAGTAAAATTAAATGCAGGGAGTTATTCGAGAGTCTCATCTTGCATATTTTACATTTGCCGTGCCCATTCGTTACTCCTGGTTGCAAGAGGTATACATGCTAAGGCGGCAAAATGTTTTTTCGAAAGATCTACCAAGAAATTGATCTGACCCACATCACGGTAGATTCGTCCTTGTAGAAGGACTCCCGATGCCTCGCATTCCTAGAACGTTGGCTAGTTACTGAAATTTGTTATCGATCCATTGGATTGTGTTGACTCCCCCCTAAGCAGCAAAAGATTGTAAGTTTCTCATGAACTTCCTGGTAGCTTTTTCTTGTTGTCGGCTTATTATGCATACAAGCTTATACCCCTGAATCATTGGAAGAAAATGATATCAAGGAATGAAGTGTAGTGTAAATAGGGCGTGGCCGGCTCCGAGATGTTAGAGATACCAGAACCGGCCAGAATTAATGCACCCATGTGTCACTAGTGTTGTAGAAAAATCCATGTCGCTTACTCGCACATCCTTGAACGGCCCTATATATTAAATTAATTAATATAGTAACATAGGTTAGCAAAAAGTCATCACTAACCGGCTGCTAAAGTTGATTCCTATCAATAGCACGACCCTTCGGTGATAACATACATCACTGACCCACAGCGGCGGGCCCACTTCATTTTTGTGACCGACGCTTACCTTTTGTTTTTTTTGAAGCGGGCAAAAGATTTGCCTTTTATATTGATATAATAGAAGCAAGCAACAGTGGTCTAGGCCATCTAAAAAAGGAAAAAGGCGAGTAAATAAAAAAAGAGGTGGACAGTCTCAACGAACAGCTTCCGCCAGGAACTTCGCGTCTGCTAGGATCCAATTCTTACTCTCATCCTTGATCTTCTGAAATAACACCGCCGACATATAGGCCACATTGTTGAAGACCCTAGCATTTATCTTTTTTCAGATTTCCCACGTGATGAGTGTAATTGCCGTCTTTAGTCCGTTGGGGCAATTTGACGGGGATTTTGCAGCGGAGTTCCAGTATTGAAGGACAGTTGGACGGCGAGAGGCTATGTCTTGCAGCAGGGAGGGGAAGGAAAGCCAAGACGCCACAGCTTGCCAGATGCGTTTGGAGAAGCGGCATTCGAAAAGAATGTGTCTGGCCGTCTCAACTTGGCATTTGCAGAGCTGGCAGAGAGGGGTGTGAGGCCAGCCCCTGATGGCGAGGCGATTAGAAGTCCAAAGTCTGTTCTGCACCGCCAGCCAAGCAAAAAAGCGTCATTTTGGTGGCGCCCAGACCTTCCATACTAACCTGCTGAAGGAGCAAGGAGTGGAACCAATGAATTGGGCCTTGTAGGCCGACTCCTCGTGTAGCAACCGTTCGAGGAGATGGTCCATACAGTGGTGTCATTAGTGTTCGGGACCACAGTGATGTCTTGAAGCATTTCCCAAAGAGTGACCAAATGGGAGATATGTTCGGCCGTAAAGTTCTGCACGGATATGTCTGCGATCCAGTTCAGGTTGTCCAGGTCATTTTTAACACATCTTCACTTTTTTCTGGAGGCCTCGAAGATTTTGGAGCAATCAGTTCCGGCGATGATTCATTAATCCAGGAGGAGGACCAAAAGGTCTCTTTGTGCCCATTGCCGATGGTGACCCTAGTTGCCGCGTTGAAGAGCTCGCGATCAGAGCTGTCATTGGGAGTCTCGAGGCCAACCCAAGGATTATCCGGGGCCACCCACTCGAACCAAAGCCAGCGCAGCCGCAGAGTGCGGGAGAAGTTCTCAAGGTCCAAGATTCCCAGGCCACCAAATTTTTTTGGGCGACACACCTTTGACCAATTAACCTTGAATTTTCCACCCCTCACTGTATCACTCCTAGCTCATAACATAGCCCTTCTCAATTTGTCAAAATATTTGAGCGTAGCCTTGTAGGCCTTGACGGCGGTGAGGACAAAGCTGGGGAGGGAAGTGAGCACTGCCTTGACCAGAGCGTCACAACTTGCAAGTTGAGGAACTTTGCTTTCCATTGGTTCAGAGTTGATGCAGCTTTGTCAACATATGGTTGCAGGTCCACCCTTTTAAGTCTCCCAAGGGAGAGGAGGAGGCCCAGGTACTTTATGGGGAACTGTGTCTAAGTAGCTGGAAAGTTTTGCACAATTGCAGCAATGTCGACATCAGCGCAACGAATGGGGGCAACTGAGCTTTTCTCCACATTTGTCACCATGCCCGTAACCTCACCAAAATTTCGGAGCAGAGCAGCCAGATTTAAGATATCCTGGCAGTGAGGTTAAAGGAAGATCACCGCGTCATCAGCATACAAGGATATGCGAGATTTGATGTAAGATCCTGGCAGCGGTTGAAGGAGCCCAGAAATGGTTGCCAGCTCCAGGATTCAAGGAAGAGGATCGGTGTCAATATCGAAAAGCAGCGGCGAGAGAGGGTCGCCCTGCCTGAGCCCACATCCATGCTGAATCTCCTTGCCTGGGATGCCATTGAGGAGCACCTTGGAGGATGCAGTAGAGAAAATTAGCGAGGCTCAAGCTCGCCAACGAGAAGGAAAACCTCGGCGCTGCATAAGATCCAAAATGTAGTCCCAACTGACAGAGTCAAAAGCCTTGGCGATGTCCAGTTTCACAAGAGGAGCTAGGGTGCGGCTTTTATGCAGGCGCCTAGCCACGTCGCAGACATACATGAAGTTGTCGTGGATGCTCCGGGTTTTAATGAAGGCACTCTAGCAGCTGGAGATAATACCATTCATCTTAGGATGCAAGAGTGTGGCCATGGCTTTTGCAATAATCTTGGAGATTATGTGAATAAGGATGACGGGCCTATAGTCGGTGATGGCATCGGCCCCAACTTTGTTCGGCAGAAGGGCAATATTACCCGTATTGATGATTTTGAAGTTGTTGATCGATAGCTCTGAGAAGGCGTTAATAACTCTCATAAGGTCATCCTTGATGATATGCCAGGAAGAGCGGAAGACGTTCGTCGTGAATCCATCCAGGCCAGGGGCTTTGTCACACGGCAGATCCATGATAGCGCTTTTTATCTCAATCTCCGAAAAAGGTAGCCCCAAATCATCCAGACCCTACATCGAAATGGTGTACACAACACTTTTTTGGAAAGTTCGGACGTGTAAAGAAAAAAACACAGCTACATGTCTCGCACCAACCAGGCTACTACAAAGCCAATGTTACCGAAGTGTGCAAACTAGATGCAGCTTCTTAGACCATCATCACCTCACCAGATGCAGCTCGAGGAGAGGAACACGAAGCCTATATCCCATACCGTCATGCATTCAGCCATTGTTGCATCACCTTTGATATCCATGCATGACTTGACACCCGAAGAGTAAATGTAGTTCATAGCACCTGCCACAATGAGGCATAACTTGATGTCTCACTATGAGATGCCACATCCCACCGCTAGTGAGGAAAGTTATTCATGAAGACATCTTCCAGAGTCCGTTTGCAACGCATATGTTTGTTGGGAGATTGATCCAGGAGTATGAGGATTCTAATCAAGGTGCTAATCAAGTTGTTCAAAACCCCAGGGTTCCTGTAATCCCAAGGAGGAGTTGGCTCCCTCCATCAGTTGGTACAACTAAAATAAATGTTGATGGTGCTGTTCTTCGACGGGGAAACCATAGTGCAGCGGCGGCTATTTGTAGAGATGCTAACGGCATTTTTTTGGGATCATCGCTTATTGTCGTTGAAGGTGTCTCGGATCCTGAAGTGTTCGAAGCACTCGCTTGCAGGGAAGGTTTGTCTCTGGCTGTGGATCTTAATCTTAATGATTTCCAGCTTGTTTCGGATTGCAAGAGTGTGGTTGATTCTATAAATAGCAAGGGCTTGGATGCTTGTGGTGCTGTGATTCGTGAAGTTCAAGGGAGGATGAAGGAATTTGGTCTCTGCCAGATAAACCATGAGTTCAGAGATACTAACACTGAAGCCCACAATTTAGCCAAGTTTGGCATTTCTCTGGGATTTGGACGGCATATTTGGTTAGGGACTCCCCATGATTCATCCATTGTACCTATAAACATTACATCTATTTAATACAGAGTGTGGTATTATCAAAAAAAAAATCTCGCAGCTTCTGCAGCCACAATGATCTAATCTGAACTCTGAAGCGAGTGTAGCCCAGCAGGTTACGGTTGAGGATCCCAAGTTCCCCATGTTTAGATCTTTTTGCCACATAAAATCTGATGATAGAGGCTGACGAGCACGCATTTGCCACTCGCCCACCGTTCGCGTCAGATCGTTTTGCCACTCCTGCACGTTGTTCCTCGCGCGCGCGCGCTTGGGTTTCTTGGGCCCATCTCAGCGTGTCAAAGAAGTGACGTAGGGAGGCCGGCTAGTACTTGGTTTCCATTCAGTCAAAAGCACAAGATTACACGTTTATTTAATTGAGCAACGCCCAGAGTGCTTGAGACCCTTCGTTATGCACTATGAATTTGTAATTCGAGAGTCTCGACTTGCATATTTTACATTCGCCGTGCCCATTCGTTACTCCTGGTTGTAAGAGGTATACATGCTAAGGCGGCAAAATGTTATTTCGAAAGATCTACCAAGAAATTGATCTGACGCACATCACGGTAGATTCGTCCTCGCAGAAGGACTTCCGATGCCTTGCATTCCTAGAGCGTTGGCTAGTTACTGAAATTTGTTATCCGATCCATTGGATTGTGTTGACTCCCCCCTAACCAGCAAAAGATTGACACTTTCTCATCAACTTCCTAGTAGCTTTTTCTTGTTCTTGGCTTATTATGCATACAAGTTTATACCCCTGAATCATTGGAAGAAAATGATATCAAGGAATGAAGTGTAGTGTAAATAGGGCGTGGCCGGCTCCGAGATGTTAGAGATACGAGAACTGGCAAAAATTAATGCAACCATGTGTCACTAGTGTTGTAGAAAAATGCATGTCGCTTACTCGTACATCCTTGAACGGTCCTACAGATTAAATCAGTTAATACAGTAACATAGGTTAGCAAAAATTCATCACTAACCGGCTGCTAAAGTTGATTCCTATCGATAGCACGACCCTTCGGTGATAACATACATCACTGACCCACAGCGGCGGGCCCAATACATTTTTGTGACCGACGCTTACCTTCGTTTTTTGAAGTGGGCAAAAGATTTGCCTTTTATATTGATATATATAGTAGAAGCAAACAAGAGTGGCCTAGGCCATCCAAAAAAGGAAAAAGACGAGTAAATAAAAAAAGAGGTGGACAGTCTCAACGAACAGCTTTCGCCAGGAACTTCGCGTCTGCTAGGATCCAATTCTTGCTCTCATCCTTGATCTTCTGAAATAACACCGCTGGCATAGAGGCCACATTGTTGAAGACCCTAGCATTTCTCTCCAAGATTTCCCACGTGATGAGAGTAATTGCCGTCTTTAGTCTGTTGGGGAAATTTGACGGGGATTTTGCAGCGGAGTTCCAGTATTGAAGGACAGTTGGGCGGCCAGAGGCTATGTCTCACTAGTGGAAACAACCCCTCTCGTCCAGGGGGCCGGGGGGCAGCTGTCCCGGTTGCAACCAAATCCGGGACAGATGCCCTGCATTGGTCCCGGTTCGTGCGCCCGGGGCGACAGGAATCGCCTGGGCGCATTGGTCCCGGTTCGTGGGGGGCATATCGGTCCCGGCTCTTGCCACGGACCGGGACTAATGCCTAGCCACAGGCCACGTGGCACGCGCATGACCTGTTGTCCCGGTTCAGTCCACGAACCGGGACCAATGCCCCCTTTCCCTATATATACTGACCCAGCCCCCCTCCTTCCATATTTTTTTTTTTGCTTGGAGGTGTGAGAGAGTGTGGTGTTGGTGTTTTTTTTTACTATGCACACGAGGTGTTCGACGAAATTCCCGAGACGCACACAAGCTCACTGAAAAAATGGTATCTTCGACCGAGGTTAACAAATTATCTTTTTCATCTGTAACTGATACATAAAAAAGTATTATTTGTCGATGTACTGTGGTCATCTCTGTATTAATATGTATTTTGATAAACTTAATTATATGATGCAGATGGATGCACGGCAGCGATGGATGTACGGTGACCGACGCACTTCCGAGTATATGGCAGGCCTGAATGCATTTCTTGCTGTAGCTCAGGCGAACAAAGATAATGGCTTCATGTGTTGCCCATGTGTTGATTGTCGGAACGTCAGAGAACATTCTTCCGAAAGAATCCTTCACGGCCATCTACTTCGGAGAGGTTTCATGCCCAGCTATAATTGCTGGACCAAGCATGGAGAAAGAGGGGTTGTGATGGAAGACGATGAAGAAGAAGAAGAAGATCCTTTGTTCCCTGAATACGACGATACTGCAATGGAAGAGAATGCAGAAGAAGAAGGTGATCAAGAACAGGCATCAGAAGAGCCCGCTGAAACGTCTGTTTAGAAACAAAGAGCATGCTAGGTTGTTGCGATGGCACAAAGAAGACCGTAAGAAAGATGGAAAGTTGAGGCACCCCGCCGATGGATCGCAGTGGAGAAAGATCGAGAGAGACTTTCCAGACTTTGCAGGAGAGGCGAGAAACTTATGGTTTGGTCTAAGTACAGATGGCTTTAATCCTTTTGGGGAGCAGAGCTCCAGTCATAGCACTTGGCCTGTAACTCTATGTATGTACAACCTTCCTCCTTGGTTGTGCATGAAGCGCAAGTTCATTATGATGCCAGTTCTCATCCAAGGCCCGAGGCAACCTGGCAACGACATTGATGTGTATCTAAGGCCATTAGTGGAAGAACTCTTAGAACTGTGGGGCAAACCAGGTGTACGTGTGTGGGATGAGAACGAACAAAAGCCATTTGACCTACGGGCGTTGCTTTTCGTGACCATCAATGATTGGCCTGCTCTTAGTAACATTTCCGGTCATACAAACAAGGGATACAATGCATGCACACACTGTTTAGATAAGACTGACAGTGTTTTTTTGGATAAATGTAAAAAGGTTGTATACCTGGGGCATCGTAGATTTCTTCCGATCAAGCATCCCTTAAGGAAAAAAGGAGGGAAGCATTTCAGAGGTGAGGCAGATAACCCAAAGAAGCCTGAGCTCCATAGTGGTAATGATATATTCGATATGGTCAAGGACCTAGAAGTAATCTTTGGTAAGGCTGCTGGCAGCCAACCAGTTCCATACGGCCCTGATAAGCGGGCACCCATGTGGAAGAAGAAATCTATATTTTGGGAGCTACCCTATTGGAAAGTTTTAGAGGTCCGGTCTTCGATCGACGTGATGCACGTGACAAAGAATCTCTGTGTCAATCTGCTATGCTTCCTGGGCGTGTATGGGAAGTCAAAAGATACGCCTGAAGCACGGGAGGACCAGCAACGTATGAAAGAGCCAAGCAACAAGCACACAGATACAGGGCGCCATTCCTTAAGCAGCTACGCTCTTACTAAAGCAGAGAAGGAAATATTCTTTGAAGTCCTTTACAGTGTCAAGGTTCCGTCTGGCTTCTCGTCGAATATAAAGGGGATAATAAACATGGCAGAGAAAAAATTCCAAAACCTGAAGTCTCATGACTGCCACGTGATCATGACGCAGTTGCTTCCGATTGCATTGAGGGGGCTTCTACCGGAAAATGTTCGAGTACCCATTGTGAAGCTATGGGCATTCATGAATGCAATATCTCAGAAGGTAATCGATCCAGAAATTCTGACAAGATTACAGAGGGATGTGGTCCAGTGTCTTGTTAGTTTTGAGTTGGTGTTCCCACCATCCTTCTTCAACATTATGACTCATCTCATTGTTCACCTATGTGAAGAGATTCATATTCTCGGTCCGGTATTTCTACACAATATGTTCCCCTTTGAGAGGTTCATGGGAGTCTTGAAGAAATATGTTCATAACCGTGCTAGGCCAGAAGGAAGCATCTCGAAGGGCTATGGAACAGAGGAGGTCATTGGGTTCTGTGTTGACTTTATTCCTGACCTTAAGACAATTGGTGTTCCTGAATCGCTGCATGAGGGGAGACTGAGAGGAAAAGGAACGCTAGGAAAGAAAACAATGATACCTAGAGACGGGCATTCTTTGACCAAAGCACACTACACAGTTCTACAAAATTCTATGTTCATGGCTACGTATGTCGAGGAACACAAGAATATTGTACGGTCTGCAAACCCGGGGAAAGATGACTCATGGATTAAACGCGAACACATGGAGACTTTCGGAAGTTGGTTGCAAACACATCTTATAAATGACACCACTGTTGAAGATCAGCTGTACATGTTGGCAGGATCACCATCTTCGACTATTGGGAGTTTTCAAGGGTACGAGATAAATGGGAATACATTTTACACGAGCTCCCAAGATAAGAAGAGCACCAACCAAAACAGTGGTGTCCGCTTTGATACAACAAACGAGAATGGAAAAACTGACACATACTATGGTTACATAGAGGAGATATGGGAACTTGACTATGGACCTTCTTTTAAGGTCCCTTTGTTCAAGTGCAAATGGGTCAACCTGAATGGAGAAGGGGTAAAGGTAGACCCGCTTTATGGAATGACAACAGTGGATCTCAACAATATTGGTTACAATGACGAACCATTCGTTCTAGCCAATGATGTGGCTCAGGTCTTCTATGTGAAGGACATGTCTTCCAGACCGAAGAAAAGAAAAAATAAGGGAACAATTTCATCATACGATGAGCCGAAGCGTCACATAGTTCTCTCAGGGAAAAGAAACATCGTGGGAATCGAGGACACGACAGACATGTGAGAAGATTATAATAAGTTTGTTTAAATTCCACCCTTCACAGTGAAAGCTGACCCCACCATCCCGTTAAATAATGAAGATGCTCCATGGTTACGGCCGAAGCGATCATAAGCAAGGGACACGAAGAAAAGCTGGCAAGCATTATTATTCCACCATCCCACTTTTCTGTTTCTCTCTCCTCCGTATGTTGGTGATGTGTAATAATAAGCGTGGAATACATGATCATATAGTTCTGTTTGATCAGTATTTTGTATTGACCGGTAAAAAGCTGACAAGTATGACCCATATCCGAATACATTCCGCGCACATATTGCAGGCACACTTCGAAGTGATAGCAGGGATACCATCCTGACAGATATCCTTAAAACAGAAATAGAGCTTCGGTACTTCTTTAACAGATATGAGAAATAGAGTTTGTGGATTCTAAGCACTTCTGTGCAGCTGCTCAAGAAAGAGGCTACATCCATAATTTGCCAATTGACAATAGGTCACGTCTCCTTCCTCTCGCTCCAAAGACCATATTTGAGGCATTCCCTCATTATGAGAACTGGTGGCCTTCCTGGGATCCTAGAAAGCAGCTCGATTGCTTGCAAACCCGTGTGGCAAGTCCAATTCTGATAAAACAGATCGAACGTACTCTTGCAGGCTCAAGTAATCCAACACCTCTAACTGTTCAGAGGTATGTTATGGACGAGTGCAGAAGATGGAACCTTGTTTGGGTTGGAAAGAACAAGGTTGCCCCTCTAGAGCGAGATGAGATGGAATTTTTACTCGGTCTCCCAAGAAACCACACAAGGGGAGTCCCCAAGAGAGAGAGGTACAAATCTCTTGGCAATTCATTCCAAATTGATACTGTGGGTTGCCACTTGTCGGTGTTGAAAAACATGTTTCCCAATGGTGTTAATGTGGTGTCCTTATTCTCCGGTATTGGAGGAGGAGAGATAGCTTTGCACAGGCTTGGCATCCACATGAAGACAGTGATTTCAGTTGAGATAGGTGAAGTTAATAGGAGGATTCTGAGGGGTTGGTGGGATCAGACACAAACTTGCACTTTAATTGAGATTGCCGACGTGAAGTCTCTCACTAATGATAGAATTGCATCATTTATTGGTACATATGGTCGCTTTGACTTTGTGATTGGGGGTCTGGAGGGCGAGCAACCTGCTTTATTCTACCACTATTCTTGAAAGCCGTTAAGTCATCTACAACAAGTCTGATGCTCCCGCTGCGGCTTGCCGCGTACACGGAAGTTACTATGTTTTCAAGCGGGGGTCGGGATAAAGGGAAAATACGTGTGGATGCGCAGAGTAAACCTTCGAAGGAAAACTATGGTTTTTCTGTTGTAGACGAAGATCTCAAATTCACCGTGTCAATAAGGTTCAACTCGCTTTGAATTAGGAAGATCACGAGAGAAATCAAAAATTGTAACATTTTTATATTCAAATTATATACAAATGAAAAAATAATTAATAGTTTCAATAGTTAGAATAATTATTTAGTTAAACGAAAAATGGATTTAAATTAGTTTTGCAAATTCTAGCATTTTTCATGTTGGATTTTTTGTCAAATTTGAAAGTATATAGAAGTTGTTAATGTGCAAACTTTACCCTTTTCAAATTTTGGCGCTAAAAAAGTTTGGGCGCGCAGGGGTGCCACCGAAATTCGAAATTTGTTTTTGGTCCCGGGCCGTGGTACCAACCGGGACCAAAGGGGCTCTAGTCCCGGTTGGTGGCACGGGCCGGGACTAAAGGCCCAGGTGTATAAAAAGCGCGGCCCTCTCTCCAGGCCGAACGAACACCCCAGGGGAGGGTACGAGTGGACATGGCTGGGCGAAGCCCAGCCGGCGGCGGGAACGAGTAGACAGATCCCGCCGGAGGACCGCCGGCGGGGATGGGCTAGGGACACGGTAGACTAGGGGGGCACACAACTTATATTAAAAAAGGCCAGGGGCCTTGCTTACATAGATAGGGGGCGGCGCGGCCACAGGCGGCCGGCCGTACTTGCATAAAGGGGCGGCGGCGCGGCCACAGGCGGCCGGCCGTTTTCTTGGGGGGTAGCTAGGGGCCTTGCTTACATAGAATAGGGGGCGGCGGCGCGGCCACAGGCGACCGGCGCCGATCTAGTCGTCCTCGTCGTCGGAGATGCAATGGTAGGCGGGTGGCTGCCACATGTGGGCAGGCGGCTGGGCCGGGGGCGGAGGCATGGGGGGCATCGGGGGCGCGTACGGCGGCGGCGGGGGTAGCACCTCCTGCGGCGGCGGGGGCAGCTCCTGCTCCAGCGACTGTGGCGCCCAAACGCCGCCGGTCCAGGCCCAGGACATGCCGTACTCCAGGCCGGGGGGAGCGGTTGCGGCGGCGGCTGGTCCTCGGACGCCTCATAGTCGGTGTAGAGTGCGTGCCACCAGGGGGTAGGCTCGGGGGGCCGCGGCGGCGGCATGGCGGCGGCGTCGGCGGCGGCGGCCACGACCCGCTCCCACCGCTTGATTTCGACTTCGCGGAGGGAGCGGCGGGAGGCCTCGCAGGCCTCCTCCATGGCGGCCCGGAGCTCGGGGTCCTCCTCCCCGGAGAAGTCCTCCGGGATGTCCTCGAGGAGCCACAGCTCCCTCTCCCGGCCGGGCGGTGGCGGGGGGTAGTCCGCGATGTCCACCTCGTGGGGGGCGGGGATGAAGGAGCGCCGGCGCTGCTCGTGCTCCTGCCCGAGCCAGGCGGCCCAGTAGGGGGAGCTGCGCGCGTACGCGCGCTCCCTGCGGACGGGGGCCGGCAGGAGCGCGCGCCGGCGGTCGATGTCCTCGAGCAGCGCCTGGCCGGTCGGGACCGGCGGCACAGGGATACGCTGCGGGTTCAGGTGCCAGCCGTCCGGGAGGTGGACGTCGGCATAGAACACCGGCGTGGCGTTGTTCCAGTGCCACTCGGCCTCCACCCCCCGGACGTACCGGCGGAACCGCTTGCCCTTGGGCGCGGCGCAGGGCGGCGGGCGTGCCGCCGGAGGTGGCGCGGGGACGCGCGGCGTCCCGCCGAGGCGAACACCTCCAGGGCCGTAGCCGAAGGCCTCCGCCGGCGGGGGTGGGATGGGGCCGGCGCCGCTCGAGGATCCTTCGTGGTCGTTCCTTGGGCGCTTGCCGGAGCCGCTACCGAACCAGCGGGACATGGTGGCTATTGTTCCTTTGGCTCGAGCGCGGCCGGGGTGGATGGGTGGTACGGGCGGCGGGGGCCCTTTAAAAAGGACCCGGGGGGGGGGGGCTGGCATGCCAACTGGCGCCCTGGACGTGGCGGCGGTTGCAGGCGGCCATGAATGCGGGCGGGAGCCGAGGCGTTGCGGCGGTTGCAGCTGTGGCACGCGCGCGTGGGGAAGTGGGGGCGCGGGAAGCCGAGGCGGGGCGGGAAGACGAGGCGACAGGGGCCCTTTGACCGTCCTGTGGTCTTAGTTTAAGGGACCAGGCGAGCCAGCCACCAGGCCGCTGGCCAGTGGCCCCTTCGAACCTTTGACTGACCGTAATAAAAGACGCGGGCCAGTGGGCCCTTCGAACCGTTGACTGTCCATAATAAAAGACGCGGGCCAATGGGCCCTTTTGACAAAAAAAATGTGGCCAGTGGGCTTAATAAAAGACGTGGGCCTGGACGCGGTTGGGGAAGGGGAGGCCGGCTCGGGATTGGGAGACAGGAGCCCAAATTGACGATTGTATATATTTTTTTCGAAAATGTATCCATCCCGGTCCCTTGAACAAACCGGGACGAACTCCCTGGCCCAGGTTCGCCACGTGGCCTACCCTTACCATCCCGGGTCCTGGCACAACCGGGACCAATGGGGGAGGGCCATTTGTCCCGGCTAGCCCATCCCGGTTGCGCAACCGGGACAAATGGCCCTTACGAACCGGGACAAAAGGCCCTGTTTCCACTAGTGTCTTGCAGCAGGGAGGGGCAGGAAAGCCAAGACGCTGTAGCTTGCCAGATGCGTTTGGAGAAGTGGCATTCGAAAAGAATGTGCCGGCCGTCTCAACTTGGCATTTGCAGAGCTAGCAGAGAGGGGTGTGAGGCCAGCCCGTGATGGCGAGGCGATCAGAAGTCCAAAGTCTGTTCTGCACCGCCAGCCAAGAAAAAAAAACGTCATTTTGGTGGCTCCCAGACCTTCCATAATAACCCGCTGAAGGAGCAAGGAGTGTAACCAATGAATTGTTCCTTGTAGGCTGACTCCGTCGTGTAGCAACCGTTCGAGGAGATGGTCCACACAATGGTGTCGTCAGTGTTCGGGACCAGAGTGATGTCTTGAAGCATTTCCCATGGAGTGACGAATTGGGAGATATGTTCGGCCGTAAAGTTCTGCACGGATATGTCTGCGATCCAGTTCAGGTTGTCCAGGGCATTTTTAAGACATCTTCGCTTTTTTCTGGAGGCCTCAAAGATCTTTGGAGCAATCAGTTCAGGTGAAGATCCATTAATCCAGGAGGAGGAACAAAAGGTCGCTTTGTGCCCATTGCCGATGGTGACCCTAGTTGCCGCGTTGAAGAGCTCGTGATCAGAGCTGTCATTGGGAGTCTCGAGGCCAACCCAAGGCTTATCCGGGCCACCCACTCGAGCCAAAGCCAGCGCAGCCGCAGAGCACGGGAGAACTTGTCAAGGTCTAAGATTCCCAGGCAACCAAGATTTTTTGGGCGACACACTTTTGACCAATTAACCTTGCATTTGCCACCGCTCAGTGTATCACTCCCAGCCCATAACATAGCCCTTCTCAATTTGTCAAAAAATTTAGCATAGCCTTGTAGGCCTTGATGGCGGTGAGGAGAAAGGTGGGGACGGAAGTGACCACTACCTTGACCAGAGCGTCACAGCCTGCACGGTTGAGGAACTTTGCTTTCCAGGGGTTCAGAGTTGATGCAGCTTTGTCAACATATGGTCGCAGGTCCACCCTTTTAAGTTTCCCAAGGGAGAGGGGGAGGCCCAGGTACTTTATGGTGAAATGTGTCTAAGTAGCTGGAAAGTTTTGCACAATTGCAGCAATGTCGACATCAGCCAGTTATGTGATTTGGATTCTCACCCCTCTTTGAGTTCTAGATACCTAATGAATTATCCCAAGTCACTTATAGACTTGTGGTTAAGGTTGTTGAGAGTTTTCGTTGGTCAGAACCAATTATGGTTTGTGTAATCATATGATTTGGTTTGTAGAGATACTATGTTATAAAGATCACTCCAAATGTACTCTTGACCAAATGGTCTAAACCTATTTCATCATGTCAAGTGAAACATTGGTCACTTTGCTTTGTTTAAACTTTCGCGCCAAAAAATTCCGTATTATTAGATGCATTCTTTGCAAATTCAAATATTATATTTAGATTCTTATAACCTCCCAAACACTAGGATGTTACAGCCAGCAGCCATGGCACGAAGCCTATGGTCCAGAATCTCCTAGGCGTTAATCCTGGACATTGGAGGGATCTGACCCGCCTCCACACTCCACAAGCGCTTCACCTCATCCTGGAACCCCGGGAGCGAGGTCCAAAACGACTCAAACTGAAACCTCCGTTTAAAGGAGATGTTACAAGCGCACAACATGAGCAAAGGAGCATGGTCAGAGATGAAAGAAGAGAGCGCCAAAAAAGATTAGCAGGGAAAGCAAACTCCCAATCCACAGTCGGGAACCATCTGTGGAGTTTGGCAAGGGTAGGAACAGCCCGCTCGTTACTCCACGTGAGAGCCAAAGTAGAAGATGTAGATCAAGAAGTCGACACGATGACATCGGAAGAACTGACGACAAATGTATATAACTGTTGCTGATGAAGATGAGTCTGTAATCGGACTATTCGTTTTGATACTCGAAAACTGATGCACTATGGTGGTGCCAGTTTTTTTTTGCCCCATAGCCCAAATCTGGGTGGTGGGTTTTTCTGGCAGCTCGGTGCTTCCAGTTCTCATTTAGTTTCTTGTGGTTTATTTGTTCCCGGTTGCGAAGAGAAATGTAGTTGGAGAACCGGGGAAACCCGGATCGAGAACTTATCTATATTATATGGGGTTTCTTGCGGGTGTCCACGCATGCCCTGTCCATGCGCATGGATGGCAAGCTCGCCACTATGGTGGTGCCAGTTTTTTTGCCCCATAGCCCAAATCTGGGTGGTGGGTTTTTCTGTCAACGATGGCGTGGGTAACTTTATTACCATCTTGCCTACATAAGCTAAACTCAAAGTAATGGAAATTTAGGAGGCATGAGCTCCTAGCTTTCGCGCGGAAGTACACCAAAGTCCGAGAGGTCATATTCAGCCGATTTCAGGGCGCTCATCAATCAGATGATTCCGGGAATACCAAAACTGCCCACACCTTGAATTGCTTCAGTACACGCAAATGCTTTGGTATGGAGTGTTGTTTGCAGGAATTCGAGGGTATGGAGTGTTGTTCGCACGCATTCGAGCTTCCCAGAAGCCGCAGGAAGGAATACAACTTGATAAGGCCGAACCGCAGAAGCCCCAGGCTCATGTGGACGGGTGATTTCCATGAATGAGGCATCAAAGTTCGCCTTAACGCTCTGTGGTAAAACTCTTTTTCGCTTGATAAAGTCCATTTTAAACTGGTAAAGATTTGGTAGAACAAACCCTCATGTCCAAATTCCGGTGGATTGCACCGTGAACTATCTAAACCAGGTCTAAATCAAACCTCTGTATCGTTTTAGGCTAAATAGCGGTGATATGGAAAGTCCCAACCAAGATTCTTAACGAAATCACGCAGGTTCGAACGGTTAGATGCAATCAGTGGGAACGGAATTAGGTTTAGGAGTTGCCGGAGCGAAGGAGATTTCTCAGCGGGGTGGTGGTGGCTGGCACCGGTGGCAAACAGGGGAATGTTGTGGTCTTCTAGTGCTTCTTTCACTCCCTGCTTCCGTCGAGTTGCCATAAGGAGTAGGGTGGAATCAAGGTCCCAGTGCGCTAGCGCAAGAGCCCGATGACGTAGGTGTCGGCGAAGCTCTGCCACCGCAATCCCCAGAAGAAGGCTACAAGTTGAATCTCGCGTAGCCCTCAGAACCCAGGAAGTCGGTATTACGCCTGCGTGGATGGGATTGTGAGCTTCGACTTTGCCCTTTTTTTTCTCTGATTGTTTTCTTCTCATATATCTCCTTTCTGATTGATATCTGTTGGATCATATCAACATAATGGTGGCTATGGATATATTGAATGGCATGATGATCCATAATCCGTTGCCGGAGATTTCTGAGATGAAGTATGGAGGCCGAAAGGACAAGGAATTGTGGCTCGATCCGAAGATCAAACAACAAGGGAGATGTCAGATGATGCTAGTGTCGTTGCAAGGTCAACTAAAGAGAAAAAAAAATGCAGAGATAACTGGTATTATGAACAAAAATCAGAATGTGGTGTTTGTTTTCATTTTATTTGGGGTTGTTTTAGTTGTAGGCAAGGTTTTAATGCAGTGATCTGTTGTACGCAATCTAGTACTAGAAAGCTTGCGGTGAAACTGTGCCAGGTTGAAGTTGTATTGGACAAGTTAAGTTATTTGTTGTATGCGGTGAATTCTACTAAATTATGTGTTCGGTCCTTGAATTCTACTCAATTTCTTGAGTTGAATATGATACTTCATAAAACCTTTCTGTTCGCTTGCTCGAGGAGGGCATGGAGATGAGCACCTTGTTGTTCTTCTTGTCACCACATCATGATGATCGTCACCATGCCGCCGATCAACCACGTGTCGAGAGAGAGAGAGAGGTAGAAGGCAAGAGGCACATAATGATCGAAGTGGACGTCGAGGTAGGCCTTAGCGGCAAGACGGGCCTCACTGGGCGGTCCTAGTCTTTTTTTCGCGCGCGGCTCGTTGCAAACCAATCCTCGTCTGGAAAACGATCCCAGGGCCCCATTTAGACCTATACTGCATAGTGTGTGCAATCGACGTGGATCTATGTTCTTCGCGTATCTAGAAAAAAGTACAAAATTGTGTCATCGAGGAAGTAAGAGTTTAAATATCTCGAAGATTTGCTCGTTTCTTTTAGATTTTATTTTATAATCTTTATAGTCAGATCATGTATTTATCATGTACTATTTGTTATACTAAATACTCCTTCCGTTCAACAATAGATGATTTCAATTTATCTGGAAATGGATGTATGTAGACATATTCCGGCCACGGTATCAGACGGATACCAGACGTCACCTGCCACTTCGCCTTCATGGTGTGCGCCTAGCGGTGGTGCGGTGACACCACGGCGTCTCGACGGTGCCTTTCACGGTGCGCGGACACTCTCCATCCAACCAGGCGGGTTAGATGGGGGGAGTGCGGCGGCTACCTCGACTATCGCTGCGTCACCGGCCGTCTCCTATACCCTACCAGGCGGGTTGGGTGTGGGGGTGCCGGGGGCTGTTCTGGTGACCCCTTCGAGGGGGGGAGACCCCCTTGCTGGCTGGACACGGCTCACCTCAACCAGGCGGGTTGGGGTTGGCAGCTGTGTTGGCTACGCCGTCGTGGCCTTCGATGGCTGAGGTGATGGCATACAGGGGCATCTCGGAAGGTGACGGGGAGGTTCGATCTAGTGCACGCTTGCGGGCGAAACCAGATGCGGATCTTCCTCAGGAGCTGCGGGCTATGGCTCTTGCGCAGCGCAAGGATGTCGTCTTTCCTAGAGGTACTCCCCCTGTTCCCGTTGGTTTATCGCTACTATCGTTTTCTAATTCTGAAATTAAGGCGCGGGCTGATAAGTTAGGGGTGTCTCTAGGAAGAAATAGGCAGCAAATTGATGCATCTATCCATGGTTTGTTAGAACAGGAAAAAGATAGGTCTCTTATTTTTCTTCGGAATAATTTGAAAGAAAAGTTAGATGGTGATCTTGTTGATTCTAACTCTACTATGACTCTCACGAAAGCGTCTAATTTGAGTGAGGATTTATGTGATGATGTTGAGCATGAGGATGATCAAACGGATTATCCAACGCTATCAAAGACGGTTAAACGTAACCGCAAGAAGATTTTAGGTACCCTATCTAAGCCCAGAAGAAGTACTAGAATTAAACAATTTAAGAAGTGAGATGAGAGGCCTAATTTGGAATAGTAATGGGTTTCGTGATCATGCAAAACATTTGGCGGTTCATGAATTTATTAAGGAGCATAAAGTTGATTTCATTGCTTTAATTGAAACGGGTAGATCCTCCTTTACTGCGCATTTCTTGGACTTCCTCGCTGGGGGTAGATACTTTACGTGGTTTTGTTTACCCCCTCAAGGTCGGTCTGGAGGGATGCTTGTTGGCTTTAATGGCGTCACTCTTTCGGCACAAACCGTTGTGTCTAGAGATTTCTGCCTTAAGTTTCATCTTAAGACTAAAGCGGATGGTTTCGAATGGGCTTTTGTTCTATTCTACGGAGCTGCACAAGACTCAAAGAAACCGGATTTCCTTGCTGAGTTAGTCCGTATTTGTGATAACGAAACACTTCCGATTCTAGTAGGGGGGGATTTTAACATTATTCGGAGACAGGAAGAAAAGAGTAATGATAATTTTAATGCGAGATGGCCGTTCATTTTTAATGCTATTATTGAGAGTCTGGATTTGAAAGAGATTACTTTATCCGGTCGACAATTTACCTGGGCTAGTTGGGGTGATAATCCGACGTATGAAAAGCTCGATCATTTTCTTAATAGTATTGAGTGGGAGCAGAAATATCCTCTGGTTACGGTGCATGCTCTGACTCGAACGGGGTCAGATCACACACCACTACTCTTAGACTCTGGTATTCAAGCTCATGCGGGAAATAAGAGTCAATTCTCTTTTGAACTTTCTTGGATACGCCAAGATGGTTTTTATGAGTTAGTGTGCAAGGAATGGAGGTCAGTTAATTGTGGGCAAAATCCGTTAGATAGGTGGCAAAATAAAATAAGACATCTGAGACAATTTTTACGGGGATGGGCGAAAAATCAAAGCGGGGAATATAGGAAACTAAAAGATAAATTAACAGCCCTTATAGATATGCTAGATATTAAGGCGGAATCGACTCCTTTGACAGTGGCCGAACGGGCTGCAAAAAAGGAGGCCGATGACCACTTACGAAAGTTGAAACGGGATGAGGAATCCAAATGGGCGCAGCGGGGAAAAAGTTAAACATATACAAGAAGGTGGGAATAATACGAAATATTTCCATCTGATTGCAAACGGGAAACATAGGAAGAAAAGGATTTTCCAATTAGAGCAGGTTGAGGGAACGATTATAGGTGAGATCAACCTTAGAACTTTTATCTCGGAATACTATAAGAAATTATTCGGGGCACTGGCGCCGAGTAATGTTTCTTTAGTAGAGGAGAAGACAGAGGATATGTCTAAAATCTCGCATGAGGAAAATTGTATACTTACATCTCCTTTTACGGACAAGGAGGTGTTCAAAGCAATATCTCAGATGGAGCATAATAAGGCCCCAGGCCCGGATGGATTCCTTGCGGAGTTCTATCAGAGATTTTGGGAGGTGATTAAGGTCGATTTAATGGCTATGTTTGCTCAGCTTTATGATGGGGATTTACCATTATTTAAATTAAACTTTGGGGTTATCACGTTACTTCCAAAGAAGGAGGATGCGAGTCGTATTGAGCAATATAGACCCATTTGTTTACTTAATGTTAGTTTTAAAATCTTCACCAAGGTTGGTACCAATAGGGTAACTTCTATTGCGAGTAAAGTTATCCGACCAACTCAATCAGCGTTTCTACCCGGTAGAAATATACTGGAAGGAGTTGTGGTACTACATGAAACTATTCATGAGATAAAAAGGAAAAATTTAGATGGGGTTTTGTTTAAAATTGATTTTGAGAAAGCTTATGATAAGGTGAATTGGTCTTTCCTACAACAAGTGTTGAGAATGAAAGGTTTTTCACCTAAGTGGTGTGATTGGATTGCTCGTTTTGTTCAAGGGGGAAGCGTCGGGATTAAAGTTAATGATGACATCGGTCATTATTTTCAAACGCTAAAAGGACTGAGACAGGGCGACCCGTTATCACCTATTCTCTTTAATCTTATAGCGGATATGTTGGCTATCCTCATAGATCGAGCTAAAGAGGATGGTCAAGTTGGAGGATTGATACCTCACCTTGTCGAAGGAGGGGTGTCCATACTACAATATGCCGACGATATGATTATATTTATGGAACATGATGTACAAAAGGCATTGAACATGAAACTCATACTTGCGATGTTTGAGCTTCTGTCCGGTCTTAAGATTAATTTCCATAAGAGCGAGATTTTTTGTTTTGGTAAAGCGAAAGAGGCCCAAGATGATTACCGTAATATCTTCGGCTGCGAGATAGGAACGCTCCCTTTCAAATACCTAGGCATACCAATTCACCATAGAAAACTTCTTAATAAAGAGTGGAAAACAATTGAGGATAGGTTTGACACGAAACTCAGTTCTTGGGTAGGGAAATTGTTATCTTATGGGGATCGCCTCGTGCTGATAAACTCTGTCCTATCTAGTCTACCTATGTTTTTACTCTCCTTCTTTGAAATACCAGTGGGTGTTAGGAAACGTTTAGATTTCTATCGCTCAAGATTCTTTTGGCAAAGCGATGTCAAAAGGAGGAAATACCGCCTTACAAAATGGAATATTGTTTACCATCCCAAAGATCAAGGGGGCTTAGGAATAGAGGTCTTACAAATTAAGAACATGTGTTTGTTGAGTAAGTGGTTTTACAAACTATTGACTGAGGAGGGGGTGTGGTAAGAGCTACTCTCTAATAAATACCTAGGAGATAAAACGTTATCTCAGGTAGAGAGTAAACCTTCTGATTCACCCTTCTGGAAAGGTTTAATGAGAGTTAAGAATAAATTCTTTTCACGGGGGAAATTCTCTTTAGGTAACGGTCAGCAGGTGCGCTTCTGGGAAGATACATGGTTAGGAGATAAACCGTTATCACAATCCTATCCATTGTTATATAACATCGCTTCTTTTAGAAACGTTACAGTTGCGGAGGTGCTAGCCCATAATCCTCTAGATGTTCGGTTTCGGAGGAATTTGGTTGGTTACAGGAGGTACCGTTGGTTGCATTTGGTTGAAAGGTTGATGGGGGTGTCCTTATCTAATCTTACAGATGTGTTCCGTTGGAATCTCACAATGGATGGGGTTTTTACGGTTAAATCTTATTATGCTGACTTGATGCATGGATCCACAAGATTTTTACGAAAATATTTGTGGAAGCTAAAGGTGCCATTAAAGATTAAGATCTTTCTATGGTTTCTTAACAGGAAAGTTATTCTCACTAAAGACAAATTGATAAAGAGGAATTGGCATGGTTGTAAAAAATGTGTTTTTTGCGATACAGATGAGTCTGTCGAACAATTATTTGTAACATGCCCTTTTGCCCGTGATATTTGGCGTCTTATACACTTTACTTATAGCATTTATCCACCTACTAGCATTGCGAATATGTTTGGTAATTGGTTAAATGGTATTGATAGGAAAACAAAAGCACGAATACGAATTGGTGCGGCTGCTTTCATGTGGGCAATTTGGAATTGCCGCAATGATCTGGTTTTTAACAAACAAACAAATATTCACTTTTTGCAGGTTGTAAACAAGGCGGTCTATTCTATCCAGATGTGGACGTTTCTTCTCCCCCTGGATCAGCGAGGAATTATGGATTCCGGCTGTGCTCGACTGATGGCGGTCGTTCGGGCTATTTACAGCCAGGCTGGGTGGCTTAATTCTAGGCGAATTAATGCGTAGTTCGTCTATGTTTCGGGGGCTTGTCTTTGTGGCCACGCTTTCGGACCCGTGATTGTAATAAATTACATACTCTGAATGCTTCTTTTTATTATTTAATAAAAAACCGGCTGTGTGCATCATTTTGATGTAGAGGCCGGGGCCCCGGCTCCCATTTCTAAAAAAATATGTACGATACTAGTATATGATACTCTCCATTGTGACTTGTCTTACTTCTTCACCGAACAGCGGAAGCACATGCACCCATGCACACACGCCTGCATCGCATCTTGGGTTCTACTCAAGCAACTCTCTGTGAGGCGCGTTTTTCCTATGAGACTTGCGTGCGCCCGCGCAGGCAAACGACAGTATAGCAAGGTTGATCCCCGTGCGGGTTGACAGGACGACTACATTGGTTCGCTACCGAAGGAAGCGAGTTGTCCAGTGGGCTGTGACCAGCCAAATACGTCCTCGCATGCTATAGCCAGCAATCAAGACGTGAACTTCAAGAAGGCTGCAAAGCTTATGGTGCAAAGAGATGAAGCGGGCAACGGTTGGGTCTCCGGGCTCGGCCGTCTAGTGGTCTTCTAGTTAGTTTGGCGACCCTCAGAATTCCCCGCTGGGAAAGCACTTGGGCGCTCTTCAGCAGCGTCAATGTAAGAATTATGCTCATACTCCAACGCATCCATACATCCTTCTACGCAACCACTAGAAGCTTTCCTGGTGCCTTCCGTTCCCTACAGAGTTCACAATCTGTCACCAAAATTGTTTCACCCACTAGAACAGCTCGACCAAGGCCTTCCGTTTTAGTGACGTGTCGTTTCACACACCCAAACATGTTTTCTCTACTCTGCATTAAATCAAGAAAACAAGAACTTGTTTTCAATGCTTAAGTAGCTACACAAACCGTCTCCCAGGCAACGGCCTTCCCAAGTCTCATGCACACGATCTTATTCAATAACCAACTAACTCCATGATCTATTTCTATGTAAGGATGTCAATTTTATCCACGGATAACGGGTATCCAATATATATCTGGCTTGGTGGGTAAGGGTTTGGAGGGCAAAAGTTAAGCCCATGAATTTCATGGGGCAGATATCCGCTAACTCATGGGGTGATCATGGGCAAAGGTTTCTCTCCGTTGATATTCAATTGATACAATACTAACATTGTTGAATGATATTTCAATGCATTTCCCATATAATTGTATAATATATTGGTGTTGAAATGCTGAAGTATTGTTGTTGAAATGATGATGTAGCGCTAAAATTATGTTGTAGCGTTGTTGTTTTGCTAAAATGTTGCTTCGTGCTACTGTTTTGCTGATATTAGTGTTGAATTATCATTGGAGTGCTGAAATATTGTCATGTTGATGTTCATAGTGCGTAAAACTTATGGATATCCAAGTATCTGGCAGGTTTGGACGTGGGACGACACCTAGTGAGGATGATGGATTTGGATTTGCTATATCCGTCCAAACCTGCCGCATTGCCATTCTTATTCCTATGCGACAATCAAATGATTGCAAGATTACTTCACTACATAATTTGTGCGGCCTGTTGGCTTTAAGGCATGCACCCATACCAGCTTCACACAACACCTCGGCGCCACACCTAACAATTGTTGAACCATCGGGTTCTTGTACACATTGCAGTACTGCTACACCCCTAAACAGAATTGCTAGCTACAGGATGCACAAAATTAAATAAACATAACAAACAATCAAGATTAAGTCTAACAATCAACCCCCCCCCTTAGTATTGGGAGATCAAGGAGTTAAGAAAATGTGAGCACACACCAGATGCCAATGTTTTTTCTTTATCATCTTTCTTTCTTCATTCAAAAAATGACCTAGATCCAACATCAGGCATCCAGAGAACTAGCTGCTGATTTTCTTCGTTCAGATTCTTGGCTTAGGAATCATCACCCTCATTGATCTCGTGCCAGTAGATCACTGACCGCATAAATCCTAATAGAGGCTTGAAGAGCATGCACATGTATCTCTCACACTCCCACCGTTCCCGCCTTGAAGTCGCCCGGAATCCCGAGCGTGAACTCTGCACGTTTAGATCATTTTGCCACTGCGCACACAGACCAGACGAACCTCCAATGTCACCGACAGACAAAGAGCCTTGCGGGTTTCGCCAGGTGGGTTTTGGCCGGTCAAGTAGTCACGAGCTGGCCAGTCGAACCTCCAATGGCACTCGGACGCATGAGCTTGGGCTAGTACTAGGAGGCCGCCTAGTTCTAGGTTTCCATTCAGTCAAAACTACGAGTTACACCTGGACTGCTTGAGTAGCTTGATTGTGCACTCTGAATTGGTAGTTCGAGGAGCTCCACTTGCACGTTTTACAGTCGTGGTGGCTTCGCCTAGTTTGGCGGGACACCCTGACCTAATGAAAAATATTTCTTCGAAATTCGCGAAACTAACGATTCTCGGAGAGGGACGAGAATAGCAAATGTTTGTAAAAAATTTCCGCTAAGTTTGAAAATAATCAAATACGTAATGATTATAAAGCACAGAGATCAGCTACCCAAATCAGTTGCGTCTTTAGTCTGTTGGCAGAGCCTTTGTTCAATTGTCCGCGTGGTTCTGAGTTCGAGTCTCCATTGTTTTCATGTTTTTGCTGAATAATTTTGGATTATAAAATTTGAATCTGGTCGAAACATTTGAAATTTATCTTCGAAATTTCGTTATTTTCTCGAAATATGCGAATATCGGCCAGGGGCGAAAGAAAAACTGAAATCGAAATGTTGAACACTTATATCTACTCCTTTCTGCCAGATGAATACATGACGAAGACGGAACTTCAAAACTTCCGGTAGCACGAGGTTGCACTACTTCACATGACAGTTCAACTCTCCTCGTAGAAGGACTCCTGATGCCTTGCATTCCTAATACTTTTACTAGTTAGTGAAATTTGTTATGCGACCCAGTTGAGCGTGTTCGCTGCCCTCTAAGCAGCAAACTCTTGTCTACTTTATCATCAACTGACAGCCTTTTCTTGTTCACGGCATACTGCATACAAGGTTTTACCCCTGAATCATGGGAGGAAAATGATACTAGAATTGGTCAGAATTAATGCAAACATCTATCGCAAGCTAGTGCAGTAGAAAAAGCATGGCGTTTGACCCCTCGTCACTGATCAGTTTTACAAATTAAGTCGGTCAATGGTAACCTTGGTTGGCAAGAAACTTATAGCAAAAATTCATCACTAACCGGCAGTCACAAGTGATGGACATATATCCCGGACCATCGGTAATAACATACATCAGTGACCGACGCTTAGTTCTTTTATTTTTTTGAGATGGAGAACAGCACACCGACGTCTATGCATCTGAATAATTCACGAAATTCTTTATTGCAGAGTTCAGAAATGTGTAAACAAACTCAAAACCACATGACTTCCGACAACCAATACTGCCACTAACATTTTGGTAGAAGACGAAAGTAATGAAAATAAACAAATTCTAGTCAAAGCCTTTAAAACGAAAAAGCCGCGTGTGTGTCGATGATCACGAAGCCAACCTAAGATTGAGTCGTTATTTTTGTCCATAAAGACGAATTTCAAGCCATCACCATCACCATCACCTTCACAAGGGAAAGACGCGAGCACACATCAAAATTGTAAAACATATTTTGAGCAAAGTGTGCAAAGTAGATGTAGCCCCCTTATAACACCACCGCCTATCCGGCCAAGGACACATCGTTACAAGATGCCACCCAAGGCGAAACTGGAAAGTGATAGCGTCCCACAACGCCATGTTTGTATACATTGTCATACCACCTTCGATCGAATATCAACAGACATGCTTTGACATCAAAGAGGAGACGTCGCACACAACAGTTGCCAGGATTAGCAATAAATTGACGCTTTTGTTTGAGATGCCACAACGCCACCGTCGGCTTAGTCATATCACCTGTTGCGTCGAATCGAACTCGATCTCAAAGTGGAGGGGGCAACATACCGCCACCCGCTTAGAAACAATGGTCATAGAGGAGGACGCTCCATACCGCCATTGACCTCGGCACATGGACCTGAACACCATCACCAGAACGAAAATCAAGCCAGGGCATCGTCCACACCAGCACCTAGGTCGCCAAAGTCGAAGAAGTTGGGCCACTGATCCGTCGCCAAACTTCTGCCATGCAATCAGACTTCATTCCAGCGAACAAATTGCAGCAAAAACGGGGGATACATTGCCGAAAATAAACACGATACAAAAACGACGTCACACGGCTCACGAATCAACCCACACCAGCCAAACAATACGTTCTTGCATCATCTCCTGCCAATACTGTCAAGGATTCGGTACGCAGAGCTACTAGGATGCATCACGCCGATGAAGGGAACTTCAAGACACAAACCCCAAGTCCGTAATGGAAAAGCCAACACGCCGTGTTCCCATAAGCGCCTAAGAGTCATAGAGGTAGCAGTGGGGCGACACCAGACCGGATGAGAGGTTTACCAAGAAGCTTCAGTGACTGTTTACATAGTGCCCCGTAACCCATCCTCTGGGCAGCAGACAACATTGACTGCAACTAGTGCACCGGGGAATCTATGAAGCACCTTGATGACGCCTCGAAAGATGGATAGTGCAACCATGCCGACTCTGCCAGATCCGAAGGCCGGATCTAAGGTTTGTCCTGGTGTTCGAGGTGGGGAAGCACGGGCAACACCATGACGATGCCTCCAAGGAGGTGTCGGCGCCCGCAGGCGTCACCGCTGTCAGCTTCATGCAGGGATTTATCCCCTACCCTACTGTCTAGCCCAACGCCCATCACAGACGTGCAGCAAGGAGTCACCTTTTTCACTCGCTGCCGAGAGAGGAGAGCCGGAATTGCAATCTGCAGAGCAAGAGCTGATGAGTACCGCCCCACCTTAGCGAAAACAGGGTGTGGAAGGTGAGAATCCAGCCAACCAACACCACCACCATCACCCGCTCACGAAATACACCTGACGTGTCGGCCGACCAGCACGGTAGCAGCATCATGCAGGAGAAGGAGTTCCTCGCGCTACAACCGCGTCCCTGAACTGGGGCCCACATAGACCGCATAGGCCCAGATTGGGCCTGGCTTCCATGTGCAAACTCCAGGTCAAGGACCTTTCCTCGTGCCTCCCGAGCCGCCATATCCCGCCACACACCGCTAAGCCATCGGCAACCACCGTCGCTGTCGAGGCACTAGGAGACGAACCACAGGAGAGAGGTCGTGCCTTCGCCATCCACGGTGCGAGCTTTGCCTGACCACGTTCTACGACGCAGGCTAGGGGAGAGAGGGGTGTGGAAAGGCAGTCTATTGCCTGTAAGGTCCTAGCCTCCCGGGTCTCCCAGGCGGGGACAACATGGGAGGAGTGCCGGGATCCTCTTTACTCCTTGTTGCATGGAAATTACATGACAAAGACGGAAATATGTTATTTCAAAAGTTGTAGTAGTGTCTGATTATCTCATTGTACATTAAGGAAGCACTCTCCTCGGAGATGAGCACCCGATTCCTCGCATTCCAAAAACATTGGCTGGTTAGTTAAATGTATGATCATGACGGATGTGTTCCCCACCAACTAGGCAGCGAATCCTTGGCTACTTAGTCCTCAACTTTCCGGTAGCTCTTTTGGGTTCTCCGTACATAGTATACATGCAAGTTTTTATCTCTGAATATATGGGAAGAAAACAATCAACGAAGGAAGTTGAGTATATATAGGCTTTAGATTAAGGTTGGTGCAGGATATTACAGATACGAAAGTTGGTAAGAATTTATTCAATCATGTGTCACTATGGTTACCTGTGAATGTGATCTGTAAATTCAATGGGGGACAAATTAAGGCCGATCCCACTGGATCGGTTCTAAACGTAACTATCCTGCTAAGAGCAACTCTAGCGGAGCCTCTAAACGCAGAATTGAAAAGCGCATTTTCAGTACGCGTTTTTTTAGATGTTTTCAGCATGACGGTGCGCGTGTCAGAACAGATTCGCAAAATGAAACTAAAAATTAGCTAAATTGTATGTATGTCACGACCCCGGACCCAGAGATATACATACTGTTATGTGCTCCTAGACATGGACCCACAAGGGCTTCCGGGTTACCAGCCCCGGCGGCAACAAACAATGACAGGCAGACCAGATTCATCGGCACGCAAGCCGGATCACCACGGTGCTACTACTCCTTGTGTCTACGCTAGTCATAACCAACTATGCATATCAAAGCGTCCACGAATCAAAAGAAACCGGAGGAAACGGGACCAAAGCTATACAGAGCTGCTATGTATCCAGAAAGTGCAACAACAATCGAGGGTTACTGGGGTTACCAAGCCCCAGGCCGAATCACATCGGCAGGCGGGCTCGGACATGGATCATCGGCTCCACAACCCCTCGATTGGGACAACTATGCAGGCATATCCAAAACTGTATAACAATCAGCTCGAAACCAACAACCGATCAAAACAGCACTCTGGACATGAAGCTTTATTAAACATGGTTTACTAGAGTAGCTGTATAAGCAGAGGTCACATGACCCGGCATTACATCAGACAACGGAAGACAAATTATGTTGGTAATCAACAAGAACCGAAAGCGGAGGTCACTTTTGTCAGGTTTAGGTGTTAGCCATTGTTTCAGTTTGAGTTCGCTCGATTATGTTGTAACGAATTCGAGTGATTCGGTCGGGTTTCACGATCTGTTCGTGGGATGGCACGAAGGGAAAGATGGAGGCCATGGTTTCCCCTTGTACTGCCTTAAAGAAAAGGAATATAATCAGAAAAACTGCAAGAGTTTGAGCAGCACAAATCCATTGCCTCTGTTCTTATTTTCTGATTGCCAATTTGTGAGCTCAAGAGGGGCAGCAGGCGGCGTGGGCCTAATGGGAGCTCCTGCCGACGGGCTTGCACTCAATACTGCCGGCTCTGTGGACTAGGCCTGTTTATCACATTTTTGGTTCCTATGCCGAACTTCTTAGATCCGTACTGAAAAAGCACTTGGGCGCTCCTCAACAGCGTCCTAGTAAAAATTAGCCTCATACTCCAGCGCATTCGTCTACTCAGCCACTCTACTACTAGTAGTTTTCCTAATTCCTCCGGTTCCCAAAAACCTCCATAATCTCACACAAAGATGGTTTCACGAACTACATCAGCTCGACCAAGTGCTTCAATTGTATACAACTAGAACCACAACCAGAACGGGAAAGCAGCGCGCAGGTGGTTTAAGAACATATGCATATAGAGGCAGCTGGCTGGTATTCGTTTATTTAAAAGGCTGGGAGGACACCAAGTCAATCACTAGAGTCTGGACAGGAATAAATACGTGACACAATAAGGATCATCGATGCATGTTCATCTACTGGTGCATACTGCACCATTTTGATCGACGATTATTTAATATACATATTATACCCCCTATTTTAGACTCTATTCTTTTACATTCTTCCACTAGTAGAGAAGTGTCTTTCTATGGAATAGATTCTGTGGCGCACCAAGAAGCCATGCGCCACAGAAATATATTTTTGTGGCGCACTAGTGGGCATGCGGCTATGCGCCACAGAAAAGAGTCATTCTGTGGCGCACGGGACAAGGGTGCGCCACAAAAAAGAGGAATTCTGTGGCGCACGGGATAGGGTGCGCCACAGAAATGTGCTGGGCCCAACCCAATCATTGCTCCACTCATATTCTGTGGCGCATGGTGGTTAGTGCGCCACAGAAATATGATATTTCTGTGGCGCACCACTGTCCTGTGCGCCACAGAATTCTTATCCCTAAAATTTCTGTCCAAATGCACGAACTCCCCCCCCCCCCCCGGGAACGCCTTTTCTAGTTTTTGCCGGAAGAGTTGGCGGTCTAAAAAGCATCGAAAAATAAATCCCTTATAGATGCACGGAGAGTTTAAGGTCTACTTTTTTTTATCAAATTTTGAAATATGAATTTCGACTTTGTGAGAAAAAGTTCGTTAAAAAAAGTAAAATGGGCATAGCTTTTGCATACGATGTCGAAAAAAAATATCAAGATATAAAAAAAAAGAGAGAAAAAGGAACCCAACCTCACTCGCCTTTGGCCTATGAGCTTT
This sequence comes from Alopecurus myosuroides, assembly GCA_028641055.1. Lineage (NCBI taxonomy): Eukaryota > Viridiplantae > Streptophyta > Magnoliopsida > Poales > Poaceae > Alopecurus > Alopecurus myosuroides. Next base: position 129,280,175 of record CM054057.1, on the reverse strand, counting down.
TTTTAGAATCGCCAAATTCCAAAAGGAACAAAAGTTATGGCCGTTTGAAGATTTTTGACTAGAAAATAAAGAAAAAAAGAAAAAAAAATCATGTGGCGCACCCATTCATTTGGTGTGCCACAGAATTGTTGAGGCAGGATTTCGATTCCTGCCTGCTCCCCTCCTCTTTTTCCTCTTCTTTCCCTTCCCCTCTTCTACCCTCCTCCCTTCTCCTTCACTTCTCATCTTCCCTTCTCTCTTCTACCTCTCCACTTCTCTCCTCTCCTCCACCTACTACTCCACCTCTCCTCCACCACCACCACCACCACCACTCCTCCTCCACCACCACCACCACTCCTCCTCCACCACCACCTCCGGCGAGCTTCTCCTCCTCCTCCTCCTCCTCCACCACCACACCTCCTCCTCCTCCTCCACCACCACCACCACCACCACCACCACCACCACCACCACCGATGAGCTCCTCCTTCTCCTCCCCCACCAACTCCGGTGACCCCCCATCCTCCACCCACCAACTCCGGCGAGCATCCGACGAGATTCGACGAGATCCGGCGAAATTTCGAAATTTTGAAAAATTCCCGCGGCCAGATCTGGCCGTCTTTTTTTTTTGAAATTCAAAAAAAAATTCTGTGGCGCACCCCTACTTGGTGCGCCACAGAATTGAAAATTTCTGTGGCGCACGGTTGAGGTGCGCCACAGAATTGACATTTCTATGGCGCACGGCCAGGATGCGCCACAAAAAAAATTTCTATGGCGTGAATTCTGTGGCGCACCCCTCTGGCCCCTAGGTGCGCCACAGAAGTCCCTTTCTGTACTAGTGTTCCTAGGCTTGAGTTAAACTCCTCTGGTAGTGTATATAAGTATATACATCTATCAGCTTCATCTGATGTTGAGATCAACACAATTTTCACTTAGTACATATTTATCTTACCTGTTAAATTCTTGTTATCGTTCTACATGTTTCTACAACATCGTATTCTTGCAGCTTTCATGTGAAAGCCTTGGTTTGTTCGTATTAATACTTTTTTCAAGGATACACCCTGGAAGGTGCATCGGTTTCATAGAAGAAGAGACCAGACGGCCGATACAACGCCAAAAGGCAACACGATACAAACACAACGCCACCCGGATAACAACACAACCCACACCTGCCGAACAACAAGCCTCTCCTTGCACCAACTCCAGCCAAAGATGACGAGGAAATGATAAACCGGGCTTCTAGGCCGCGTCACAACCGAAGACCGGGACTCCATAGGACCGACAATCACACCAAGATGGCACAAGCCAACGCACCGCCCGCCCTTATGCGCCTAAGAGTCGACAAGTGGACGGCAGGACTGAACCACTAGCAGAGGCGCCGACCAAGAAGCACCGTCGACGATGTACATAGCGCCCGGGAGCTCATACCCTGAGCGGTGGCCAACACCAGCTCTAGCCGACGTACCAAGAGCTCCAGGAACCTCCTCGGCAACGCCTCCAAGAAGGAAAACGACGCAGCTGCGCCGTCGCTGCCTGATCCGAAGGCCGGATCTAGAGTTTCCCCTGGTGCTCGAGACGGGGAAGAACGAACAGCACCAGGACGACGCCTTCAAGAAGGTGACGGCGCCCACGGGCGTCCCCGTCGTCAGCTACATGCAAGGCTTTCACCTCGGCCCTGTCGTCGACCTCAACACTCATCAGACACGGCAAGGAGCATACTTTGGACCACCGCCGACACGAGGCGAGGCAAAACCGTCGACGGAGGAGCAGGAGGTGCCGCTCACCGTCTCACCACCACCACAAAACAGGGACTGGATGGTGAAAATCCAGCCCGCCGCCGCCTTCCCGGCCGCTGGCACCACCACGGTACCTAGCCGCAAGCACCTTCAGGCTCCACGCTGCAGTCTGCAGCTCCACGCAACCTGCAGCCACGGGGCCCAGAGCCGCCGGCCCGTAGAAACCCATCTGGGCCCGTAGAAACCCATCTGAGCCCACACGGGAGGAGAGCTCCTCCGCAGCCGCGTCTCCGTCGCGCAGGGGCTTCGCCTCCACAGGCCTCGTCGAGCCGCGCTCGTCGCCAGGGCCATGCCGCTCCACGCCGCCGGACCACCTTAGAGCCACGCGCCGCCACCGCCCGGGTAGGCCTCCGCCGCCACGCGAGGGGGAAGGCCCCGCCGCCGCCGTCGCCGCCCGGGCTTTGCCCGGTGGGACCTCTGGCGGCGGCGAGACGGAGGGGAGGAGGGCGGGGAGGCCGGAGACGGCGGTGCAGTCGGCCCCCGAGCCGCCTAGGGTTGGCGACGCGGGGGTGTCGCGGGAGCTATGGTCTTTTCTCGTATTAATACTAAACAAGTTAGTTTGTCTTCATAAAGCGAGTATTGTGGCTCGAAACAATAAACCAACTTGTCTAGTTGTCCATACGGTAGGTTAACTACTTAGATTAATTTTGTTAAGGGAATTTGACTTCTTTGAGAAAATTTCGGTACAGACAACATGAATTATGTGTGGCTCCGTGGACATGGGTGTCCACTCTCACTATTAATGTGGGACAGCACCCGCCAAGTCTACCTCGATAACGACACTGAAGGCCAAGCGTTGAACACAGTTTGCGAGCCCCAACATGCCCTAGTAACGATCCTTTGTCCAGGCTTGGACTTGCCAAGCACTTCGTCAGCCGGAGACGTCACCTGACCCTCCCGGGAACCACTCTAGGATGGTTCCCAGGGACGCACATACCCTTGCTCTAGATCCTTCTCAAGGGCTTGACTCAGTTGTGGTAGCGCAGCTTCGTGACGCTTCTATAACCTTGAGATACGGGGTCTTTTACGGTAGGGACAGGTTGATATGAACCATCCATCCAAATAGATCCAATGGTCCAGTTACATCAATACTAGCACTTACGAGGACTCATCGAAGGGAAAAATAGGAAGAGGTGAGAAAAGATTAGACAGACACACAAGTATAGTCGGAAGCTAAAAAAACATCCTGATCAGGATCGATTGTATGGGGAAGTAACTGTATTTTTTTCTTTTTAAACAATCATGGGGGCGAATATTGCTGAAGCACAAAGCTGATCAATTGTGCCTGATGCATACGGCACATGACATCAAAGCTGGGTGGATCAAACAGCCGGATCAAAAAGATGGGTGGAGTACGTGCTTACGGTGCGTTATTCTTGCGCGTGCGCGGCGGACCACCGGTGATGGCGAGGTCGTAACTGGACGCAGACACAGGTGCCTAGTGGTGGGATGGGAAGCGCGGCCAGCAAAAAGCTGAACGGTATGACAAAGGTGCTTTGCCATACCTGGACTTCGGATGTTACCCAGCTCGGCCCAGAGTGCTTCTAGTCGAACATGGTGTGGTTATGTGCCGGACTGCAAGAATCACTATGTCACGCGTACGCACGGCCAGGCCTGTTCTCGTGGTGTGACGCGTCATTTGGCAATAAGATATGACATAAAGTGGTGACCCTAATCAGCCAACGAAACAAAAGCAACAAACTCGAACCGGGAAGCCTTCAAGGGAAGACTAAACACAAGGGATAATCTTGTGAAGAAAAAATGGTGTGACCAGGATGGCTGCGATCACTGCCCGGCGGTTGAAACCATAGATCACATTGCTCTTCGCAGATACGCAAACTGGGTGTGGGACAGGCTGCAACTCTCAACCCTGGCACTAAGTTCGGAAGCAATTTCAGATTTCTGCCAACAAGCACAATTGCAATACGAACGACATACGTGGCCTATCTGCTTTGTGGCGTGTTTGCTTGGTCTTTGAAAGATGAGAAATGATCGTATTTTTAGCGGCAAAGCAGAATGCAGGCAACGATTAATTAACAATATCTCCAAAGATCTACTCCTTTGGGCTACGAGGTCTACAAAAAACTGGGACCATATAACATCTTGGGTGAACAAATTATAAGGCCATTAGCACTAATCAAACCTCACATGTGGAAGGCTTTTTTACCCGTTCTTTTCCTTTTTTTTTCTCTATGATTTTTCTCCTTCTGCCATCGCTGCGCCCTGGTTGTAAATCCCCCATCCCGCTTGTAACAATAAGGTAGAGCCTGCCTCTACCTTCCTTATATTCAAAAACAAACTCGAACTACGCATCACGTAATCGATTAAAATGATGTCACGAAGTCCGGCTGGAAAACTACTAAGCGACCTTCAGTAGCCGCAAACACTAGGTAACTATAAGATCTCGCTGATCCACTGGTAGCAAGAGCACTCATTGCTGAATCCAATGGACCGTCATAGAAATAACCTGCAAAACATGAGCATTGGAGGAACGATAAAAGACCATATAATTCCGACAGTGACAGATTGACCAACACAAAGCCGAAACCCCAATTCGGATTCTAGATTTGTCTTTTTATCAACACCATTCAACCAATTATCAAACATATTTGCAATATTATAGTAGGTGGTGTGATATTATGGGTGGAAAAAACAACTCTCCAAACAAGCTTAGCAATAGGGAAAAAATAAACAAATATTCTATATAGTCTCCTGCGAGTCACAAAAAGAATAGCTAGTGCACCATTGCCAATTTCGCCTAACAAGATTATCTTTAGCGAGTAAGACTTTATTATTAAGGAACCACATTAATACTACTCCCTCCGTATTAAAATATAATATGTTTTAGTTTTTCCTAGACAAAATATATGTAGACATGTTTTAGTGTGTAGATTCATATGCATTTTACACTAAAACATGTCTAGATACATTTTGTGTATGAAAAGCTAAAACATGTTACATTTTGATACGGAAGGAGTATGATTTTCAGCGGAATTTTCAGGTTCAAAAATATTTGCTTAGATATCTAGAATGGCTATTCATTAAATCTCCATACATAGACTTAACCGTGAAAACACCATTACTGCTTAATTTCCAAACAAAAGAATCACCATCCTCTGTTAAATTAACCTCCATCAGTCTTTGATACTACTTTATCTATTTCATGTCTATGTTTCTCAGACACAATAACCAGTAACAACATATAGAGCATCAAATAGATATATGACACTTATTCGCGGACGTAGAGAACACACAAAAAATATTAACTACGAGGCACACACCCCAAGCCATGCGATGTGTGTCCGGCTCAGGGCCTTTTCAGCATACGAACTGCCTCACGCTAGCGGAGACGGTAGCGGTGACATGGCAGTGCCGACTAGCGAGCCAGCACCTGAGCATCGACGATGCGTTGGCGCAGCAGGCGGGTGAGATTTCAGTCGGTTCCCTGCTTCCCGGGCAACTGCCCTGGCTTCCGGCCAGTCAGCACCATGTAATTAGATGGTTCCTTACAAATAAAAAAAATCGCATCAAGGCCCTTAAATTAACAGCTTGCCCATTATTGGGCCGCTAATGAGTGCCACCTGCGAAATTTCGTGGTCTCTTGGCATAGGTGCTACAGACGCTCCACATCATGGTCATAATTTTCGCCGGTAGGTAGTACGCCATGGCTGCACTGTCTGGGACTTACAGTGTGGCGAACTGTTCGCCGACGCGAGAGCTGGGTGGGAGCAAGTCCAGGAAAGCACCGAGCGTGTCTTCGACGGCTGTTTGGTGGGCTTCGCCTGCGGCGAGCTGTTCATTTTTGCAAAAAGATAACTCACATGTTATCCCATGGACTGATTCAGCGCGATACGTGCCAGAAAAAATTTTCCAAGGCTGTTTATGACCAAACTACTCATAGATGTCGAGTTGAGTCACGGGTTTTAACATTTTGAGCGTCGTGTTTATCTCCAATACTAATTAGTTATTTCTCAAGAGTTGTTTATACAAATAAGACTCAACATGAAAATTACAAAGATAAGAAATCATTACCTGATGATGAACGCCTTGGACGCTTTATCCCGCTGCCTCCCATTCTCAAAAATCTTTGCTAGGGCACCATGCATGATCACAGCCTGGGTGTGGTTTCCTAGCTACCTATAGCTTTTTTATGCCTATCGATCGAATTTCATACTGTAGAAGCTATATGTAGAGAGGATCCAAAGAGACTTTTCGCCCCGCTTTATAAATAAAGCAACCACCAATCCAAAGTTATACAACACATCCCACCACTAATGGAGATGGGGCCAATGTTCCCGGTTTGTAAGACCCATGCATCCCGGTTGTGCAACAGGGATGGGACAGCCGGGACAAATGGCCCACACCCATTCGTCCTGGTTGTTCTTGCAACCAGGATGCCTGGGGTTGCCCACGTGGCACGACGCGCATGAGCTGGACAGGGGCTATTCGTCCCGGTTATTACCACGAACCAGGATGAATGCCCCCTCTGCCGCAACAGAGTTTTTTTTTTCTGTTTATTGTTTTCCGTTTTATTTTATGTTTTGCGATCAATTCGATTGTGGCCCCTCCCCGGACCTTCCGGATCCGATGAGAAGAGAGGATCCCCGGTGGCCCCTCCCCGGGCCCGGGCCTCCCGAATCCCAGGAGAAGCGAGGAGCCCCGGTGGCCCCTCCCCGGACCTTCCGGATCCCACGAGAAAATAGAAGGAGGTTCGCTGGGGCAACAACACAAGTACGCCCAAAGTAACATAAGGCTAATGAGCAAGAGCTAAAATAAGAAACAAGGAAACGTACAAAGACTCTTTAGGGAACTGGAGCCCTCCCAACCGCTGGGCTCAGCTCATATGGGTGGTAGATAAGCGCCTCGCAGCCGCCACCAAGCGGTCTAGCATGTCGTCCAGCTGAGCCTTGTCCCACTGTCTACACAACGGGTGCCACTGCTGCAAAAAACCGAGACATTTGAACATCGATACAGCAGTACGCCGAAGAAAGATCTGTTCTATAACTATCTTATTCCTAATCGTCCAAAGGGTCCAGGTCAAACATAGCCCAGAAGAGGCGACGCCCCCTCCCGGTCCTCCTCGCCTGGAGTTCCAGGTATTTGCCTAGGTCTAAGGCCGCCAGCCGGGTCCCAGACCCTCATAAAGAAATTCCATAGGAACCGGACCGCGGGGCATTGCGAACAAAATATCAGCCTCTGTCTCTCGAACCCTGATACGTCATAAACGTATCCCTAATTTCTGATGTTCCATATTGTTTTCATGCTATTTCCCACATGTTTGCTATACAGTTTATGTCATTTTTATCAATTTTACGCACTAACCTATTGACAAGATGCCACAGAGACAGTTCCCTGTTTTCTGCTGTTTTAAGTTTCAGAAAAGTTGTTCTGGAAATATTGTCGGAATTGAAAAATTCGAAGTCCGTAAGTTTTAGAAATCCAGGAGGTTCCACGGAGTCCTGAAGAGACCCGGAGGGGGGCCTCATGGGGCCCACACCATAGGGTGGCGCCCTCCCCTTGTCCGCGCCGGGGGGTGGTGTGGGGCCCCAGGCCTCCACCTCCTCTTCCCTTTCGCCTATTTATTCCCCCCCCCAGGCAAAAACCCTAAGGATATATCTCTTTTACCTGAGAAACATCCGAGACCGCTGTCACCGTCATCCCAAGATCGGGAGGGTTCTGGACCTCTCCCCGGCACCCTACCGGAGGTGGAAATCATCACCGGAGGGGTCTACACCACCATGCCCTCCTCCGAAGTGATGCGTGAGTAGTTCATCCCTTGACTACGGGTCCATAGAAGTACCTAGATGGTTGTTCTCTCCACTTTGTACCTCATTTTTAGATCTTCTGACCTGCCTAACATGATCAAGATCATCTTTATATAAAGCTACATGTTGTGTTTGCTGGGATCTGATGAATGTTGAATGCTATGTCTTTTGATCATCAATCTTTCATGTTATCTTCATGCATATGTTATTTATGATCTTGCATGCTCTCCGTTATTAGTAGATGCTCTGGCCAAGTAGATGCTAGTAACTCCAAGAGGGAGTATTTATGCTCGATAGTGGGTTCATGCCTCCTTTGCATCGTTACTTGAGTGACAGAAACGTGACGGATGGAGGATGTGTTGTTTCCATTAGGGAGAAAACAACAATGCTTTGTCTAAGGATTATGATATTGTTTACATTGCACACTTTGCTTACTGCAATTATCTGTTGCTTGCAACTTAATACCCAACGTTTGTTCAGATGATATTCGGAGGGTGGATTATTAGTCATAGATGAAGATGGATAACGGTCTATGTATCTTGTTGTAATGCCTGCATGAATCACATAGTCATCTTTATGTCTTGCATATGCACTACGGTGCATTCTTCATTTCTGTCAATTGCTCAGATGTAATTTGTTCATCACACATGATATTTATCTTCCACGGAGAGACACCACTAGTGAACTGTGGACCCCGGTCCTTTTTCCTCATACTGATAAACACCTATTGTTTTCATACTGATCTCATACTGTTCCTACTGTTTTCTACACCATAAGTTTAACCTATTTGTGTTCATTGACAACCTCACTGCTTCGTTGGGGCAAAGTGATTTGATTGTGTTGTGCAGGTTCCATGTTGCTTCTGAACTGGTAGTGCACCCTGCCATCTCAGCTGCTTCACCTTCTGAGTTACTCCTTCCTCCTAGTGGTTGATTAAACCTTGGTTTCTTTCTGAGGGAAAACTTGTTGTTGCACTCTTCATACCTTCCTATTGGGGTCTCCCAACGAACGTGTATGCACACACATCAAACCCCACAACCTGGACACATGCCATCACCAGGCCCTTGACGTTTCCGTACCTCCACTCCCGGCGGGAGCCGATCCCGCAATAACTGTCAAAAAAAATCTTGATCTTCAACGGCTAGGGAGCTTTCCACAATTTGGTAGGCCATCTTAACCGAGAAAGATCCAGACGGCGCTAAGCGCCAGACAACGCGATCCAGAGTTCCATCTAGGGAGCCCGGTAAAGTGTCTCTAAGCCCGTCCCATATTGTCGCCTCAGCCACAGCAAGCGTCCTTCGGAACGAGATGTTCCACGTTCCATTAGGTGTGGCGTTGGCAACCAATAGCAATGGATCTGACCAAATCACAAAAAGACTTAGATAGACAAATTAGAGTGGTCTATCCCCAAGCCACGTATCTACCCAAAATAGTGTGTTCCTCCCATCACCAACGATGGAGCGCATCCCCTTCCGTATCTCAAACTTAATGGATTGGATGGATCGCCAAAATTGGGATCCCTCCCGGCGCTCGCAGGACATCAGACGGAAGCCTCTAAGGCATTTAACCTTGATAAGTTGGAGCCAAAGCCCTCCATCATCCTCCAAGATACGCCAAACCCATCTAAGCATGAGGGTGGTGTTCATCTTACGGGAAGCGAGAATCCCTATGACCCCAAAGTCTTTGGGGGCACACACATGATTCCACTTAACCATGTGGTACTTCTGTTGAACATTGGAGGCCGACCAAAAGAAACATGAGAGTTCCTTGTCAAAAGCCTTATGGGCGCGTACAGGGAGAAGTTAAAGGCCCATCATATACATAGGCATACTGGAGAGGCAAGAATCAATAAGCATGGATTTGCTCCGTTTAGAGGTGAACCTACCGCGCCATGGTTCCGCCTTTTCCCTCACCCGGCCTATAAGGGGTTCGAGGTCCCTCATCAGGATCCTCGAGTCCCCAAGCG